>OZ014523.1:418864182-420064182 GCA_963966055.1 Lathyrus aphaca | reverse complement strand
GACTTTCTTTTAGATAAAGATTAGTCCTAGCCTTCTGAAACTGGGCCTCTTTGCAGGCATTCTTCAAAATCTGCTCTCCAGCTCTTGATTTCTTGATGTAGTCCTCTGATTTCTCAATCCTGGCTAGATGCTCCACCTTAAGCTTTTCTAACCTCTCAATGTCTAGACGACCATCACTCCTCTCCCAGAGGGTCTTCTTTAGAGCTTGAGACAGATTCTCATTCCTTTCCTTCAGCTTCTCAAATTCTTCCAGGCTGACAGTGGCTGGAGGTGGTACTGTGGATGGTCCAGGTGCATCCTCAATGGTGAAGGGCATCCCAGAAATTTGAGCCCTAGCATGAGACCATTCATAATACTGAGCTGAAGCCACATTGTTGCATCTTCCAAGAATGGCCATCCCTTTGGTCTGGATGTTGTCTCAAGCCCAGGATGCTTGTCTGACAACAGCTAGATTAGGTTTTATCTCACAATACAGGGTTTCAGCCAAGTCTTGCACTCTAGGAGGGTGAACCAAAGCATAGCCCAATTGTCTTTTAAACAGCAAAGGATTGTAATTGATGCAACCCTTTACTCCTATCAGAGGCACATTGGGGAACTGCCCACAGCTAGCAATTATGTCTCTGCCCTTGGTGCTCTGGGTGCACCATCTGATGTCATCTGAAGTTAAAGCAATAAGTCTCCTAGCCCAATTCTTCTGTTGGTGAGGGTTCAAGAAAGCATCAGTCTTGGGTAAGTGTTTGAGCAGCCAAGTGTGAAATAGAGGAGCACAACATCTCACCAATCTCCCTCTCTGCTTCTCATTCCTTTGGTGAACAGAATAATAGAAATCTCCCAGTAAGGTGGGCACTGGGTTCCTCAAAAGGAAGAGATGAATAGCATTCTTGCTGATAAACTTGGGCTCATCTGCAAAAAGTATAACCCCATATATACTGAGGGCTAACAATGCACAAACTGCCTTCCATTCTCCCAAGGAGGCCTTCAGGATGGCCTGAGAAGTTAGAAAGTCTAGGTGCAAACCAGGGATCTCTGCCTTTGTTGTCATGTTCTGCTCAATCAAAATAGGCTCTAAATACAGTGCCTTTGCCACTTCTTCATTGCTGGGAGAAGTCATCTCAGGGTTGAAGGGGATACCACCCCTGACAGGTACTCCAATCAATGATGAGAATTCCTCTAACAGAGGTCCCAACTGAAAATTCTGGAAAGTGAAGCATCTCAAAGGAGGATCATAGAACTGTAGGCAAGTGTGGATTAAACTCCTCTGAGAAGGGTCTAAGTCCATAACCATATCAAGGATGCCTCCATAATGCTCTCTGAATAATGGGATGTGGTCTGGAGTGATAAGTGTCTGGACCTGCCTGATGCCAGCCAGCACAGGCTCAAAGAAGTGGTATGAAATGTTGCTCTTCTTGGGTGCCATGACTGCTGATGAAGAGCTGAAACAAATGCTGATGATGAAGACTGATACTGGAGATGAGCCACTGATAGGCTGAGGATGATGATGGAGGTAGCTGAAGCAGGCAACTGATGAAGATAGCTGAAGCAGATAACTGGTGAACAGGGGTCTATGCTGATGAAGGGGTCAAAACCAAGCCAGATGTGATATGGATACCCTAAAAAACAAATAAACAAATGTTAAATGATGCAATGATGATGTATGCAAATGATATGCAAGGGTTTGTGATCAAGCTGGATCTGATTTCTGCCTTGATATAAGTCCATGTATGTTTAAGAAATCCAGATGGAGGTTCAGAAATCCAGTAACCAAGGTGGGGGACTCAAATAAAGAGTCACATGTCCAGGGTTAAATCACAAGAACTGTCCAAAGTGAAGCATTCTTAAACACAATAAGTAACAGGGTATGATGTGGCCAAGGGTTCCTGCAAACCTGTAAACAGCCCAACCCCCTCACAGGTGGTGTTCTAAAACAAGGATCCTCAGACTTGGATCAGTTATAAGAAGTGTAAACACTTCTAACCCGGAGGTACAGTGTTTACAATAACCATAAAAGATCCTCCTCTAATTCACCTCAGTTTCTGAAGGTCAATAATAAAGGTCATCCAGACTTAGCAGGCTTCCCAGATAGCCCTAGCACTACAGGAAATCTGTAGCACAGAGTTCTCAAGAAGAAACCCACATCTGAACCGTGTTTCATATTCCCGCACCAGACCGAAATGGAATGGGAAAGAACATGAACCACTCTAGCCTAGGTGTCACTCAGGTCCCAAGTATAGGACCTCAAACTCTCAGTGAACCCCACCCACCAAAGCAAAAACCAGATCCAGCCAGATGACATTATGATAGTATGATATATAAAGCTGTAAAGAAAGCAATAAATAACTGTACATAAAGCAGTAAATAAAGCAACTATATAAACACAATCAACATATAACACCCCAGTAAACACAAATCAAACAAGCGCTAGGAGGAACCCACAAAAAGAACCAGAGGCCCTGGTTACAGTATAAGATTCCCCAGCAGAGTCGCCAAGCTGTCGCTCCCACCAAAATGACACCTCGGGTCAGAAGGGGTACAGACGCGAACGGTCGGTGAAAGGAGATGAGAACACACAGGGGTGAACTCAGAAAAGAAAGAGTCGCCAGCTAGGAATTTTTATCCCGGAGGAAAGGTAATGCTGCATAGACCTAGGAAAATATATGGATAAGACGGTCGCGAACCAGAGAGACTGAGAAAGGGGGTTGGTTACAAACTGGGAAGGTATTAGCACCCAGATTGTCCGCCGTACTCGACGGGATCCACGCTTAAAAGATTTGTGTTTTAAAGGGGTAGTGTCAATGCTATCTGTGCATCAAGGCTGGAAAAGAATGCAAGTGTCAGTGTAAAAGAAAAGTGCAGTGTATAAGTGAAGTGTTAGTGTAAGAACAAGAATGAAATGCTCAAGATCATGAGGCTTAAAGAATGAGGCTAGAAAGAGGGGGAATATACAGAGACTTTTGTTCGATAACTGTTAAGTTATGCCTACGTATCCTCTCGTGCAATGAGGAAGTCAGAACACCGTAGTTCGACCCAAAGAGACTGAAAGATAAATTGACTGATGAACTGCTTACTTGCCTATGCTCAAGTGTATGACCTGTCTGGCTCAGGTGCAAACTGTCTTGCATTAGACGGAAGAAGCAAGTTCTCGTTTGTAAGTGAGTGAGATGAGAAAAGAATCCCGGAGGAGACGATTATTGTTTGTTTTTGAGTTTTTAGTCTTTTATTGCTTTTGAGAGTTTGTCATAAGAAAATGAGCTTAAGCCTAAACCAATGGATTAGTAAACTCATCACATCTTCCCTCTGATTAGGGGTAATGAGAATACCTTAAGTGTGAAGTAAGTATCTCACACTTAATCACCTTTGATGTAGGATTAAGATCATTATCTTACTTGCATTTATTTAGATGTTTTTGTTCTTTTTGTTTAGTGTTGAGTAATGAGTTTAAGCCATAATCAGGGATTAAACAGACTCATTACACCATCCTAATAGAAGGATAATAGATGAGAATGTTTAAGCTGAGGAAGACTCCTCAACTTAATCCATGATTAGGGATTAACCTCATGACAAAACAAAGCCTTTATTAGATGGATTTTAGTTAATGATAAGATGAAGAAGTGGATTTTATGATTTGTAAGACAACTTGAGGGGGACTTGTCCATTAACACTAGGGTTAGTCCTTCTTAACCAGTTAAGGAAGAATTAGAACCCTAATGCAAGGCCCAAGTTACAAGCTTGATGTCTTGATGATTATTAAGTGAATTGATTAAAGGATTTAAACACATTAAGGGTTTAACACTTAGGATTAAAGTTATACACCCCATCCTAATAGAAGGATGCAGGCATAAGCTTAATCACAAAGCCTTAAAGCCTTTAGGGTTTAGTCCCTGATTATGAGATGAGGAGAGAAGACTCAAAGAGACACAAAGGTAAAAGCTAAGTGGGGGACTAATCAACCCTAATTGTTATCATGCTTGGTCATTCCTAGGGTTTGTGGGGTTTAAGAAAGAGATCTTCAAGGAACCACCAAGGAGAGAAACAGATGAGAGGAGCAAAGAGAAGCAAAACAACTTGCTCCACTTAAGAAGACAAGTTGCTTGAAGAAAGAAAGTAAGATGTACAAGAGTGAGCAAGCTCAATCCAATACACATACAAAATGCAGCAAGGGAAGTATGAAGGAGATGAAAAGAGAATGTGAGAAGTGAAGGCAAATTCACTTCTCAAACAACTTACCACCTGAAAAGTTAGCAAAAGAAATGAAATGCAATGCAAATGAGATGAAATGTGATGATGCAAACCAAAAACCAGAAGCATGAGTATGATGTTAATGATGCTAAGAGATGATGCAAACATGAGGCAAGGCATTAGAATGATCATATAAACATATGGATGCAAAAGATGCATGTTTTGAACCATGGATGTACATGAAAAGTTATGAAATGTAATGGACATATAACATGGAAAATGCAGGATGCAATGATCAAACATGATTCTAATATGTCCTAAGATGTATTATGAATCAAATGGATGCACAAAATGTCATGGCAAGTCATGGTATGCAAGCAAATGGAAGATGGATGCAAAGGAAGGCATAAATTAGGGTTATATGCAACATACAAAGCAAAAATTCAAAACCAGAAGCAAATGACATGATAAAAATTTGAAAATGCAATCAAAGGAATCCTAAACCTATACAAACTCACTGCCCAAAGGAGGGGATCTAACTCTTAACCTAGTGAGAGTTATGAATTTCCTAAGATTGCTAGGGTTTTAAGGTACCTTGTCAAGAAAAAATGCAAAACAAATTGAAAATGCAAGGTCAATTCATGCCAATTTTATCCTATAAACTACATGCTATACAAGATGCAGTGCAAGAAGAATCATGATCCAACTCTCAATGGTTAGGCAGAAATGAATTTTTGAAGTTTGAAACAAAATAATGCCTTGAAATGAAATTAAATCCAAAGAAAATTATCAAAAGGCATCAAGAACAAAAAATAAATTTGGTTTGAGAGTTGGACAATGTTTCTAAATGTTTTTAAAGGTTACATGAATTTTTTTGTGATTTTTAAATACCTAAAAGTATTTTTAATTAATTAATTTTCATTAACTAATTAAAAATAATCTTTTAAATGATTTAAAAATAATTTTTAATGCAAAAAATAAAAATAAAAATATTTTTGTGTTCTGAAAAATAATGAAAACCTTGACAAAAATTTTCATAATTTTTAAACATTTTTTGCTATTTTTAATAATTCGTACAAATTAAATACAAAACAAATGAATTTAAAATGATTTTAATGAGAAAATAGGAAAGTCAAATCATCCAAAGGTCCAGATTCAAAGTCAGGGGGGCGGGAATTGACTTGGCGCGCGAATGGACGGCCAGAGTTCAAACTGGCCTAATTATGATTAAGCCCTAATCCAAAACCCTAATTACACTCAGATGACCGGAACAGTGTTCCGGTCATCTTCTCCGGCAAGGTCCTCACTCAATCTCTCTTAATACGCCATGAAACTTCACAAATCTCTCCAGAATCAATCATTAGACCACAATAAACAAGAATCCAACAATCAAAATCATTTATTTTCACTCAAACTCAAGAATCAAAACAAAAAGCATTTCACGGGCAAAGTTTCAGAACAAGCATACAACCTCAAAACTCAATCATTTTCAAAAATAAAAGGTTCAGTGAACTCAGGGAAGCATGTAGATCATTTTAGAAACAAGAAATAAGAGTTCTGGAAAAATGAATTTCCATGGCTACCTGAATCGAAGCTTTCAACCCAAGAGCTTTCTGCTTGCCTCTTTGCCTCAAAATGATCCCAATGGTCCTCTTGATGAAGTTATGAAGCTTGGTTGGAGTTTATAATGGTTAGTTTGTGAGTTTGCAGAAGTTCTGTTCAGTGAGGGGTGAGGATCGTGTTTCTGATTGAGGAGGTTTCAGGGATGAATGAGGGTATGGAAATGATCAGGGGAGTGTGCTGAGATGTTTTGTGAAGTTTGTTTGAATGTTTGATGCTTGTGGAGTGTGTTTCGAATGAAAATGCATAAGAGGTGAAAAATGAGAATGCTGGCTTGAGGAGAGTTTCAGGCTTGTGTGTGTGGTGTGTTGAGCTGCTTTTGGTCCATGTATCAAGTGGTGATAGGTCAGAGAGTTGTTGGTGGCCTATGGTGATTGGTATGGGTCTTTTGCAAAAAAGTCAAGCTTTGTGTAAGAGAGGTATGGGCTCATGGCTAGCTAAGGACAAGAGGGGTGTCCTGCGCAGCAAGAAGTGAGGAGGACCATAGGATCAATTTTGAAGTCAGACAGCACATGGATTAGGGTTTGAGTGAGGTTTTGCAACTTTAATCAACTTTGGCCCTTTTGAAGTTTCTTGATCCACAAGTCATAAAAATGAGCAAACTCTTGATGCAATCTGACTTTTAGACATTGGTTCATGTTTGTGTGAAGTTTGGAAGTCACTTTGAGGTCTCAAATTGCCTTGGCAAGTGGTTTTGCAACTTTGCCTCTTTGGTGCATAACTTGAAATTATGTGATTTTGGCCAACTTTGACAAGCCATAACTTTTGATCCAAAATGAATTAGGACAAGTTCTTGTACTTTTGAAAAGGGAATGATCCATTCTACAACTTTCATGACCAAAGTTTTCTCATTTGAAGCATTTTTGAATCAAAAAGCAAGGGTTGAAAAAGTTTCCCAAAATGGCAAGTTTCCATTACAAGTCATTTTCCCAAAAAGTCAACTTTGCAAATGGCTTGAAATTCTTCAATTTTGTGAACTTCTAACACATTCTATGATCAAATAAAGATCATACACCATCAAAATGATGAAGAACACCCTTTGGTTGGGTCATTGAGGGCCTCAGATGCCCTGATTTTGCACTGACTTGCTCAAAAAGTCAACTCTTGATCAGATGCCTTCCCCTTTGAATTTCTTCATGAAAATTGATATGTATGATCCCTATACCATATAGAGACCAATGGAAACAAGAATGACCAAAAAAATTGGGTTTATGGCCTTTGAAACCAAAACCCTAATTCTAGGTCATCTGTGTAGTCAAACCTGGCTCTGCTTCCATGCCATTCTCAGTTCTTGTGATTTTTTGACATTCTTGACTTTGAGAGGAGATGATATGATGTTTGAACACACATAGACCCCTTTGAAGTGATTGATGACCTTTGGAGTGGCTCAAATGGCTCTGGAATGCTCAGATCACAAACCCTAGATGCAGATGACTTTGAACCAATGCAGTGTAACTAATATGCAATATGAGATGCTATGATTGAACTTATGCATATGAAAAGATCACAAGCCATGGTGTGAATGGGTGAGGGAAAATTTGGGGTGTTTACAGCTGCCCCTATTCAAGCATGAGTTAGCTGTGCAGGATGTAAGCAACGGCTTAACAGGCAAACAAGATAACTTGTGGTTGAATACCAAAGACAGTCCAAAATTTGCGCTCACAGAATGAAGAAGAAAAGGGATATAGATTGTAAAGGAAGATAAAGTATATTTATAAAGTGTGGGCGACGGAGGACGACCGTCGAGCAGAGGACGACTGCTGGGAAAGAGCAATGACGGGGACGGCCGACATGCTGGGGATATAAGAGATTACGATGGGGACGGCCATCAAGATGAAGTGACAAAGATTCTCTGGGGAATAGGTAAAAATAAATGATGAGGTACGGTCATCAAAGGTGAAGGACGATCACCTAACAGGGGACGGCTGCTCTGTAGGGGATAAGATGAGGGACGGTCATCTAAGGTGAAGGACGATCACCTGGCAAGGTACGGTTGCCAAAAATATCGCGACATAGGACGAATGCCGGATAAAAGTTCGACGATGGGGACGGCCATCGGATAAGCATGATGAAGGACGATCATCAGGAGGTGAAGGACGATCACCTAGCAGGGTACGGCTGCTCTCAAGGTTTATCATGACATAGGACGAATGTCAGATAACAAGATCAACGACGGGGACGGCCATCGGATAAAATGATGAAGGACGATCATCAGGAGGTGAAGGACGATCACCTAGCAGGGGACGGCTGCTCTGTTGGGGATAAGATGAGGGACGGTCATCTAAGGTGAAGGACGATCACTGGCAGGGTACGGCTGCCGAAAGGTATCATGACATAGGACGAATGTCAGATAACAAGATCAACGACGGGGACGGCCATCGGATAAAATGATGAAGGACGATCATCTGGAGGTGAAGGACGATCACCTAGCAGGGGACGGCTGCTAAAAATATCACGACATAGGACGAATGTCGGATAGAAAAGGGGCTCTAATGAAATAGAGGTTCCGCTGGGGAAAGGATGAGGGACGGTCATCCAAAGGTGAAGGACGATCACCTGGCAGGGTACGGCTGCCGAAAGGTATCATGACATAGGACGAATGTCAGATAACAAGATCAACGACGGGGACGGCCATCGGATAAAATGATGAAGGACGATCATCAGGAGGTGAAGGACGATCACCTAGCAGGGGACGGCTGCTAAAAATGTCACGACATAGGACGAATGTCGGATAGAAAAGGAGTTTTGCTTTGTTGGCGACCTACTGGGGAATAGTAAACACGGACGAGTGTTTATATCCAATAAAAGGTATGTGTTTTGACGTTGTGTATAGATTAAAGATGCGTACGAGCATCCCTAAGACCGTGATACGCAAGTTCTGAGATGATGATACGGACGAGTACCAACTGGTTAACAAAGAACACGGACGAGTGTTGATTCTGAAGGGATTCTTCTGGGGAATGGTAGACACAGACGAGTGTCTAAATTCAAGAAGACATAAGTGTTTGACACGTGTATGGATTAGAGATGCGGACGAGCATCCCTAAGACTATGATACGGACGAGTATCAGGTAGAAACAAACGCTTGACGCATGTTCTGAGATGATGATACGGACGAGTACCAACTGGTTAACAAAGAACACGGACGAGTGTCAAATCTGAGGAGGTATAAGCGGTGTATACAAGATACGGACGAGTATCTGTATGAGTGAATAAGTATGAGTGAAACACTGAAAAGTGTCTAACTTGCTGGGGAGGGCGACACAGGCGAGTGTCAAAAGGTATATTATAGACAAGTATATGCTTTACAAGGTATTCAGGTAGTTATGTTGGGGAAGGTGACACGGACGGGTGTCAGGGAATCTGTATAGATATGTGTATCTGTGAGTGCAAAGAGGACGCTCTGGCTTCCTACTGGGGATATGACACGGACGGGTGTCAAGAAGTATCTGTAATATGTAGGTGTCTGTCTGCAAAGAATGCTCGGGCGACTTTACTGGGGAATGATGACACGGACGAGTGTCTGAAGGAGTGTGCATTTGTGTTTATGAGTGTAGGGCAAATGCCTTGGCTTTCTGTCGGGGTATTCGGAGAGTTTTCTGTATATTGCTGACGGATTGTCATTTTTCACAAGTGTTTGATCCAGAACATGGCTTATGATTATGCAATATGTTTGATTTTTGCCGTAATGCTCCGTATTAAACGGAATGCTACGCTCTGTGGGGAAAATATGATGCGAATGCTATGATTATGCAATGACACCGATCCGGGATTCGGAACCCGTTGTTGCGAAGATCTCTGGCTGATCTGCTTGGAGTGAACATCCCAGCTGGAGATGAGATCATTGGTAGATCTGACATATGGGACTCTGCTTGGGGATATGGGTCATTGATAGACCTATTCTGGTAATGAGGGACCCAGCTGGGGTTTGTAGAAGCTTTCTTCACTCTGTTGTGATTTCTTCGCGCGTTGCCTTTCTGGGCAGAGGTTGAGGCTCTGTGGGGAGGCGGTTCCCTGGCTTTTGCACTTGGTTGAGGAGGAATGATGACAGACAGCTCAGCTGGGGAGAAAGCACCTCTGGCGCTAATCGGGAGATAGACTGAGTAGATAATGATTAGGCAGCTTGCTGGGGAGAAGCCTTCATGCCCCATGTTGTGCCTTGGATGCCTGCAATCCTGAAAAGATAGAGAAGCGCACAAGTAATCCCGAGGTATCCCTTACCGGATTCCGTCATAGGAGTTCAGACACTCCTGGGAGTAAGTATATTTCTTGTAAGCACGTTTTTTAGAAGAAAAACATCTGTATTTATGCAATCAGTATCTTAAAGACATCGGACATTCTTGCAACCGAAAATAAAATGTACGAGGCGAAACATGACTGAAAAACTGATTTTATTAATTCATGTGCCCTGAATCGGCAAGATACAGTCAAGGAAATAAATCCCCTAAAATGAGGAGATTGTTACAAATTGAGAAACAAAAGATATTGGCAATGTTGACGACGCTTCAGGGAGCTTCCCTTTGCTATGACTCGTATGACATTCGACGTTCTTCTAGTCTTGCTTTCTGAAGAAAGCTGATTCTGACCGGCGCTTGAACCTTTCGAAGCTTACCAAGTTGTAAGTAATACAGATGAATTCAGAGTACAGTTGTTCGCTTATTCCCTTATTTTTGCATGGATCGCCCTTTCGGGTTTTCAATCCATCGGGATACCCATTTTTGCCTGAGTTGTCCGATGCGGCTCTTCAACTCAGCGGGTGTACATTTTTTTTTTACTTTCCCTTATTTTTGCCCGAGTTTTTTATTCTGTTTTTGACTCGCCGGGATGCCCTATTTTTGCCTGTACTTATATTCTATTTTTATGTCCAGCGGGTCATTTTTATGCGAAGTATTTTTTAACTGCATCTGAATTCACATGGGACGGGAAGTCTTCACCATCCATGGTGCTGAGCATGAGTGCTCCACCGGAGAAAACTTTCTTCACTACAAATGGCCCTTCATAATTCGGAGTCCACTTGCCCCTGTGGTCTGCATGAGGAGGGAGGAGTCTTTTCAACACAAGATCTCCTACTTGGTATTCTCGGAGCCTGACTTTCTGATCGAAGGCTTTCTTATCCTTTTCTGATATAACTGCCCATGACAAATAGCAGCTAATCTTTTCTCTTCAATCAGACTCAGTTGTTCGTATCGGGATCGGACCCATTCTGCTTCACTCAGCTTAACATCCATCAGTACCCGCAAGGAGGGTAATTCAACTTCAACAGGTAGGACTGCCTCCATACCATAAACAAGCTGATACGGTGTTGCCCCAGTGGATGTTCTGATTGACGTACGGTACCCATGCAAGGCAAACGGTAGCATTTCATGCCAGTCCTTGTAAGTAACCACCATCTTTTGCACAATCTTCTTGATATTCTTATTAGCTGCCTCAACAGCGCCATTCATCTTTGGCCTGTAAGGAGAAGAATTGTGGTGTTGGATCTTGAAGTCCCGGCACAGTTCTGCCATCATTTTGTTGTTCAAGTTGGAACCATTATCAGTAATGATTCGTTCGAGCACTCCATACCGACAGATGATATCTCTCTTCAGAAATCTGGCTACCACTTGCCTCGTAACATTTGCATAAGAGGCTGCTTCAACCCACTTGGTGAAATAATCAATGGCTACCAGGATGAATCTGTGGCCGTTTGAAGCAGTCGGTTCAATCTTGCCAATCATATCAATTCCCCACATAGCAAAGGGCCAGGGTGAAGACATCACATTCAGAGGATTGGGAGGCACATGCACCTTATCCGCATAAATCTGGCATTTATGACATTTCCTGGCATAAGCACAACAGTCGGCATCCATTGTGATCCAATAATAGCCTGATCTTAGCAACTTTTTGGCCATTGCATGCCCTCCTGCATGGGTGCCAAAGGATCCTTCGTGCACCTCGTGCATCAACAAGCCTGCTTCTGTTTTGTCGACGCATCTGAGAAGTACCATATCAAAGTTTCTCTTGTACAGGGAGCCATCTGTATTCAGGAAGAAACTACTAGCAAGCCTTCTCAATGTCTTCTTATCACTGGAAGATGCCCCAGGTGGGTATGTTTGATCCTCCAAGAAGCATTTAATATCATGGAACCAAGGCTTATCATCTTTGACAATGTCTGCTGCAAATACATATGCTGGTCTATCAAGTCTGGATACTGCAATTTGAGGTACAAAGTTGGCAGTTTGAACTTTGATCATGGATGAAATGGTAGCCAGAGCATCTGCAAATTGATTCTCGTCCCGAGGGATATACTCAAGCTTGACCGTTGTAAAGAAAGTCAATAACCTCCTTGTATAATCCCTGTAAGGTAACAGATGATCTTGGTGGGTGTACCATTTGTCGTTGGTTTGATTAATTACCAGAGCTGAATCTCCGAATACAGTCAAAGTCTTGATCCTGAGGTCAATGGCTTCCTCAAGACCCATAATGCAAGCTTCGTATTCAGCTTCGTTGTTAGTGCAGTTAAAGGTGAGTTTTGTCGAGAAAGGCATGTGAACTCCTTTAGGTGTAATGAGTACTGCACCAACACCACGACCATTCATATTAACAGCCCCGTCAAACATCATAATCCACTCTTCTTCCGGGTCAGGCCCTTCAGTGTGAATAGGCTCTTCATGATCTTTTGCTTTAATGAACATGATGTCTTCATCAGGGAAGTCAAATCTCATAGGCTGGTAATCATCAATGGGTTGCTCAGCAAGATAATCAGACAGTACACTGCCCATGATGGCTTTCTGAGATGTGTACTGCATGTCATATTCTGTGAGGATCATCTTCCATCTTGCAACCCGTCCGGTAAGTTATGGCTTCTCAAATATGTACTTAACTGGGTCCATCTTTGAGATCAATAAGGTAGTATGGGTCAACATATACTGTCTCAGTCGGCGAGCAGCCCACGCTAAAGCACAACAAGTTTTCTCGAGCAGTGAATAACGTTGTTCACAGTCGGTAAACTTTTTTCTTAGGTAGTATATTGCATACTCTTTTCGACCAGACTCGTCATGCTGGCCCAACACACACCCCATTGACTCTTCCAATACTGTCAAGTACATGATCAGAGGTCTTCCTTCAACTGGAGGCATAAGGATTGGAGGCTCTTGTAAGTATTCCTTGATCTTGTCAAAAGCCCTCTGGCAGTCTTCGTTCCACCTGACCGTTTGTTCTTTTCTCAACAATTTGAACAAAGGCTCACAGGTTGCTGTAAGGTGAGAAATGAACCGTGAAATGTAGTTCAATCTCCCTAGAAACCCTCGAACTTCTTTTTCAGTCTTCGGTGCAGGCATTTCTTGAATGGCTTTGACTTTATCAGGGTCAACTTCAATCCCTTTTTCACTTACAATAAATCCCAGCAGCTTACCAGATTGCACCCCGAATGTGCATTTGTTGGGGTTCAATTTCAGTTGGTACTTCCTCAGACGCTTGAATAACTTCAACAGATTTACCAGGTGGTCTTCTTCTGTGAGGGACTTGGCAATCATGTCATCCACATAACACTCAATTTCTTTATGGATCATGTCGTGGAATAATGTTACCATAGCCCGTTGATATGTTGCACCAGCATTCTTCAGTCCGAATGGCATCACCTTGTAACAGAACGTGCCCCAGGGTGTGATAAAAGTTGTCTTCTCCATGTCTTCAGGTGACATCTTAATCTGATTGTATCCTGAAAATCCGTCCATGAAGGAGAATACCGAGAACTGAGCCGTATTATCAACCAATACAGCAAGGAACCCAGCGTCCCACTGCTTTTGCACCTCTTCTTTAATCTTCATTGCCATGTCTGGGCGAGTACGACGCAGTTTCTGTTTAACCGGTGGGCAATCTTCTCTTAAAGGAAGCTTGTGCATAACAATATCGGTGTCCAACCCTGGCATATCCTAATAAGACCAAGCAAACACATCCAAATATTCACGAAGCAGGTCAATCAGTTGCTCTTTCACTGAGTCTTGTAAGCAGGCCCCGATCTTAACTTCTTTCACGTCTTCTTCCGTACCAAGATTAATCGTTTCGACCTCCTCCTGATGAGGAGAGATAACCTTCTCCTCTTGCCTTAACAACCTGGCTAGCTCTTCAGGAAGCTCATAATCTTCTTCAACCCCTTCATCAGCTTGATTGATTGGATTGTCAAAGTCATACAGAGTCATAGCTGTGCGGTTGTCGGTGCAGTCTGGAAGGCACTCTCTGCAAGGGTTTAGATTGTTCATTTTAGTGATCGATTTTAATCTTTGTTTAGAAAGAGTGAAGTAAAGTTATCATTTTGAAAACATTGCCATTTTATTTTTGTACAAAAAGAAAAAATGAAAAACAGTGAGCGGAAAAGAAAAAGACTCATTTGCAAAAGATGTCCGATATTCATTGATTAATCTGTTTGCACAAAATTACAAGATGGCCCGATTACAAAATGAGTCTTGTCATCTTGGGCAAGATGCAAGACTTGATGCATGCTTAAAATATACAGGAAATAATAATTACTCTGCAGGAGTAACCCTTATAATTTCCTGGGAAGACCAGTTTGAGATACGGCTCCCCGGGATCCTTGGACGTATCCAGCTCTCCAGGTTGCGCTCATCTTCCGACTCATCTTCCAAGTTGTTCACTGCATCCGGGGTGAGCATTCCCCCGCTGACAAAATTGGGCTTCTTAGCAGCCTCTGATTGATCTTGTTGAGTTGGTTTGTAACCCAACCCAAATCTGTCCTCCTTCTTCTCCACAGGTAGCAGCTTGCCCCAGCCTTGGGCAGTACCCTCTTCAACAACCTTCTTGGCTTGCTGATAAGATGTCATGGAGGTTCCCAGTACAGCAGATGCTTCATTAATGTTCAGGGCCTCAAACCCCTGGCTCATAGTTTCATGGATTTCTCCATCCATCTCAATATACTTGTACGTAGCCAGATGGCTAACAAAAATGTCCTCTTCGCCACAGATGGTGATGATCTGGCCTTCCCACTCGAATTTCAGCTTCTGGTGAAGGGTAGACGTAACTGCGCCAGCGGCATGGATCCAAGGTCTACCCAACAAACAGCTGTAGGCCGGCTGAATGTCCATCACATAGAAGGTAATTTTGAAGGTCTGCGGGCCAATCATCACAGGCAGATCAATCTCCCCTAGCACTGATCTTTTGGAGCCATCAAATGCTCTCACCACTAAATTACTTGGACGCAGGGCCAAGCCATCATACTCCAGCTTCACTAAGGCTTTCTTTGGTAGAACATTGAGTGACGACCCAGTGTCCACCAGTACATGAGATAAAACAACACCCTTGCACTCTAGAGTGATGTGTAAAGCCTTGTTGTGGTTACGTCCCTCTGTTGTTAAGTCAGCATTGGTAAAGCCCAGCCCATGACTGGTGTTGACATTAGCTACCACAGTTTCTAGCTGATTAACAGTGATCTCCTCTGGCACGTATGCTGCGTGCAAGACTTTCAATAATGCATTCCTGTGAGCTTCAGAACACATCAACAGGGATAATATGGAGATCTTTGAGGGAGTTTGGTGAAGCTGATCCACCACCTTGTAATCACTTCTCTTTAAAATTCTCATAAACTCGTCTACATTCTGTTCAAAAGATGTCTTCTGAGTTTCTTTGATGATTGGTTCTTCAGGCACCACACTCTTCCCCTTTGCTTTGGCAGCAGCTTCTGCTTCGGCATTAGGTCTTTGCAATTGTGAGGCAAAAAGGCGTCCGCTTCGAGTGAAGCCTCCGCCTCCCCCAACATTATCAATCTGTGGAGAAGAAGTTGAAGAATCCAAAGTGATTTTCTCCCCGTTGCAGTAGAGGTCAGAGACATAATGCCAAGGTATGGCATTACTGCTTTCATACGGAACGGGTCCAGGCACCGTGATGGTAACTGGACTGACTGCAACAGAGGAGGGTACTGAGATGGTGTGCGGATCGTAGTAAATGGTGACCGGTGACCTGACAGGAGATGCCACTGTTTGTTGTTGAAAGTTGTTGTTTGGAGGAACATTTGATGGATCATAATAAATGGTGACTGCTGAGATATCTGTTGGCGTTGTAGAAGATTTTGTTGAATAAATGGGTGCTGATGTTGTAGAAGAAATGGTTGTTGACATCTGATTTGTTGAAGTGATAGATGAAGCCATTGTTGATGTTATTGACGAATTGGTTGGAATGATTGTTGTTGCAGTTGTAGAAGAGTCAGGAATTGTTGTCAGAGGGATTGCTGGATTTGTAGGAGCCGTGGTTGTGATCTGAAGGATACCACTTTTGATAAGACTGTCTATGTCGCTTCTCAAGTTATCACACCCGTTGACCGAAATGTTGCAATAATCACAACCGAGCTCACACCCGGGGAACATCTGGCACTCTAGAAGCTGAGCTTTAATTTCTACCAGAGGTGTCTGAATCTGCCCAACACCGGTGATCAAGAAAGATGGCTTGTCTTCCTCAATAGCATTAATTCTTGGTCCTCCATGATTGGGCATGGGATTCTTGGTGACACTTGGAGGGGGTGCAAAGTTGAGGGCTTTAGAATCTACCAGATCTTGTACCTTCATTTGTAAAGCCCTGCATTTCTCTGTATTGTGGCCAGGTGCATTGGAGTGAAAAGCACATCTGGCGTTGACATCATAGTTTCTTGGAAGATTGGAGGGATCTGGTGGTGCCAATGTCCTTAGTTCAACCAGGTTGAGTTTCAGGAGTTGTGGCAATAAAGCGGCATAAGGCATAGGGATAGGGTCAATCACCCTATTTGCATATGACGGTCTTTGCTGAAAAGGTCTTTGTTGTTGATTGTTGTTGTTGTTGTTGTTGTAGGTCCTTTGTGGTGGATACTGAACTTGCTGTTGATAGTGTGGTTGTTGTTGTTGTTGATATGCTGGTTGCTGAGGAATCGGAGCTGGAATAGTGACAGCTGCTACTGATCTGTGGACATGCTGAGTTCTGCCCCTGTTGGCATAAATGGCATTTGCCTCACCGGTTCTTATTGGTCCCACAAAAGGCTTCCTGGGATTACTTGACGAGCTTGCACCATTATCAGAAATTTTACCCATCTTCAGAAGGCTTTCAATTCTTTCTCCAGATATAACTACGTCAGCGAAGCTGGTGGAAGAAAAGGCAGCTAGCCTATCAATATATGTCCCTTGCAGGGTATTCATAAACATGTCGGCCATTTCTCTTTCCGACATGGGTGGCTGGACAGCAGCAGCAAGCTGTCTCCACCTCTGGGCATATTCCCTGAAGCTTTCTCTGGAGGATTGAGACATTCCCATCAGAAGGGTTCTATTAGGAGCCATGTCTAGATTGTATTGGTACTGTCTGATGAAAGCCTCAGCTAAGTCTTTCCAGCACCTGATAGTAGCTCTGGTCAAGTGAGAGTACCACTCCCTTGAAGCCCCAGTCAAGCTATCTTCAAAGTAAAACATCCATAGTTTTTCATCCATGGTGTATGCCTTAAGTCTCCCCAGAAAAGACTGCAAGTGAGTTCGTGGACAGGAAGTTCCATTGTACTTCTCGAAGCACGGGGGTTTAAACTTGTGGGGAATCCTTACCCCTTCTACTAACCCCATATCCATGACATCAAAGCCTAGGGAATTTTGAGACTCCAGCGATCTCAACTTCTCAGCAATTTCATCAAATCTCCTATCATAAACTTCATCCCCAGCTCCCATCACAGTAAATTGCTCTTCCTGGGGGTCTTCTTGTAAAACCCTTCCTCCAGTAGTATTTCCTTGCACAATACCTGGGATGTTGACTTCCGGATGCAGATGAGGCCCATATACCTGTGGGTTAACATGAGGCTGACCCCTTTCATTGTTACTTGTTCCTCCAGTTCCCAGAGGGGGTTCTTCCGGGGTCTGTCTTTCTACCAATGCCCTCAATCTTTCTTGACTTTGAGCCAAGCCATTCATTACCTCCATGAACTGGGTCATTTGGTTTCTCATTTCCAGCCTTTCGTTAACCATCTAGGTTCTGACCTCTGTCAGCTCTTGCTGTACTTGGTCCATCTGGATACAAGGAAGTTTGTTGCGAGTAGGATATCTGTGCGGACGGTTGAGAGGGAACACCCGACGGCGAGCAATAATTCCTGAATCACAACAGAGTTAGTAACAAACAAACAAAAAACCTACAAAACAAAACAAAAGTTAGTATGCAATGCAGTATGCTTATTTGTTTCCAAGGTATCCGGCTTGGCACTTGGTTTTGACCTTTCCAGACCCTAAGGAAGATGCTTTGATGTTGCTTGAGAAAGAGAAAACTTAGTGAAACGAACTGACAAATACATTACAAATAGTGGATCATACATAGTTTGTTTTTACAACATATGCCCCTGAAGGGTCAAAATACAACATGAAAGAAAAGTACATCAAATGGAAATAACAACAAACAAAGAAATCAGACATCTAAGCCAAACTCTTCCTCCTTGACCTCCTTCAAAAGTGATTCAATTACAGGACCAGCCGGATGCTCTGTGATGTTCCTGATGAGAAGGTTTCTGGTGGCAATGGCAGTGGTCAGCTTCTTGTGCCTGTCTTGCTCCTTTGACCTTTTCACACCAGCCCTAATCTTCAATTCTGAAATCTCCTTCTGGGCTGCTAGCAGAGCCTCCAGTTGTTTCCTCTCAATGGCCTCTAACTGCTCAATCCTGGCCTGAGTGCTCTTATCCTCTTGAGTGCGAGCTTCAGTGATTCTGACCCACCTATCTTGACTTTCTTTTAGATAAAGATCAGTCCTAGCCTTCTGAAACTGGGCCTCTTTGCAGGCATTCTTCAAAATCTGCTCTCCAGCTCTTGATTTCTTGATGTAGTCCTCTAATTTCTCAATCCTGGCTAGATGTTCCACCTTAAGCTTTTCTAACCTCTCAATGTCTAGACGACCATCACTCCTCTCCCAGAGGGTCTTCTTCAGAGCTTGAGACAGATTCTCATTCCTTTCCTTCAGCTTCTCAAATTCTTCCAGGCTGACAGTGGCTGGAGGTGGTACTGTGGATGGTCCAGGTGCATCCTCAATGGTGAAGGGCATCCCAGAAATTTGAGCCCTAGCATGAGACCATTCATAATACTGAGCTGAAGCCACATTGTTGCATCTTCCAAGAATGGCCATCCCTTTGGTCTGGATGTTGTCCCAAGCCCAGGATGCTTGTCTGACAACAGCTAGATTAGGTTTTATCTCACAATACAGGGTTTCAGCCAAGTCTTGCACTCTAGGAGGGTGAACCAAAGCATAGCCCAATTGTCTTTTAAACAGCAAATGATTGTAATTGATGCAACCCTTTACTCCTATCAGAGGCACATTGGGGAATTGGCCACAGCTAGCAATTATGTCTCTGCCCTTGGTGCTCTGGGTGCACCATCTGATGTCATCTGAAGTTAAAGCAATAAGTCTCCTAGCCCAATTCTTCTGTTGGTGAGGGTTCAAGAAAGCATCAGTCTTGGGTAAGTGTTTGAGCAGCCAAGTGTGAAATAGAGGAGCACAGCATCTCACCAATCTCCCTCTCTGCTTCTCATTGCTTTGGTGAACAGAATAATAGAAATCTCCCAGCAAGGTGGGCACTGGGTTCCTCAAAAGGAAGAGGATAATAGCATTCTTGATGAAAAACTTGGGCTCATCTGCAAAAAGTATAACCCCATATATACTGAGGGCTAACAATGCACAAACTGCCTTCCATTCTCCCAAGGAGGCCTTCAGGATGGCCTGAGAAGTTAGAAAGTCTAGGTGCAAACCAGGGATCTCTGCCTTTGTTGTCATGTTCTGCTCAATCAAAATAGGCTCTAAATACAGTGCCTTTGCCACTTCTTCATTGCTGGGAGAAGTCATCTCAGGGTTGAAGGGGATACCACCCTTGACAAGTACTCCAATCAATGATGAGAATTCCTCCAACAGAGGTCCCAACTGAAAATTCTGGAAAGTGAAGCATCTCAAAGGAGGATCATAGAACTGTAGGCAAGTGTGGATTAAACTCCTCTGAGAAGGGTCTAAGTCCATAACCATATCAAGGATGCCTCCATAATGCTCTCTGAATAATGGGATGTGGTCTGGAGTGATAAGTGCCTGGACCTGCCTGATGCCAGCCAGCACAGGCTCAAAGAAGTGGTATGAAATGTTGCTCTTCTTGGGTGCCATGACTGCTGATGAAGAGCTGAAACAAATGATGATGATGAAGACTGATACTGGAGATGAGCCATTGATAGGCTGAGGATGATGATGGAGGTAGCTGAAGCAGGCAACTGATGAAGATAGCTGAAGCAGATAACTAGTGAATAGGGGTCTATGCTGATGAAGGGGTCAAAACCAAGCCATATGTGATATGGATACCCTGAAAAACAAATAAACAAATGTTAAATGATGCAATGATGATGTATGCAAATGATATGCAAGGGTTTGTGATCAAGCTGGATCTGATTTCTGCCTTGATATAAGTCCATGTATGTTCAAGAAATCCAGATGGAGGTTCAGAAATCCAGTAACCAAGGTGGGGGACTCAAATAAAGAGTCACATGTCCAGGGTTAAATCACAAGAACTGTCCAAAGTGAAGCATTCTTAAACACAATAAGTAACAGGGTATGATGTGGCCAAGGGTTCCTGCAAACCTGTAAACAGCCCAACCCCCTCACAGGTGGTGTTCTAAAACAAGGATCCTCAGACTTGGATCAGTTATAAGAAGTGTAAACACTTCTAACCCGGAGGTACAGTGTTTACAATAACCATAAAAGATCCTCCTCTAATTCACCTCAGTTTCTGAAGGTCAATAATAAAGGTCATACAGACTTAGCAGGCTTCCCAGATAGCCCTAGCACTACAGGAAATCTGTAGCACAAAGTTCTCAAGAAGAAACCCACATCTGAACCGTGTTTCATATTCCCGCACCAGACCGAAATGGAATGGGAAAGAACATGAACCACTCTAGCCTAGGTGTCACTCAGGTCCCAGGTATAGGACCTCAAACTCTCAGTGAACCCCACCCACCAAAGCAAAAACCAGATCCAGCCAGATGACATTATGACAGTATGATATATAAAGCTGTAAAGAAAGCAATAAATAACTGTACATAAAGAAGTAAATAAAGCAACTATATAAACACAATCAGCACATAACACCCCAGTAAACACAAATCAAACAAGCGCTAGGAGGAACCCACAAAAAGAACCAGAGGCTCTGGTTACAGTATAAGATTCCCCAGCAGAGTCGCCAAGCTGTCGCTCCCACCAAAATGACACCTCGGGTCAGAAGGGGTACAAACGCAAATGGTCGGCGAAAGGAGATGAGAACACACAGGGGTGAACTCAGAAAAGAAAGAGTCGCCAGCTAGGCATTTTTATCCCGGAGGAAAGGTAATGCTGCATAGACCTAGGAAAATATATGGATAAGACGGTCGCGAACCAGAGAGACTGAGAAAGGGGGTTGGTTACAACCTGGGAAGGTATTAGCACCCAGATTGTCCGCCGTACTCGACGGGATCCACGCTTAAAAGATTTTTGTTTTAAAGGGGTAGTGTTAGTGCTATCTGTGCATCAAGGCTGGAAAAGAATGCAAGTGTCAGTGTAAAAGAAAAGTGCAGTGTATAAGTGAAGTGTCAGTGTAAGAACAAGAATGAAATGCTCAAGATCATGAGGATTAAAGAATGAGGCTAGAAAGAGGGGGAATATACAGAGACTTTTGTTCGATAACTGTTAAGTTATGCCTACGTATCCTCTCGTGCAATGAGGAAGTCAGAACACCGTAGTTCGACCCAAAGAGACTGAAAGATAAATTGACTGATGAACTGCTTACTTGCCTATGCTCAAGTGTATGACCTGTCTGGCTCAGGTGCAAACTGTCTTGCATTAGACGGAAGAAGCAAGTTCTCGTTTGTGAGTGAGTGAGATGAGAAAAGAATCTCGGAGGAGACGATTATTGTTTGTTTTTGAGTTTTCAGTCTTTTATTGCTTTTGAGAGTTTGTCATAAGAAAATGAGCTTAAGCCTAAACCAATGGATTAGTAAACTCATCACATCTTCCCTCTGATTAGGGGTAATGAGAATACCTTAAGTGTGAAGTCAGTATCTCACACTTAATCACCTTTGATGTAGGATTAAGATCATTATCTTACTTGCATTTATTTAGATGTTTTTGTTGTTTTTGTTTAGTGTTGAGTAATGAGTTTAAGCCATAATCAGGGATTAAACAGACTCATTACACCATCCTAATAGAAGGATAATAGATGAGAATGTTTAAGCTGAGGAAGACTCCTCAACTTAATCCATGATTAGGGATTAACCTCATGACAAAACAAAGCCTTTATTAGATGGATTTTAGTTAATGATAAGATGAAGAAGTGGATTTTATGATTTGTAAGACAACTTGAGGGGGACTTGTCCATTAACACTAGGGTTAGTCCTTCTTAACCAGTTAAGGAAGAATTAGAACCCTAATGCAAGGCCCAAGTTACAAGCTTGATGTCTTGATGATTATTAAGTGAATTGATTAAAGGATTTAAACACATTAAGGGTTTAACACTTAGGATTAAAGTTATACACTCCATCCTAATAGAAGGATGCAGGCATAAGCTTAATCACAAAGCCTTAAAGCCTTTAGGGTTTAGTCCCTGATTATGAGATGAGGAGAGAAGACTCAAAGAGACACAAAGGTAAAAGCTAAGTGGGGGACTAATCAACCCTAATTGTTATCATGCTTGGTCATTCCTAGGGTTTGTGGGGTTTAAGAAAGAGATCTTCAAGGAACCACCAAGGAGAGAAACAGATGAGAGGAGCAAAGAGAAGCAAAACAACTTGCTCCACTTAAGAAGACAAGTTGCTTGAATAAAGAAAGTAAGATGAACAAGAGTGAGCAAGCTTAATCCAATACACATACAAAATGCAGCAAGGGAAGTATGAAGGAGATGAAAAGAGAATGTGAGAAGTGAAGGCAAATTCACTTCTCAAACAACTTACCACCTGAAAAGTTAGCAAAAGAAATGAAATGCAATGCAAATGAGATGAAATGTGATGATGCAAACCAAAAACCAGAAGCATGAGTATGATGTTAATGATGCTAAGAGATGATGCAAACATGAGGCAAGGCATTAGAATGATCATACAAACATATGGATGCAAAAGATGCATGTTTTGAACCATGGATGTACATGAAAAGTTATGAAATGTAATGGACATATAACATGGCAAATGCAGGATGCAATGATCAAACATGATTCTAATATGTCCTAAGATGTATTATGAATCAAATGGATGCACAAAATGTCATGGCAAGTCATGGTATGCAAGCAAATGGAATATGGATGCAAAGGAAGGCATAAATTAGGGTTATATGCAACATACAAAGCAAAAATTCAAAACCAGAAGCAAATGACATGATAAAAATTTGAAAATGCAATCAAAGGAATCCTAAACCTATACAAACTCACTGCCCAAAGGAGGGTATCTAACTCTTAACCTAGTGAGAGTTATGAATTTCCTAAGATTGCTAGGGTTTTAAGGTACCTTGTCAAGAAAAAATGCAAAACAAATTTAAAATGCAAGGTCAATTCATGCCAATTTTATCCTATAAACTACATGCTATACAAGATGCAATGCAAGAAGAATCATGATCCAACTCTCAATGGTTAGGCAGAAATGAATTTTTTAAGTTTGAAACAAAATAATGCCTTGAAATTAAATTAAATCCAAAGAAAATTATCAAAAGGCATCAAGAACAAAAAATAAATTTGGTTTGAGAGTTGGACAATGATTCTAAATGTTTTTAAAGGTTACATGAATTTTTTTGTGATTTTTAAATACCTAAAAGTATTTTTAATTAATTAATTTTCATTAACTAATTAAAAATAATCTTTTAAATGATTTAAAAATAATTTTTAATGCAAAAAATAAAAATAAAAATATTTTTGTGTTCTGAAAAATAATGAAAACCTTGACAAAACTTTTCATAATTTTTAAACATTTTTTGCTATTTTTAATAATTCGTACAAATTAAATACAAAACAAATGAATTTAAAATGATTTTAATGAGAAAATAGGAAAGTCAAATCATCCAAAGGTCCAGATTCAAAGTCAGGTGGGCGGGAATTGACTTGGCGCGCGAATGGACGGCCAGAATTCAAACTGGCCTAATTATGATTAAGCCCTAATCCAAAACCCTAATTACACTCAGATGACCGGAACAGTGTTCCGGTCATCTTCTCCGGCAAGGTCCTCACTCAATCTCTCTTAATACGCCATGAAACTTCACAAATCTCTCCAGAATCAATCATTAGACCACTCTAAACAAGAATCCAGCAATCAAAATCATTTATTTTCACTCAAACTCAAGAATCAAAACAAAAAGCATTTCACGGGCAAAGTTTCATAACAAGCATACAACCTCAAAACTCAATCATTTTCAAAAATAAAAGGTTCAGTGAACTCAGGGAAGCATGTAGATCATTTTAGAAACAAGAAATAAGAGTTCTGGAAAAATGAATTTCCATGGCTACCTGAATCGAAGCTTTCAACCCAAGAGCTTTCTGCTTGCCTCTTTGCCTCAAAATGATCCCAATGGTCCTCTTGATGAAGTTATGAAGCTTGGTTGGAGTTTATAATGGTTGGTTTGTGAGTTTGCAGAATTTCTGTTCAGTGAGGGGTGAGGATCGTGTTTCTGATTGAGGAGGTTTCAGGGATGAATGAGGGTATGGAAATGATCAGGGGAGTGTGCTGAGATGTTTTGTGAAGTTTGTTTGAATGTTTGATGCTTGTGGAGTGTGTTTCGAATGAAAATGCATAAGAGGTGAAAAATGAGAATGCTGGCTTGGGGAGAGTTTCAGGCTTGTGTGTGTGGTGTGTTGAGCTGCTTTTGGTCCATGTATCAAGTGGTGATAGGTCAGAGAGTTGTTGGTGGCCTATGGTGATTGGTATGGGTCTTTTGCAAAAAAGTCAAGCTTTGTGTAAGAGAGGTATGGGCTCATGGCTAGCCAAGGACAAGAGGGGTGTCCTGCGAAGCAAGAAGTGAGGAGGACCATAGGATCAATTTTGAAGTCAGCCAGCACATGGATTAGGGTTTGAGTGAGGTTTTGCAACTTTAATCAACTTTGGCCCTTTTGAAGTTTCTTGATCCACAAGTCATAAAAATGAGCAAACTCTTGATGCAATCTGACTTTTAGACATTGGTTCATGTTTGTGTGAAGTTTGGAAGTCACTTTGAGGTCTCAAATTGCCTTGGCAAGTGGTTTTGCAACTTTGCCTCTTTGGTGCATAACTTGAAATTATGTGATTTTGGCCAACTTTGACAAGCCATAACTTTTGATCCAAAATGAATTAGGACAAGTTCTTGTACTTTTTGAAAAGGGAATGATCCATTCTACAACTTTCATGACCAAAGTTTTCTCATTTGAAGCATTTTTGAATCAAAAAGCAAGGGTTGAAAAAGTTTCCCAAAATGGCAAGTTTCCATTACAAGTCATTTTCCCAAAAACTCAACTTTGCAAATGGCTTGAAATTCTTCAATTTTGTGAACTTATAACACCTTCTATGATCAAATAAAGATCATACACCATCAAAATGATGAAGAACACCCTTTGGTTGGGTCATTGAGGGCCTCAGATGCCCTGATTTTGCACTGACTTGCTCAAAAAGTCAACTCTTGATCAGATGCCTTCCCCTTTGAATTTCTTCATGAAAATTGATATGTATGATCCCTATACCATATAGAGACCAATGGAAACAAGAATGACCAAAAAAATTGGGGTTATGGCCTTTGAAACCAAAACCCTAATTCTAGGTCATCTGTGCAGTCAAACCTGGCTCTGCTTCCATGCCATTCTCAGTTCTTGTGATTTTTTGACATTCTTGACTTTGAGAGGAGATGATATGATGTTTGAACACACATAGACCCCTTTTAAGTGATTGATGACCTTTGGAGTGGCTCAAATTGCTCTGGAATGCTCAGATCACAAACCCTAGATGCAGATGACTTTGAACCAATGCAGTGTAACAAATATGCAATATGAGATGCTATGATTGAACTTATGCATATGAAAAGATCACAAGCCATGGTGTGAATGGGTGAGGGCAAATTTGGGGTGTTTACAACAAGGACTGTGATTTCAGCAGCAACTTAGTTACGCAATGTGTCCTACAAAAGGGCTCCAAAACCCCACCAAACCTCAATAAACATGATCATTAACATGTATTCATTATCATACTTCGATTATATCAAGTTCTAACTGATTAATCTACCAATTTCTTAGATTCTCATCAAAACCCTAAAACCTAACATTCTCTAAACTTCTCTAAAAAAAAACCAATCAATCTGACACATACATAATCATACACAATGATAAGATAATAATATTTCACACCCTTACCCGATTGTTTCGATTCCTATGAGCAATCTTGAAGAATTTCCAAGTTTTTCCTCTTTTCTCTTCTTTTCTATTCTCCTGCTTTCTTTCTCTTCTATTTTCTTTCTATCTCTCTTTCTTTCTATTCTTTATACTACTTATCTCTTTTTCTTTCTATTTCTTTTCTTTTCCACCAAATATCATTTTCTCACAATTTCTAATTCCACTAAAATTTCTAATATATCATTAATTAGCAAATGTCTAAAATACCCTCCAATTTAATTTTTACCCGAAAATTCTCAAAATGGTAAAATAATATAACACATCAACATATCACATAAACACGTCAATTTCATAATTAAAACAATTATCACTCAATTCAAATAAAAGACTCAACAAAAATTAAAATAATTATCACTCAATTCGAATAAAAGACTCATTACTTAGGGATGACCGTAGAATAACCATCACTGTGCATTAGATGTGCACACTTCCCCAAACGCAGGCGTGACGTAATCTCTCAGCACAACTGTTGGGATCATTGTCTGACGATCGTACTTTAGCAACCAGATGTACACGGGTTCAGTTAAACCAAGCCAGGAAATTAAAAAATATTGTAAGTCTCAGCTTCTCCCCGCATCTGACCGACCACACTTAAGTCATCACTTCTACGACCAGAAGCAACGACTTGGGGGCTCTTGTTCTGGATTGCACCAATGGCTAGCGAAGGCCCAGTCCACTCCTTCTCATAGGACGGGTCATTGGCCAAAATGTCAAAGGGACCCACTAGCTTCATGCTCCTCAGTCGAGGAGAACCTGTCGACCTTGTTCACCCGTGGTCGATTCTCCCTGCTCATTCCGGACCTTTGCTCGGTGTAATACCTCAAAATTTGCCCTCATTCTCTTTACCTTAATTGGCTTGCCGCTTTGCATTTCATCTGCATCTTCCACTAGGTCATTACATTCATAATCATACATTTCATCGTTTCATAATGCACGTGATCGAGACGATTCCTTATGATATGAATTTTCCTATCCATGGGTGATATATTTGGTTATTACACTCAAGTTGATACAAAGGTTGAATACTTACTATCGGGGGCGATCTTTTTAAGTTACAAGTTGTCAAGGTTATAACTGAGGTTTACCATGGACTATGGTTTTGTTTCCCCTCAATGTCTCAAGTGTTCTTCTTACCCAAAGTCATTCTCCTTAACACATATTATGGATATTAGAGTTTCATTAAAGGCCATGAGATTAGGAGGCTGGTGACGGAGATTTTTCTTGGGCGTACTTGTTGCTATGATTTCATTACCATCTGCAGGGTTTCCTCGAGGAATTTGTTTGTTGAAGGATGGAAAATGCACAATTATGGCTTGTTTGATAGTGTCAGTCAAATAAAACCCATATCATTTTAAGCCTACCTTCGTGTCCATATCCAATGTTATTAATCAAGTTCATCCATGTTGAAATCTGTATTTTAATATCCAATGGCTCGCTTTGTCACAATATTGTCCACACTTCATTTGGTACATTTCTAACCCATTTTCTAAGGCCCATTTGTTGTCTTTTTTCTTAACCCATTCTAAATTTCCTTCCAAATTCATAGACCATTTTTTGATTTAATTTACAGTTTTTATCCAACAAGAATATCACAAAACTTCTTTATTCACAAGTGATCCACACTAGAAAACCAACAATTGATAAATCAGTAAGAAAAAAATCAATACCAATCTAAAATCCTCACAAAAAATGGAGAACTGCATCTCCATCATTTTCATTAATCCTTGATAGAAAATTAAGTTACGTATCACAACAAGTTTCAGTTACAGGAGGAGAGGATATAACAAAAACATATTTCATTTTTTTTTGGCTAGCAAAACTATCTAAGGGGAGATAGAAAAAGAACGAATACAGTTACAAAAAAGGATAGCAAAATTGATCTCTAAAAACTCTTCTTCAACCCGCACCAATGGCTTTCCCTAATTAATCTTCATTCGGCACTAATCTCTCGGCATCATCTTCTTCATCACTCTTCAATTCAGGAGGGAAAATTCCACAAATCAGATACTTCATCGACATCCTCATCAATCCAAGGAATCCTCCCATTCTTCATCATCTCCTCACACCAATTGAATTTTCTCAGAACTCTGCATCATCATCACGCTCTCAAACTTCTTTCGTTCGTCGACATCGCTCAATCATCAATCGGCATCAAAGCTTAATCCTGCAAAATCAACATCAACAATCAACCGCATCGATCTACATCTTCATCTATTATCATCGCATTATCGCTAAACCTGAAATTCAAGAACGCAACACCATTATTGATTTGCAACGACAAGATTCAGTGATTTACAACACAATTAACACTGATCCTCAACTCAGAATCGCATCGCTTTAAAGAAAAAGATCAAGAAGCAAAGACCTGTAAGAAGATTCACAGCTTCAGCAACATGAACGTTTCAATCTTCTGTAATCACCATCGCATCAACAACTTCCTCATCTTCTTTGAATTTTCTACTTCGATATGATTCTTGAATCCACCGCATCATCATTCATCAACCTCTCAAAATCTTCAATAACAGCAACATCCATATTCATCTTCGACTCAATCGCCAATCGCAACCATCACCTTCTGCAAGTCGACCCTCATCTTGCAAGATTCAACAACATGTGTAACGAAGGTGTAACTAGATCACATACACAGAGAATCAAATCGTCACAAAAAGGGATCGGAAGAAGAATGACAGATTGGAAGGAGAAGCGAATTTGTACCTTGATTTCATTCCAGGTGCTCTTCATCTATATCATTTTTTTCTTTCATCCGCAATTTGGTGGCGATTCACTTCGAATCCAATGTGATGGTACGAACAAGACTGAAGCTCACTATGTAACTGCTCGTAGTAAACTCCGCCGTCGTCGGATGGAAGCCACGGCGCAACAGATTTTGTTTTGATCTGATGGTTTCTATACGTGCGATAAGGAGATACGAAGTGGACGATTGATTTGTGGAACAGTGAGAGTCTCGCGGTGGAGACGATCATGGCGGCTGGAAGGTGAAGACGAAAAACAACGGCGAAGCTGTCGAAACTGAGATTGATTAAAGCACGACGTTTCTTTGGTGAGAAGAGGATACGAACGATGAAGGAGACTCGGAGACGGCGATGGATGAAGGTACGATTTCGAAGGGATGGGAAAATTGAGACCGAGAGGATGACGAGGACAAGGCGGCCGAGACACGATCCGGCGGGGCTTTCTGTGGCTGACGATGATAGTGGTCGACGGTGTGTTCGAGAGGGGAAGACGACGAGTTTGGTTGATTCTTCAACGACTAGGTCGATTCGTTTCTTCGACAACGAGGTTTAGCGCGGCAAGGTTTTTTTTTCACGGAGAAGCATTGAGGCGTAATAAAGAATAAGATAAGGTTCAATTTTGTCTTCACAAGTTATTAGGTTAAAGGATGTCATCGGATTGGGCTTATGCTTCTTGGCCATGGAGTTACTTCCCAAACCTCCTATTCGCTTCTGCACCCCCAAAGCCACTCTCCTCACACGAATAGGGCCTCAGCCCCAGGAAGTTGCTACTTGTGCCCTCAAAATTGCTTCGACACCCCCTATGCAAGCATTAAGTTAATTGGGCCATGGGCTTTGTTTTCTGCAGCCTTTGAATTCTTAATGAACCCCTGTCTCTTTATGTTTGAGATTTTGTTAATTAATTGTGTTCGTAATTATTATTTTTTGTTAATCAATTTTCCTTGTTTTTTTAAAAAATCATTTTTGTGGATTAATATTTTAATCCGTTTTCTTGGCAATTTTCAATTATAATTTTGTGATAATTTTAATTAATTGTTTTGGGATCAATTATGGATGAAAATGGTTCATTCACGTTTTTGATCGATAAAGATCGATTTCGATTATGGAAAACTTCACAAAGCGAATATGGATGATGAGCATTTATTTTGCTCATAGGAGACTACAAGACCTTGCTTGGGGGTTTTTTTCGGATTTCTTTATGAAGAATCGGCACTTCGATCAAGTAAGTAATTTCAAGCTTTTTCGACTTTTAAGCATCATTTTAGTTGTATGCGGCTTAGGACCATATAACTTAAGGTGCATATTGAGCCCTCCCACCTAAGGCACTGGATTTATTTGTGAGATATGTTGATTTGTGTCGATTTCGGAGCTTAGGGATTAGGTTACGAACCATTAGGATCGATTCCTTTCACTTCCCCTTAAAATCCACTTTTTTGCCCATTTCGTCGCATTTTTTAAAAATAGTTTTAGGTGAGATAAAATTCTGGAAAAATTCATGAGTGATCCTCATCCTCTTAATTAATTTTTCATATTTTTTGTTTCCAGATTTGGGTGGTTTTAATAATTAATTCGGATTTTAGATCACAAGCTGTCCCAAAAAGGAAGGTTTTGGCATAAGGGACCGAAATCGATTTTTCCCCATAGGTGTGAGACCTATTTTTTGTGTATGATTAATCACTGTAATTTGTGACATTTTGATGCTCATTATGCATTTTTTTCATAATTTTTAGTGCACTTTTTGATCCACTTTGTGGAGTTGTTTTTTGGTGATCATGTTTTGTTACCTTGCTAGTCAAGGAATTGTTTTGGCACTTTGGTGCATAATTTTGTATAATCCTTTAGGAAAATGTGAGATAATGACTTTATTATTCCAGGGATTTAATTTCATAATTTTTAAAGGCTTTTTGCTATTTTTCCATGTCACCTAGATCATAGGTTGATTCATGTGTCTATTTGTTGTATAACTTAAATGATAAGAAGCCATTCATGCCATTGGCTTGAGAGACTTGTTGGTAACTTTTAGGAGTTTATTATAGGTCATTTTTAAGTCCTTAATTCCAGTCATAGTTCATTTTTTGAACCATAATCATTTTTTTTGTTTTGGTGCTTTAAAGTGCATAATTATTTGGACATACTTTAACTTAAACTAGCTTCTCTTCTCCTCTAAATAATAACATTAATTATGTGGAAATAATTAATGCCTATTCATGCATTATAAGTGCATCTCATACCTTGTATGCTACTGACCCATAATCATTTCATTCATATTCACATGCCATTCTTCCTTAGTTTGCATCATGTGCGATCTTATGCGATTTTTGTTCGTTTCTTCTCATATTTTCTTCTCATTGCTCCATATGCCTAATCCATTGAATCCATGATTGTATATTCATTCATCCATCTTCATAAGCATTCACTACTGACTTTGATGTTCATTTCATGTATTAATTCATGTTTGTAAGTCATATGTCTTCATATTTCATCCATAAACCCTAATTTGCATTTATGTGAACTTAGGTGAACTTTTTGTACATAGTTTGACATAGTTTGAACTTGTGAGGTATCCTAGCATCCTTAGGGACCTATAGCATGTAGCTACTGACTTTAGAAGTTATGTAACCTTTAGTTACCTTCACCTTTAGACTTAGGTCTTATTTTGAACCCTAGTTCCATTCTAGGACGTTTATGGTACTTAATCGCTTTCATGCTTTGATTTTACTTTCAATATGCATTGTCATGCTAACTCTTGTTTTGTAGGGGGGAAGATTGAGGTAAGCATTACTTTATTCCTATCTCTTATGCATTTTAATTGTGTTTGCCTTAGCACCTTGTGCTTTGCTCTTAGGTTTTCCCTTTCTTTAGAGACAACTTAACTTCCTTAGGAAGTAAGTTAGTTTCTAACTCTCTTTTCTTCTTTTCCTTTTCTTCCTTAGGATTAGAAAACTTCACAAACCATTAGGATCTCCCTTTTGTATATGATAAAATTAGAGTGTGTCTTAGTTCCCACTAGATTTTCCCTTTTCCAACTTGAGTCATTCTTTCTCATCTCATGAAGAAAATAATAAAACATCTAAGGATAAACCGAACAATCTTGTACGACACGAGACTTTGTTGCGGAGTGTTTATACGCGTCCTGTTTTGGGGCAAGGTGTAAATACTTCCCGCGATGGATAGGTCTTAGTACAAGACCGTTCACAAACAAATTCAAAACACTTCTCATAAAAGACAAAAACAAATAACAAACGACTATCCTGCGGGAACTTCTCTTCTCATCTCATTCACTCACAACGCGAACTCGCGACGACTTGTCTCACATGCAAGACGGTAAACGCACTCGTACCAGACGAGCCTGCAACACCTGAGCATAGACATACGCAGTTCCAGCATAAAAAACACAAACAAATGGTTCCCGCCTTAGTTAGGCGAACTACGTCGACTCTGATCCTCATTATCCTGATGAGGTACGTAGGCAGCGGGGTAGGGCCCGTTCGAGCACATTCTTTATTTTCCCTACATTCCCCCTTTCTTTCCATTTTCTTATTTCAGTTCCTTTCTCATTCCTCATTTCCATTTCCAGTTAGCGGTTTTATTCAGCAGCAATTATATTTTCTCACCCTTTGAAACAAAACAAGCAAGCGTGGATCCCGTCGGGTACAACGGACGATCTGGGGTGCTAATACCTTCCCAGGTCGTAACCGACTCCCGAACCCCAATCTTTGGTTCGCAGGACCTTGTCCTTTCCTTCTTCCTCAGGTTTGTGCAACATTACCTTTCCCATTCTTTCGGGATAAAAATGTCTGGCTGGCGACTCTACCTTTCCGCGCCACTTTCGCGTTTGTACTAGGATGAAAATCCTGGGAGCGACAGTTGGCGACTCTGCTGGGGATTTAACCTGATTCTTCCGGTTTCCCTTGTAGAGTCAATCCTAGCGCCTGTTTGGTTTTGTTTCTTTGGGTGTTTATCTGTTTGTTGTTGTGTGCTTTAGTTTAGCTTTACTGTTTTTTATTTACAGTTTTTACTTTACAGCTTTACTTTACCGCATTTATTTACCGCTTTCAGTATTTTATTTTCCATGCATCATATTATACTGGACTGTCTGGCTGTGCTGGTTTTCATTTTTTCTGTGGGTTGGGAGTTACTGTGAGATAAGCCAAATACCCGGCTTGAGTGCACTATAGGATTAGCGTGGACATGTTGTACTCGCATGGTTACATGATGAGTGGCGATGTGTTCCACACCCAGGTTGCGACCTTCTTGGAACTATCTTGTGTGGGGGTTTTGCCCCACTTCGGGATACAACCTTGATGGTTATGTGCAGCTGGGGACCGATCATTGAGAACCTTAGTGGAAACAACCCTCTCCAGTGATGACAGTGGCAGACCACATTTGTTGGCAAACCCACTCGCATCCGAGGGCCCACTGGGAACTCGCATAGGATGGCCTGGTTCTCTCATAGGAATTCAGTTAAAGCAAACTGTTCGTATGACGATAGTATTGTACCCTTCGGGATGAATGTACTATTGTTTCTCGATTCAGTGCTTGAAGCTGAGGACTTATGAGGGATGCTTGTTTCCTTGGACTCAGCTGAGGCCTCCCTGAGTAGTACATAATGCCAAACCGATTCCCTGATTTGGTCATGAGCCATTTCTCGGAAATGGTGAACGTATTATTGCTATTCGGCTTTGAGAGTCCGTGATGTTGACCTGAGTAGCACACCCGTGAGATTGGGAGGGGTTTACAGGTTTGCAGGAACCCTAAACTTCAACATACCCGCTTTGCCAGTGTTGTTCTATGATATTATTTGGTGCTATATGGTTCTTTGATTCTGAGATCCGGGATTTCTATTCAGAGAGATTGTTACTGTGATTACCATGGTGACCCTGATATTGTGACTGCTATTATGACTCTCCACGGACACTTGGCTCGTTGTTCAGCTTCAACACCATCAGTGATTATGCTATTATGTGATCCAGTTTTACAGTTATTGGGTTCTCAGTTATGGGGTTCTATACAGAGATGGTGCTACTATTATGGTTCTATTCGGACACTTGACTCATTGCTCAACACCGGCACCAACATCGGATCATTGATCACATGCCTGTTGCATACATGACATCATAGCATTCCAGCACACATGTTCAGTTATTTCCGAGGATCACATATCTGAATTATGCTGTTGGATTTTTCTGTATCAAAACTTGAATCAAAGCAGATAGATTCCTCAGAAATAATTGAACATGGCATTTGCATACATCCTTGCATTCTTGACAGGTATTCAGAGACAGATTATTTTCCTGACTTGATTTCTCATCAGAATGGACAACTTGAATCACAGTCATCAAGGTATATATTTGAAGCAACTCCGGGCGGAGGTAATCGAAGGGAGACCCAGCTGAGGCCACTCAGGGCAGAGGTATAAACTTTATTTCAGAACCAGAAACTGTTGAAATAGGAAGTCGACTAGGTGAAGACTCAGATGAGTTTGGTTATAGAAATCCTGAATGTGGTGTCAAAAAAACGAAGCTATTTTTCATCCCTATTGAGGGGAATTACGATGCTCTGATTCTCCATTGGTTAATGGAGATACGTAGGCAGGAGATCGTGCAAGATCTTTCCGAGCAACCTTATATATTAACTTTATCAACCTCTTCCCTCCAAATGTCATTTGTCAGCATCCAACCCGAGCTTCCCAAGAGAGTCCTAGGACCAAAGCATATGGGTAAAGGCCAGAACAACTTGAGAAGAAGTTTGATCATATTCTGATGACGTACGTGCAATAAGTTTCCTCATTTACGCAAATTTGGAGTGGTTGAGCTAACTGCATCAGGATCGTCTCCGATAAAGCTTCCTTTAGGGTTTCAATGCCAAGTATGATTACCATTCTGGGGCACCTGGCCTTTTAATTGAAGATTGCAAGTCTTTCAGAGGCAAAGGTAAAAACAAGGTCGCGAATTTGATTGAGTAAACATCCAGACTACTGACTGCTGAAAGTCTCCGAGAGCAATAAGTCCAGACGGAGTCAAACCTCCTCAATAATGACCACCATGATGTGAAGGCTAGATGCAAGTATCACTCAGGGGCATTTAGGCATACAATTGACAACTGTGATGTGTTCAAGTACAAGATGCAAAATTTGGCCGACTCAAAGGTCATCATGCCAGAAGGTCTGCTCACATATTGAAATCTCCTTATCAAATTGGCATCCTAGTTTGCAAGGGCATCTTCAGAAGCAATAAGTCCAGACGGAGTCAAGTCTCCTCAATGATGGCAATGTTCAGCTTCTTTACTGCATTTTCATTTGTAGTTTATATTGTTTGTTTAAACATTTGTATGCATGCATGAAACTTATTTGTTTTTGAATGATAACCATAATAAAATGCACATGTTTCTCTTGAAGTAATCCATTCGTATTCACTCATGATTTTGTGTATGTGCATTGCAATACCAACTGTTGTGATTAAACTCTATCAGGGAGGACGACGAAATGAAAACGCAAAAATCTCTAACTGTGTGCTTTTGAGAAAGACCCTGTTAAAGATGTACAGGCATTGTTTCAAGTGCTAAACACCGGAGATATAAGGGAGATATACCATCGCCAACCCATTTGAGCCTTGAAGTAGGAGTTTCTTTTTTGCATGAAAAAACCCTTGCACTTAACCCAGGGGCAGGGTAGGCGTCAGTTAGTTTGACCGAGCATTCAAATTTCAAAAAGGAGTGCAAATCCGAGGATCCATTACCTTTCGTTGTACCAAATCGAGAGGTCCAATGACCAGAAACCACAATGGTTATCCCAAGCAAGAGGTCCAGAGATCGGAAACCACAATGGTTATCCCTCATCAACTGAAAAGTGAGACAGTCACGACCATTTCAAAGCAATCAAGACAAACAGTGTCACACGGTTTGTTCAAAAAAGAAGGAGGAAAAAAAGAATGAAAAATCCCGCTAAGTCGAAACTTGAAAACAAGCGACTTAGGCAAAAATTAGGGCATCCCGCTGGACTTCGCAATCAAAGATTCACAAGAATCAGTCCAGGCAAAAGTTAGGGATAAGAAAAATAATGCAAAAGCGAAAGACGAAAAGGATTACACCAGAAAGATCCTTGAACAAGAACAAAGTCGTGTGGCACAGACACGAAAGACTAAGGGGTGACTGACTCCCAACAACAACCTGTTTGGTGCTTACACCGTTAGTGTAATTGGTTCCTCAACCATCACAAAACCCTTTTTGAGAAGTGAAAGCTTGTGAAAGCTAGCTGAAAATAGGAATGGAGAACATCACGAAGATGGGTGGGCATAAATAAACTTCGAGCCTATATCCTTTGTTTTCATAACCGTGAACCAGGCCACGATACAACCCTCAAAAGTCCTAACTGAAACAGGGTTATTTTTTAGAGCGTACTACCACGAGACCGCGTTCCTGACTCCTATGAGTGGTGTTGAAAGATCTTTGTTGGTGTTGCATGTGCATGCTTTCTATTATTAAAAAAAAATTAATGTCGTATCTTAACCAGTGATCCACTCACCAAGGTTTGCGACATCTTTTTCAGTAAAACTTCAAAATTAACATGAGTGTTGCATTAGAATTTTCATTCTCAAAAATAAACATTTTCTGCTTGCATACATTTGTTTGGCATCATAAAAGACCATGTATGGAATCTCAGTCCAGAAGCTTAATCTTGCCAAGTTGAGAAGTCTAAAACTTCTGAAGGACAATCTGTCGAGGTGTACTTTTCAAGAAAACTCCATTGAGTAGGGACTTTCCCAACAGTCGTAGCAAGAGCCAATTAATCTGGGGCAATCATGTCGAGCAATCTCTCAAAAGTTCAGCCAATCTGGGGAAATCACTTCGAGATTCAAATCTCTCAAAGAGCCAGTAGTCTGAGGCATGTATTCAAATTTCAGCCAAACTGGGGCAATTACTTCGAGATCCAATCTCTCAAAGAACGGTTGGTATGGGTGTTTTCTTCAAAACACGGTCACTCATAGGTGATCACCTCAAGGCTCATACTGGGGCAGGCCACCCCAAGAGCATGAGAAGTCACTCTCTTCCGAAGACGGTCAATCCAGAGTTCAAAATATTGAGATCTTTCATGAACCTTGCGAGGCAAATTCTTGCACAGACCATGCAGTCTGGGGCAGTTATTTCGAGATCCGATGAATCTCTCCAAGAGTTTGAAGACACTGAGACATCTCGTATGTCAGTTTTCTGTAAAATCCTCTTGAGACATTGTCTTTTGACAAATCCTAGTAGAAGGTGAGTTGAAGATTGCAAAGAACCATTGCTTACTCATGATTAGTTGGCAACCTATCAACCTAGGGCTAGGGGAAAAGTCATTGTCGGCACAGTACTTCAAGAGTTGTTTCGTCGGCGGACTTTATTGATCAGAATTCCTTAGCAAGTCTCATTAGACAATTCCTTCTCCAGTAGTGCGGCAAATGGAAGTTTGCTTCTTGAGCAGAAGGGTATCATCATCTCTCATTCCCAACATGAGAGGATTTATCTCTTATCCCCAGTAAGTGGCAACTTGAGCTCTTATCTTCAGCGGGAAGCTTTATCATTGACATCCTCCACCATCCCCAGTACAGTGGAAGTTGAAATTTCACCCAGCAAGGTAGCAGAAGGTGGGTGTCATCCCCAAGCAGGAGTTTCCCTTCAGACATGGGCAATTCTCAGCAGTATAAGGAATGTTTTTCCTCCCCAGCAATTTTTTCCTCAGCAGTATCATGCCTTGGGTTCCCAGCCAAGTCAGGAGGTCCTCACTTCCTCACCAGAGTTCAAGAAGAGTCCATCTCCAGCAGGGTCTTGGCACTTCAATCTCAAAGTCCAATTTATTTTTGGCAATGGCGGCAGTTCAGAGCCGATATAATTATTAATAGTTTTCCCCGCAGAGTTATCTCCTCCTCATCAGGATGAACCAGATCAATGCAGTGATCACTATTCCTCCCCAGTCAAGCCATTTGGGATGCCTGCAGTCTCCTTATCAGGAGATCTCCTTGCATTTGCATATGTATAATCATCATCACATTTGCATCCTCCAAAGCGTAGCATTTCCATCGTCATGGAACATTACGACATAAATTCAAACATATGCATACCAGCATGGGCCAGTTTTGAGGTATATTACATAAGACCCGTTACATCTCCAATCAGATTGAAGTATTCCCCACAGAATATAACTTCATTTCCCAGGATGGAGGCTTCTACCAAGTCTTGTTGTTATCCCCAGTTGAGTCTTGTTTCAGTACAACAGTCTCATTTTTTCGCATATCCGTTTCAGTACAACGGTCGCGTCTTGGGTTATCATTTAAGTACAATGATCCCACTCTTTTCGAGTCTCCATTTAAGTACAATGGCCTCGTCTTTGAGTCTTGTTTTAGTACAACAGTCTCATTTGTTCGCATCTCCGTTTCAGTACAACGGTCGCGTATTGGGCTCTCGTTTAAGTACAACGATCCCGTTCCTTTCGAGTCTCCATTTAAGTACAATGGCCTCGTCTTTGAGTCTTGTTTCAGTACAACAGTCTCATTTGTTCGCGTCTCCGTTTAGGTACAACGGTCACGTCTCGGGTTATCATTTAAGTACAATGATCCTGTTTGCTTGGGCCCTCGTTTATGTACAACGATCCCGTTCCATCTTGTCCTATTTTCTTTTTGTGTTTGGTTATCGGTCGAGGCTGATACACCTTTGCGTCTCCATTTGAGGATGGTTTCGTTTTTGATCTGAGGATCTTTTGAGTTGTCATTCGAGGATGGCAATCTTCCCAGCATATTTCCACCTGTCTTATATTTTCGCTACCTATTCAGAGGTCAAAACAAAACAATACATAAATAAATGAACGGGCATATGGCATCTTCTATTACCCTCAGTGTGCAAATTTTCAGGTTCATTCGAGTATTCAATCACTCCATGCCTTGAACGTATAAAAGCCGTTGCAATTATTCGTTCAGGCTTGCAGATGATTGAATAGGGGCAGCTGTAATACCTCAAAATTTTCCCTCATTCTCTTTACCTTAATTGGCTTGCCGCTTTGCATTTCATCTGCATCTTCCACTAGGTCATTACATTCATAATCATACATTTCATCGTTTCATAATGCACGTGATCGAGACGTTTCCTTATGATATAAATTTTCCTATCCATGGGTGATATATTTGGTTATTACACTCAAGTTGATACAAAGGTTGAATACTTACTATCGGGGGCGATCTTTTTAAGTTACAAGTTGTCAAGGTTATAACTGAGGTTTACCATGGATTATGGTTTTGTTTCCCCTCAATGTCTCAAGTGTTCTTCTTACCCAAAGTCATTCTCCTTAACACATATTATGGATATTAGAGTTTCATTAAAGGCCATGAGATTAGGAGGCTGGTGACGGAGATTTTTCTTGGGCGTACTTGTTGCTATGATTTCATTACCATCTGCAGGGTTTCCTCGAGGAATTTGTTTGTTGAAGGATGGAAAATGCACAATTATGGCTTGTTTGATAGTGTCAGTCAAATAAAACCCATATCATTTTAAGCCTACCTTCGTGTCCATATCCAATGTTATTAATCAAGTTCATCCATGTTGAAATCTGTATTTTAATATCCAATGGCTCGCTTTGTCACAATATTGTCCACACTTCATTTGGTACATTTCTAACCCATTTTCTAAGGCCCATTTGTTGTCTTTTTTCTTAACCCATTCTAAATTTCCTTCCAAATTCATAGACCATTTTTTGATTTAATTTACAGTTTTTATCCAACAAGAATATCACAAAACTTCTTTATTCACAAGTGATCCACACTAGAAAACCAACAATTGATAAATCAGTAAGAAAAAAATCAATACCAATCTAAAATCCTCACAAAAAATGGAGAACTGCATCTCCATCATTTTCATTAATCCTTGATAGAAAATTAAGTTATGTATCACAACAAGTTTCAGTTACAGGAGGAGAGGATATAACAAAAACATATTTCATTTTTTTTTGGCTAGCAAAACTATCTAAGGGGAGATAGAAAAAGAACGAATACAGTTACAAAAAAGGATAGCAAAATTGATCTCTAAAAACTCTTCTTCAACCCGCACCAATGGCTTTCCCTAATTAATCTTCATTCGGCACTAATCTCTCGGCATCATCTTCTTCATCACTCTTCAATTCAGGAGGGAAAATTCCACAAATCAGATACTTCATCGACATCCTCATCAATCCAAGGAATCCTCCCATTCTTCATCATCTCCTCACACCAATTGAATTTTCTCAGAACTCTGCATCATCATCACGCTCTCAAACTTCTTTCGTTCGTCGACATCGCTCAATCATCAATCGGCATCAAAGCTTAATCCTGCAAAATCAACATCAACAATCAACCGCATCGATCTACATCTTCATCTATTATCATCGCATTATCGCTAAACCTGAAATTCAAGAACGCAACACCATTATTGATTTGCAACGACAAGATTCAGTGATTTACAACACAATTAACACTGATCCTCAACTCAGAATCGCAATTTTCTTTCATCCTCAATTTTGTGGCGATTCACTTCGAATCCAATGTGATGGTACGAACAAGACTGAAGCTCACTATGTAACTGCTCGTAGTAAACTCCGCCGTCGTTGGATGGAAGCCACAGCGCAACAGATTTTGTTTTGATCTGATGGTTTCTATACGTGCGATAAGGAGATACGAAGTGGACGGTTGATTTGTGGAACAGTGAGAGTCTCGCGGTGGAGACGATCATGGCGGCTGGAAGGTGAAGACGAAAAACAACGGCGAAGCTGTCGAAACTGAGATTGATTAAAGCACGGCGTTTCTTTGGTGAGAAGAGGATACGAACGATGAAGGAGACTCGGAGACGGCGATGGCTGAAGGTACGATTTCGAAGGGATAGGAAAATTGAGACCGAGAGGATGACGAGGACAAGGCGGACGAGACACGATCCGGCGGGGCTTTCTGTGGCTGACGACGATAGTGGTCGACGGTGTGTTCGAGAGGGGAAGACGACGAGTTTGGTTGATTCTTCAACGACTAGGTCGATTCGTTTCTTCGACAACGAGGTTTAGCGCGGCAAGGTTTTTTTTTCACGGAGAAGCATTGAGGCGTAATAAAGAAGAAGATAAGGTTCAATTTTGTCTTCACAAGTTATTAGGTTAAAGGATGTCATCGGATTGGGCTTATGCTTCTTGGCCATGGAGTTACTTCCCAAACCTCCTATTCGCTTCTGCACCCCCAAAGCCACTCTCCTCACACGAATTGGGCCTCAGCCCCAGGAAGTTGCTACTTGTGCCCTCAAAATTGCTTCGACACCCCCTGTGCAAGCATTAAGTTAATTGGGCCATGGGCTTTGTTTTCTGCAGCCTTTGAATTCTTAATGAACCCCTGTCTCTTTATGTTTGAGATTTTGTTAATTAATTGTGTTCGTAATTATTATTTTTTTGTTAATCAATTTTCCTTGTTTTTTTAAAAAATCATTTTTGTGGATTAATATTTTAATCCGTTTTCTTGGCAATTTTCAATTATAATTTTGTGATAATTTTAATTAATTGTTTTGGGATCAATTATGGATGAAAATGGTTCATTCACGTTTTTGATCGATAAAGATCGATTTTGATTATGGAAAACTTCACAAAGCGAATATGGATGATGAGCATTTATTTTGCTCATAGGAGACTACAAGACCTTGCTTGGGGGTTTTTTTCGGATTTCTTTATGAAGAATCGGCACTTCGATCAAGTAAGTAATTTCAAGCTTTTTCGACTTTTAAGCATCATTTTAGTTGTATGCGGCTTAGGACCATATAACTTAAGGTGCATATTGAGCCCTCCCACCTGAGGAACTGGATTTATTTGTGAGATATGTTGATTTGTGTCGATTTCGGAGCTTAGGGATTAGGTTACGAACCATTAGGATCGATTCCTTTCACTTCCCCTTAAAATCCACTTTTTTGCCCATTTCGTCGCATTTTTTAAAAATAGTTTTAGGTGAGATAAAATTCTGGAAAAATTCATGAGTGATCCTCGTCCTCTTAATTAATTTGTCATATTTTTTGTTTCCAGATTTGGGTGGTTTTAATAATTAATTCGGATTTTAGATCACAAGCTGTCCCAAAAAGGAAGGTTTTGGCATAAGGGACCGAAATCGATTTTTCCCCATAGGTGTGAGACCTATTTTTTGTGTATGATTAATCACTATAATTTGTGACATTTTGATGCTCATTATGCATTTTTTTCATAATTTTTAGTGCATTTTTGATCCACTTTGTGGAGTTGTTTTTTGGTGATAATGTTTTGTTACCTTGCTAGTCAAGGAATTGTTTTGGCACTTTGGTGCATAATTTTGTATAATCCTTTTGGAAAATGTGAGATAATGACTTTATTATTCTAGGGATTTAATTTCATAATTTTTAAAGGCTTTTTGCTATTTTTCCATGTCACCTAGATCATAGGTTGATTCATGTGTCTATTTGTTGTATAACTTAAATGATAAGAAGCCATTCATGCCATTGGCTTGAGAGACTTGTTGGTAACTTTTAGGAGTTGATTATAGGTCATTTTTAAGTCCTTAATTCCAGTCATAGGTCATTTTTTGAACCATAATCATTTGTTTTGTTTTGGTGCTTTAAAGTGCATAATTATTTGGACATACTTTAACTTAAACTAGCTTCTCTTCTCCTCTAAATAATAACACTAATTATGTGGAAATAATTAATGCCTATTCATGCATTCTAAGTGCATCTCATACCTTGTATGCTACTGACCCATAATCATTTCATTCATATTCACATGCCATTCTTCCTTAGTTTGCATCATGTGTGATCTTATGCGATTTTTGTTCGTTTCTTCTCATATTTTCTTCTCATTGCTCCATATGCCTAATCCATTGAATCCATGATTGTATATTCATTCATCCATCTTCATAAGCATTCACTACTGACTTTGATGTTCATTTCATGTATTAATTCATGTTTGTAAGTCATATGTCTTCATATTTCATCCATAAACCCTAATTTGCATTTGTGTGAACTTAGGTGAACTTTTTGTACATAGTTTGACATAGTTTGAACTTGTGAGGTATCCTAGCATCCTTAGGGACCTATAGCATGTAGCTACTGACTTTAGAAGTTATGTAACCTTTAGGTACCTTCACCTTTAGACTTAGGTCTTATTTTGAACCCTAGTTCCATTCTAGGACGTTTATGGTACTTAATCGCTTTCATGCTTTGATTTTACTTTCAATATGCATTGTCATGCTAACTCTTGTTTTGTAGGGGGGAAGATTGAGGTAAGCATTACTTCATTCCTATCTCTTATGCATTTTAATTGTGTTTGCCTTAGCACCTTGTGCTTTGCTCTTAGGTTTTCCCTTTCTTTAGAGACAACTTAACTTCCTTAGGAAGTAAGTTAGTTTCTAACTCTCTTTTCTTCTTTTCCTTTTCTTCCTTAGGATTAGAAAACTTCACAAACCATTAGGATCTCCCTTTTGTATATGATAAAATTAGAGTGTGTCTTAGTTCCCACTAGATTTTCCCTTTTCCAACTTGAGTCATTCTTTCTCATCTCATGAAGAAAATAATAAAACATCTAAGGATAAACCGAACAATCTTGTACGACACGAGACTTTGTTGCGGAGTGTTTATACGCGTCCTGTTTCGGGGTAAGATGTAAATACTTCCCGTGATGGATAGGTCTTAGTACAAGACCGTTCACAAACAAATTCAAAACACTTCTCATAAAAGACAAAAACAAATAACAAACGACTATCCTGCGGGAACTTCTCTTCTCATCTCATTCACTCACAACGCGAACTCGCAACGACTTGTCTCACATGCAAGACGGTAAACGCACTCGTACCAGACGAGCCTGCAACACCTGAGCATAGACATACGCAGTTCCAACATAAAAAACACAAACAAATGGTTCCCGCCTTAGTTAGGCGAACTACGTCGACTCTGATCCTCATTATCCCGATGAGGTACGTAGGTAGCGGGGTAGGGCCCGTTCGAGCACATTCTTTATTTTCCCTACATTCCCCCTTTATTTCCATTTTCTTATTTCAGTTCTTTTCTCATTCCTCATTTCCATTTCCAGTTAGCGATTTTATTCAGCAACAATTATATTTTCTCACCCTTTGAAACAAAACAAGCAAGCGTGGATCCTGTCGGGTACGACGGACGATCTGGGGTGCTAATACCTTCTCAGGTCGTAACCGACTCCCGAACCCCGATCTTTGATTCGCAGGACCTTGTCCTTTCCTTCTTCCTCAGGTTTGTGCAACATTACCTTTCCCATTCTTTCGGGATAAAAATGTCTGGCTGGCGACTCTACCTTTCCGCGCCACTTTCGCGTTTGTACTAGGATGAAAATCCCGGGAGCGACACTCGGTAGCAACAGAAGTCACCCAGATTTGACCAAAGACAACTCTTGCTCGAATAACTCTATGCTCGAATAACTTTATGTTCGACGTATCTTCTATCCGACCAGGTATGCTCGTCCATAGACTAGTTTCTGGCAGTTACCTATTTCCAGAGGATCCGCGATCCAGACCCAAAATAGAAACTTTTAGGCAAGCACTAGGGACTCTCTATATAAACCCTCTCACATGAGGGTCAGATATCGAATATTCACTCTCTAAACACTTTTATTAGTACTTGCATACTCTTCTGTCCGTTCTTACTTTAGCATCGGAGTATCTTACATGTACACCCCTCATTCTCCTCGAAGACCGAACAAAGATTTCAAGATCCACATCAGCGTCCACAACCGCTAAAGATTCTGATCATAGTTACTATCATTATCTATCATTTGAACCTATATTAACATTTATCTTCAAACTTCCAATATATCATAGGATCCTTAAAACATGTCTTAACACAATCACCTTACTCCACCAACACCCAACAATTTATCTTCAAGGATAATTTTATTTTAAAATATTTAAAGATTTTATTTTAAAAATAAGATTTTGTTAGAAAACAACATTTCAAAATTGGGTTAGTAGTATTGTATTTTTTATATATTTTAAATCTCATGTATTCTCCTAGTTTTAATTTGTCTCGTTGGATTTACCCATCAGCATAGACCCTATATAATATACGCTCTCATTATAGGATTGAGTTATAATTAATGAATCTGAAGAAGTACTTTTAGTAATATTGGCTGTCCACTTTTAAAAATTTGTATATTTGGAAACCTCTGCGCAATTTTTCGGAGAGTGTTTGTCTTTTCTATGCTCCCTCCCTGCACGTGCCCCTCTTTTTTCGCTCTCTTTCACTTTTCACCCTTTCTTTCCCCAACTTCAAAAACCTCTCTGTTCTCTTCTCTCTAGTCACTTGTAGCTCCAGTAGCTCAAGTTCTCACACACCCTCCCACTCACCTTCCTTCAGATCCCATCTACCTAAAACCAAAATCACCTCCCATTAATGACTCTACAAACCCCACTTTCACTCTTCAACCATTATCATGTCTCCCTTAACCAGTCTTCTCACCTTCACCTTCCTCTTTCTACTCTTTCCCATCTCAACACACACTTCTTCCATTAGTTACCCAAACACAACAAAAACACACCCCTGCCCACCGTTCTCCTCCACCCCACCTTTCCCATTCTCATCTTCACCAGGCTGTGGCCACCCTTCTTTTCAACTTAACTGCTCATCCCCTCACTCTTTCATCTCCATCAATAACATCTCTTTCTCCATCCTCTCTTACAAACCCAACTCTTCCTCAATCACCCTCTCCCCTCTCAACCCACACAACAACAACAACACTTGCCCATCTTCATCTTCATCTTCCTCAATCCCTAATAAACCCATCAACCTCTCTAACTCACCATTCACTCTCTCAGATGAACTATGTTCACGTCTCTCTTTTCTCCAACCTTGTTCCCCTCCAACACTTCCCAATTGCAGTCACTGCCCATGGCAATGCAAAATCATCAAAAACCCAACAGAAATCTTCACTAACTGTAGATCTATGCATCACTCTGTTTCAGATTCTGGACCTAGCTGTCAAAGTGATGTTCTTGATTACCTCAACGAGATACTCACTTTCGGTATCGAAGTTCAATGGGATGAAGCATTAACACAAGACGCTTACTTCACAAATTGCACAGAATGTATCAACAAAAAAGGCTTCTGCGGTTACAATTCATCAGACCCGAGCAAACACTTCATCTGTTTCCATTCCAAAGAAACCATTTCGCCACCTTGGATTCACAAAATGAAGCTTAACAAAATTGCTGTTTTCGCGGTTATTATCGCTTTCACTTCGTTGCTTCTTTTTATCACAGTAACAATCTCGATTCTCCGATCGAGAAGCTTAAACTCTCGATCAGTATCAGAAGATCCAACTACCGCCTTCCTCCACAACCACCACTCCGCGAATCTCTTCCCACCGGTTTTCACCTACGATGAACTAAACTCCTCCACTAACAACTTCGATCCAAATCGAAAAATCGGCGACGGCGGATTCGGTTCAGTTTACCTCGGCAATCTCCGAGACGGAAAGCTCGCTGCCGTGAAACACCTCCACCGCCAAAACCACACTGCAGCGTTCTCATCAAAATCATTCTGCAACGAGATTCTCATTCTCTCTTCAATCAACCATCCAAACCTCGTTAAACTTCACGGTTACTGCAGCGATCCTCGCGGATTGATTCTCGTTTACGATTACATTCCAAACGGAACCCTAGCAGAGCACATTCACGGTTCAAAGAGTAAACGAAAGGGCTACAAGCTGACGTGGCAAACGAGGCTTGATATCGCAATTCAAACGGCGTTAGCGATGGAGTATCTTCATTTCGCGGTTAAGCCACCGATAGTTCACAGAGATATAACGTCGTCAAATATCTTCGTTGAAAAGGATATGAGGATTAAAGTCGGTGATTTCGGGTTATCGAGGTTGTTGATTTTGCAAGAAACGAGTCAAACGACGTCGTCTGGAGGGTACGTTTGGACCGGTCCTCAAGGTACACCGGGGTATTTAGATCCGGATTATCACCGGTCGTTCCGGTTAACGGAAAAGAGTGACGTGTACAGTTTTGGTGTTGTTTTGCTTGAACTAATAACAGGGCTTAAAGCTGTGGATTATTGCAGGGATAAACGTGAGATGGCACTTGCTGATATGGTTGTTTCGAGGATTCATACGGGTCAGTTGAAGGAAGTACTTGACCCAGTTCTTGATTTGGGGAACGACGGTGAAGCGCTTGACGCGGTGGCTGCTGTGGCGGAGTTGGCTTTCCGGTGTGTTGCATCGGATAAAGATGATAGACCTGATTCGAGGGAGGTTGTTGGGGAGTTGAAACGGATTCGGTTACGGAGGTCAGTGAATGATGACGTGGCAAAAGAGTGATGTGAACCCACTATTGACACGTTGGAGTTGTGTGCACGTGGGTGTCAATTTTTATTGTTACGTAACGTCAAGGGGAAAGTGTCAGTGACGCCGTAGCGGAAGTTGGAGGTAATTTTAAATTTGAAAATTGAGGAGGAGCCTACCAGAATTGACTCAGATGAGAATGTGTGTGGACTGTGGATGATAGGTCCCCTATTTTAGGTCTTTATTTGATGGTTCAAATATCTATATCTATATGCTAGTTCATAATTGTATAGTACGGTTTAACTATTAATGAAATATATTTTCCATATTTTGAATTTAATTGCACTTTTTTGTTTTGTTTTACGTATATGAAAAATTATAATCATTTTTAATTTAATTGCAATTTTTTATTTTATTTTACATATTTAAAAAAATTATCCGATTGAATCACGAAGTACCACATAAACATACTTATGTTTTTCAAACAATGCTGAATGTAACTAGATCAATTAAATTCGACTATATTGTCTACAATTATGTCGAATACAACTAGCATATTAAACATTGAATTACATCTTTTATCACATCATTATATCTCTTAACAGATCTTCAAACTTTCCTTTATTTATTTAATCTCTAAGGAAATGATATTTCGTCTTTATGTGCTTACTTCATTTGTGACACACATGATGGTTTATTAGGTCGATAGCTGACTTGTTATTTAAAAACAATTTCATTTTCTTAGATTCCATGATTTTGAGCTCTTCGAGTAACATATCTATTCATGATGCTTGACATGTTGCATATGATGTAGCTATGTATTAAACTTCACAAGAAAACAAAGCCACAATACTTAGTTTTTTTGAGCTTTAAGAGATTGGAGCACCTTCAATCATGAATATGTAGCTTGCAATACTCTTCTTCTTATTTTGATCTCCATTGAAGTCTGAGTCAATGTAACCATGTACTTCTGCATCTATGTTGGTCTTTTGTCTTGGCATCAACACACCATGATCAATTGTGTCCTTGATGTATCTTAGCACTCTCTTGACTGCAGTGAGATAACATTCATGTGGCTTCTCCATGAATCTGCTCAACAACCCGAAACTTTGAAAAATATTTGGCACGATATTGCATAAATACCTTAAGAATCCAATGATTTGTTTATACAATGTTGCACTTACAAACTCATCATTTGTATCCTTTCTCAACTTTACTCAATCCTCTAATGGTGTGACAACTGCATTACAGTTACTCATCTTGAACCTTTTTAAAATATATTGGGCATACTTCGGCTGGTGCATAAACACTCATTAATTTATGTCTTTAAGACTCCACCCCTAAGAAATATGACAAGTTCTCCAGGTTGGACATTTCAAACTCCTACATCAGTTTAGACTTGACCCCTTTTATTTTTGCTTCATCTGCACCCTTTCATATGCATCTGCTTGCATTGTTGACATGTACTCGATGTTCTGACATGCATTTTGAGAAACATGCATCGATCAGGAAGATATCAATTCTCTTGTTCCAAGCCCTTAGGGCTTGAATCAAACCATATAAAGCCTTCCTTAATTTGTACACCTTTTGTTCATGCCCTTTGATTTTGAATCATGGTGGTTGACTAACATATACCTCATTTTCCAATCATTCAGAAATTCTAACTTTACATATAGTTGATGTATGTTCCATCATTTGTATGCCGTAGTTGACAAAAAACCTGATGGTTTTCAGCCTTACAACAGGAGCTTAGACTTCGTTGAAGTCAATACCAGGTTTTTACCAAAAACCTTTTGCCACCAGTCTTGCCTTATGCTTGGCAATTTCACCATTCAATCTTAGCTTCAACTTGTAAACCCACTTCAGATCAATTGGCTTCTTGATTGACTTTTAGAAAATTTCTCAGGTCTTTCTCTTCTCAATTTCACTGAGTTCTTCTTGCATGATTGCTAACCAATTTGAATCATTCATGGCTTGATCCAAATCAATTGGTTCTTATTTAGCCATTATCATCGCTTCTTCTATGAAGTCACCATCTACATCAATTTCTTTGATATGAAAATCTCTCATATGCAACTAGCCTTGTCAACTCAATTTTCATTATAATAGATCTTCAAACATTCTGCTCATGTGGTTCTTCATTTCGATTGGTTATAAGAAGCAAATTATCAATCTAGTACGAGTTCTTGATATTATTGGACGTGCTCTTGATACTTCAAGAAAACCCATGATTCTTTTGGAGAGAGCCCATGATACTTTGACGGGCTCTTGATACTTCCCCTGTTAGTCTGACATACTCTCTTAATCTACGTTTTTTATCGTGCTTTTTAATTCACTCCATTCAAAATAGGATTAGAGATGCATAGTCCCCTAAATCTAGAGACACATAGGGACAAAAATGATTTCTTGAGTCCTAATGAGAAGTCGAACATGTACAAATCCCCCAGGCATGAGTCGCGTAGGTGTGAGATGTTATTTTTAGACCGATTAAGAAGTTAGACATGCCATCATTGTCATTAACTATCATGATTTTTTTTTATTATTATCTGAGCTCATATGTATGGTGAACGGACATGGGCAAGTATAGGTATATTGATAAGTACTCCCTCAAGCACTAAACGTGCATGGGTGAAGTGCTTTTAGTGAGATCGTCCATCCTTCAAGGGTGGACTCCTCCTTATGGTCACATTTTTGGCTTTGTGTTTATTTGAGTAATCTCACCTTATTGTTTGATTTCTATTTATATCTTTGTTGTTTGTGATTTTGCTATAGTTGATCATGAGTTTTTCTTGTATTCATTTTGATCATTTGTATGTGCTTATTGTCTCATGCATGTAGGGTGTCTCCCATAGGCTTTAGGATCCTCGTATGGTTTTGGAAAATACTCCATAGGACTTCAGAGTCCTTCTAGGATTTTTATAGATACTCTAAAGGGTTTCAGAGGCTCAATAGGGCTCTAGTAGATATCCTGAAGGGTTTCACAGTTCCACTAGGTTTTTGGCGGATTCCCCATAGTGTTTTAGATTCCCACAAGGATTCTAGCAGATATCTTGAAGGGTTTCAGAGTCCCACTAGATTTTTGAAAATGTTGTTAAGTCTTATACATGATAACGTTTCTTTATGATTCACCAAATTTGTTTATAATTTTTTTTCTTAGTGTTCTATGTTCTTACCCTCTTCCCCATTGTATTTGTCGTCATCGACAACATTGTCATCGTCTTCACCATCGACAATAGCTTCACGTAGATTGAATTTGAGGTTTATGTCAGTTTTACCGGACTCTACCATAGCATGGCCGATCCAACCCGCTAAGAGGCCAGAAGAAATTTTAAAAATTAGGCCTTCAAAATAAATAAATAAATAAAATCAAATTTGATAGTTGACAAAATTTGAATCAAAGACTTAAAAGATATAAAGCCTCTCTTCTATCAACTCAACAATGAGATTATATGTAAAAAATATGTCATTTGAAATATTTATGACCAAATTAAAAATTTTGAGATCTTTTTTTAGCCCACAATTTTAAGACCCAAAATCCTTGCGTGGGTAATCTTACCCTTGGGCGGGCCTGCACCATTGACAACATATGTCTGAGAAATCTACCTGCCCCCCCCCCCCCAATCATACCTAGCACCCCTATCATTTTTTCAATATTCCCATATCACCCATGTTATTATATACATAAAAAATGACAATTTTTACTAAGAAAAATCATTTTTTCATACCCAAAGAAATAAAATTTCCTGTAGTCTAATTCCAAATTCCCGGTAGTGTCTCAACTAAATATCTCGAAAACAAAATTTCCAGTAGTTATATTTAAAATTTACCGGTACAATATACCAAGAATTCTTAATTTACCAGTAATAATTACCGTTGATTTTAGTATTACCGGTATTCATTTGCTCAAGAACACTGGGGAATTCAAAATGTCCGATATACCAGAAATTTCAGTTTTACACGAAATATTTGCTAACAGGTCAGTTTCTTCAAAAATTCTTGCCATTTACGCTTCAGAACCGTCAGGGTCTTCTACCGACTCGTGTAGCGATTACACTCAATTCTTCACTACAGACAAAATATGTATTATATGTAGATTCGTTAAATTTAATATTATTTCGTTTGATTTTATGTTTTGTGTTACCATAAGTTTTTATGTTTTTTATCAACATATGTTTGAGAGTCGATCCGATGTATTAGCTTGAGCATAAAATATTGGGAAGCAACACGGTATTATAGTTGTGACAATTCATTCTGATAGTGCAACTGGCCAGAGAGGAAGGAAGGATAAATTGATAATGGGTTGTGAGAAAGGAGGAAATTATAAAAGAAAAAAGTCTAAAAGTAATCATTCATCGGAGAAGGATGATCTCGTTAGTATGAAAGTGAAATGTCCCTTTCGGCTAAGGTCTTCTCCAAGTGGTATTGGTTAGAGGGTGAGTGTCATGTGTAGGTTTCACAATCATAGACTATCTCAGGATTTATTAGGGCAAGCCATATTGCACCGTCTAAAGCCTCATGAGATACAATTCGTGAATGACATGACGAAGTATAACATGCCTCAGAGAAACATAATTTCCACCTTGAAAGACCAAGATCCAGAAAACCTCACGAGTGTTGAGCAATTATATAAAGTTATATCTACGTACCATGAAAGCAAGAAAGGTTCATTGACAAAAATGCAAATGTTATTGAGTCTTATTCATAAATAATAGTACATGTGTTGGACAAGAAATATGGAAGACTTGAATGTTGTTGCGATATTTTCTGGACACATCCTGTTTCAGTGAAGCTGTTGAATATGTTTAACTTGGTTTTGATTTTTGATTGTACATACAAGACCAATAGGTATTGGTTACCATTTCTGTAGAATGTTGGCGTTACGTCAACAAAGTTGACGTTTTCAGTAGGGTTTGCCTATTTGGAACATGAAAGGTAGGAGGATTTCAAATGGGCAATGGAGAAGCTGAAAGAGTTGTTTTTTTTTCTTCTGAGAAATTGCTATTAAATGTTGTTGTGGTGGACAAAGAACTTTCCTTGATGAATGCACTTGAAGATGTGTTTCCAAATCAATGCATATGTTATGTGTGTTCCATATTTCAAAAAATGTTAGCATGATATGTAAGGAATATGTTAAATCAGAAAGACATGAACATGTCATTGAGATGTGGAACAACATCATGTATGATAATAGAGAGAGTGAGTATCTCATAAACTTGAAGCACTTTGAGACTGTTTGTGTTAATCTACCTTTGTTTGTTAACTATGTGAAAGAAACATGGTTGATAGCGTATAAAGGAATGTTTGTTTCTACATGGACAAATAGAGTTACTCATATGTGAAACACAACAACAAAAAGGTATATCGGCATCTTATTTGATTTAATTAATTAAGATAATTGATGTCTAATTGTGTTTTATTTATTGTGGACTAAGGTGGAGTCTGCGCATTGGAGACTAAACAATATGTTGTGAGATAGTCGGGGAGATTTATGTCACACTTGGGATGATGTTAACACCATGTTGAAGTTGCAGTTAGGTTCAATTAGAGCGTCGCTTGAAAAGAGTATTGTGAACATTGGGCATCGATATAACACTTCATTCTACAACAACTTGCATGGTTTTGTGTCAAAGCAATGTATACAACACATAGGGAAGGAGCTAGAACAAGTCAAATTTGTTGGTATAAACAAGGATATGTGTGGTTGCTTCATTAGATTTACGCATGGTTTATGTAACGTCCCAATTTCGTGATTTAATTTAGTAGCTTGTTGTTGTTGATTATTTGGTGTTTGTTGAATGTTATTGTGTCGTTGGTGAGATTATTCGGAATTATTTTAATAAATAGTAATAGTAAGGATAATTCTATTAGATTATTAGAATTATTATTAATTAATTAAAATAAAAGAATTAGAGGTTTTGAGGGTATGTTGGACATTTGAGGAGACTAAGTTGAGGATAGAGTTGGAAAAGAGTATTAGGGGTATGTGTTATACTGATTAGTGAGAAGAGAATTGTATCATTTGTAACATTTGGAGAAAGTGGAGTAAAGCTCTGGAAAACAAGGAGAAGAGGCTAGAGCTTAGAGGATCTCCGTAGAATTCGAAGAGAGACCGTAAGAAAGCGACATTTTAAGGTATGAGGAGTATCGCCTTTCAATGTTCATGATGCATGGTTTCGGTATTGTGGGTTTTACGGGAAACGTAGGGTTTAGAGAGTAGATTTTGATTAATTATGATGAATCATGATGTTATGTTGTCATATTTGATGTATACTAGATATTATTATGTATTATGATGAAATATGTGATTATCTGTGGAGAAATACGGGTTTTTGGTGTTGTTTTCGTAGGTTGTTATCGTAGGGTTTTTACTCAGAAAACCGTGCATCCCACTTAGCGCGCTTTATGGAATATTTTACTCCAAGAGTCAGTGAGTTTCACGCTTAGCACGAGAGTGTGCGCTTAGCGCGACCTGGAAGTGGAAAATATTGTATTTTGATTCTGAAAAATTATTCATTGTTGTGTAGGTATGAAGTAATGATGTTGTGATGTGTTGTACTTGTTGTTAGGTGTTATCTTGACGTTTTAGGTATTATCTTATGATGTATATGATGAACATAAAGTTAAGATGTAGGTAGTGTTATATGATGAATTTTCGAGAATGCGGATGCAAGTGTTGATTTACTATGTTGATATGATGATGTTGTTGCGTCTTGAATTCATGGCATATCTATGTTGTTTGAGGCTTCGATCCCATAGTGTGGATCGGGGTGATGTTGTTTATGTTGTACTCCCTTGTGGATGGTAGATGACTCAATGTCCATCACATGATGAAATCGATACCACATGCATTTATGAAATTGTATTTCATTCTTGGTGGCATTGCATGATCCATTTGTATTGACTAGATGATTTGATGAGTTGTGTAATATGATGGGTGAGAATTGTGATGGGATGCTATATAGTGAATGTTGCTTGCTTATCTTTACTTTATATCATTTATATTGATTCGTGATTACTCACCCTGCCTGTTTGAATGTTACCTCTATATGGGTAACATGCATATACTCAAGAAGGATAGTTATCGGTGGGTGGATTTTAGCCTGGAGTTTTTCGTATTTTGTTTCTGTTTAGATGTAAGGAAAGGTGTCCTGCTAGTGTCATGTAATATCGGGTTGGGAACGAATGTGAACCTTAGTGTTCTTTGTTTTATCTTGCTTTGTTTTATGATATTAAGTTCTAGTTAAACTCGATCATGATGAATTGACTAAATTTTGAAGTATGCTGCATTATTGAGATTTTATGAGGATTAAAATGAAAGTTTTGATATTTTTCGCTGCGTAGTTAAAGAGTAAATGAAATTAATGATGTAACCCGTGTTATGGGACATGACACAAATGTTGGTTGTTTTTGAATTAAATGTGATGCCCTTATGTGGTTACTCTGATTTTTAATTGAATTATCCGTATAATTGTGTTGGGTATAAAGGGTGTTACATTAGTGGTATCAGAGCATGTCGGTATGTCCGGTCGAGTAGTGTCATTGTTAGTCCTTGTCGGTTGTTGATTGTGAGTATACTATTGATGATTCGTTCTTTTGATGTTGTTGGTGATATGAAAAATGGCTACATATTGTGCTCTTGCAGATGCGGTGGCTGCACTTGTTGAAGCTACGGCTCAGAATATGTTCTCGATGAGTTTCGTGCTTTCGACAAGTTTAAGGGGAATAATCCACTGACGTTTGAGGGTACTCATGACCCAGATAGCGCACAGAAGTCGCTTAAGGAGATTGAGAAGATTTTCTGAGTGATGGTGTGCAAAGATGCTCAGAAGGTGCAGTTTAGTACTCACATGCTGTTGGAAGAAGCCGAGGACTGGTGGGATAATACTTGTCAGTGATTAGAAAATGTTGGAACTGTGGTGACTTGGGTTGTGTTCAAAGAATAATTTTTTTGGGAAAGTATTTTCATGAGGATGCTCGTGATAAGAAGTAAGTGGAATTCCTTGAATTAAATCAAGGAAGTATGATGGTGGCGGAGTATGTTGCAAAGTTCGAGAAACTAGTGAAGTTTTATCTTCACTACAATCGTGCTGATGTCGAAATTTCCAAGTGTCTCAAGTTTGAGAATGAGCTGAGACCAGAGATCAAGCAAAGGGTTAGATGTCAGCCGATTCGTAGGTATACTGAGTTGGTGGATAAGAGTAGGATTTATGATGAGTGTAATGCCCAATTATTCAATTAATTGTTTTATTAAATATTTAATTAATTAATTATGTTTAGTCGGTATATTTTTATGTTGTGGTTGATTAAGTCGAAAGGTTGGAAAAATAAGTCGGAAGCCGTAGAAATATTATTAGAGATAATATTATAGTTGTTGTAGTAGTTTGGTTAGTGGGCTTGAAATCGTGTTCGAATTAGTAACTAGGGGTGCTATTGTTAGGCCCATTGGTAATTATAATAATTAGTTTATTTTAATAAAAAGAAAATAAAATACTAGAATTAGGTTGTATCAGTAGAAGTGGGAAATCAGAAGTTGCACGATCGTGAGAGAAGAGGCTAGGGAGAAAACTACAATAAGAAGTGATTTTCGAAATTCGATCGTTAGGGCTACCTTCAATCCAATCTAAGATAAGGGTGGGTTTGATCCTTATAACCGAGTATAAAAATCGATACTGTGATTGAGTAGTTTTAGGTTGCTAAGTTTTTGTTGATTGTTGAGACTGTGTGTGAAAATCTGTAACTTACTATTATGATGATTGTTGTGTGAAATTTATTGTTCGATTGTTGAATATATGTTGATTATAAGTTGTTCTGGTTGTGTTGATTTTGTTGGTTTTACTGTGTGGCGTGAAATGCTGGAAAAATGTTGGTTTGGGGACGATAACACAGAGACCGATAGTGGAAGGACTGGCGGGAGCCACTTGCTCCTTAAGGCACATGGCGCAAGCCATGGCCTAATGTGGTGGGTGCCACAAATTCATGTGGCTGGCAATGTTTAAAGTGGCATAAGCCACTTGTATTCCCTTATGGGAATGTGGCACAAGCCACATGAGGCTATAGGAAGGGTGGCGCAAGCCACCCTGTTAGTGGGGGTATTCTTTTGGTTATGTTTTACTATATCACATTATTAAATTTAACAATATTTCAGTAAAATAAATCACTTAACCCAAGTTTTAGTATTTTAGTAAATCTAATTAAGACTAATACTATTTCATGAATTTTGTTGTATTAAAAATCAGAAGGAAAAAATATAGTTATATCAGTAGCAAATAAGTATTAGTAGTGAACTAAACCATTTTCATTGTAATTCGACTGTGATGGAATATTGTGACAGAAAAGAAGTAGTCTCAGGAAAACTTGACAGAACCAGAAACTAGGCTACATTCTCATGACAAACATAATTTATTAGAAAACAGATAATTGGCAGATTTTTGTAATGATTCGTAATAATCGTAGAATGATAAGAACAATGTCAGTTTAGTCGGTTTAGCCGAATTAGGCGAAAAACTTAATTGCCCAGAATTTAACGAAAATTGTCGGGTAGTTAAATAGTTTATTTTTGTTGCGTTGTTTTGTTAAAAAGATGTTGTATAGTTGATTTACAGGTACAGTTGAGTTGATGTATGATTCCGGTTTATGGAAAATCTCTAAGTCATTATGTTGAAGGCCTTATAAGCCAAAGTTGATCTTTAAGTTGCCTATGTTGTATAAGTCGTTATGTTACTCATGTTGTTATGTTTTTTATATTGTAAAGTCATGTATACCATGTAGATCATTTGTATTTTATGTCAGAGTCGTTGCTCACACCACGTTGGCCTGGATTGACAATTAAGTTGAAAGTTGAAGGCTTATGCATTAATGCCTTGATAACCTGGAAATAATTTTAAGTTGGGAGTTCTACTCCGAATGGTACCACATACATAATTAGTCGATTCGCATTGAGTCACATTTCTTTGAATTGTTGTTGTTTCTTTGTTTGGTAGATATTGAGAAGTGGTGAACTCTTTGTGATCCTTATCTATGTATTGATTTTCATATAATGTTTATAATTATTGATAACTCACCCCTTTTGTTTGAATGTTGTCCTTATGTTGGCAACATGCAGGTAATCAAGAGGAGTAGCCGGTTACCTTTAGTCGAGTCGGTGGTCTGTCGCTCTGATATGTAGCACTCGGGGGGATGACACATGTCTGTTTTGTTGAATTGTTGCATACTGAATTTTATTTTAATTGAAGTACTTTAGAATATTTGTTAGTTATTTTGAAGTTGTTTTATGTTGGATAAAGATGCTACAAGCTGTTTATGAATCCGCTACGTGATGTTTTATAAAGTTGAACTATTTGTGTATTATGATGTTGGTTTATGATTATTCCTGAAAAGTTTTATGTATTAAGCATGTTATATTTTGAGTTGAAATTTTTGGAAGTTGAAATGTGATATCCCGTTTATGTGGAAAGTTTTTATAAACTTTGATTTTTTTAATTATATTTAAAGGGTAGAAAATGGGGTGTTACAATGAGGATAACCGAGCTCGATCTGCTCACTATAAGCAATTGGGTGAGAAGAAAGAGAAAGACCAATTTCAAGGAAAACTTTATGTGAATCCAACTGATAAGGGAAAACATAAGGTTTTAGATGGGAAGAAACCAATTGGGGTATCAGGTTTCGTCCTCTCAAGTGCTACAAATATGGAGAATCATGTCACAAGTCTGATGTGTGCAACAACCAAGTGGTGAGGTGCTACAGATGCGACAAGAAAGGTCATCGAGTTGGTGATTGCCCAAATGAAGGACTGATTTTTTTCAACTATGGTGAAGAGGAACACATCAGTACTCAATGTTAGAAATCGAAGAATGCTACAGCTGCCCAGACCAATGGCAAAGTGTTTACCCTGAGTGGCTCAGAAGTTCCCAAGAAGGATAACTTGATTCGAGGTACATATTTTACTAATGATGTTGAGTTGATTGCTATTATTGACATTGGTGCTACTCATTTGTTTATTTAGTTCAAGTGTGCGACCATGCTAGGATTGAAACTGTCTGATATGAAAGGTAGAATGGTGATAGAAACGCCTATAAATGGTTTTGTCACTACTACTCATGTGTGTTTAAGTTGTTCTTTGTCTATTTTTGGGAAGAGTTTCTTGATGGATTTGATGTGTTTGCCCTTGCCCCAAATCGATGTTATTTTGGGGATGAACTGGTTATATTTCAATTTTGTGCATATCAATTGTTATGATAAGATGGTAGAGTTTTTGGAAGTTGGTAACCATGGTGAGTTGAAGTTCTTGTCAGCAAAATAGGTGGATGAACTTCTAAGAGATGAAGCTCAAATATTTGTAATGTTTGCATTGTCGCAAGTTGATCAGGAGGTTGGGGGTGTCGAATTACCAATTGTCAGTGAATTTCCAGATGTGTTTTCGGACAACATAAGTGATTTTCCTCCAAAACATCAAGTAGAGTTTGCAGTGGATTTGGTACCAGGTACTAGCCCTGTGTCGATGACTCCTTATCGGATGTCAGCGTCCGAATTGCGTGAGTTGAAGAAGCATCTGAAGGAATTACTTGAGAAGAAGTTTGTTTGACCAAGTGTTTCTCTGTGGGGTGCTCCGGTGTTGTTAATGAAGAAGAAAGATGGCAATATGAGGTTGTGTTTCGATTATCAACAGTTGAATAAGGTAACTATTAAGAATAAATGTTCACTTCCAAGGATCGGCGATTCGATGGATCAGTTCGTAGGGGCTTGTTGATATGAGTTTTGGTTATCATCAAATTCGAGTTAAGCCTGATGATATTCCGAAGACGACTTCCAGGATGAGATATGGTCACTGTGAATATACAGTGATTTTGTTCGTTGTATCTAATGCACCTGGTGTGTTTATGGAGTACATGAATCGTATTTTTCATGCATATCTGGATGCGTTTGTCGTGGTTTTCATTGATGATATTCTGATATATTCTCAGTCAGAAGAAGAACACGCATAACATCTTAGGATTGTTTTGCAGATTTTGAGAGAGAATAAGTTGTATGCAAAATTGTCGAAGTGTCAATTTTGGTTGAAGGAAGTAAGCTTCCTTGGTCATGTAATTTCGAATGGTGGAATAACGGTGGATCCTTCAAAGATTGATGTTGTGTTGAATTGGGAGACTCTGAAGTCTGTGACAGAAATCCGAAGTTTTCTAGGATTAACAGGTTGTTACCAGAAGTTTATTGAAGGCTTTTCAAAGTTGGTGTTGCCTTTGACTCGGTTAACTCGAAAGAGTCAAGCTTATGTGTGGGACGTTGCATGTGAACAAAATTTTATGGAATTAACGAAGAAGTTAACAACTGCTCTAGTGTTGATTCTGCCTAATCTGAGCGAGTCTTTTGTGGTGTATTGTGATGCTTCGAAGATGGGACTTGGAAGAGTGTTGATGCAGAATGGTCAAGTAGTTGCCTATGCTTCTAGAGAACTAAGAGTTCATGAAAGGAATTATCTTACGCGTGACTTAGAGTTGGCAACAGTGGTGTTTATGTTGAAGATTTGGAGACATTATCTCTTTGGTTCGAAATTTGAATTGTTCAGTGATCATAAGAGTTTGAGATATCTGTTTGATCAGAAGGAACTGAATATGAGGCAAATAAGGTGGTTGGAATTGTTAAAAGATTTTGATTTTGATTTGAGTTACCATCCTGATAAGGAGAATGTTGTTGTAGATGCTTTGAGTAGGAAGACATTGCATATGTCGATGCTTATGGTGAAAGAACTCGAGATGATTGAGCAGTTCAAAGACATGAGTTTGTTGTGTGAGACTACTTCCAATAGGGTGAAGTTGTGAATGTTAAAATTGACTTGTGATATTGTGGAGAGGATTCGAGTAGGACAACAATCTAATTTGAAGTTGGTTGATTAGTTGACTTTGATTAACAAAAGTAATGGAGGTGAATTTCGAATTAACGAGAATGGTGTAATGAGATTCCGAGATAGAGTGTGTACTCAAGATGTTTCGGAGATTAAGCAGAGTATTTTAGAGGAAGGACATCGTAGTAAGCTGAGTATTATCCTGGTGCTACGAAGATGTATCAAGATTTGCAGAAATTGTTTTGGTGGTCGGGTATGAAAAGAGATATTGCCGAATTTGTATATTCGTGTTTAGTTTGTCAAAATTCGAAGGTAGAAAATCAGAAACCGTATAGAATGATGCAATCGTTGAATATTCCAGAATGGAAATGGGATAGCATTTCCATGGATTTTGTGTCGAGTTTTCCGAAGACTGTGAAAGGATATGATTCGATCTGGGTGATTGTGGATAGATTGACTAAGTCTACTCATTTCTTGCCGATGAAGATTCATTCTATGCAAAAGTTAGCTGAGATGTATATTGAGGAAATTGTGAAGTTGCATGGAATACCGTCAAATATTGTATCTGATATAGATCTGCAGTTTACGTCGAGGTTTTGGAAGAGTTTACAAGATGCTTTGGGTACTAAGTTGAGGATGAGTTCCATATATCATCTGCAGACGGATGGTCAAATAGAGAGGACTATCCAATCTTTAGAGGATTTTTTGAGGGCATGTGTGTTGGACCATGTGGGAGCTTGGGACAGTCATCTACCATTGATTGAGTTTACCTATAATAACAGTTTTCATGCAAGTATTGGCATGGTACCGTATGAGGCGTTGTATGGTAGGCAGTGTAGGACTCCATTGTGTTGGTACGAATCAGGTGAGAGTGTTGTGCTCGGACCTGAGATAGTGCAAGAGATAACTAAGAAGATTAAGATGATCCAAGAGAGAATGAAGGTGTCGCATAGTCGTCAAAAGAGTTACCTTGATAAGAGCAAGAAGGTACTTGAATTCCAAGAGGGAGATCATGTGTTCTTGAGAGTTACCCCGATGACAAGTATCAGACGCGCTTTGAAGTCTAGAAAGCTCACTTCACGTTTTGTTGGTCCCTATCATATTTCACAAAGGATCGGAGAAGTAGCATATCGGATTGCATTACCACTATTGCTTACGAATTTGCATGATATATTTCATGTGTCGTAATTGAGGAAGCATGCATGTGATTCGTCGCATGTGCTCTAGATGGATGATGTAAAGGTAAGAGATAACTTGACTGTTAAGGCATTACCATTACAGATAGATGGTCGAGAAATGAAGCAATTAAGAGGAAAATAAATTTCCTTGGTAAAGGTACTGTGGGGTGGACCAGCTGGTGAAAGTTGGACTTGGGAGCGCGAAGATCAGATGAAGGAGTCGTATCCGACTCTGCTTTCTTTAGGTACATTTTCGTGGACAAAAATTCCTTAAGTGGGGGAGAGTTGTAACACCCCGATTTCGTGATTTAATTTTGTAGTTTGTTGTTGTTGATTGTTTGGTGTTTGTTGAATATTGTTGTGTCGTTGGTGAGATTATTCAGAATTATTTTAATAATTTGTAATAGTAAGGATAATTTTATTCGATTATTCAAATTATTATTAATTAATTATAATAAAAGAATTAGAGGTCTTGAGGGTATTTTGGACATTTGAGGAGACTAAGTTGAGGGTAAAGTTGGAAAAGAGTATTAGGGTATGTGTTATACTGATTAGTGAGAAGAGAATTGTATCATTCGTAACATTTGGAGAAAAGTGGAGTAAAGCTCTGGAGAACAAGGAGAAGAGGCTAAGGCTTATAGGATCTCCGAATAATTCGAAGAGACACCGTAAGAAAGCGACGTTTTAAGGTATGGGGAGTATCATCTTTCAATGTTCATGATACATGGTTTAGGTATTGTGGGTAGTTGGGGTTTTACCGGAAACCTAGGGTTTAGAGAGTAAATTTTGATGAATTATGATGAATCATGATGTTATGTTGTCATATTTGATGTATACTTGATAGTAGTATGTATTATGATGAAATTTGTGATTATCTATGGAGAAATACGGGTTTTTGGTGTTGTTTTCATAGAAGATTATAGGCTATTATCGTAGGGTTTTTACTCAGAAAATCGCACAGCCAGCTTTGCATGGTCGAGCCCGCTTAGAGCACTATGTGGAATTTTCGATTCCAAGAGTCAGTGAGTAGCGCCCTTAGCGCGAGGATGTGTGCGCTTAGCGTGACCTGACAGTGGAAAATATTGTATTTTGATTCTGAAAAATTATTCATTGGTGTGTAGGTACGAAGTAATGATGTTGTGATGTGTTGTTCTTGTTGTTAGGTGTCATCTTGACGTTTTAGGGATTATCTTATGATGTGTATGATGAACATGAAGTTAAGATGTAGGTAGTGTTATATGATGAATTTTCGAGAATGCAGATGCAAGTGTTGATTTAATATGTTGATATGATGATGATATTGTTGCATCTTGCATTTATGACATATCTATGTTGTTTGAGGCTTCGATCCCATAGTGTGGATCGGTGTGATGTTGTTTATGTTGTGCTTCCTTGTGGAGGATAGACGGCCCAATGTCCATCACATGATGAAATCGGTACCACATGCATTTATGAAATTGCATTTCATTCTTGGTGGCATGGTATGATGCATTTGTGTTGACTAGATGATTTGATGAGTTGTGTAATATGATGGGTGAGAATTGTGACGGGATGCTATTTGATGAATGTTGCTTGCTTATTTTTAGTTTTTATCATTTATATTGATTCATGATTACTCACCCTGTATGTTTGAATGTTACCTCTATGTGGATAACATGCATATACTCAAGAAGGATATCTATCAGTGGATGGAGTTTAGCCTGAAATTTTCCGTCTTTTGTTTCCGTTTAGATGTAAGGAAAGGTGTCCCGCTCTGTGTCATGTAACATCAGGTTGGGAACAAATGTGAACCTTAGTGTTCTTTGTTTTGTCTTGCTTTGTTTTATGATATTAAGTTCTAGTTGAATTCGATCATGATGAATTGACTAAATTTTGAAGTACGTTGCATTATTGAGATTTTATGAGGATTAAAATGAAATTTTTGATGTTTTCCACTGCGTAGTTGAAGAGTAAGTGAAATTAATGATGTAACTGTGTTACGGGACATGAAACAGATGTTGGTTGTTTTTTAATTAAATGTGACGCCCTTATGTGGTTACTCTGATTTTTATATGAATTATTGTATAATTGTGTTGGGGTAAAAAGGGTGTTACAGTTTACCCTGTGCGTGCCAACTAGCTTGTTTTCAAATACAAGGTATGTCTATTCCTTTAGAAGAAATTCATGTTTTCCGGAAGAAATTACACATTCAAGATCATACTGACGGTCCCGATGATAGTGGTTCAAAGATGAATTTAGACGCATAATGTGAAGATTTGAAGACATATTTCAATTCTTTGGATATTGTAGGTTAGAGGGTGTTGAATAAGAAAAATTAGAGAACTGACTTATCCAACCACATCTTATATATGTCCATTGTCGGTGAAGTATAAGTCGAAGAGAGGATTAAGAAGAGTAGAAATGGTGAAGAGAGTGATGTGCGTTGTGATCCCTCGCAATGAGAGTATGATGAGACCTCACAAGGGAGTCAGACTACAAAGACATCATGCACAAAACCAACAGGAAGTCAACCTTCTAGTCAACCGTCCATTGTATCTTCTATGCATAAATACTTATCTCAGTTTCCTCGTTTCATACATCCATATATTGATGACATAATTGATGTCGGTGACGATGGAAATTATGGTTTTCGGTCTATTACAATTTTACTTGGATGAGATGAAGACTCTTGGGCGTTAATTCAGAATACATAAATTATGATTCATATTAAACATACAGTCCATTAAAGACAATTTAATTTAACGTGGTAGCACGTGATTTGAATGACTGAAACCAGCTTTAATTAATTCCAGATCATAATGCATCTTGACAATGTAATATTTGAGTGAGTAGGTGCTAAAAAGATGGTTGATAGCTATAATAAAGCACTCTCAATTCTTTCTTTGTTTTTATCATTAGAGTTATATTTCCCTTTTTCATTGTTTGGTGTTCAAACTCGTTGGATGAGTAGGAGATAAATTAATCTTTTGCAACAAGACAAGAAATGGTGGAGACTACCACGTGTCCTTTCTGTTTCACATTTGGAAGTTTATGATCCTATGATGAGTAGAAAGAAGAAAATATGAGTTGTAAACTATAAGGTCAAAGTTGTTTGGCCAAGTTGGCTGGTAAGTCTTGTAAATAAAGATTTTTCTGAGAACGACGTCAACCCACAAATAATGACGACTTCTCTCCACCCGTATCTTTTCCGTGATTTCCGCTCAAATTCAAATACCCATGATGACCCACTTTCCGTTTTGCTACTTACAAACTTTGTTTCCTCCAAACATTGTTCATAGTAATACTAATGAGTCAATTCCAAATTGCACAAAACCACAAAAGAACTTCACATGGGGTACCAAATATATATTCTATTGTAACCCATCAAAGTGGTCCATCATTAACTATTCATGAACAAAAAACAGTTTTACTTTCAAAGAAAATCAAGTACTCATCTTTTGTCCACTCTACAACTTTATGTAAATACAAGTTCCAAAAGCGTTCAACTATATCAACGCTTTTTTTTCATTCATAGCATCAAAAGTTGGCACCTCCCAACCAACCACAAGCATAGCCTCATTGTCACTGTCATGACTCATGAGTTGCATTTATTTTTATACTATATGTTAGGTTTATTTCATGATAATATATTGCACCATGCTAAACACTCCCTTTTGCATTGGTGGCTTATGCATTCACATTGAACCGGATATGATTTGATTCTATGATTATTCTCTTAATTAAAATAAGCACTCTCAAAAACTTTGGCTTTCTCGTTTGCAATTTCAGCTTCTGGTCGCTTTGCTAGTTTATATCCTCTCTCCTGAAAACAAGAAAGAAATATGAAGCAACAACTATTATAATACAATCATAAAAAATACACTTCTCAATAAAACTTCAAGACATACCAGCAAACGCCATAAGAAAGCAGTGCCATCTCTCTTCTTGATTTGCTTCTCAATTACTTCAATAGCTGAATTAAAATTCATCACAATTGAAGATGACTGATGATGCGTTTGAAAATTAAACAAAAAGTTTGAGATTTTACCCTTCGTTGCGTCTCCGCTATTCAGCAACATGACGTACCAAACTTCGTTGAATACATCAACTTGTTCATCAGATGCACCAATTATCTTCACATAATCATGATTTGCATTATTAAATCCAAAAAATGAAAGAAATGAAGCCAGAATAGAGAGGATTGAAGAAGTTTAATTAATATAACCTTGCAATCATTGGCATCAAAATTCGGACCAAGTAATTCCAGTCCCTGTCTATGGTCGCCTATTCCATATGCAAAGAGTGCTTCTGCAAGCTAGGTTTAAATGAAGAATTGGAGACAAGAATTTTAACCAAAAAAATTCAAAATATAGATTACGTGTATGTGCTAATTGGTTCTCACATCTAGGACCTGTCTGGATTAACAGGTTAATTAAGCACTTAGGAGTACAGTATAAATGTTCATTGTACAAGTGGTTATGTATATACTATTTTAATAACAAAAGATAAAACAGAATCAAACTGATTTCATCTAAACTATAAATTGTTTTCATAACTATCTCTAGAGAACTTAAGGAAATAAGTTGAAAACAATTTATGGACATATCATAAGTTGCTTTCATAAGCTCTAACAAACAGTTACATACTTATTGCTGTAAATCAGCTTAACTAAGTTGATCCAAACAGACCCTTTCTCTAAGACTCTGATATAATAAGATTTTTTAGTAACATTACTAGTTAAGGTTGTATGTAATTGATAACCGCAAACTAATCAATTAGGCATAGTATGATAGTCGGTTTTCATATAATCACAGTGACAACTGAAGCATACCATCATTCCTTTCTGCATTATTTGTTGCTTCTTTTTAGTCATTCTCAAAATCCTACAGTAAGATAACATGTTATTACAATTCATACCATACTGCATCTAAATCACTTTATGTAAATATAACACTTCAACCTGTCTTTTAAGCCCTTAAGAAGATCTTCTGATTTAGAAATTTGTCCAGTCTTTGCCAAAGCCCAAACTGTCAATACATCAAGGTGCCACTCTAAATACCAGTTTTCCTAAACATAGATACATACAAGAATTGTAACAGAAATATTTAGCATTAATATCCTAAAACTGCAAAATGAGTTCAAATTTCCCCCACATAATACGAAGTATATATTATACAGAAGCTACATCAAAATCATCATAAAGAAGCATGAAATGTGTTGAGAGTCCCACATCAAATGAGATAAGATCTGAAAATGTGTTAATAAGTGGGAGACATCTCTCTCCTTACAAACCAGTTTTGTTAGAGTTGAGTTATGTCAAACTCAAATAATAAAATGGTATCAGAGTCTCTCGACGATTCATTGGTTAGGTCACAAAGGTGTTGACTATTGAGAGCCCCACGAGGCTTAAAAATGTGTTTAGAAGAATTGAGTTAGACTCTACTCAAATTACAAAGAAAATAATATGTTATTTAATTGGAATTTATATTTTTATGTGCATTTCCTCTGGAAAACAATAAGTTTATGAACTCAAATAGTTTGATCTTGTTAAATATATTTGTTTTTCTATTTTAGGGTTATTTGGTAACTTCTCTTCTCTGTATTCTCTGTACTGTGTCCAAATTCACATTATAGTAATCACAATTTTTCTGTCCAAAATGTGTACCGGAAGTATCACTAGTTTAATAATCGTCTAATTTTCAATACATTGGAAGAGAATGTATTTAAAGATCAAATCTACCCAATGAGCGAGGGTTGAGAATTTAAATTAATATTTCAAGTTGCACAATGAAACATCCTACCAAATGACCATTTACATTGATGATGTATCATTCTCTGTGAACCATAACTTACTTGAATAGCTATGCAATCTGCAAGCTTCTCGAGTCTATCACCAAAAAAGCCCAATTCATCACGTACACAAATCCGCAGAAGCAGAGCCAGAGCATTTAAGTAAACCTATGTTCAAATGAGGTTGGAATTCACTACAAAGGAAAGAAAGAGAGAAACTATTAGTAGTAACAAAGTTAGTAAAATTGTTTACCTCAGGAGCCGCTGCATCGGTTTTCTCTAACTCCTTCCATATATAATTGTCATATACCTCGTGCACGCTTTGCATTGGAGCACTGCCTTCTAAGTAACAAAGTGCTACATGCCACCAATTGTGTGTCAACCTGAAAGAATGGAAACTCTTTGGCTGATTAATAATTTAATATAAAATGAGACAAAGCCATTGTCAAATTAATAAAAAGCTTACATAAAAGATGAGTAAGAACTCCATGATGATGAACATTCTTCCATGAACTTAACAGCTTCTCTAAAACGGCACTCGTACTGAAGAACATGACATAACTGTATAACAAATTTCAACCATTTTTACATCAACTATTGAGGTCATAAATTATAAAAAGTTTTTGTTGCAATACATTTCAGACACTTTCAATTTCATAATGGTAGAGTGGACATTGTCAATTTTTGACAAATACAATGACCTACAGCATGCTGTGACCAGCCATCTTGGCTGTTGATTTCGAATCCTTTTTTGGCAGCTACCTCGGCGTCTTTCATTCGACCAAGCTCTAACAAAGGAAACGCAAGCATGCCATATATGTAACTTTCTCCTTCGTTTTGAGGTAGAACCTGTGAGACTTAGAAGGATAAGGTACTCATACATTGTTTAAATAAAAGTAATAATTAATATGAACCACAAAGATAAAAAAGTCAAACTGAAAATCATATGGAGAAAGTTACATTTTGTTTTGATGATCAGAATGAGAGATTAGGACAGGTTAAGAGAAATTATGATCTATGATTAAGCATAATGCATTGTTCCTGATGCCTGGCATAACTTAGAAGTTTGAATGATAAAAAAATGTTCAATAAAAGTAAACAAACACTAACATGTTATAGTCATTAGAAAATTTTAGGTAAGACATTAGGTTGATTATATATTCCCTATGTGAAAACAAACTTAGGCAACAAAGTTCTCTCAAATTTCAAATCTATGCTCCACGTCTTGAGGCAACGCTACCCAAGGAAGCCAAAATAATATAATTTTCTATTGTATCATAACATTTTGGCTACTTTTTTAAACAAACCACAAGATACGAATTTTTATTTTTTACTAATAAAACTTTAGGAAAAATTGAAATTTGTTTGTACAAACAATAGAAGAATGAAAGAAAAATGTTGTGCAATTGAAAAGGAACCTGATTAACAAGGGATAAAGAAAGATCAGGCCGACCCATGTAGAAGCACAAGATCTGTGCTCTCTTTAGAGAAACCAAATCTCTTGGGAACTCCTTTAGAAGCTTCAAACACAAAGAAGTCTTGTTAATCAAGAAAGCTTGAGTATAAACATCCATGAATCTCAAACCATAGTGCACACATGCCTACTCAACTGTGCTGAGTAGGCAAGGCAACAGGGTAAGACAGATCCAGGGAGACAGAGGCATGGTTGGTAATGCTTAAACCCGCCCTCACCCGCTCCGTTGTCATGCCTACTCAGCAAAATTTCTTACCTTAGAATGTAATTCAACAGCTACATCATCATCTCTACCTTCAGACATCAAATAACTGATGGCATCGAAAACTAGTTTCTCGTACAAGGTTGCATGTTCCTGTAACATCAAAATCCTAATCATGTATGAATTTTCTTATATTGTACTTTTTTTTTTCTCTATTTTCTCCAATTTATGATTTTAGTTACTCAAATTTTGATCTTAACTAAGCTAACAAACTTTTAACTAATTTTAACTAATACTAACCAACTTATAACCTATGAAGCACATACACCTCAAGGAGTAGGAGTGTCGCAATGTCCGACACGCATTGGTGTACAACACTTGTATGACATCCGTACGACACGTGTCATAAAAGTCAAAGAAGTGTAGGAAAAGTCAGATAAGTGTCCACTAAAAAATGATATTTTTTCTTTGTTTTGACACTCTTCGAATCAATAGTTGACACCCGTATGACACTTAAAACACATATGTCAGACAATTCAGACAAGTGTTTCAAACAAACTTTTTTTTTTCTTGTTTCAACACACTTCTATATTTATTTTGGACAAATTTCACACAAACTCAAAATTGTTAAATGTGTATTTAAGCAATGTTATCAATAAAGAATTAAAGACATTAATATTAATTTTGATTAGAATACTTTAACTTTTTTAATCATAGATGGATAAATAAAGTTGAAATACTCTCTTATATATATAGTGGTGCCGGTGTCCTATGTTTTGACATTATCGGGTGTCGGAGTGTTCGAGTCGTGTTTCATTGTCCGTGTCAGAGTCCGTGCTTGATAGCTAATAACTACATTTAACCCTAAAAATATCTAATGAATCTCTAATAACATCTAAAACAAGATATTTTTCAAAATTGATTATATTAATGTGTAATTCAAGTAATGTCATCTCAAATCAATAGCTTAATTACGTGATTAAACTAATCTGAAAAAATGAATTGTAAGAAGTAATGAGAGGACATATAGACATACAAGATGAGACTTAGCGGTGTGAAGTAAAGCGGTAGCACGAGAAGAATCAGAGGAGTAGATAAAATGAGCTGCTAAGGTGTTTGCTAACACACAGTAGTTATCATGGGTTACTGATTCCAGAATCACACGCCTCTCTCTACCGTAGCGGAGAACCTTCATTCAGAAAATCGAAAGGGTTTTCAATTTTCAACAAACAGAAGAACATGAAGAAGAAAAAGAGATTGAAATGAAACCTGTTGATAGTAGAAATTGATGGCTGAAATGCAGAGTTGAGAGGAAGTTGTGACATCGTAACCACAACCGTCTAATTTGATCCTTTCTGCCATTGTTCTTGACTCCTCTTTTTGCTGTGTTTTGAGTTTCCAAAGTAAGTAACCGTAACTAACTAGATCGTCACTTTAGAGGTGCTTTAGTTAGTGCCAATCTAAGTGCCTCGTCACACCACCTATCTTTCTCTTTCTTAATATCTGTCAATTTTACAATGTTTTCTGGTTTTTCTTTCATATCTTTTTTTATTGTTTATCCAGCAATGCATTTTGTTTTATATAAAATTATTAAAATATTAATCTATTGACCTAAGACGATTAGGGTGGACAAATTTGAATCGTCATGTTGAAACCGATCAATCTGTTTTTTTATGCAAACTGATTGGGTCGAATTAGGTATCGGATTAATACAGTTGTTTAATTTAGATAGTATATGATTGCTTTGGTCGGATTCGAATGATTATTTTAGATTCGTCGAAAATTTAGACGGATCAAAATTAATTCATATATATTTTATTTATTTTTATTATTATATAGTCAAACTCATTATAAAAATGAGATTTATAATATTAGGATATTATCTTTATAATTTAATGATAGTATTGAGTACTTTCAAAAAATACAATATAAAATTTTAATATTATTTAATTTATAGTTTAAGTATTAAAATGATTAAATTATATTCAATAAATAAATAGTGGGATTATTATAAAATTTTGATATATATATTTTTAAATAAAAGTTCACATTTTACAAAAAAAAAGCCATTTTATAGGTTTATTTTAATAAATATTTAACCGATTAAATCAATCCGATTTATCTGTCCGATCCACGGCAATTGAAATTTTATCGATCGAAATTAGACCATAAAAATGAAACTGGAGTTTGGGTCGGATTTAAGTTTTAGATTCGAAACTGATCGAAATCAATTGATTGTCCAACCCTATCCTAAATGCATTAGTTATATGAAGAAAAAAAATGAAGAGGAGATGCACCTAATAATTCATCAAAAGAAAACTAACAAAAGTGAATTTAAAAGAAGTGAGATCTAATATATTTTAGAGAAAGCTCTTCTTAACATTAAGGATGATATTATCTCACCACATATCTTCTTGAATATAGAATTTTGCATTTACAATTCGATCTGAACAAATGTTGTCTTCAGAATAAATGTGAGAATCTTTTAATCTTGAAGGACTAATGAAGTGCAAGGAGTTCTTTCATTTAATGAATGTAAAATATTTTTTAATATTTTTTAAGAGTTAGATAAATTTACTTTGGAGAACCCTGTTGGATCATTGATGCAATATACTCCAACTTTGTCGCTCGTAGAAGGTTGAGGTTCAAGCATTCAGGTCATGGTAGATGATAATTCGGGGACCACCTACTATCAAGTCACACACTAGTGTTGACTATTGAGAGCCCCACATCAAATTAGACTAAGCTTAAAAATGTGTTTATAATTGAGAAATATGCTTCACCTTACAAGTCAATTCTATAAGATTTGAGTTATAATCAACTCAAATTACAAGAAAATTATATGTTATTTTATTGGAAATTATATTTTTATATGTAACATCCATTTCCTCTCTTGAAAATTATAAGTTTATAAACTCTAATAGTTTCATCTTGTTAAATATATATGTTTTTCTATTTTAGGGTTATTTGGTAACTTATTTTCTCTGTCATGTGCTCCAAATTCACATGATAGTGATCCCTATTTTTCTGTCCAAATCGTGCACCAGAAGTATCACTAGTTTAATGTTCGTCTGATTTTAAATACATTAGAAGAAAATGCATTTATGGATCGATTATAACCAATGAGTGTGAAGGTAGAGAATTTAAATTAACATTTCAAGTTGCACAATGAAACATCCTGCCAAATTTCCATTTCCATTGATGATGTACTAGTATCATTCACTGTGAACCATTGACCACTTGGTATCATGTCACACACTAGTTAATACCAATCATAAGTGTCTCGTCACACCTCATCTCTTTTTCTCTCATAATATTTGTCAGTTTTACAATGTTTTCTGTTTTTTTCCACATCTTCCTTTATTATTAATCAATGCATTTGGTGTAGTTAGATAAACTCAGTAATAAAATTTTCATCTACTAGATACCCACAATGTATTAAATATATGAAAAAGAAAGAAAGAAAAAAACAAGATGCACCTAATCCACGGAAAGAATAGTGAAAGTGGAAAGAACCAATAATTAGACTATATCGGAGAAAGTTCTCCTTAACACCAAGGAAGATAATATCTCATCAGATATCGTCTTAAATATAAAATTTTATATTGATAACTATCGTCTTCACATAAATTTTGAATCTTAAATATCTGATGGGGTTTAAAGAGTTTTGCGATTTGGCTTGAAGTTTTCACGCGATAATTGTAACGCCCTGAAAATCATAATTTAATTATTGGTTAATTATTTATAAATATATGGCAATTGTGTTTATATGTTGTTATGTTGTTTAATTGTTGTGATAGAATTATTTTAATTGATAGTGATATTAGAATAATGTATGGTATATTATTTAAATATTATTATTAAATCAAGATAAAGAAATTAGTAGCATTGAGGGTATTATGGTCAATTGTGAAGTGATAAGTGAGGGTAAAGGTTGAAGATCATAATTAGGGGTATTTGGGAGTTAAGTTAGGGAATAATGAAAGAGCTTTTCATTATTCGCATTTTGGAGATTCAATAGCGTGTCTGGAGAAAAGTCTGAGGAACAAGAAGGCTAGGGTTTAGAGGTTGCAGAAGGAGAAGAGGGAGCAGATTCTATCTTAAGGTATGGGGAGAATCATTGTTTATTATTTTGATATAATTAGTTGACCATGAATGGTGTTGGGGTATGAGGGTTTGATGAGAATATGGTAGATATTGATGAGTTAGGAATAGGTTGTTTGATGAATAATGATGTCATGATGTTGTGTATGTCAATTGTTATGTATTATTGTTGTTAATTGGTGAAATTTAGTGCATGAGAGAAGGGAATTGGTGAAGTTTTGAGACAGATGTTTAGCAGAAATTCTGATTACATAAATCTACTACCACGCATGTAATGTCAGGCGGTGAGATCGAACCATCAGACGATGCTCTTTTCACGAGGCGATAAAGGAGGGGCGGAGCTTGACATGCTACTAGAATTGGGGGATTTAAGGGGATTTTTATCGCTTGTGCAGTGCCGGGAGAAGCCCTGGATGTCGCTTATGTACCGTCGAACGATGTGAAGAGGCACAACATTGTTGTTGCGCGTTCTTGATGTTTTCTTCATTGTTTCTTTGTTTTGTCTCGTGTCGTTTATGGTTTTGTTAATGTATGCTGGTAAATGTTGTATAATTAGAAAACTATGATGATGATGCATGAGATAATGTGATTGATTTTGATGACATGAAATGATGATGCACCATGTTGATTATGTTGAATTTTTATGAGAATAATGCATCATTGCATTTCATAGCCTCCTATGTTGAGACTTCGATTTGTTGATGGCTTCAATCCCACTGTGTGGATTTAAGTGTCCACGTTGGTTATGTTGTGCTCCTTTTGTAGAGGGTTAATGAACCAATGTCAATTTATGTTGATTGGTACCACATGCATGTTGTTGCATTTCATTCTAGATGGCATTGCATGTGAATGACATGAATTGTGATTGATTTTATGTAGAATAATAATGATAGTATGATGTTGTCTTGTTTATTTTATTTTCGTTATATTATTATAATGAACTGTGGTTTCTCACCCTTCCTGTTTGAATGTTGCCTTTACGTGGGTCACATGCAGATAACCAAGGGTAGTTCGTGGTGCGTGAAGAGGTAGCTTTTGGAGTCGGTTTCCTTTCCTTAGTTTAGAGGGTTTCTTTCTCTGATTATGTAACATCGGGTCGGGAACGTTGTGACCTTCGAGCGTTATTTTACTTGATTTAATAGATGTTATGATTGTTTTCCTTAAAATGTTTTGAAGTTTGATTTCATTGAAATAAAGTTGTCCCGCTGCGATATTTTGCATTGATTTATTAGAGAGAAAAAAACCGTGTTACAGAGCAAAATTTGTTATTATGATGTTTTTAAGGAGAAAATGTGACACCTTTCTTTCTTGTACTCTGATTTAAATGATTACTTTACCGCGTATTTGTATGTAGGGTAGAAAGGTGTTACATCAGTGAGATCATAGTAGGTCGGTCTGTCCGGCCAAGTCTTATTGTTGTTAGTCCTTTGTCGGTCGTTGCACATGAGTACACTATTGACTATTCATTTCTTCTGATGTTGTAAGTGGTGTGACGAATTTCTAGAAGCAACAATTGTGCTCTTGCTGATGCGGTGTTATCGCTTGCTCAAGCTACAAATCAAAACAATGTTCTCAATGAGTTCCATGCTTTGGAGAAGTTTCAGAGGAATAATCCACCAACTTTTGAGGGCACTCATGATCCAGATAACGCACAGAAGTGGCTCAAGGAAATTGAGAAAATATTCAGAGTGATGGTGTGCGTTGATAATGAGAAAGTGCAATTTGGTACTCACATGTTGTTAGAGGAAGCGGAAGACTGATGGGATAACACCCATCAGCGAATGTGGGATGTTGGTATTGTAGTGACTTGGGTTGTGTTCAAGACAAAGTTCTTGGGAAAGTACTTCCCTGAAGATGCTCATGGTAAGAAGGAAGTAGAGTACCTTGAATTTAAACAACGAAATATGACTATGGTAAACGAATCTCTTCCATACAAGAGAGTTTCTTTGAAGTGACAAGAGACTTAGATAAATAACACAACAACAACAACAACAATGCTTTATCATCATCATCATCATCAATCTTTACCTCGATATTCTGAGGAACAAGAATCAACTTATTAAAGATATCCAGTTGCTCAACCAAGGCTTTGTCTTCACTCATCTTGAAGGAATACAAAGCTTGCTTCTGGTAGAGACGACTAACCAACGATTTTTTCATGTACAAACCTTCAAATTTTGTCCACACACTAGCTAGATTTTTCTCCTTTGAAACCTGTCAGAGAACCTTATCACCAAGGCTCAATAGAATGACATTGTGGGCTTTTTCAACCATCATTGTCTTCTCCTTCTTCGTTAGGCAACATTCTTCAATCCTTTCAAGACTACTAACAAACTCTATTGAACAAGAAGAGTTTGTTTCTTCAAGCATCACAAACCGAAATCATTCACACTGATGAATTTCTCAATCTCATACTTTGTTGATAGCATGTTCTTCTCCATGCTAATTGCACCAGTTTGTTATGAATTGATGTTGTCAATAACAAAACAAAGTTACGAGATAAGATTGAGTTTCTTGAACAAACACAAGAAATCTATTAGGTTTTACAAAGAGAGAGAGAGAGAAGACGGAAAAGAAGAATTAGAATTAGTTAAATATGTTTTTCTATTCACTTTCTTAATAAAGGTTTAAAGATTACAAATGAATACCAACAATTAACCTCTTCGAACAACCTAAAAGAATTAGTCTATGTATAGATTACTAAGCTAATTTGACTAACAAACTAACTTAACAATTGAACTTACAAGTAAGGTCTAATTCGACAACATATTTGAACAGACTTCGACTAAAATATGCACAACTCCTATCAAACCATAAAACTATCATTATTGAAACTAAAATTCGATCCAAATACCACAATTATTATCAAACTTTAGAGATATGATATAAACCAATTTTATTACAAACAAAAATTTTTTTTGATGATGACCAACCCAATATATAACGCTACATTATAATATTAGTGTAAGTATCTCAATCAAAACATATTATTAATTGTTCATCATGGAAGTCTACGTATTAAAGAACATATCATGCGTAATAGTGAAACTCAAAGTCACGTGAACGTTCACCTCATAGCAATAAAAGTGACACATTACAATAATCTACTTTAACGTACGTCATCACTGAAAAATTAATGATTTACCAGACATCTAGAAGCACCAATATATTCATACCATTGTGAGTTATATACAACATATTAAAATCAAGAGAAATGTTATTCTTACACCAAAATCATACACCTATACCGTATTTCACTGTTCACTAATACGGTAAACAGTGAAATATTATAATAATATATATATTTTTTAAAATTATATAAAAAATTATTTTTTTAATACTTTTTAATTTTTCTGAACATTTATTAACCAACTTCATTACTGCATTAACCAAATTTTTACACTATATTAACCAACTTTGGTGATTGCTAGAATTATTTTTAACGCCTGAACGTTATTAATCATTATTGCATCAACCAAGTTTTTACATTGTATTAACCAACTTGTTTCACTATTTTTAAAATCATTGTTCATGAATATTGTTCACGTGTACTGTTCATGCGTTGTACTATTCATATGTCACTGTTCATGTACGATTTTATTGTTCACTGACACTATTCATTAAAAATATTTTTTTAATTGAAAAATACATTGTTCACCATATAAATATGGTGAACAGTACATACGTTGTATGTATTGGTGTACAAATTGAGTGTAACAATAGCATAACTGCTCAACTTTTGATGTCATAAGCACTCACTACAATTGCTATTTCACACTAAGGTGTTTTTTGAGATCATCAGTGTATAATCACGACTTTGTTACTTCAGCTGATTGGGGATAAATGGTGACACCTATTTGATTTTACAGCTATGCTATTCTTACACCCAATTTGTACACCAATACATACACCGTATATACTGTTCACCATATTTATACGGTGAACAGTGTATTTTTCAATTAAAAAATATTTTTAATGAAGTGTCAGTGAACAGTAAAATCGTACATGAACAATGACATATGAATAGTACAACGCATGAACAGTACACGTGAACAATATTCATGAACAATGATTTTAAAAATAGTGAAACAAGTTGGTTAATACAATGTAAAAACTTGGTTAATGCAATAATGAAGTTGGTTAATAACGTTCAGGCGTTAAAAATAATTCTAGCAATCACCAAAGTTGGTTAATATAGTGTAAAAATTTGGTTAATGTAGTAATGAAGTTGGTTAATAAATGTTCAGAAAAATTAAAAAGTATTAAAAAAATAATTTTTTATATAATTTTAAAAAATATATATATTATTATAATATTTCACTGTTTACCGTATTAGTGAACAGTGAAATACGGTGTAGGTGTATGATTTTGGTGTAAGAATAACATTTCTCAAAGTTGAGCTAATGTATAAGTCCAACCTAACTCGCTCCCAACAAATTAATAAACTAACATTAGTATATTATTATAAACAAAAGATAGGCAAACATTTCTTAATTTATTTATATTCGAAGATGTATTTTATTACAGTTACAAACCCATCGTGCATGTCCCAAACAACTTGAGATTGAGGTAGGAACACATAAAACACTTTATATAACAACAAGTGAATATTCGTAAGTTGGAACGGATACCGCTGTGGACCTTTCAAATTACACCAAAATTTATATTAGGAAAAAGTTTAAATTGATAATACTAAAAATGTTATATTAAAAAAAAAACAAAAAAAAATGTTCAAAGCATAAAAATAAATATGATAGATATATAAAGTAATTAAGAATATTTTGTTCTGTATATAAATATATTTTAATCAACAGTATAATTATTTTAATATAATTATTTTAATAAGTAACAAAAATCCTAGTAAGAAACCCGAACCGCATAGGATACGTTATGGATGAGATATGATTTAGTAAGCGCATTTGTCTGCAAACTATCATAGAAATCTAAAGTTGGAATAATATTATTTTTGTTTTAATAATATTAACTTAACTATTTGAATCAATAGTAAAATTGTTCTTGTTTATAACAATAATATTTTCTCCTCTATATAAAAATATTTTTATTAATAATTATTTATTCTCGTATATAAATATTAATTTTATTTTACACGAAATATAATAAAAAAATTTAATCAATAATAAATTTATTCCCGTATATAAATATTAATTTAATTTTATACTATTTAGAAATTAAAAAAAAACTGAATCAATTGTAAAGTTTTTTCTGTTTATAACAATAGTATTTTCTCTCTTATATAAAAATATTTTTATCAATAATATATTTATTCCCGTATATAAATATTAATTTTATGTTACACGATTTATAATAAAAAAATTGAATTGATAGTAAAGTTGTTCCCGTATATAAATATTAATTTTATTATACATGATTTATAATAAAAAAAATTGAATCAATAGTAAAGTTGTTCCTATATATAAATATTAATTTTATTTTACATTATTTAGAAATAAAAAGAATTGAATCAATTGTAAAGTTGTTTACATTTATAACAATAGAATTTTTTTCCCTATATAAAATATTTTTATCAACAATGTATTTATTCCCGTATATAAATATTAATTTTATTTTATATGATTTATAATAAAAAAATTGAATCAATAGTAAAGTTGTTCCTATATATAAATATTAATTTTATTATACATGATTTATAATTAAAAAAAAATAATCAATAGTAAACTTGTTCTCTTATATAAATATTAATTTTATTTTATAATATTTAGGAATAAAAAAAACGGAATCAATTGTAAAGTTGTTTCTGTTTATAACAATAGTATTTTCTCCCTTATATAAAAATATTTTATCAACAATGTATTTATTCCCGTATATAAATATTAATTTTATTTTACACAATTTATAATAAAAAAAGTGAATCAATAGTAAAGTTGTTCCTGTATATAAATATTAATTTTATTATACATGATTTATAATAAAAAATTGAATCAATAGTAAAGTTGTTCCCGTATATAAATATTAATTCTATATTACACTATTTAGAAATAAAAAATATAATTAATAGTAAAGTTGTTCTCATATATAAATATTAATTTTATTTTACACTATTTAGAAATAAAAAAAATTAAATCAATTATAAATTTGTTCTCATTTATAACAATAGTATTTTTTCCTCTATATAAAAATATTTTTATCAATAATGTATTCATTCCCGTATATAAAATGAATTTCAATATCAATAGGAATATATTTTTTCCATTAAAAAATCAATTCATAGATGTTTTATTGTAAATATGAATAGGAATAAAAGAAATTTATCAAATATTATTTTTTACAAAATTGAAAAAAATAAGAAATTTGTTAGATTTAAATATTATAAGAATTGAATATATATTGTTATTAAGAAATAATTTATGGTAAAAAAATAGAAATTCAAATAATAAAAACTAATTTATTTTTTATTTATTTAAAAATGAAAATAAAAATACAAAAAAAATAATATACATTAATTAATATTTAATTTTATATTAGGATTGATTTATTTGCATTATAATTGATTTATTAAAAAATAATAATCTAAAGGAAAGAGTAAGTGTGTGAGTTTCTTTTTTCTAAGAGAAGGTTTGATTTTCATGGTTTCCAATCACAACAAGATCCTTCCTATATAAAACAACTGAAATTAGATATAGTAAGGAAATAGAAAAATATAATTTGCTACTAATTTCTAACTTTAAATATATAAAAATGGTGATATGCAACACTACTTAATTGAGATTCAAACAATCCAATAATTGAGAAAACAACATCAATTTTCAACAATCAAATAAGTCACATTTGAAAAATGTCCATCAAGCCAAACTAGTTGATCAATAGCCATATCACCGGTTGCAGCCAACAAGGAAAGTATATAATCCAAAAAAAATGTTTTGAAAAAGTTTATGTGGCTCTTCAAGTTAATAATAATTTGATAGCTACAATTATGAAACAAAGAGTACGACACATATTCAATGCTAGGTTGTTCAAAAATATGATTAACTGAATTGTATACGAATTCTGCTCTATAAAAAATAGAATTACTTAAATGATTAATGAACTGAATCATTTAATTAAAATAATTCAAATTCAATTTAAAACCGGTTCAGAACCAATTTTCTTTTATAAATTGGTTTAATTATATAGATTAATTAGTTTTTAATAAAAAGAATAATAAAATAATTGAGAGTTAAAAAAAATCAGAAAAAAAAATTGAATTTTTCGAAAATACAACAATTCGAGTTTTTTTCCTCTAAAAATATGAAGATAAGTAATAAAGAAAGTTGTAAACAAAGATGTAGAGAATTTCTTATGGCACCCCTTGATGTTATTAGACATCCCCGCGCTTCTGAAAATACCCCAAAGTTCGATAGATATATCTCCAGATACACCTTTTTTCACTTGATTTTAATTAATTCCAGAGATGCATTTTCGGAAGAAAAAAAAACCAGAGACAATATACACAAGAATGAAGATTGCGACCATAAAATCGACATTCATAAAATAAAATCGGCATTACAATGATGATTTCAACATAAACTTAAAAAATACATTTAAATATTTCGGTTGACACTTGCACATCAGCGACCATTCTTTGTACAGTCGCTTCCAACACGGGCAGAACTTTCTTTTTGAAACCGAAATACGTTCGCCACATCGCCATAACATCCTCTCGATTCTTGAGCTCAAATTTGTTGAACATAATGTTCCCTTCGTTGTCAACTGAAGGCGAATGGTACTCGAGCTTTACAACCTTTTGTTTGTCTTCGAAAGATAGGAGATATTGGATTTCTTCCATGATATCGTCGAGCGGGGTGAGATCAGTGAGTTTGAACATCAGCCCAGATATTTTGTCGTCGGAGTAGGAGACACTTGCGACATACCAGCGTATCTTGACTTCACGCAATTGAGACATTTTTAGTTTGTGTGAAAGATAACACATGAAGCCTCTCATTTATAAAAGACCTAGGTGATTATGGATCACCCATTATCTGTCATTATTATTCTGAAGATATATTTATGGAGCGACACAATTTTATCTTATTCTGGAGATGCATATCCAGAACTTTCCCAGAAACTATCAAAAATAATATAATTTTAGAACCTTCTGGAGACAAATCTCCATAACGTTTCCTGCTACGTTTTCAAAGCAGAACAAAATGCCTACATACATTAGGATGACCGACTAATTTTAAGCATAATTCATGGTTATTCAAACCACAAATCACACTAAATCTCAATTTTTTGCTACTATGACTACGAATCTTAAAAGGACACTCACATTTTTTACTACAAGTGTCGTCTCTTTTAAAATTCCATAGAGTTGTCTGATAATTTCCGTTTCTTTCGCACAAAATAGTAACAAATGTGTTTCTTCTATCTGAATCATTATCCGACTTTCCTATAACCACACCAAAAGCAAGTCTAGATGTCGTCATATGAATCCATTCGAGCAACATATCACGATTTTCAAACTCTTGCTTGCTATTGAAGTCAACGCCAACGTCTACCGCCTTTACAATAACCCCTTGAACATTGGGAGATACATTGTTCGTAGAGACGACTTCTTTTGTGAAGTTATTGGGGTGCGCCATATTTATTTAGAAACAATACAAATAATGACAAAAATTAGCATACTGTTGCAGAAAAATCAACACAGACACATTCTGGAAATGTATATCCGAAAGTGTTCATCTTCAATACATTCCGGAGATGCATCTCCGGAAGCTACATAACTTTTTTTCAACAGTTTTGGATGATTAATGTGAAAAATGTAGATGAAAATGAACAATCTTTACATGAAATTTGATCTTCTTTTGCTTCCTTTGATTTGTTGAACCAAAACATTTGAGTTTTGGAGTGAAATATGAGATTAAAAAATGTAAGGTTTTTTTTTTTTTGGGGGGGGGGGGATGTGAGAATGAAACCCAATTATGGCTGCAATGGGGTGATCATGTAGATTTGAAATATATCAAAAACTTCAGGAGATATATCTCCGAAATAATCTGACATGCAAAGGTGACAAATGTTTCGAAAATATATCTCTGAAATAATCTAATTTTCAGTAGAAATGTGGTAAATCCGGAGACATATCTCCAGAACCTGAGGACATTATTGAAAATGCGTGTGATGCCTAATAAACCCAAAGGGTGCCATAAAAAATTCTCAAGATGTATCAAATAATCCCAATGCAACGCAACAACCCAATGTAATGGAACTAACAAAAAAAGGCCCAAGGTGATACAAGAGTTCAATAAAAAAAATATTTCATGTTTTTGGACTAGTTCCAAAAACAATAAGTCATCATCAAGTCGCTGGTCGTCAATCCTGGCTATTCATTATAAAAAAAATATTAAATCAATGGGTAAATAATGAGATAATTTCTTATCCCACCCCTTGACCTTCTTAGGCACCATGCGCGATTTCGAAAATATCCCCCAGATTACAAAGATATATATTCAGACGCACCTTTTTTATGTTGTTTTTTATTAATTCCGTAGATGCATCTACGAAATTTTTTTGTATGCATACTTGCGAAAATAAACCAGAGACAGTATCCCAACAAATGAACATTGAAACCATAAAATCAACATTCATAAAATAAAACCAACATTACATTGATGATTTCGACAGAAAATTAAATACTACATTTCAATAACTCGATGGACGCTTTCACTTCTTTAAGATGTCATCAACCATTCTTCCTACAGTCACATCCAATTTGAGCGGAATTTTCTCTTCGAAACCAAAATACGTTTGCCATATTTCCCTGACATCGTCTCTATTCTTGAGCTGAAATTTGTTGAACACAATGTTCCCTTCATTGTAGACCGAAGGCGAACGGTATTCGAGCTTTTGCACCTTTCTTTTGTCACTGTAAGGTAGGAGATAATGGATTTCGTCAAAGATATCGTCGATCGGGGTGAGTTCAGTGAGTTTGAACGTCCGCTCAGGTGTTTTACCGTCGGTGTAGGAGACACTTGCGACATACCAACAGATCTTGATTTCAATCCCACATTTTTGTGTTTGTGTGAAAGATAACATTTGAAGCCCCAAATTTATAGAAAATCTAGGTGAATATGAACCAACCATTGTCTGGCCAACTACTTTCAGAGATATATCCACGGAGCAGCCCCATATTATTTGGTTTCGTAGATATATCTCAAAAAAATTTACTGAAGCGTTAGAAATTTTTGTATATATACCTTTGCATAAAAATAAGGAAATACCTTTGCAATCGCACTCATCAATGCGGTTTCGCGGTTCGTAACAATATCCTTAGGCATCTCAACTTTATCTTTCAAAAGTGACTGACACACCTCTAAAGCCCTAGTAAAATTGTCCTTTTTTTTGTACTCTTAAAGAGAAAAACCAACAGAGTATGTCTTTTGGGTGGAGGTAACACCAACCATTTCAAATAATGGAAGTTTATACTTGTTAGTCTTGTTGGTAGAATCAAGAATGAGCAACGTCGAAAACATGTTGAAAAACTTTATCGATTCTGGATGTGTCCAAAAAATGTCTCTAATTGTAACTTCATCGGCGCAAGTTTGGTACTAGGACACGTAATTGTTATCATCCAACAATTTCAATAGTTGTTGCATCTCACTTCTATCTCCCTTAATCGCCTTGTTAGTGTGGTACCGAATGTTATACATTTTCCTTATATTTGATATATTGTCGGGTTTCTTCTGTTTCAATGTGGCAATATATTTTTCGGTTGGACAATATTCAAGGTTATGTCACTTATACATGTATTCTCTTCCGGTTTGAGACGACATATGCTAGGATGACCTTGTAACTTTAAGCACACTTCATGGTTATGAAAACCACAAATAACACTAAATATTCACTTTTTGGTAGCCAACATGTAACCATGAATTTTAAAAGGACATTCACATTTTCTACTACCAGTGTCGTCTCTTTTAAACTTTCGTTGAAGAGTCTGATATATCTTGCTTCTTTCGCACAACAAAGTTACAAAATCTTTTCTTATTTTTGAACTATTATTTGATCTCCTATAACCACGCCAAACCAAGTCTAGTTGCAGTCTTACGAATCCATGTGACTATGCTATCACAATCATCAAACTCTTGCTTGTTATTAAAGTCATAGTCGATATCTACCGTATTTACGAAAACCCCTTGAACATTCGGAGAAACATCGTTTGTAGAAACTAATTCTTTTGAGATATTATCGGGGTGCACCATATCTATTTGTAAACAATATGAAAAATAAACAAAAATTAAAATTCTGCTGTAAAAATACAACACAAATACGTTCCATAGATGTACATCCGGAAGTGTTCATCTTCAACAAGTTCCGGGCATACAGCTCCGGAAGCAACATAACTTTTTTTCTCCAAAAGTTTGATGATTAATGTGAGGAATGTAGTGGACAAAGTGAAATTTTTACCTGAAATTCGATCTTCTATTGCTCCCTTTGATCTGTTGCACGAAACAGATGGAGTTTTGGAGTGAAAAATGATATTGAGAATGTAGATTTTTTTAGGTTGGTGAAGGTGAATGTGGAAGAAGAAAACACAACAATGGGGGAGTGATCATGCATGTTTCAAATATAGCAGAAACTTCTGGAGTTATATCTACAAAATATCTGGAACTAAGACGTTCTAGAGCTGCATCTACGGAAGTTTCTCTGAGTTGATTTATTTTGAATTTTTTTCCAACGTGTACCACTTTAAAATTCTTCCACAAATGCAGCTCCAGTAAAACCGAAGTTTACAAAAACAAAAGGTGCATCCTGTAACACCCCGTTTTTAATATTTAATCGTCGAGTAATTCTGTTGTTTGTGTTGGCCTTAGTTTAGGCGTGTGTCTTATTATTTTGGGTGTTATGTCCTAGTGGGACGAGTATATTCAAGTGCAGATACCATTAGAGAGGGTGCGAAAGTTAGTAAGACCATTTAGTTACTATTTTTATTATTATTAATCCTTTGACAAAACCAATAATTGAAATAATAAAATTATTATTATTATTATTATTATTATTATTATTATTAACTGGATTAAGGGGCAGTTTAGTAAAAGGTTAGTAGAGCGTTATTATTGAATTAGTCAAAAACAGAAAAATAGAGGTTAGGTTAATCGTAAAATTTTGGTGAGAAGAACAAAGGAGGCTAGGAAGAAGAACACATCTAGGGCACCCAAATCATCCAAATTCGCAGGATTTTTCACTGAAATTCGAGGTAAGGGTGAACGGTTTAAATTCAGGTGAATTAACATGATGGGTAGTTGGGGGTATCCTTCCCTCTTAGGGATTTTTGTTATTCATGATGTTTATGATGAATATGTGAATTGTATGATGTTTGTGCAAAATTGTGTATATGATGATGATTCGTTGATATATTGTTGTTGTTGTTCTGATGAATCCATGAAATATGATGAATATTTTTGTTGTTGATGAACTGAGTAGATTGTAGACGAAAATTAATCAGAATATAGTAACATAGATGAAAGATAGATAAATATTGGAGAGTAAAACTTGTGTAGAAACGATTTTAGGATAGGTATGAACCATGGGATCGAGTAGAATGAGGTATAGATCTGAAATTATGCAGAAAACTCAGAAAATGCACTTATTCTGCACATTCGCGTATGGACTAGGCTGATACGCGTATGGAGTAATAGAGGTTGGGCCAATACGCGTATGAGGGGGTCAATGCGTGTATTGGGGGCGTATGGCACATGCCAATACACATATGGCAAGGCCAATACGCGTATGGCCAGTGTGGGGTGAAAAACTGCGCGGTTTTGCAAATTCTTCCCGATTTCGCGTGCGTAACTGATTCTTTTGGAGTGAGGCATTGAAATGAATCTTAAGATATGTTTAATCGAGATTTAACCTTGAGAAGGAGATAATGTTGGAATTTAGGTGGATTAATTTAGTCGAGAATCAATTAAATCGCGTAAGGTTAATATTGGTGTATACATGTGTTTTCGACACCAGGCTTTTTAAAGATCATTTCATATTCCTAAATGTATGTTATGCCTACGAGGAAAATAAAGGATGCATTTTAGTGCTACAATAGACTTTGTCAATAACAAAGTATTTTACATATCATGGTTTGTCTTTAACTTGAAGTTATGTGGTGTTATTACTAGTTGGAATTTTACATGAATAATGATGAAGGATTAGTATTGAAATGATGCGTTCGACAAGTTCCGCAAAAGAAGGAAAATGAAGGCAAAGCATTCGACAAATTTGATAAGTGACGTTTGGATATTCGACAGTTCGATAGAGGAAATTTTATCCTGCTGTTTCGACATGGGGAAGAAGTGTGTTGTTTCAGTCTTAAGGAGAAGTTCAAATTTGAACCTTGGTTTCGTTTGGCAAAGGAATACGTGGATGTTTTAGGAACATGCAGAAAGCCAAGTGTCAAGTTCTTAGAGTTTTTCCGTTAGTTAGCAGTTATGTTATTTTGTATAAATAAGGTAGCATTTGTTAAGTTCTAGTGTGTGAAAACTTGTACAGAAAATTCCAGTGAAAATACTTTGAATACTCGTGTGAAAGAGAAAAAGAGATTTGTTTGGAAATGTATGTGTAAACACCATATTTTATTTTATGAAAGTTTTACAGTTCTCTTTATTTCTTACTATGTCTATCATTCGATTTACCATTCAATTTCCTTTTCAGCATTTATTTTTGTAAACACTTCTTAACCCTTTTGTTTATATTATTAGATTAAGAATGTTAAATTAATCCTATAGTCACAAATCATTTCTAAGAAAACGATTCAAGAAACTATATAGAAGAATCAAGAACGTTTGTCTTAAAAGTTTATAAAATACATTCAAATCTTAGAACATGTGTCCTAGGACTTGTTTGGTTGGTCCTGCAAGTTATCCAAATTTAATAACATTGGAGAACCAGAGATTGTTCGTTAAAATCGACAGTGAACAAATTGGCACGCCCAGTGGGACTAGTGCTAAAATTCTCAAAGAATTCAATAAAGTGACTCTTAAATTTGAAAATGTTTACTACGTTGTATGATTCTGAGAAGCGGAAAATTATCTGTAACTGACATAGAGAGACCAAAAAGAACTAGAGTAAGAAGAATGACAAATTCAACACATAACCATAATGAAAATAATACAGTACTTACCCCCATTCCTTCGACTGGAGGAAATACAGGGCCAATTTCTATGTCAGAAGCCATAACCTCTTCGTCAAGGTCGACATCTGCGTTTGCATTGTCTCAAAGTGCGCCTAGTTTTTCTTCCATGGGGCCTCAAATGTCCATGGGAACACCCCCCCCCCCTATAGGAAACATTCACAGGCCTTTTATGACAAACTTTACAATGCCTTTGTTTGGTAGGGAACAACCATATGGAATGCCTACTACCACTATGGCAAATTTACAAAATGCATCTGCAATCTACTCTGATTCCTTATTGAATATGTCATCACCTTTACAAGGATCAGGATCTGGTGGGAACATGAGATTAAATCAAACTCCACCAGGCTTCCAAATGCCAGCAAAATAATTCTGCGCAAATAATACGACAACAAATGGACGAAAGTAACCATGATATGGTCCAAATGTTGACACAACAAATAGGAGTAGTTTTCAATCCTTTGATACAAAATACTACCCAAATAAACCAAGTATTGGCAGCACAGATGGCGCGTATTGCTGATTTCTTTGGTTTCCCTCAGATTCGACAGAGAGAACCTGTAATTCAGAACCCAGTGTTCAATGTCGAAGAAGAGCCTACAATAAACCAGAGGCCTCTAAATAATCCTCAGGCTAACCTTAGGATCCAAGAAGAGGTGGTCGAATAGCCTCGTGTCAAAGTCCCTGTTCAACAAGAGCCTAGAAGGGTAGTAGTCCAGAGAGGTCAAAACGCTGGTGATGTCTTGCAACAGAGAATGCGCTATAAAAATTTACCCGTAAAAAATAATTTGGCAGTCATGGTCGAAAGAATAATAATGCAAAATGGGGTAAATATAGGATTTCAAAGGCCTAGCTATACTTTCCCATTATCTGAATATGTTTTACAACAGGAGTTACCTCCAAGGTGGAAAATACCCAAATTTACCAAAATTTCAGGGGATACTAGTGAATCCACAATAGAGCATATATCACGTTATTTAATCGAATAAGGAGAAATAGCCCATAATGAAAATCTAAGAATGAAATACTTTCCAAGTTCTTTGACGAAGAACACATTTACTTGGTTTACATCCCTGCCAGCAAACTCCATATATACATGGACTCGGTTGGAAAGATTGTTCCATGAACAATTATACATGGGACAAACTAAGATAAGTTTGAAGGAGTTAGCCAGTGTTAAGAGAAAGTTTTCAGAGCCCATAGATGATTACCTAAATAGATTCAGATTGCTGAAGGCAAGATGTTTCACGCAAGTTCCAGAACAAGAACTAGTCGAAATGGCTGTAGGAGGTCTAGATTATTCCATAAGAAAGAAACTAGATACCCAATATTTGAGAGACATGGAACAATTAACAGATAGGGTAAAGCAAATTGAAAGACTAAAAGCTGAGAAATTTAGGGCAAACAAAAGTAAAAAGGAAAGAGTGGCATACGTAGGAATATGACATGAGGACGAGGGTGACGAGGATGAGCCAATTACCTTCGACGAACAGGAAATTAATTTGGCAGAATTGAAACAAGGCCCACCATATGCTTGTAAAATGCTAATTCCGTCGAACGAAAAAAATCCAGTCGAACCAGAAAAGAATAACAAGTTCCTTATAAGAACGTATACTTTCGATGTCACCAAGTGTGACAAAATTTTCGACTTATTAGTTAAGGATGGCCAGTTAATAAGACCACCAGGAGTTAATGAGCCTCATGTTGACCAACAAAAAAAGAGAGGTTTTTGCAAATACCACAACTTTCTTGGTCATAAAACTTCTCAATGTTTCCTTTTCAGGGATCTTGTTCAGAATGCAATTCAGGATGGAAGGTTGAAGTTTGGAGACAAACCAAAGAAACAAATGAGGATTGACACCAATCCTATGCAGGTGATGGAGGCCAACTATGCTGAACCATTCAATGTGAACATGGTCGAAATTGAAAAGATGTATGAAGACAGCTTTGAGATGATAGAAGCCACTGAAGGTTTCGACACCCACATCAACATGGTGGGGATTGCTAAGGATCTCCCAGACCAGGCCAAAGTGGAGGAAGTAACTAAATACCATGTGACCATCCCAATGGTGACTAATATTACTGACGGTCTTGATGTAAAGACGCTGAGTGACTGCAGCTAAAACAATGTTGAGACTACTGAGCGTTTCGACAACCCAGGCCACGTTGGGATCACTGAAGATTTCAACAACCCAAACAGTGTTGAGACTACTAAGAATTTCGACATCCCACCCAATGTTGAAATTACTGAGGATTTCAATAGGCAAAATAAGGTAGAAACCACTGAAGATCTCAACAAACGAAATAACAGCATGCCTAAGAGTAGAATAATATGGGATACCCTGGGAGAGCCTAGTGGGAAGTTTGATTACCTAGTGAAATATACTGCCCCTGCAAGTTCTCATGTTGACATCAAAAAAATCCAACCAACTGGATGGGAAAATGTACCTGTGGATGATAAAGAAGAATATGATAGTTCTTATGTAATCAAAATAAAGGCTGCTGAGGGATTCACCATAAGAGACAAGATTGATGACGGTTTCGACCCTGATCAAACAAAAGAAAAGGATGTTGTGGGTTACACCAATGTTGTAAGACTTATCAACAAAGACATTGCAAGGATTAAGGCAAAATATGTTGGAGGTCCTACGAAACTGGTCCCTTATGGGATACTACGCAGGACCATGGAGGATCCAAGGGAGCAACGAGTCGAAGAAAAGAGTCATTTTCTGGAAAAACGGAAAAGTGAAGTCGAAGGGGCTCTTGTTAGAAAAATGAACAAATTAAGTATTACCGAAGGACAAAAAATAGATATCAACATGGTGGATTAGTCTCATAAGACCCAAGAGGAGGTTGGTGAAGATCACCGTCTAGAAGAACACCAGAAGCTAGCATACCTAAAGGAGGAAGAAAATCTGGTAGAATTCATTCAAAGATGTCAAAGAAAGAAAACTGAAGTGATGTTATGTCCACGTTGCAGTGCAATCTTCGACAGGAAGGCAACATAAAACTTAGAAGAAGTGTATAAATCCCAGAGAAAGGGAAACTGGGGGAAAAGCCCAGCCATCAAAACCGGAAGATATGACCTAAGAAGAACTGAGTACCACCTCCAGAAGTTTTCAGAAAGGCATTACAATACTTACAAACCCTCTGGCGAATTTTTTGGTAGTAGATGGGTCCACCCCATTAGGGGTGGTCAAGGATCAAATAAGTGGAGAAACTTTGAAATTCAAAGAGGATCTTCTGTAGAGGGAAAGTATGAAATTGAAAAACCAAAATCTAGACCATATCCATCAGATAACTACAAAGGAAAAAAATCCTATGTCAAGATCCTAATGGAGAAGATTCCAAAGACAGAAGAAGACTGAGAAAGAAGTTGCAGAAGGAATCATCGTCAAGGAAAAAGGTGCTGACAAAGATAAAGCAGAGTCAAGCAAGGACGCTCAAGTTGTAACCAAAAGAGAATTTTCTCAAAGGAATAACACAAGAAGCTTGTCACAGATATCAACACTCAACAACAAAGTTCTAGAAGATGATGAGTTAACTGATGATTTCAAGTCTGACTCAGGAGGATCATTCGACATGGTTTTCAATGTATTATCTGTCCTTCCTAGAGACTATGACATGATCATGGAAGTCGAAGATGAAGAGAAGAACATGGTGGATAACACAGTGGCACCTAGACCTGTATGTTACTATATAATGAACAACGGTTGCGTCGAAGAACATAATGCCTTCTTTGAAAAGACAGACAAATCAATGAAGGGACACTTGAAACCTTTGTTCATCAAAGGGAAGGTCGAAAATGTTGGCGTGAACAAAATACTAGTGGATGGGGGAGCTGCAGTGAATTTAATGCCCCATCACATGTTAAAGAGAATTGGAAAGGATAATCCTGACGCGAAACCCTACAATATGGTACTGTCAAATTATGAAGGGAAAAGGGGGCACCACCATGGGCGTTATTCAAGTAGACTTGACAGTTGGAACCATAACTAGGCCAACAATGTTCATAGTCATCGCTTCTAGAGCTAATTATAACTTGTTGCTTTGAAGGGAATGGATTCATGGAGTAGGGGTTGTACCCTTTTCAATGCACCAGTGCATAGTCATCTAGCGTCCTGATGGAATTGTCGAAAACATAGAAGCAGATCAGAGCTATTTCATGACTGAAATAAACAATGTAATCAGTCGAAGCTTCGATAGAAATTTGGATCATATACCCCCTTGCAATCCAGCAGAATTTGACTTAAAAGCAACTGACAACGCCTATTGTTCCATGTACCTTCACCCAACACATGGTTTTCAGTGGGACAAGGAGGTAACTGGAAAACCAAGCCACTTATGGGGAACCTCTCCTATTGAGCCAACAGGTTGGGGAAGTGAATTTGATGATGATGACTGAAGAAGCAGCACTGAAAAGACTGGCGGCCTGTATGGCCGAAAATAAACTCAAATCGGCTCTTGAAGCCGAAATAAAGTACATGGTTTTCGAAGCCAACAAAGAAGAATTGAACAAACAATTTGCTCAAGAAGACATTGACGAAAACGAAAATAATAACCATATGGGAGAATGGCAGAACCATACGCTTGACGCCATCTAAGATGACAAACCATTAGGGTTCGAAAAAGATCCAGTGTCAACAAGCCTAAAGATGGTGGCACATGATCCATTAGAAGAAATTAATCTGGGGCTGGGGGCAGAAAAACGACCAACCTACATAAGTGATAGGATGGAGCCTCAATTCAAAGTTGAATTAGTTCGTTTGCTGATAGAGTTCAAAGACTGCTTTGCATGGGACTGAAGAAATGCCTGGTTTAAATAGGAATTTGGTCGAACTAAAGATGCCTATAATAGAAGGAAAGAAGCCTGTAAAGCAAACTCCAAGACGCTTCGTGCCAGAAGTCCTGTCAAAAATAAAAGAAGAAGTCGAAAGGTTTCTCAAAAGAAAATTCATTCGCCCTATCAGGTATGTCGAATGGATTGCCAATATAGTACCTGTGATTAAGGAAAATTGCAGTTTAAGGGTATGTATTGATTTTCGAGACCTGAATTCAGCCACCCCAAAGGATGAGTATCCTATGCGAGTAGCAGAAATGCTAGTAGATTCTGCAGCAGGCCATGAGTACCTAAGCATGTTAGATGGATACTCTGGCTATAATCAAATTTTTATTGCATAAGAAGATGTTCCCAAAACAGCCTTTCATTGTCCTGGAGCAATAGGGACTTACGAATGGGTAGTAATGCCCTTTGGTTTGAAAAATGCTGGAGCAACTTGCCAAAGGGCTATGAATTCTATCTCTCATGATTTTATTGAAACATTCATGCAAATAGACATTGTTGATATTGTAATAAAGTTTTTTTCAGGACAAAATCATTTAGACCATCTTCGACAATCGTTTGAAAGAATGAGGAAGTTTGGTTTGAAAATGAATCCCCTTAAATGTGCTTTTGGTGTGCAGGCAGGTGATTTCCTAGGTTTTTTGGTCTAGAAAAAAAGAATCGAAATAAACGCCAACAAAGCCAAAGCCATATTGGAAGAGAAAGCGCCATCAACAAAGAAAGGATTGCAATCTTTGCTAGGGAAAATCAACTTCTCAGAAGATTCATTTCCAACCTTAGTAGAAGAACGCAAGCTTTCTCACCTCTGCTTCGACTAAAAAAGGAAGACTTCACATGGGGATAAGAGCAACAAGATGCCTTCGACAAGATCAAAGGATATCTAGCCAGTCCTACAGTTTTGATGCCCCTTTGTAGAAGAAGAAGTATGAGATTATATATCTCAGCATCAGACAAAACCTTAGGAAGCATGTTATGTCAAGAAGATGAGAATGGCGTCGAAAGAGCCATCTATTACCTCAGAAGAGTCTTAAATGATGCTGAAACTAGATATAGTGTAATAGAAAAATTATGTTTGTGTGTATATTTTTCTTGTACAAAATTAAAGAACTATATAAAACCAGTTGATGTATATGTCTCCTCTCATTTTGACGTAATAAAGTATATGTTATCTAAATCCATTTTACATAGTCGAATTGGGAAATGGGCCCTGACATTAACAAAATATTCCTTAATATATCTCCCTTTAAAGGTTGTTAAAGGGCAAGTGGTTGTTGACTTCATAGTTGACCACTCAATAGAGGAAAATGAGATAAAATATGTCGAATTAAGGCCACAGAGATTGTATTTCGACGGTTCCAGACATAAGAATGGAACTGGCATTGGAATATTAATTATTTCTCCTGAAAAAATCCCAACAAAATTCAAGTACAGGGTCGAAATCTTATGTTCAAATAATGAGGCAGAATATGAGGCCCTGATAGCTGGACTTGAAATATTGTTGGATTTAGGGGCAACAAGAGTCGAAATAATGGGTGATTCTGAATTGGTAATAAAACAATTAACCAAAGAATATAAATGTGTCAAAGAAAATCTAATTATGTACTTTGTAATAGCCAACAGACTCCTCAAAGCGTTCGACAATGTAACCCTTCAACATATTCCTAGGATAAAAAATCAGGAAGCCAATGACCTAGCCCAAATTGCATTAGGCTACAAAGTGTCGAAGGAAAATTTAGAGAATGTTATTGAAGTAAGGGGAAGGGTTATATCCACCAAATTAGCCCCATCAGATTTAGAGACAGTAAAATTAGGTTATGGGGATGAGGAAAATTTTGAAATTTTTAACATAGATAATCCAGAATTTAAGGATTGGAGAAAGCCTATTAAGGATTATCTACTAGACCCAAACCAGAAAGTAGAAAGAAAGGTGAAGTACAGAGCCCTAAGCTACATACTCTTGGGAAATGAGTTATTTAAAAAGACTGCAAAAGAAGTACTATTGAAATGCTTGGGCGAAGGTGAAGCTTGCATAACTTTGTCGAATGTGCATAGTGGTGCGTGTGGCGCACACCAAGCAGGGCATACGATGAAATGGTTATTATTTCGACAATGTCTGTATTAGCCAACCGTGTTGAAGGACTGTGTCGAATTTGCAAAAGGGTGTCAGGAATGCCAAGTACATGCAGGTATACCACATGTCCCTGCAAGTGAGTTGCATTCAATCGTAAAGCCTTGTCCCTTCAGAGGTTGGGCTTTAGACTTAACTGGAGAGATTCGACCAGCCTCGTCGAAAAGGCAGAAATACATTTTGGTTGGGGTAGATTACTTCACTAAATAGATTGAAGTCATACCTCTAGTAAACGTGGACCAAGAAGCATTCATAAAGTTCATCCAAAAATATATAATTTATAGATTTGGAATACCATAAACAATAACCATCGATCAAGGATCTGGGTTTACTGGAAGAAACATGCAAACATTTGCAAAGGAAATAGGTTTTAAGCTTTTGACTTCTACATCTTATTACGCCCAAGAAAATGGACAAGTCGAAGCAGCAAACAAGGTTGTGATAAACTTGATAAAAAAGCATGTGGGTAAAAAACCCAGGAATTGGCATAAGACTTTGGATCAGATTTTGTGGGCTTGCCGAACGTCTCCTAAAGAAGCTACAAACTCCACTCCATTTAAATTAACTTTTGGACATGATGCAGTGTTACCAGTCGAAATTTATTTACAATCTATATGAGTTCAAAGGCATCATGAAATTCCATCAGAAACATATTGGAGCATGATAATGGATGAATTAGTTGATTTAGATGAAGAAAGGTTACGCGCATTGGAGTTGATAAAAAGACAGAAAGAAAGAGTCGAAAAGTTTTACAACAAAAAAGTAAAACACAAGAGCCTTTATATGGACAATCTTATTTAGAAAGTAATATTTCCCATGGATCAAAAAGACAGATTAATGGGAAAGTGGTCCCCTAAGTGGAAAGGACCTTTCAAAATCCTACAAGTTTTTTCAAATGGCGCGTATGACGTCGAAGAAATAGGTAAAGACGAAAGGATACTAAAAATAAATGGCAAGTATTTAAAGAAATATAAGCCAACTTTGCAGGAAGTGAAAATAAAAATAGAGTGATTATATAAAACAAAAAAGATAATTCGCCAAATAAATGGCGTTAAAGTCATTACAAGAAAATGCCTCAAGGGCTGCTAAGAAAAAAACTATTTCTAGTACAATCTAGTCCTTAAGGAAAGACTCCTTTAGTTCCTCAAATTTCCTCTTCTGAACATTAATTCGACAGTCACATAGGCTTTGTTGTAAGAGATATTATCAATTTCCTGACGTAATTGTTGGGCCCTGTTTAAATGGTGAAGTCCCACTTTGATTTCTTCGTCAATCTCCTCATCCTTGGTTTGCTGAATTTTTGCTTTACACTACTTTTCTTGGGCAATTTTGAGTTGAAGTTGAGCTATTTGTTCTTCAAAGCTTCAAATTTTGTTATCACATTCAGCAACATTTGTGGAATAAGTCTCTGAAAGCTTTTGCAACTCTGAAACTCTGTCAGTCGAAACAGCTACAACATCCCATTCAGCAGTTTGAGTTTCAGTCTTGTTAGAAATCTGTTGAGAAAATGCTTTTCGACAATTGAGGTTTGCACTCACTGTATCAATTATTTGGGCCAAATCCATCACCAAACGAGTTTCGTCAGCATAAGCCTCCAAGACATTAACTTGTTTGAGGAGTTTCTTCAATTCAAACTGAGCAGTAGGACTTTCTTCCAAAATTTTGAAAAGATCCACACCAAGTATTTTGGTTTTGACTTAAGTTATGATAGAGTTCAGGGATCTAACTTCAGAGGTGGCTCCAGAAGTAGTCGAACTACTATAAGAAGAATCTTTAAAGTTGTAGCGGTTACTGAGCATGGCTTTCAGGTAATCTAGAGGTTTCCTCACCTTCAAACTTTCAAGCTCCTCATGTGAAAATGTAGTCGAACCAGTGGATGGAGGAGTGCTTTGAGACTAGGAAGAAATTGGTTGGAAACTAGGTCCAGCAGAAGATCATGTTTCTTTTTTTGACTGATCTTTGGCCTCAACAACTTTTGCCTTGGTGTTTTCCTCAGCTTCAGCATTTGGTTCCTTCTCCTGTTCCTTTTCTTCGACACTTGGTTCGCCATCATCCTTTTCACCTTTACCGTCGTTGACAGAACCTTCATCTTTGCCAATATCTGATTTTGGGTGAAGAGGAGAATTGTCACCAGATGGATCATCCATATTGGTGTCGAACTTCCTCCATCAATTTGGTTTCACCAAGAGTTTGGGTCTTGTCAAGATCCTCTGTTGCGCTTGATTCCTTGGTCAAATCCTTTGGAGAATGAGGAATAGAACTGTTAGGATGTTCTTCAACCATGACTTGAACCTAGAAATGAAAGAGGGTAAGAAAAAGAAAGTGCAAGAAAATAACACTAGTCGAAATATAACTTACCTGAGGAATCTTAGTATGGAGGCTAGAGTCCTCACTCTCTGCATCTTGTGTAGCTTTGACTATTGGGCAGGCAGGAGGAGTTTTCTTCACAGATTGGACAAGGGACCTTTGAGAAGCAACTATTTTTATATTCAGACCTTTCTTTCGTTTAAGGGGTTGTTGGTCTGGAGATTCATCCTCAGATTCGTCAGGAATCACTTGCGCTTCGTCTTGTTTTCTCTTTCGAGGGGTTGGTGGTTTTCGACTTGCCTAAAATACCAAATGAGGTGACAAGAATAAGTAATAAGTTCATATTGCAAATAAAATAACCAAAGGTGGATATTTGTTGAAACCTTTTTTATAGTAGAAGCAGACTTTTCGACTGCCTTTCCAGGTTTGCTTTCGATAGCGGCCTTTTTGGTAGTAATCTTGACAGCTAGAAAGAGAAAGTAAGAAAGTAAGTCAGGAAATACATGAGCATAAATGAAATGAAAGAAAATTGTTTTTCTTTAGCACCTTCAAGAATAGGAGATTCCACGCATACGTGTTCTATTCCAACATGAAGGTGCCCTGGGTTATTATCCAAGTGATATTTGGTTGGAACCACACGCTCAACAGGTTTTTTACGAGACTCTTGAAGCAACTTCAAATCAGATCCACAAACAAACCAATCTGGAAATGGAGGGCTCAATGCCACACCAAATTCAGCAATTGGTAGAGGGGGAAATTCTGGTGGATAATAATTGTATGCCAAGTTATAACGCACGTCTGGTTGAGCATATGAAGGTAGTGTTAATTTCCCCAATTTTTCTGTGAATTTATGCTTCAGAGTCACCGCTGATTTGCCTATGGTTCGCCTAATATCATCTGGCCTATAAATAGTTTCAAAATATTTTTGAAATTTATGAATTTCCTTAATATGTTGTTGAGTACCTTTTTTAGTTCGATCCTGCACAAAAGCAAAGGCGTTCGTCAGGAGAGTTTGAAAGGTCGTTACATCATAAAATCTGGTAAAATAGTAATCCCTCCACCAAACGTCGAACTCATGAGTGTAAAGAAAGGTGGGTCGAAAGACCACTGGTCGAATTTCCAAAGTCGCATCATTCAATTTCTTTGAGACCTCTAGGATTTTTGATGCATTGAGGAAAGAGTTGTAAAAAAGGATGGAGCCCTTCTTTGGATAAATGGGTTTGGGTTTTATTTGGATCAACCCAAACTGTCGAGCAACAAGATTGGGTGGATAAACAATCAAGGAAATTTTGGTATTAGTCATGTTTTGGTGGGAAAATAGAAGCCTCGGTGTCAGAAATGATTCCCAAAGGTCCAAAAAGGTATCCTCGTCTTTCTGTAGTTCAAAAGGGGGTTGCTTGGCAAACCACTTAGGCCCAACATTTCTGTCGGCAAAGGGTGCCATGTTGGGGGTGAAATTGTACCTTTTGGAAAACATTGTCACGTAGCTGGTAAAAGAGCGTCGAAGGCCAATTCCTTCTTCAGAGGGGGTTAACTGCGCTAACCGAGACCATTCGACAATTCTAGTTTTGACACCCTCTTCGTCCACTGTGTTCTTGATAGGAAGTGAGGCTTCAAAAGTGGCATTAAGCCACAATTGCAGGAGCCAAAAGGGGCTTGCTAAGCTTAACTTGCCTTTCTCCTTTATCAACTTTAAAGACTCGACGCTCTCGCTGATTGATTTGTAGAGATTCGCCAAGATCATTTCACTTAGGCATATTTTATTACCAGCGTGAAGTTGGTTAGCTAAGGTGAGATATTTCTTAGCCACCTGAAGGGATCTTGAGCAGAACACGAAATTTGATAGCCAAATGGTTAGAAAGGCTATATGTTCTACATCAAGTACTTCATAGGAGCTCTTGTCATGGTAATGGGCGATGAACAAAGAGTAGGAGGCAAAACTGGTTTCAAAAGTTATGGAGTTTTCATTCAAAACAGTGGGGTCGAAATCTACTCCTATTGGACTAAGGCCAACTATGGAAGCTATGTCAAAGAGGGTGGGAGTCACCATTCCACAGGGAAGGTGAAAAGTGTTATAAGTGTTATCCCAAAAATAGAGGGAGGCCAGAATCATGTTGGTGCAGTAACTATGACCTACTTTCGACAGTTGTATTATGTCGAAGATACCAGTTTGCTTCCAGAATTTACCTTTGGCCTTTTCGACTTTGGCTAACCAGTCTAGGTAATCAGAAGGGTCTTTGGTTGGCGAACAACTCCTAAAAATCCTAGGTTGATTTAAATAAGTTAAGTCTAGCTCTGCAGGACTAGGTGGATTTTTCAGTTTGACCTATGGGTTCTCCATTAGGGTTAAGATTCAGGCCATCACCTATGGGTTTAGAACGAGAATAAACAGGAAAAAACTCTTTTAATCTAGCCTGGTCAATGTTTGGGTTAGGCAATGGACCTAACATGGCATTGATAAATGTTGGCTTTCTCTCGTTCATTTGGAGGCTCTAGCACGTACTGCTGATTACCTACAATCTCTGGTCCAGGAAGTCTGTGTGCGTATGGGAGAATTGTTCTGTCTTTGACGTGTTGGTTGCTTGAAGACGCCATTGTTAATGGAGGAAGTTGGAGTGAAAGAAGAATGTTTAAGAGTGAGCTATGAAGAAGAAAGTTCAAAGAGTGGAAAAGTTTTTCAGAAAGAGAAACTAAGTATTTATATGGGGAGGCAAGTAAAAAATGTTTTAGTTTTGAAACGGTTATGGCACGTGTAAAAATTTCATTGGCAGTAAAGAAAAGTAGTGGGAGTTGAAAAGAACGTGACAGGCCTAGGTGACTAAGGTGATGGAGGTTGTGTCCAAACGTGGGTTAGACATGATGTTTTAGGGAAAATATGATGATTATTTTGCCTTATGATCTGACAAAAAGATTTTGGGAATCAGCGCATTCAATGTAAATAGTATGGAGTCGAAACATAACTCGACAGCTGTAACACGGTGGGAGAACTGACTTTTAGTCATGTTGCGGATAGCAAGAGTCGCCACCGACTTTTATTTTATCCAAGTGGAAAGGACATAAAAGAACAGGAAAGACCTATTTTAAAAAACTTGGGTTCGGGGGGTAGGTTATACAAAGGGAAGGTGTTAGCACCCTTTATATCCATGGTTATCCATGGGCTCTTAGTTACTTAGCTCACTTAAATTGTTTTTGAAGAGTGTAATGTGTGATTAGAAATTTTTCTAAGTACTTTGTAATGATCCTCGTATGGATGTATACAAAGCCTTTGTTTGAAAATGTTTGAAAATAGTGAGGTGTGAAAAGTATTTTTATTTTGAAGAGTGAGCAAGTAACTATGAGGTACCTACCCTAGACTAAGTCATTCATGTTCTTATATGTCCTTTCAAGGGTAAGACTATCCCTATTATTAAGGTATAGGAAGTCATTACCTAGGATTTATTAAGGGACAAGCGTAAGGTCATCGTATGGTCAATGAAGGCAACTTAAGGGGTGTCTTTAGCAACCTGGGAGGGACTATCATCTTTTACCGAAGGGACAAGATCATTATTCCGTAGGCAACCTCGAAGGGACTTGGTCTTTTAAATTGTAGGGACTTGATGATTTTATAAGTGAAGGGACTTTGCTTAAGACATCCCTATATTCGAGGGACTTGACCATTTTAAGTAAGGCAACTAAGAGGAATACCCTAGGAAGTGCAAGATGGCGATCAAAGATCGACTTACGTGTGTGAGTGTTTATTTTCAAATATTTATCTTTTTAAATTAGTTATCTAAATTAAATTAATTACAAGTAAGTTTCCACACCCTATTTACTAACCATAGCAATTATAATAAAGTAAATAAAATACAGAAATATAAAATCTACACTATTACATGGCTTATGGGCAGTTACAAAATAATCGAACAAGAAAAATAAATTACAATATAATAACCTATACATTTTTCTAATAAGATAAATAAAATAAAAATTAAACATAGAATAATGAAGCAACATTTAATAAATAATAAAGCAAAGAGAATAACAACATAAAAATATTAAAATAAAATATTAGGGTTAATAAGTTAGATTTTTTTTAAATAAGTTAGAAATTAATTAAAAGAAATAATATGTTTAAATAATAATAAGAATAAAGTATTTACAAGATATAAAAAAAATTATAAAGTTATTATGAAAATACTCTAATTAGGGTTTAAGTTTATTAGGATTAATAGGAAAATTAGGGTTTTAGAAAATAATTGAAATTTTAAGTAATTAAAGTTTCAAATATTTATTTACAAAAAATATATATAATAAAAATTATGTACAAAATTATTATAAAATTAATTAAAACAAATAATTAAGAAAATTTATGAAATCAATAAAAAGTATAAAGTTTAATTATTTATTTTAAAAACAAAGGAATTAGTGGTTTTAATATTAAACAAATTAATTAATTATTAATAATTATAAAATATAAAAAAGAAATAAAACAAATGACCAAAATGAAAGTGGGGAGGCCTGGTTTTGATCCCAGGACCTCCCCCTTACCATAACAAAACTCTGCCACTGGGCTAGCATGTGCTAGTGAACAAAGAATGAACCCTAATCAATAAATATTAAACCTGGTAAATATAATGAAATAAAACAACCAAAACGCAAAACCTGGGAATTGAACCCAAGTTCAAACGCTTCCATACGCACATCAAAACCACTGGACCACCTGCGCTTCTGAGAATTAGTATACAAATTATTAATTAAATAATAATTCAACATTTAAAAATCCAATTTCTCGCGCAACTTCATCTTCAACCTTCGTCTGTTGGCTTAGGTTTTAGTGACACTTTTTTCGTCACTAAAACTTGTAGTGACGGATTATGTTCGTCACTATAGGACCTGCACACATGAACACATATAATACACCAAATAAATTATTTCAAATGACTTAAATCAATTAAATGAAGGGTCCTAAGTCCAATTATCCATTTAATTTCAAATGAAATTACGTTTTACTCATGGTTCCCGTTTTGAAGCTTATGAACCCTAGATATGGTGTTTGGAGATTAAGGGCACGATTCTTCAAATTGAGGGTCCAGAAACGTTCCTAGCACTATCACAAACATCAAACAATCATCAAATATCATTTAAAACAAGTAAATTCATGAAATCGAAAAATTCATATCCAAGCATAAAACATGATTCAGATTGAACATATGAGCATGGTTTGGATGATGTTAATGATGCATATACGTTCAATGAACATCATAGAAGGTATTGCAACCTTTAAAATACTTGGAAATTGCCTAAAAATCAAAATCCGAATTTGACTTTTCTTGGTTTTTTCTTGACTTTGATCCTTATGTTCTTACCTCAAAAATCTGTCCTTTGTGTTTGTACTGAGTTATACTTTTATAGTGGAGTGAAATTAGGTCAAAAAAATAGTGGATTGTCTGGGCTTTTGGATGACTTGATGGTGAAGAAAGATCAATCACAATTTTGACAAAAAATCATATCTTTTCATACTCCAAAGGGTGTGCACGAATTTGGGAGTGTATCAAACCATCTTAATGTTATTCATGAGCTTCTAGAACAAGAATCAAATCTAAATATTGAGTTTTCATATTTTATTTTGATTTAAATTGATTTTTAATGAATAAAATCAAAATAAATATAAAATAAATTATAAAAATCTGAATAAATGAGAATTGGGTCGTGCATGATGTCATGGTAAAGATTGGATCACAAAATTGCAAGCCCATGTGGAAAGAATTGGTTTTAAGACCCCATTTGCTCAATATACCTCTAAAAAATTTCCCAACTTTGCAAAGGCACAAATCCCTCAATTTTAAGGCTATGGAGGTGTTATTGGACATTTTGGAAATCTTAGAGAGTCCTCTAACCAACATCTTTGGTCTCATGTCTATATCCTTTACCATTTTCAAATTATGCCCTTTGGAAGATGTTGACTTTTTGTTGACTTTTAAAATGACCTATAATGTTTTAGCTCATACCTTCCAAATGAAGCATTTTTAGACTTGGCTTGTGAGACACAAAGTTGTATAGAATTCAGTTTCCTTCAAAATGAGTTTTGGATGGAAAAAATTTGATGAAGCATGTGAAATGATGAATGATTAGTATTGAAATGACGCTTTCGACAAGTTCTACAAAAGAAGGAAAATGAAGGCAAAACATTCGACAAATTTGACAAGTGACGTTTGGATATTCGACAATTCGGCAGAGGAAATGTTATCCTGCTGTTTCGACATGGGGAAGAAGTGTGTTGTTTCAGTCTTAAGGAGAAGTTCAAATTTGAATCTTTGTTTCGTTTGGCAAAGGAATACGTGGATGTTTTAGGAACATGCAGAAAGCCAAATGTCAAGTTATTAAAGTTTTTCTGTTAGTTAGCAGTTATGTTATTTTGTATAAATAGGGTAGCATTTGTTAAGTTCTAGTGTGTGAAAATTTGTACAAAAAATTCCAGTGAAAATACTCTGAATACTCGTGTGAAAGAGAAAAGGAGATTTGTTTGGAAATGTATGTGTAAACACCATATTTTATTTTATGAAAGTTTTACAATTTTCTTTATTTCTTACTATGTCTATCATTCGATTTACCATTCATTTTCCTTTTCAACATTTATTTTCGTAAACACTTCTTAACCCTTTTGTTTATATTATTAGATTAAGAACGTTAACTTAATCCTATAGTCACAAATCATTTATAAGAAAAAGATTCAAGAAAATATATATAAGAATCAAGAACGTTTGTCTTAAGAGTTTATAAAATACATTCAAATCTTAGCACGTGTCCTAGGACTTGTTTGGTTGGTCCTGCAAGTTATCCAAATTTAATAACATTGGAGAACCAGAGATTGTTCGTTAAAATCGACAGCGAACAATTGGTGAAAATGAAGGTGTGCGTTGATCGGATGGATCGTGTAGATGTATAATATGGTGAATTATACATGATGTATGCTTTTTCATTGTCATGCATACATTTGTCGGTTATTGTTGGGATGATCGGCCGGATGGGTGAATACGATCATTCGTACTTCATTATGGAGAGTGTTGGGGATAATCATTGTCAGATGGATGTATGTGATTATATGTGTTCGATTGAATGAACAAAAACTGATACCACATGCATTGTGTCATGTTGAGTCACATTGCATATATTGTTGATTGTTGCTGCATAATTATTGTTGTATTTGTTGTTGTGGATTATTGTTGAATGGTGATGTGATTATTGTTGTTTGTGTGAGAAACTACCCTGCATATGTTATATGCATCGTTTATATTGAATTTGTTTCTCACCCCTTTGTTTTTGTTGTTGCGTCTGTGCTTCTTTGGAAGTACAGATGATCCAGGTACTTAGAGTGTGTGGAGTCGTGTTGCTGTGTTCGAGTCTTAGGATGCTCTGATATGTAACACGGGATGGGGAATTTCAATTGTTTTGTTTTTACTTCTGTTACGTATCTATTTTGTGGAATTAAACATATTGAGGATTTATTAATGAGACTGACTTATTGGCTTGGTTGTTTTAAAACGATCATTATTCCGCTGTTTCTAATGAAAGAATACTTTGTTGATTATTATTGTTGAATACGTGGCATTCCACTTTAAACTCTGATTTTTTTTATGTAAAAACGTTATTTTATTTATAATGGGAAAGTGGGGTGTTACACATCCAGATATACATCTCCGGAAGTAGGGGGCATAAAAGTAATTACGGCAGATGCAATATCAAGCAGTGGATTAAGAAATTCTCTAAAATGAACTGGCACATGATGGACCACAATATTATTGGTCCATTGTAAATACCACCATGAACTATTGTAGGTTATTGTTATTAGTTTTTGTCGATACATTTTTTCTTCTTTTGTAAGAGATTGAACATTGAACTTCTATCTTCATTTTTTAGTTCAGCTAGTTTAAATAAATTACCATAGACATTAATAATATTAATTTTTTGATAACTTTATTATTTCAATCAGTATAGAAATAAAAAACACAACTCTAAAATAATTCATGAGTCGATAAACCATCAACTTGTATCCCTTAAAACCATATGAGAATTCAATAAAAAAAATAAAATGGAAATGTAAATGAGTTTGTCATTGAAAATCATTTAAGATTGTCGGGTACGTGATCTTCCAATTGTAGAATTTCTTATGACTCATTAAATCTCTTCTGATAGGGATGAAGAGAGAATTTTTCTGATGAACCGTATTTTCTAATCGCTTTACAAATTGAAATCATGACCCCTATAATAACCTTAGAGTTATTTCTTACTTTTCAATATTCTAATTTGGTCTCTTGTTAAATTAGATATTGACTTATAATATCTATATAATAATCTCATGTTTCATGACATTTATACTTTTAACCACGTAATTAATATTAATTAAATCAGGATAATTTTGTCTAATTAAATAACTACCCTAACCTATAAACTTACATTTGTGATAAAAAATTCTAACAAGGAATCTTCATTGTCTGAGAAATTTTTCATTCAAAACTTGTCCAAAACATAAATTACGCCCAAAGAGTAAATTACACATTTTTACACACAACATCTATAACATAAATCTTTCATACTTGGTTTCTTCTTTACTGTTTTTGTAATATTTTTATCATATGATTCTCGGAGTCTATTCGAAACAAATTATATGACAAATATTCCAAATGTCACAAAGAACTTGGATCAATAAACCTATCCACTAAGAATTCAATAAAATATAACTCGAATCATAAATTATTTTCATACCACACCCTACAAAGTACACTTAAGAGACAAGTTATAAAAAAGGAACGAAAATCAAAGCAATTCAGATAACAATTTCGAAACAAAAGTTATCTCACATCCATTTACTTATAAATAGCAGCAACAAGATTACTTTTGCAACATAGTTTTGGCATACTCCAAGAGCTTATCAGTTTCTGGCAAAATTCCATTGACAGCAGGATGAGCAGCAAAAGCCTCAGCCCATTTCACCAAGGCAGGAGTCTTAGCTTCATCAAACATCTTTCCTGTTATTTTCTCCTTCACCCTCATCCAGCTCAAATAGCACCCTAAAGCAATATCAATAAATCCAATCTTATCTCCGCCAAAAAAGGGGTTTCCTTCACTGGACTTGTTGATCACATCTTCTAAGGTCACAAGAACTTGTTCTAGTTGCTCATAATATGTCTTCTTTGACTCTTCATCTTGAGCAAATAAACCATTTCGCAAGGAGTTGTAGAACTAGTCACCCAATTGTAAAAAAATGTACCAAAATCATGGAGAAATAAAACATATCATTCAAAGGGAATTAGAGAAATGAGTTATATCTTATTTTGGAATTGATAAAAATCAAGTCTTGCATTAAACAAGTAAAAATAAAATTTAAATGAAATTAGTGTCTAATTGGAACAACTTTTGCATGCTTAATACGACATCCTAAGTTATTTTAATGTGAGAATTGTAAGTTGAAATCAGAGTTTTGGTGAAATCATCATTTCTTATTACACCCTCTTCGTTTCAACCGAAAATTAAATATTACATTTTAATATTCTGGTGGATGCTTGCACATTTTCAAGATATCTTCAACCGATCTTTGTAGCGTCGCTTCCAACTCAAACGAAACTTTCTCTTTAAAATCGAAATATGTATCCCACATAGCTCTAACATCCGCTCGAGTCTTGAGCTCAAATTTATTGAACACAATGTTCCCTTCGTTGTCAATCCAAGGTGAACGGTACTCGAACTTCACAATCCTTCATTTGTCACCGTAAGGTAGGAGATAATGGATTTCGTCTATGATACCTTCGAGGAAGGTGAGATCGGTGAGTTTAAACGTCCTCCCGGGTATAGAGACTCCAGAGTATGAGACATTTGCGACATACCGATGGATGTTTATTTGTGACATTTGAGACATTTTGAGTTTGTGTGAAATATATCACAAGAACCCCTAAATTTATAAAAAAAAAAAACTTAGTTCAATATGGACCACTCATTGACTGTCATATTGATTCCAGATATATATATATATATATATATATATATATATATATATATATATATATATATTTTCGGAAACGCAACCTATTATCTTGTTTCGGGGATGTATATCTGGAACTTCTCTTGAACCATTTAAAAAACAAACCATATAACAGAACCTTCCGGAGATGTATCTCTGAAACTTCTCCTGAATCCTTTCCTCCTTTCCAAAATAAAAGTTGTATATGTAACACTTCATTTATATTGAAACAAAATTATATATGATTATTTGTCTGGTTACAAAACAAATCAAAATGAATCAAATCATGTTTTGCCGACTAAATCTATAGGTGGTACCCCCTTGGACTTTTGTGCATTCAATTATTTTTCAATTTTGTTTATTCTCTCGAATTCTTACATCCTTTCCATAAAATGATTCAGTCACATCTCGAATTTTACGGTTGAATGAGTCGCCCCGATGATGTATGTGGTATGAGGCATCCCGGTTTCAAGTAAACTTGAACATGACTTGATTTTGAAAGTCATCTAACACACATGAGATGATTCTTTGGATTTTGAGGTTGTGCGGTGCGCAATGGAAAAAAATTCCAAAAACCCGTAGCGTGTCAGGTCAATATACAATCATATTAGGTGACTCATATCAAGGAAGCTCAGTCATTTTGTCTCTGGTGCCGGACCGCTCAAGCAAGGAACAAGAGGCTCATAAACGGTATTGTATTTTTCTTTATTTCCGTACAACCGCATGTTCGATTCTTTATGCGTCTTCAACTCATGGATAAGTTGATGTCAAACAAGCCTGTGACTATCTTCTCCTTTACTAAGTAAAGTCGGAACGGCTCGATAACCGCAATTATCGTCCCCCTCAACGTTGACGATCCACTCAATATATTTGTGCATAAAAAACCGCATCTCGTCAATGAATGAAATTTTCAGTGGAATCAGCGTCAAAGGTGGTTTGCTAATGTGGGCTCCTTTCACAACAATTTTGTGAGATATTGGAGTCGGTGAGTCGGAAAAAACATTGTCAACGTGTTCAAAATATGAAGGAAACTGTGTAGTCGAGTTGTCGTTTGGTGTAGGATTCATTTTCTTCGGAGCACCTTTTGTTTTTACCGGTTACGAAGGTGGTTTCATGTCAGTGGTTTCAGGATAGGAAATATTCCTCAATTGTTCTTTGATGTGGAGTTTCAAGTTGTCACCGGCCTTCAAAAATATCTCTTGTATCACTTCCCATTCGGTCAAAATAGAGATATTCGATTTACCTTCATCCATGCATCCACCTTCATCAAACCTAAGTCTCTTTTGTTTCATCTCTTTTCTTTCATCCTTTTTCTTTCATTCCTTTGAGTTTTTTATGTTTTATTCCTACTAGACAATATGGCAACATCTTCCTCTACATTGAATTCTACCTCGGTCGCTTCAAGTGGTCAAAACCAAACAGTAGTAATATTGACAAAGCATGACAATATAATCATTTGAAGGATATAAATAACAAGGTGACATGTGATTTTTGTAATCTAACTAGTAGTGGGGGAATTAGTAGAGGAAAAAAAACATCAATTAGGAATAAAAGGTGATGTAGTTGCTTGCTTGAAAATACCGGCGGAAGATAAAACAATATTACATGCTGATATGGTTGAGAAAGAGAGAATTAAAAGAGGAATAGAAAAAATGTTGGTGGAATTAGATGCGGATGATACAAATGAAATTGAGAAAATAAGTCAAATTCAAAGCAGAAAGAGGTTTGTTGAAACATCTTCAATGGCTGTCAAAAGGACTAAAGGACCATTGGATTTAGTCTTTAAGAAAACTAAGGACACAAGCATCAATGATGCGTGTGATAAAGAAGCGAGGGAAAGAACCATACAATATATTGCTCGCTTTGTTTATACATGTGAAAATGCTTTTAACGTATAAAATACAAAAGCCTTTAAGTTGATGTTGGAAGTCGTTGAAAACTATGGTCCTCATTTGAAACCGCCAAGTCTTAATGAACTCAGGGTTCCATTCCTTCAAAAGGAGTTGGAATATTCAAAAGGTTTGTTAAAGAATCACAAGGTCCAAAAGAATAAATATGTATGTTCAAATATGTAAATGCTTCTGACAATGCCAAGACCAATTGTCTGGCGGGAACGATGTTTGTGAAAAATGTCAATGCTTCTGACAATGCCAAGACGGGGGATAAGCTAGATGAGTTGTTGGACACTTTTGTTGAGGAAATGGGTGAATCAACTGTTGTTCAATTAATTACTGACAATGGAAGTAATTATTTAGCGATGGGTAAAATATTAACTTCCAAAAGGCCAAACATGTTTTGGACTCCATATGCAGCCCACTATATTGACCTTATGTTAGAAGACATAGGTAAAATTCCAAAGGTTGATAAGGTTATAAAAAAATGGATTTAAGGTTGTGGGCTACATTTATAACCACACATTTCCTTTGAATCTAATGAGAAAGACTACCGATAATATTGAATTGGTTAAAAATAGAGTGACAAGGTTTATTACATCTTTCCTTACTCTATAAAGGTTGCAAGAACTAAAACGTAAGTTTAAAGAGATGTTCACTTGTGATGAATGTGTGAGTTTCAAGTATGCCCAGGATGCTAATAGAAAAAGGGAAATTGATATTATACTTATGGCATAATTTTAGAGTGATGTTGTCTACACTCCTAAGGTCATGGCGCCTCTTGTAGATGTGTTACGAATGGTTGATAATGAAAGGAACCCCACAATGGGTTACATATATGCCACAATGGGGGTAGCAAATGAATCAATTGAAAAAGCTTTACATTTAAATTCAAGCAAGTACAAAGTCGTATTTGACATCATTGATAAAATATGGGAATGTCAACTTCATCATCTGTTACATTATGCAGGTTATTATCTCAATCCTGAATATTATTGTGAGAAACCAAAAATTGAGAATGATCCTAAATTGGTGAAAGTCCTCCGTAAATGCATTGAGACACTTAGCGAAAGTGATGAAATGGAAGAGAAGATTTCAGTACAATTGGCACAATACAAAGTGATACAAGTCTCTTTAGTATGAGAGCAGCAATTAGACAAAGGTCGACATTAGCTCCAGGTAAGATGAAAATTAATTTTTTTTATAGTTATTGAAATTTGGCAATTAGCTCCAGGTAAGTATTAGTTTGGGTTGCAGGTAAGTTTGGGTTGCAGTGCTTCCGGATGTGAGCGTAACTGGAGCATCTTTAAGCAAGTAAGTATTAATTTTTTACTAGGATATTAAAGTATCTTACATTCAAGTATTACTAAATTAATACTTCAAATTATTTTATTTTAGATTCATTATAAGAAGCAAAATAAGTTGGAACATCAAAGGTTGCAAGACTTGGTTTTCATCAAGTATAACCAAGCTTTGATTGAAAGATTTGAAATTTGGGACAAGATTGATCCTATGGAATTTGGTGAAATTAATTATCACAGACAATGGTTGGTGGAAGAGATGAGAGAGATAGGAAAAGATGGTGAACCTTTAGTTCATGAAGATTATGATTTAATTTGGGCTCAAGTTGCTGAAGCTAGTAAGATTAATGAGCCTGTAATCAACACTAGGAGGTCAAGGCTACTTGAAGTCGCAAGTACATATAGGGCATGACAAGTGGTGGTAAATGATGTTGAAGAAGATCATGAAGATGAAGTATTGGAGGAATATTTTGATGATCCATGAAAAATACATCTTTGATGATGATCTTTGATTTCTATGTTTGCTTGAATTTTCATATAATAGTCCTAAGTTTGAATTTTAAGATGTGATGTTTTGAATCTTCTACTATGTTTTGAATTTTTTATAATGTTTTGGATCTTGATTAAACATTGTTCTTTGACATTGGATTTTATAAATATTTTGAGTGTTGTGTTATTTGTTTAGTTTTGCATAAGTATATGACATATGTTTTATAGATTATTATACAATTATTAGTACAAAAATTTATCCTGTTATCCGCTATCTCACGTTTGTGGTCGGTCGCTCTGCTCCTCTATCTACTATTGATAACTCTAAATATACATATACTATTGAATGCCTCTCCATCCCTCACATCATATATAACTTCCCAACCTACTACATCAAATACAAAACCTTCCCTCTTATCGCATACACCGACCTTTTATCTGCTAGTATATACCCTATAACTCATATTGCCAAGTCCCTCTACAATATTCGACAACACATATGTCCATTCTGAACCAACACAACCATTACCTATTATACATTTAACAAGGACATAAAAACATCCTTCTTATCTAAAAAATATGTCTTATATTTAATGTAAAACTAAACAAATAAAAAAACACTTAAAAGATTTATAAAATCCAATGTCAAAGAACAATGCTTAATCAAGATCCGAAACATTATAGAAAATTCAAAACATAGAAGATTCAAAACATCTCATCTTAAAATTCAAACTTAAAACTATTATATTAAAATTCAAGCAAACATATAAATCTAAGATCATCATCAAAGATGTATTCTTCATAGGTCATCAAAATATTCCTCAAACACTTCATCTTCATCATCTTCTTCAACATCTTCTACCACCACTTGTTATGCCCTAAATGTACTTGCAACTTCAAGTAGTCTTGACCTCCTAGTGTAGATTACAGGCTCATTAACCTTACTTGCTTCGGCAACTTGAGCCCAAATTAAATCATCATCTTTATGAACCAAGTCTTCTTCTAAGGGTTCTCCATCTTCTCCTATCTCTCCCATCTCTTCCACCAACCATTGAGTGTGATAATTAATTTCACCAAATTCCATAGGATCAATCTTGTCCCAAATTTCAAATATTTCAATAAAAGCTTGGTTATACTTGATAAAAACCAAGTCTTGCAACCTTTGATGTTCCAACTTATTTCGCTTCTTGGAATGAATCTAAAATACAATAATTTGAAGTATTAATTTAACAATACTTGAATGTAAGATACTTTAATATCCTAGTAAAAAATTATACTTACATTCTCAAAGATGCTCCAGTTACGCTCACACCCGGAAGCATTATTAACCCAAACTCAACACTTTAACAGCTAACAATTGCAAATCCGAATTTTTGGCATAAGACTTCCACCACCCAGTTGCAAGTAAAAAAATCAATAATTGTCGACCTGGAGCTAATTGTCAAAATCCAATAATTGTGTTGTGAATCAGATACCTTAGAAACAAATTATAATTGGTTCCTTGATCAGTCAAGAAACTCACAAGAGTTAGGGTTTAGGGTAACCAAGGATAACAACAAGGATTGGTTATAAACTGTTATTCTTTGTTTTCTCTTGAAACAAGATTACAAGTATACAAGAATAACATATAACCTCTATCACTTTTGAATTAGGGTTTTATCTTCATATTTTCCTTTATTCAAAATATGAGAGACTAGTATGCTATTTAAAAAAAACTAACACACTAACCTAATGAGTTTTTTTTAACAATTACTCATTACAAGCTAACTTAGGGTACAAGATAACTTAAACAATTGGATCCATAACACAACGCCCAATTAAACAACAACATGTGAGAGGATTTCAACAACATGTTATTCAAACTAGGGTTAGTTCCAATATTCCACAAATCTCCACCTTGGAACACACTCTATACCAACAAGAAACAAACTAGTTTTCTTCATGCAGTTTTATCAAAAACATACAGTGGAAAAACTTGCAACTGGGCAACGTCTTGGTGATCATAGCAGTAGCATTATGATCTGTCGAAACCTTCAGCACTTGGACTTATCCACGCTTGATTACCCCTCTGACAAAATGCAGTCTCACATCAATGTGTTTGGTTCACTCATGATAGGCTGAGTTCTTCGACAAGTGTATTGCACTTTGACTATCACATTTAACAGTGATACCTCGACCTTGAAGTTTCAGCTCCATTGCAAAACCTTCAAGCCACAATACTTCCTTTACAACTTCAGTTAGGGCGATATATTCCACTTCAGTGGTTGATAAGGCAACAAACTTCTGAAGTGTTGTTTTCCAACTAATTGTTGTGCCATAGTGAAAACATATCCAGAAATAGATTTTCTGGAATCCATACAACCTGCATAATCAGAGTCGACATATTCGTCGATTTCTGCTTTACTATCTTCACCCAAGGCTACACCATAAATTAGGACTCTGCTTAGAGACCCATTTATGTACCTTAGAATCCACTTTAATGCTTGTCAATGAGCCTTTACAGGATTCGTCATGTACCTGCTTACAAGGTTTATTGCATATGCTATGTCAGGTCTAGTACAGACTATAGCATACATCAAAGAACCTACTATATTAGCATATGGAATGATATCCATATAAGTTCTTTCGACATCAGTATTGGGACACTGATCTATACTCAGCTTGAATTGAGGGTTTGTCGGAGTCACAACAGGCTTTGAATTCAACATACCAAACTTATCAAGAATCTTATTCAAGTATGCCTCTTGAGATAAGCATATCTCGACTGCTTTCTATCTCTCTGGAGGTCAATCCCAAGAATCCTGGACGCAACTCCCAGATCCTTCATATCGAACTCCTTATTGAGTTCAGCCTTCACCATCTTAACATTTTCGACATTATTGCTTGTTATTAGAATATGATCCACATAAAGCAACAAAATAACAAATGAATGACCCGGTCAAAATTTGAAGTAAACACAGTGGTCGAACTGACTTCTTATGAAACTTATGCGTGCCATGAACTTATAGATGCTTCACCACTAAAATACTTCTGCTGACTTTTACCATTCTTCTTGTCGAACTTACCATCCTTTCGCATGAATTTCGCCTTAACGGCCAAACCTTCACTAACCTTTCGTTCTCCTTTCGTTCATTCAAATCCTTATAGTACAAGGAAGATTGAACATCTTCAAAGGTCAGGGACTCTCTTCCATACAAGAGGGTTTCTTTGAAGTGAGCATGTGTTCTAGGCAAAGCGCATAACAACAACAACGCTTGATCGTCATCATCGATCTTCACATCAATATTTTCAAGATCAAGAATCAGCTTGTTGAACATATCCAATTACTCAGTTAACACTTTGTCTTCGCTCATCTTGAATGAATACAAAGTTTGCTTCAGGTAGAGTCGATTCACCAACGATTTGGTCATGTACAAACCTTCAAGTTTCAACCATAACCCTGACGTCGTCGTCATCTTTGATACATGTCGAAAAACCTTATCATCAAGGCTCAACAATATTGCGTTGTGTGTTTTCTCAATTATGATCGTCTTTTCAGCTTCCTTCAATGCAACATTCATGGTCGTCTCTCCCTTCAACGCTTCCAACCAACCATGAGAGGGAGAGAGAGAGGTTTGATGATTGAATGTAAAATAAAAATAGAGGATAAAATAAATGTTATAACCTTTTAAAAATAAGGGGAAAATAGTAATTTTGCATACAAAATTTAAAAAACAAAAGCGGACAACTCGCTCCGCCCGATATCGGCCGCAATTTCAAAAGACGAATTGCTCCTCTCTTCTCGCGTAGTGGGTGGCCGCTCCGGCTGGACTGCCCGGGATCGTGCAGTGAGTGACCGCAATCGATAACTCTACCAAAAACATTTAATTAAGTCAACAAACTTGACAGTTGTAGAAATGTCATGGCTATTGAACTACAAGCTCTTGCTAACAACCAAATTTGGAAAACTGTTGAATTATCACCTGGAAAAGTTCCTATAGAATGTAAGTGGGTATATAAAATAAAATATAATTTTGATGACTGTATTGACATGTATAAGACAAGGTTAGTTGCAAACGGGTACACCCAACTAGAAGGTATTGACTAGTTTGACACTCGTAGTCCTCATTTCCATAGTAGCAGTCAAAAGTTTGCACTTGGCACATTTGGATAATAATGATGCCTTCTTACATGGTGACCTCCAAGAAAAAGTCTACACGACACTCCCTTCTGGCTATTCTGCCTCAACTTCATCTCAAGTATGCAAGCTCCAAATATCTATTTATAGCTTGAAACAGACAAGAAGAAAATGATATTCAAAACTCTGCTCCTCATTGGTTTCTATTGGCTTCACACAATCTCAAGTTGATCATTCTCTCTTTACTAAGTCAACTACAAGTTTCACAACTTTACTAGTCTATCTGGATAATATTGTTTTGGCTGATATAAAATTGCTTCTGTCAAATAGTCATTAGACCAACAGCTCAAACTCAAAGATTTGAGTAAGTTGAGATATTTTTGGGCTTTAAAATTGCAAGAACCAGCTCAGGTACAACCAGACACCTCATTTATAGTCCAACACCTCAACCAATTTGTTTATAATCCCCTTCTACCTCATTATCATGCAACCATTTGTATTCTAAGATACCTCGAGTCTTCTCTTGCAAGTGGTATTCTCTTCTCTTCTAGCAGCCTTCCCAAAATCCATGCTTTGCAGAATCTGATTAGGCCATATGCCCTAACACTAGGAGATACGACACTTTTATGTACTTCTTGGTTCTTCTTTGATTAGTTGGAAATTAAAGAAGAAAAATATAATGTTTAGGTCTTCCACTAAAGCAAAATACAGGTCATTAGCTACTTTGACATGTCGATTATAACTACTTCACTACCTCTTTAAGACAAATAAATCAACAATCTCCCTAGCCCATAATTCAACATTTCATCAGACGAGCAATCATATTAAGTCTGACTGTCATATAGTCGGAGAAAATATTCAGTTCAAACTTCTACACCTACTTCCTATTTCTAGCACAAACCAGTTGACAAACATATTTACCAAACCTCTCCACTCACCAACATAACAGGAGGCGTTAACTACAATAGGCCTATTTTTTTATGCATTAAGGCCTACTTTATCTGGAGTGTTAGAATTAGTTAGAACATTAGTTAGACTTTTTATTATTTTTGGTTGTCTTCAACCCTTTATTATACCATCACAATTGGAAGATTTAACCTGTCACCCCCTCTTTTATACCTGATATCCAGTGTATTTGATAACTCCAAAAGTGTCAAAATTGGATTCAAATATGCATACAAAATTTTTTGTAGGTAATTTAAAATTTCTGATACAATCAAAATTTTTAATAGTGTATTCATAATTCAGTATAAATTAATACTAGAATTTTCAAATATTCGCTATATGCTTGAAATTTTATCAGTATTTTAAAAAAAAATACCATATTATATCAGAAATTTCAACCAATATGAAATTTCTAATAATTCAATTTTATTAAACTATCGACAGAATCACAACCGTTGAAAATCTTATTAAATTAAACTATCTTAAATTTTACATTGGTTGAAATTTACATTATAACATGTTGAAAATTCCGATAAAATTTCAAAATTACTAAAATTACTTGAAAATTCCTTTATTAATTCATACCGAAAAATTATGAATACATTATCATAAACTTTGAATTACTTATCAAAAATTTTGTATGCATTTGAATCCAATTTTGAGGAGATCAGTTTTAGAATTATCAAATAAATGGGGGTGCCAAATATAAAAGAAGGGGTGGCAGAACATGAAAGAAACCTTTATTCTAATTTTTTTTGTTTCGAATATCATCAACAACGTCTAACATCAGTGACCGTTGTGTATATAAATTGCATATAATTGATGAATAATTTGATTGATAAATAATACTACCATTTTAAATTTATCTAGTACAAATTCGACTTTGTGAAAATGAATTATATTCTATTTAAAAACTTAATATGATAACATTGTAATAGATTTTGGTATTTAGCTTAACTCATTTTTATAAAATCAAACTATTTATTTTTATAAACACATTTTTTATAAAATTAACTTCAGACTACTTATTTTTATAAAATACTCGATGCATCAGAAATAAATATAAAAAAATTCATAAAAATTAGTAAAAAAGAATAAGGATTAGAAATACCTTGTCATCTATGAAGGAAACCCAAAATCTAGCAATGGCTTTATCATAAGCATTTGAAGGAAGAATAGAGGGAGTACCATTATCGTTCCAAACTTGATCAATATACTCAACTATATTCGCAGATTCACAAATGGGTTTATCACCATGAATGAGAACTGGGATTTTCTTGTTCACAGGATTGGACTGAAGAAGCAAGTCACTTTTGAGCTTCAAGTTTTCTACAATGTTCTCATAATCCAAACCCTTGATGTTAAGGGCGATTTGTACCCTCACTGCAAATGGACTGAACCAACCGCCCAAGAGCTTCAAGTCATTAGTGGCCATAGCTGCTTAGAAATAGTAGATTGGGTATGAATGGAGTTGTTTATATGGACAGAAAGAGTAAAGTTGAGAGAGAGATGATAGATTTGTGGTGTGCAAATAATTAACTACGAACAACTGTTTGTGATATAGTAATTAATTTCAGGTAGGGTCAGAGGGTGTGTCTTGTCCATTCTATAATCAAAGCTAGCAAACAGTAGCGCCTAGTGGGAAAACGACAGAGAAATATGGTACACAATAAACAAAGTGTATCTTGTCAGAAGTCACCTCTCTTAAAACTTTGATAGGATCGTAATTACATGATTCATTATAAATAAATTCCAAACAAAGGGTAAGTAAACATAATAATTATAAAAGATACATGAAATTGATAAAAGTAAAGTTCTCGAACATCAATCGATAATACACACACAATCATCATAAATCTCATCATAATCATTAAAAAGTCATTTAACTCATCGTCTTAAAAATGTCAAACACAATGATATGCAACTCAATGACTCATGCATGCAGTATCGAAACATCTAATAGCAGCAGTGCAAGAAGAAACAGCAGCAGTGCAAGAAGAAGATAGATACATAAGCAAGAAGAGTGCATGATAGCTTATTATGGAGTGTAGCTCATTCAATAACTAATTCAGTTTTTCTGTTATGAAGTTAGTTAGTTAGTTAGTTAGAGTTAGTTGCACTCTATATAAGAACCTTGTAACTACTTTACACTGCATCAATACAACAAGCTTCTTCTTCATTTTCTTCTGCACTTTTTCTCTTCCATTCCTCCATTAATGGAGTATGCAGTTTGCTTAGATGGTATCAGAGCAGGTTGATCCTGCTCTGTTTCCGCTGTGCCATCATCATGATCAAAGCTTTAATGGTGATCAGTTTCATTATTTGTTTTTGTTTGAATTCTGCTTGAAGTTGCAGAATCTTACTCGTTTTTCATTGTTTTCTAGCTTTCTTTCGAAAGAGTTTTTCTCCTTGTTCGTCGAATCTATTCTTCATTATGACAAGGAATAACAACAATAACACTACGACAAATACTTCAGGTCAGGATCAATTGGATCCTTACTACGTTCATCCATCTGAAAATTCATCCACGGTATGCGTCACGCCTCCATTATCAGGTGAAAACTACCATGCCTGGTCCATGAAGATGAGAAGAGCATTGGCAATGAAAAATAAGTTTCAATTTGTAGATGGAACTATCGAAGAACCAGAGAAGAATAGTCTTAACTATTTTGTGTGGCAAAGATGCAATAATCTTGTTCATACATGGATCATCAACTCAATTGCACCCTCAATTGCACAAAGTGTGGTGTTTATTAATAGTGCATATGAAATGTGGAATGATCTCAAAGATAGATTCATGAGAGGAGATCGCATTCGTGTTGCACAATTGTATCAAGAAATATCAAATCTGAAGCAAGGTAATAAGAAGATTTCAGATTATTTCACTGAATTGAGAAGTTTATGGGAATAACTTGATCAATATAGACCTATGCCAAGTTGTACTTGTCGCATAACATGTGTTTGCCTAGCTATGAGGAATAGCAAAGGTTTTAGAGCTGAGGATAGAATTATCCAGTTCTTGATTGGTTTGAATGAAGAATTCCATGGAGTTGTATCACAGGTATTGCTTATGGATCTTATCCCTCAAATCAACAAAGTTTTTTCTATGGTCATGCAACAAAAGAGGAAAATATGTGGAACTGTGTATTTGAACAGCAGTGTGATTGAAGAAGCTAGCATGGTTAATGTTGTTGATACAAGATCTCATGTAAATAGAGGCAATAGTTATGCTGGCAGAGGAAGAGGAAATAGCTATGCTGGTAGAGGAAGAGGAAATATAGAAGTGTGCACACACTGTGGTAGAAATGGACACATAGTGGACACCTGTTACAAGAAACATGGATATCCACCCAATCTTGCTAGACGAAGCTCGTCATATGCAAACCAAGTGGAAGTTGATGGATCAGGTCATAAACAATATGCTGCTACAACAAGTGACAATGGCAGCATGACATTAACAAAGGAGCAGTATCAAGGTTTAATGGTGCTTCTTGAGAAGAATACAGGATCCATCAATGTTGCAAAAGGAGGTAATGCTTATATTGCTAGTTTTAATACCAAAAGTAGTGAAAGCTGGATATTAGACACATGGGTTACTCATCACATATGTCATAATATAGACTGGTTTTTAAAACATAATGAGATCAATGCTATAAAGGTGAATCTTCCCAATGGTAATTCTATTACAGCATCAATCAGTGGAGAAGTACAGTTGTCTAATAATTTTGTTATTAAGAATGTACTGTTTATGCCAGAATTTGAAGTCAATCTGATTTCAGTTTCAAAATTATGTAGAGAGCAAGACTGCAAAGTAGTGTTTGAAACTGACAAGTGTGTTGTACAGGGAAAGAAGAGCTTGATGAAGATTGGTTCAGCTAGAGAACAAGATGGCTTATATTACTTGGATGCCTATAAAGAAGACAGTAATATAGCTTTTATTTCTAGTGTTTTTACCAACAAGAAATCAGCAAATATAGCTCCATCCATACTATGGAATTTGAGATTAGGGCATTTATCTCATGACAGAATGAATTGTATGAGTCACATGTATAGTTACATTCCAAGTAGTGTTCATAAAGCTTGTGATGTATGTCAGCAAGCTAGACAAAAATGTTTGTCATTTCCTACCAGCAATCATAATGCTAGTGAACTGTTTGAGCTTATTTATGTTGACATATGGGGACCCTTTAACACTATTTCTATTCATGGCTTTAAATATTTTCTAACTATCCTTGATGATCATAGCAGACATGTTTGGGTTGTCATGTTGAAATCCAAAGCTGAAGTAGGTCATAAGATAATGGATTTTGTAGCTATGGTAGACACACAATTTAGCAGAAAAGTCAAAATACTTAGAAGTGACAATGGGACTGAGTTGGTTATGTCTGCATATTATGCTTCAAAGGGAATTCTACATCAAAGAAGTTGTGTTTACACTCCTCAGCAAAATGGTAGAGTTGAGAGAATGCATCAACACATTCTCAACATTAGTAGAGCTCTCATGTTTCAATCAAAATTGCCAAAAGCATTCTGGTCATATGCAGTCCTTCATGCTGTGTATCTCATGAACAGGATTCTTACCAAAGTTTTGCATAATAAATCATCTTATGAAGTCGTGTATGGATGTGTCCCTGATTTAAGTTCTCTAAGGGTGTTTGGATGTTTGAGCTATGCTTCCACTCTTCCAAATAAGAGACACAAGTTTGATGCAAGAGCAAGAAAATGTGCTTTCTTGGGATACAAGTCAGGTATGAAAGGCTTCATCCTGCTAGATACAGTTACTCATGATATCATCATTGTCGCTCCCGATAGATGGGACTGGCCCAGATAAAGGTACAGACGCGAACGGTCGGCGAGAGGGACAATGAGAACACACAGCCGTGAACTCACTGGAGATGAATAGAGTCGCCAGCTAGGCATTTTTATCCCGGAGGAAAGGCAATGCTGCATAGACCTAGAAAGACATGGACAAGACGGTTGCGAACCAGAGAGACTGAGAAAGGGGGTTGGTTACAACCTGGGAAGGTATTAGCACCCAGATTGTCCGCCGTACTCGACGGGATCCACGCTTAAAAGATTTGCGTTTTAAAGGGGTAGTGTCAGTGCAATCTGTGTATAAATGAGCTGGAAAAGGATGTACAGGTGTCAGTGCAAAGAATGTGAAGTGTGATATATACAGTGTCAGTGTAAGAACAGAAATAGGATGCTCAAGATCATGAGGCTAAAGAATGAAGCTGGAAGGAGGGGGAATATACATAGACTTTTGTTCGATAACCGTTAAGTTATGCCTACGTATCCTCTCGTGCAATGAGAAAGTCAGAACACCGTAGTTCGACCCAAAGAGACTGAAAGATGAATTGACCTGTGAACTGCTTACTTGTCTATGCTCAAGTGTATGACCTGTCTGGCTCAGGTGCAAACTGTCTTGCATTAGACGGAAGAAGCGAGATCTCGTTTGTGAGTGAATGAGATGAGAAAAGAATCCCGAAGGAGACGATTATTGTTTGTTTTTGAGTTTTCAGTCTTTTATTGCTTTTTGAAGTTTGTCATAAGTTAATGAGCTTAAGCCTAAACCAATAGGTTTAGTAAACTCATCACATCTTCCCTCTGATTAGGGGTAATGAGAGTACCTTAAGTGTGAAGTCAGATTCTCACACTTAAACACCTTTGATGTAGGATTAAGATCATTAACCTACTTGTGATTATTTAGATGTTTTTGTTGTTTTTGTTTAGTGTTAAGTAATGAGGTTAAGCCATAATCAGGGATTGAACAGACTCATTACACCATCCTAATAGAAGGATAATAGATGAGAATGTTTAAGCTGAGGAAAGCTCCTCAACTTAATCCATGATTAGGGATTAAACTCATGACAAAACAAAGCCTTTGATTAAGTGGATTTTATTTAATGATATGATGATGAAGTAGTTTTTATGGTTTGTAAGACAACTTGAGGGGGACTTGTCCATTAACACTAGGGTTAGTCCTTCTTAACCAATTAAGGAAGAATTAGAACCCTAATGCAAGGCCCAAGTTACAAGTATGATGTCTTGATGATTATTAAGTGAATTGATTAGGGGATTTAAACACATTAAGGGTTTAACACTTAGGATTAAAGTTATACACTCCATCCTAAGAGAAGGATGCAGGCATAAGCTTAATCACAAAGCCTTAAAGCCTTTAGGGTTTAGTCCCTGATTATGAGATGAGAAGAGAAGACTCAAAAAGAGACACAAAGGTAAAACTAAGTGGGGAGACTAATCAAAACCCTAATCATTGTCATGCTTGGTTGTTCCTAAGGTTTGTGAGGTTTGCAAGAGAAATCTTCAGAGGAACCACCAGGAAGCAGATGAAAGGATCAGGAGAAGCAAAGTAACTTGCTTCATTCAAGACGTCAAGTCACTTGAAGAAAGAAAGTGGGAAGAAGAAGAATGAGCAAGCTCAAACTCAAACACATACAAAAATGCAGTAAGGATGCATAAAATAGATGAAAAGAAGTTATGAGAAGTGAAGGCAAATTCACTTCTCAAAGTCACTTACCACCTGAAAAGTTAGAAAAGAAAATGCAATGTAATGCAAAATGAGATGAAATGATATGATGAAAACCCAAACCAGAAGCAAATACATGATGTTAATGATGCTATGAGATGCTACAAACATGAAACAAGGCATGGAGATGATCATACAAGTTCATGAATGCAAATGAAGCAAGTTAAGAACCAAGAACATACATGAAAAGTTATGGAATGCACATGGCATACAACATGACAAATGCAAGATGCAATGATCAAACATGATTTCAAAATGTCTCATGATGTTAAATGAATCACATGGATGCATAAAATATCATGGCAAGTCATGGTATGCAAGCAAATGCAAGATGAATGCAAAAGGAGACCCAAATTAGGGTTTATGAACAATACAACAAATAAAAACCAAAATCAGAAGCAAACAACATTACAAAAAATTGAAAATTCACTCAAAGGATCCCTAAACCTATAATAACTCACTGCCCAAAGGAGAGGTCTCAACTCCTAACCAAATTCAAGTTATGTTTTTTTCAAGTTTTCTAGGGTTTTAGGGTTCCTTAACAAGAAAAATGCCAAACAAATTGAAAATTAAAGATCAAATCATGGCCATTTAATCTCACAAGCTACATGCTAAACACAATGCAATGCAAAAAGAATCAAGGTCCAACTCTTTAGGGTTAGGCAGAAATGATTTTTGGAAGCTTGGATCAAAATAATGCATAAAAATGATTTTAATTCAATGAAAAATTCTCAAAATGCATCAAGATCAAAAAATAAATTTGGTTTGAGAGTTGTACAATGTTTCTAAATATTTTTAAAGGTTTCATGAATTTTTTGGTGATTTTTAAATACCCAAAAGTATTTTTAATAAATTAATTTTCATTAATCAATTAAAAATAAACTTTTAAATATTTAAAAATACTTTTTTAATGCCAAAAATGAAAATAAAAATATTTTTGTGTCTTAAAAATTAATGAAACTCTTGGTAAAAAATTTCATAATTTTTAAAGCCTTTTTGCTATTTTTAATAAATTGTATAAAACAAATGAATTAATATGAAAATAAAATGAATTTTAAACTGAAAAAGGAAAAGTAATCAAATCCTAGGGTCCAGATTCAAACAAGCCTGCGCGCGAATTGACCTGGCGCCAAATCCTACGGCCAAAATTCAAACTGGGCTAATTAATGATTAAACCCTAATCCTGTCGTTAATGACCCTCAGGTGACCGGAACAGTGTTCCGGTCATCTTCTCCGTTCACTCCAAAACACCAACTCTCTCCACACGCATCTAAAATGAAATCTAATTAAACAGAAATGATCCCCACTCACTCACGAATCAAAACCCCCATTCAAACACCATTTATCATTCCTAAACTGGCTGAATCGAATCAATCTAGTTCTAGGGCAAAAAGTTTCAGAGATTGATTAAACTCTCATCTCTCCACCATTTTCAAAACTAAAGACACATTCATGATCAGGGAAGCATGAAGAACAACTTAAGAACTTTAAAAATCATTTCTGGAAAAAAAGTTCTTGAGCTACCTGAGTTTCGAAGCTTTCAATCTTGCAACTTTCTGCCCCCTTCCTTTGATGCAAACCACTCCCTTTGGTCCCCTGATGTTGCCTGGATGCTTAGAAGAAGTTTGTGATGGCTGGTTTGGAAGTTTGAAGCAGTTCTGTTCAAGCTCAGGTGGGAATCATGTTTTGGATTCAGGCTGTTTCAGGCAATGGTGAGGGGTTCTTTGTGATCAGGGTGATGAGTGGAGAAGGTTTGTGAAGTTTGTTTCTGAGTTTGTGGCCTGAGGAGAGTGTTTCGAATGCTTTTGCTCTATGGAATGAAAATGAGAGAGTGATGTTCTTGCTGGTTTCAGGCTCTTGTGTTATGTTGCTTGGCTTGCCATTTGATTTTATAAACTAATGGGATTGGTCAGAGGATGTGACCTGTGCTTTAGTGATAGGTGTAGCTACTTTTGCAAAATGTCCACTCTTGTGTAAGAGAAGCATGGGTCATGTTCTAGGCTAGTACAAGTGGTGTGGGCTGCGCAGCATGGTGTGAGGGAAAGGCTAGAATGGTTCAGCATCATAGGCAGCAAGTGGATGGAAGTGATCATGAGCTTTTGCAACTTGCTTGGTTTTGAATCTTCATGAAAATATCTTGCCTCACAAGCCATGAAACATGAGAAACTCTTGGTCCATTCTGACTTTTAGGTCACATGTGATGTTTGTGTAATGGCTTGACATGAATTAGAAGTCACAAATGCCTTTGATACATGATTTTGCAAATTTCTCATTTGGTGCATATTTTGAAAATTAGTGATTTTTGCCAACTTTGCCACACCATAACTTTTGATCCAAAATGAATTAGGTCATGTTCTTGTACTTTTTGAAAAGGGAAAGATCTAATCTACAACTTTCATGACCAAAGTTTTTCCATTTGAAGCATTTTTGGATCAAAAAGTAAGGGTTGAAAAAGTTGCATAAAATGACATTTCATTAAAAGTCAACCTTGCCCTAAAAAGTCAACTTTGCAAAAACTTGTAATTCTTGAATTTTGTGAACTTCAAGCTTCTTCCATGATCAAATAAAGATCATATACACTCAAAATGATGAAGATCACCCCTTGGTTGGGTCATTGGGGGCCTCAGATGCCCTGATTTTGCACTGGCTTGTCCAGAAAGTCAACTCTTGATCAGATGACTTCCCCATGGAATTTCTTCATAAAAATTGATATGCATACTCCCTATACCATATAGAGACCAATAGAAACAAGAATGACCAAAAAATTTGAAGTTATGGCCTCTGAAACCAAAACCCTAATTTCAGGTCATCTGTGCAGTCAAGCCTGGCTCTGCTTCCACAACAATCCCAGTTCTTGTGATTCTTTGGCATTCTTGACTTTGAGAGGATGTAATATGATACTTGACCACACATAGACCCCTTTGAAGTGATTGATGACCTTTGGAGTGGCTCAAGAAGCTCTTGGATTGCTCAGATCACAAACCCTAGGTGCATATGACTTTGAATCTATGCAGTGAATCAAAAATGTGATATGAGGTGGTATGATTGTGTTTATGCATATGAAATGATCACAAGCCATGGTGTGAATGGGTGAGGGCAAATTTGGGGTGTTTACAGCTGCCCCTATTCAAACATGAGTTAGCTGTGCAGGATGTAAGCGAAGGCTTAACAGGCAAACAAGATAACTTGTGGTTGAATACCAAAGACAGTCCAGAATTTGCACTCACAGAATAAAGAAGAAAAGGGATATAGATTGTAAAAGAAAAATAAAGTATATTGTAATGTGTGGGCGACGGAGAATGACCGTCGAGCAGAGGACGACTGCTGGGTAAAGAGCAATGACGGGGACGGCCGACATGCTGAAAAAGCGAAAAAAGAAGCAATGACGGGGACGGCCGACATGCTGGGGATAAAAAGAATTATGATGGGGACGGCCATCAAGATAAAGCTGTAAAATTCTCTGGGGATTAATGAAACATGACGGGGACGGCCATCAAGTTCGCAAAGCAAAGTAACCAACGATGGGGACGGCCATCGGGTTAAAGAATAAATAAAATAAACAGATGATGAGGTACGGTCATCAAAGGTGAGGGACAATCACCTAGCAGGGGACGGCTGCTCTGTTGGGGATAAGATGAGGGACGGTCATCTAAGGTGGAGGAAGACCACCTGGCAGGGTACGGCTGCCGAAAATATCGCGACATAGGACGCATGTCGGATAAAAAGGTCAACGATGGGGACGGCCATCGGATGAGCATGATGGAGGACGACCATCAAGAGGTGGAGGACGACCACCTAGCAGGGGACGGCTGCTCTCAAGGTTTATCATGACATAGGACGAATGTCAGATAACCAAAATCAACAATGGGGACGGCCATTGGATAAAATGATGAAGGACGATCATCAAGAGGTGGAGGACGACCACCTAGCAGGGGACGGCTGCTAAATATCAACGATGGGGACAGCCATCGGATGAGCATGATGGAGGACGACCATCAAGAGGTGGAGGACGACCACCTAGCAGGGTACGGCTGCTCTCAAAGTTTATCATGACATAGGACGAATGTCAGATAAAAGAAATTTGTTTGTTGGTGATGTACTGGGGAATAGTAAACACGGACGAGTATTTACACCCAAGAAACAAAAGGTATAAGTGTTTAGACATCGTGTATAGATTAAAGATGCGGACGAGCATCCTTAAGACTACGATACGGACGAGTATCGGGTAGAAACAAATACTGACACGTGTTCAGAGATGATGATACGAACGAGTATCAACTGGTTAACAGAGAACACAGACGAGTGTTGAATTTGAAGGGACTCCTCTGGGGAATAGTAGACACAGATGAGTGTCTATATTCAAGAAGACAAAAGTGTTTGACACAGTGTATGGGTTAAAGATGCGGACGAGCATCCTTAAGACTATGATACGGACGAGTATCACGTAGAAACAAACGCTTGACGCATGTTCTGAGATGATGATACGGACGAGTACCATCTGGTTAACAAAGAACACGGACGAGTGTTGAATCTGAGGGGATATAAGTGGTATATATAAGATACGGACGGGTATCAGTATGAGTGTGAATGGTGTATAGATGAGTATTTAACTGCTGGGGAGAGTGACACGGACGAGTGTCAAAGGGGATGAGTGTAATATAAACAAGTATCTGATATACAAAGTGTAGATGACTGCGCTGGGGATATGACACGGACGGGTGTCAAAGGATTTATATATGTAAGTATATGTGAGTGCAAAGAGGACGTCTTTGTCTTTCTGCTGGGGTTATGACACAGACGGGTGTCAAACAGTATCTGTAATACGAGTGGTTTTGTTTGCACAGGGTATTCGGGTGACTTTACTGGGGAGTGATGACACGGACGGGTGTTAAAGAGAGTATATATGCTGGTGTTTGTGAATGTGGGGCAACTGATTTTGCTGGGGAACTTCCGCTGGGGATTTTGGAGGAAGTATTCTGTATATTGATGGATTGTCATTATTCACAAGTGTTGATTTAAAACATGGCTTATGATTATGCTATATGTTTGATTTTTGCCGTAATGCTCCGTGTTAGACGGAATGCTACGCTTTGTGGGTGGATATGATGCGAATGCTATGATTATGCGAAGTGCCAAACCGGGATTCGGATCCCGATACTGCGAGGATCTCTGGCCGATCTGCTTGAAATGGACATCCCAGCTGGGGGTGAGATCATTGGTAGATCTGACGAGATGATATCTGCTTGGGGATTCCGGTCACTGATAGACCTATCTCGGTAAATGAGGGACCCAGCTGGGGTTTGTAAAAGCTTTCTTCACTCTGTTGTGATCTTCTATGCGCTGCTCTTCTGGATAGAGGCTGGAGCTCTGTGGGGAGATGGTTCCCTGACTTTTGTATTTGGATGAGGAAGAATGATTGGCAACTCGGCTGGGGAGAAAACACTTTGAGTGTTAAGACTGAGTGAGTGTTGATTTGCCAGCTTGCTGGGCTGAAGCTTTCATGCCCCAAGTTGCGTTCTGGATACCTGCAATCCTGCAAAGATAGGTAAACGTACAAGTAATCCCAAGGTATCCTTTACTGGATTCCGTCATAGGAGTTTAGACGCTACTGAGAGTAAGTATATTTCCTGCAAGCACGTATTTTTAGAAGAAAAGCATCTGTATTTATGCAATCAGTTTTTTTCTCTTAAGACATCAGACATTTTTGCAAATAAAAATGTACAAGACGAGACATGACTAAAAATCTGATTTTATTAATTCATATGCCCTGAATTGGCGAGATACAGTCAAGGAAACAAATCCCCTGGAATGAGGAGATTGTTACAAATTGAGAAACAAAATGCTGGCAATGTTGATGACGCTTTAAGGAGCTTCCTCTTTACTATGACTTGTATGACTTTTGACGTTCCTCTCATCTTGCTTTCTGAAGAATGTTGATTCTGATTGAAGCTTGATCCTTTCGAAGCTTACCAAGTTGTAAACGATACAGACGAATTCAGAGTGCAGTTGTTTGCTTATTCCCTTATTTTGCATGGATTGCCCTTTCGGGTTTTCGATCCATCGGGATACCCATTTTTGCCTGAGCTGTCCAATGCGGCTTTTCAACTCAGCGGGTGTACATTTTTTGTTTATTTTCCCTTATTTTTGCCCGAGTCTTTTATTCTGTTTTTGACTCGCCGGGATGCCCTATTTTTGCCTGGACTTACATTCTGTTTTTGTGTCCAGCGGGTCATTTTCACGCGAAATATTTTTTAACTGCATCTGAATTCACGGGGGACGGGAAGTCTTCACCATCCATGGTGCTGAGCATCAGTGCTCCACCCGAGAAAACTTTCTTTACTACGAATGGTCCTTCATAATTTGGAGTCCACTTGCCCCTATGGTCTGTATGAGGAGGGAGGATTCTCTTCAGCACAAGATCTCCTACTTGGTACTCTCGGTGCCTGACTTTCTGATCGAAGGCTTTCTTCATTCTCTTCTGATACAACTGCCCATGACAGATTGCAGCCAATCTTTTCTCTTCGATCAGACTCAATTGTTCGTGTCGGGCCCGAACCCATTCTGCTTCGTTCAGCTTAACATCCATTAATACCCGTAGGGAGGGTAATTCAACTTCAACAGGTAGGACTGCTTCCATACCATACACAAGTTGATACGGCGTTGCCCCAGTGGACGTCCTGATTGACGTGCGGTACCCATGCAAGGCAAATGGTAACATTTCATGTCAGTCTTTGTAAGTGACTACCATCTTCTGCACAATCTTCTTGATATTCTTATTTGCTGCCTCAACAGCGCCATTCATCTTTGGCCTGTAAGGAGAAGAATTGTGATGTTGAATTATGAAGTCCCGGCACAGTTCAGCCATCATTTTGTTGTTTAAATTGGAACCATTGTCAGTAATGATTCGCTCGGGAACTCCGTATCGACATATGATATCTCTCTTCAGAAATCTGGCTACCACTTGTCTTGTAACGTTTGCATAAGACGCTGCTTCGACTCACTTGGTGAAATAGTCAATGGCAACCAGGATGAATCTGTGGCCGTTCGAAGCAGTTGGCTCAATGTTACCAATCATGTCAATGCCCCACATAGCAAAGGGCCAGGGTGAAGACATTATGTTCAAAGGATTGGGAGGCACATGCACCTTATCTGCATAGATCTGGCATTTGTGGCATTTTCTGGCATAGGCACAACAGTCGGCATCCATTGTGATCCAGTAATAACCTGATCTTAGCAATTTCTTAGCCATGGCATGTCCTCCAGCATGGGTACCAAAGGATCCTTCGTGCACTTCATGCATCAACAGGTCTGCTTCTGTCTTATCAACGCATCTGAGGAGCACCATATCAAAGTTTCTCTTGTACAGGGAACCATCAGTGTTCAGGAAGAAACTACCAGCAAGCCTTCTCAAAGTCTTCTTATCATTGGAAGATGCCCCAGGTGGGTATGTTTGGTCCTCCAAGAAGCACTTAATGTCGTGGAACCAAGGCTTATCATCTTTAACAACATCTGCTGCAAATACATATGCTGGCCTATCAAGTCTGGACACTGAGATCTGAGGTGCAAAGTTGGTAGCTTGAACTTTGATCATGGACGAAATGGTAGCCAGAGCATCTGCAAACTGATTCTCGTCCCGAGGGATATACTCAAGCTTGACTGTTGTAAAGAAAGTCAATAACCTCCTTGTATAATCCCTGTAAGGTATTAGATGATCCTGGTGTGTATACCATTTGCCGTTGGTTTGATTGACTACCAAAGCTGAATCTCCGAATACAGTCAATGTCTTGATCCTGAGGTCAATGGCTTCCTCAAGACCCATAATGCAAGCTTCGTATTCAGCTTCGTTGTTAGTGCAGTTGAAAGTGAGTTTTGCCGAGAAAGGCATGTGAACTCCTTTAGGTGTAATGAGTACTGCACCAACACCACAACCATTCATGTTAACAGCCCCATCGAACATCATAGTCCATTCTTCCTCTGGGTCAGGCCCTTCAGTGTGAATAGGCTCTTCATGATCTTTTGCTTTAATGAACATGATGTCTTCATCAGGGAAGTCAAATCTCATAGGCTGGTAATCATCAATGGGTTGCTCAGCAAGATATTCAGACAATACACTGCCTTTGATGGCCTTCTGAGAAGTGTACTGAATGTCATACTCTGTGAGGATCATTTGCCATCTTGCAACCCGTCCGGTAAGCGCTGGCTTCTCAAATATATACTTGACTGGGTCCATTTTTGAGATCAATAAAGTGGTGTGGGTCAACATATACTGCCTTAGTCGGCGAGCAGCCCACGCTAAAGCACAGCAAGTTTTCTCGAGCAGTGAATAACGTTGTTCACAGTCGGTAAACTTTTTTCTTAGGTAGTATATTGCATACTCTTTTCGACCAGACTCGTCATGCTGGCCCAGCACACACCCCATTGACTCTTCTAATACTGTCAAGTACATTATCAGAGGTCTTCCTTCAATTGGAGGCATAAGGATTGGAGGTTCTTGTAAGTATTCCTTGATTTTGTCAAAAGCCTTCTGGCAGTCTTCGTTCCACCTGACCGTTTGCTCTTTCCTTAGTAGTTTGAACAAGGGTTCACAGGTAGCTGTAAGGTGAGATATGAACCTTGAGATGTAGTTCAATCGACCTAAGAACCCTCGAACTTCCTTCTCTGTCTTCGGTGCAGGCATCTCTTGAATAGCTTTGACTTTATCAGGGTCAACTTCAATCCCTTTTTCGCTTACAATAAAACCCAGCAGCTTACCAGATCGCACCCCGAATGTGCATTTGTTGGGGTTCAACTTCAGTTGGTACTTCCTCAGGCGCTTGAATAACTTCAGCAGATTCACCAGGTGGTCTTCTTCGGTGAGGGACTTGGCGATCATATCATCCACATAACACTCGATTTCCTTATGGATCATATCGTGGAATAAAGTCACCATAGCCCGTTGATATGTTGCACCCGCATTCTTCAGTCCGAATGGCATTACCCTGTAGCAGAACGTGCCCCAGGGTGTGATGAAGGTTGTCTTCTCCATGTCTTCAGGTGACATTTTAATCTGATTGTATCCTGAAAATCCATCCATGAAGGAGAATACCGAGAACTGAGCCGTGTTATCCACCAATACGTCAATGTGAGGTAAAGGGAAATCGTCTTTCAGGCTGGCTCTGTTCAGATCCCGGTAATCAACACACATCCTTACTTTGCCGTCTTTCTTAGGCACAGGTACTATATTAGCAACCCACGGTGGATAGCTAGTCACGGCAAGGAATCCGGCATCCCATTGCTTTTGTACCTCTTCTTTGATTTTCATTGCCATGTCTGGACGAGTACGGCGCAGTTTCTGTTTAACCGGCGGGCATTCTTCTCTCAAAGGCAGCTTGTGCACAACAATGTCGGTATCCAACCCTGGCATATCTTGATAAGACCAAGCGAACACGTCCACATACTCTTGAAGCAGGTCAATCAGTTGTCTCTTCACTGAGTCTTGTAAGCAGGCCCCGATTTTAACTTCTTTCACGTTTTCATCTGTACCAAGATTGATCGTTTCAACCTCCTCCTAATGAGGAGTGATAACCTTTTCCTCTTGTCTTAACAACCTGGCTAGCTCTTCAGGAAGCTCATATTCTTCTTCAACCCCTTCATCAGCTTGATTGATTGGATGGTCAAAGTCATACGAAGTCATAGCCGTGCTGTTGTCGGTGCTGTCGGGAAGGCACACTCTGCAAGGGTTCAGTTTGTTCATTTTAGTGATTTGATTTTAATCTTGTTTAGAAAAGTGAAATAAAGTTGTCATTTTGAAAACACTGCCATTTATTTTTTGTACAAAAAGAAAAATGGAAAAAACAGTGAACGGAAAAGAGAAAAGACTCATTTGCAAAAGATGTCTGATATTTCATTGATTAATCTTGTTGCACAAAAAGTACAGATGGCCCGATTACAAAATGAGTCTTGTCATCTTGGGCAAGATGCAAGACTTTGATTCATGCTATAAAATACAGGAAATAATAATTACTCTGCATGAGTAACTCTTATAATTTCCTGGGAAGACCAGTTCGAGATACTGCTCCCCGGGATCTTTGGACGGATCCAACTCTCCAGGTCGCGGTCGCCTTCATCCTCGTCTTCCAAATTGTTGACAGCATCAGGGGTGAACATCCCCCCACTAACAAAGTTGGGCTCCTTTGCAGCCTCTGCTTGATCTTGTTGAGTTGGTTTGTAACCCAACCCAAATCTATCCTCTTTCTTCTCCACCGATAACTGTTTTCCCCAGCCTTGGGCATTTCCTCCTTCAACAACCTTCCGGGCTTGTTGGTATGATGTCATTGAGGTTCCAGGTACAGCAGATGTTTCGTTTATGTTCAAGGCCTCAAATCCTTGACTCATTGTTTCGTGGATCTCCCCATCCATCTCAATGTATTTGTAGGTAGCCAGGTGGCTAACAAAAATATCCTCCTCTCCACAGATTGTAACGACTTGACCCTCCCACTCGAATTTTAACTTCTGGTGAAGGGTTGAGGTCACGGCGCCAGCGGCGTGAATCCATGGCCTACCCAATAGACATCTGTAGGCAGGCTGTATATCCATCACGTAGAAGGTTGTTTTGAAAGTTTGTGGGCCAATCGTTATGGGCAACTCAATCTCTCCCAGAACCGATCTCTTAGAACCATCAAAGGCTCTTACTACCAGGTTGCTGGGACGCAATGCCAATCCGTCATACTCTAGCTTCACAAGGGCTTTTTTAGGTAAGACATTGAGGGATGACCCTGTGTCTACCAGCACATGGGAAAGGACTTCACCTTTACATTCCATGGTGATGTGCAAAGCCTTGTTATGGTTGCGGCCTTCCGTAGTCAAATCAGTGTTGGTGAACCCTAGTCCATGACTAGCATTAACATTTCCAACTACAGCTTCCAACTGATTGACGGTGATCTCTTCTGGCACATAAGCTGCATGCAAGACTTTGAGTAGTGCGTTCCGATGGGCTTCGGAGCACATGAGCAATGATAGAATTGCGATCTTGGAAGGCGTCTGATGAAGCTGATCCACTATTTTGTAATCACTTTTCTTGATGATTCTCATGAACTCATCAACTTCTTGATCAAAGGGCGTTTTCAAAGCTTCTTTAACAACCTGCTCTTCCTGCACCAAGCCTTTCCCTTTTGCCTTGGCAGCAGCTTCTGCTTCGGCAGTGGGTCTCTGAATTTGTGGAGCAAAGAGACGTCCGCTTCGAGTGAAGCCTCCGCCTCCTCCCACATTGTCTATTTGTGGTGCAGGGGTTGATGATTCAAAAGTGATTTTTTGTCCTTCGCAGTATAGATCTGAGCCGTAATGCCAGGGAATGGCATTACTGCTTTCATAAGGTACTGGTCCAGGCACTGTGATAGTGACTGGACTGATTGCAGCTGCGGAAGGAACTGTGATAGTCTGTGAATCGTAGTATATTGTGACTGGTGCTCTGATGGGAGTAGCACTTTGTGAGTTGTAGGCAGAATTATTTTCGGGGTCATAATAAATCGTAACTGTTGAGACATCTTCATTGTTTGTTGCTGATGTTGTAGGAGACATTGTTGGAAGGATGGGTGTTGTTGTTGTAGGAGATTCAAAGTGAAGTGGTGCTGGAGTTGTAGAAGGAATGTTTGTTGATATCTGGTCAGTTGAAATGACAGATGAAATACTTGTTGATGAAGCTGAAGAGTTGTCGGGAACAACGGTTGTTGCAGTTGTAGGAGATACTGGAATTGTTGCTGATGAGGTTGCTGGATTTGTTGGAACTGATGTTGTAATTTGAAGTAGGCCACTCTGAATGAGACCATCTATGCCATCCCTCAAGTTATCACACCCATTTACTGAAATGTTGCAGTAAGCACACCCTAACTCACACCCCGGGAACATTTGACATTCGAGGAGTTGAGCCTTGATTTCTACCAACGGTGTCCGAATCTGACCCACACTGGTTATTAAATAAGACGGCTTGTCTTCTTCAATAGCATTGATTCTGGGACCCCCGTGGTGCGGCATAGGGTTCTTGTTAACATTGGGTGGTGGTGCGAAATTCAGGGCCTTAGAGTCTACCAGGTCTTGTACCTTCATGTGCAAGGCTCTGCACTTTTCTGTACTGTGGCCAGGTGCATTCGAATGAAAAGCACATCTAGCGTTGGAGTCATAATTCCTGGGTAGACTATTAGGATCTGGAGGTGCCAGCGTCCTTAGCTCAACTAGGTTGAGTTTCAAGAGTTGTGGCAGTAATGTAGCATATGGCATAGGGATCGGATCGATTACCCTATTGGCCTGAGAAGGTCTCTGCTGATATGGTCTTTGCTGATTGTTGTTGTTGGTGTTGTTGTAGTTTCTCGGAGGATACTGAGCTTGTTGATGGTACTGAGGTTGTTGCTGATAGTTTTGTTGCGGAGGTTGATAAGCTGGTTGTGGATGAGCTGGAGCGGGAATGGTGACTGCTGCCACAGACCTATGAACATATTGGGGTCTGCCCCTGTTGGTGTGGATGGCATTGGTCTCGCCAGTTCTTCTTGGGCCTGCAAAAGGCTTCCTTGTATTGCTGGACGAGCTGGCACCATTGTCAGAAATTTTGCCCATCTTTAACAGGCTCTCGATTCTCTCTCCAGCTATGACAACATCTGCAAAGCTAGTTGAAGAGAAGGCAGCTAGCCTGTCAATGTATGTTCCTTGGAGGGTGTTCATAAACATATCTTCCATTTCCCTCTCTGACATAGGTGGCTGAACAGCAGCAGCCAATTGCCTCCATCTCTAGGCATACTCTCGGAAACTTTCCCTTGACGACTATGACATTCCCATTAGGAGGGTCCTGTTGGGTGCCATATCTAAGTTGTACTGATACTGTCTGATAAAGGCCTCTGCCAGATCTTTCCAACACCTGATAGTTGCTCTTGTCAGATGAGAGTACCATTCTCTTGAAGCTCCCGTCAAGCTATCCTCGAAATAAAACATCCAGAGCTTCTCGTCCATGGTATAGGCCTTCAGCCTCCCCAGAAATGATTGTAAGTGGGTCCGGGGGCATGAAGTCCCGTTGTATTTTTCAAAACAAGGAGGCTTAAACTTATGGGGAATCCTGACCCCGTCTACCAAGCCCATGTCCATAACATTGAAACCCAAAGAGTTTTGAGACTCCAAGGATCTTAATTTCTCAGCTATCTCATCCAGCCTTCTGTCATAAGCTTCCTCCCCAGCACCCATTACTGTGAACTGATCCTCTTGGGGGTCCTCTTGCAGTACTCTACCTGCAGTGGCAGTCCCTTGAACATTGGCAGGAATGTTGATCTCTGGATGAAGATGGGGTCCAAATACAGGGGGGTTGACATGAGGTTGGACCCTCTCATTGTTGCTTGTGCCAGCAGTCCCTATATGGGGATCTTCTTGATTTTGCCTTTCTACCATGGCTCTCAATCTTTCTTGGCTCTGAGCCATGTTGTTCATCACTTCCATAAACTGCGTCATCTGCGTTCTCATTTCCAATCTTTCGTTTGCCATTTGATTTCTGACCTCTGCAAGGTCCTGCTGTACCTGATCCATTTGTATGCCCGGAAGGTTGTTACGGGTTGGATATCGGTGCGGACGGTTGAGGGGAAATACCCGGCGTCGAGCAATAGTTCCTGAGATTCACAACAGAGTTAGAAACAATAAAACAAAAACCTACAAAACAAACAACAGGTTAGCATGCAATGCAGTATGCTTATTTGTTTTCAAGGTATCCGGCTTGGCATTCAGTTTTGACCCTTCCAGACCCTTGAGGTTGCTTTTGAAGTGAACTCGAATGGAACAAACTGATACATATATTACAAAAGGCAAATGGTACATAGTTTGTTTACAAATACAAGCCCTCTGAGGGGTCAAAATATATTACAAGAAAATGAAAGTACATGGAATGAAAGCAACAACAAGCAAATGGTCAAACACCAAGACCAAACTCATCCTCCCGAACTTCCTTGAGAAGTGCTTCGGTCACAGGATCAGCCGGACGCTCCGTGAGATTCCTGATAAGGAGGTTCCGGGTAGTAACAGCTGTAGTTAGCTTCTTGTGTTGACCTTGGTCCTTTGACCTCTTCACTCCAGCTCTGATCTTTAGCTCTGATATCTCCCTCTGGGCTGCTGCCAGGGCTTCCTGCTGCTCTTTGGCACTAGCTTCCAGCTGCTCTATCTTGTCTTGGACCCTCTTATCCTCCAGAGTACGAGCCTCGGTGATCCTGACCCACCTAGCTTGACTCTCCTTCAGATACAAGTCTGTCCTGGCTTTCTGGAACTGGGCTTCCTTGCAAGCATTCTTCAGAATTTGTTCCCCAGCCCTAGACTTCTTGATGTAATCCTCAGAATTCTCAATTTTAGCCAGATGCTCCACTCTCAACTTCTCTAGCCTCTCAATGTCCATCCTACCATCACTCCTCTCCCGGAGGGTCTTCTGCAAAGCCTGAGTCAACTTCTCATTTCTCTCCTTCAAACCCTCAAACTCTTCCAAACTGACAGTGGCAGGAGGTGGTGCTGAGGATGGTCCAGGCATATCCTCCATGGTAAAGGGCATTCCGGAGAATTGAGCCCTGGCATGGGACCACTCATAATATTGTGCTGATGCTACATTATTGCACTTCCCCAGAATGGTTACTCCCTTGGTTTGAACATTTTCCCAGGCCCAGGCTGCCTGCCTAACAATAGCCAGATTAGGCTTGTTCTCACAATAAAGAGTTTCAACCAAGTCTTGTGCCTTAGGAGTGTGGACCAGTGCATAGCCCAGTTGTCTCTTGAACAGCAGAGGGTTGTAATTAATGCTACCCTTAACTCCTATCAGGGGTACATTGGGGAAATGCCCACAACTGGTGATGATATCCCTGCCCTTTGTGCTTTGAGTGCACCACCTGATATCAGCTGAAGTCAGAGCAGTGAGTCTTCTAGCCCAGTTTCTCTGCTGATGAGGATTCAAAAATGCATCCGTCTTGGGCAAATGCTTGAGAAGCCAAGTATGGAACAAAGGAGCACAACACCTCACTAATCTTCCCCTCTGTTTTTCATTCCTCTGGTGCACTGAGTAGTAGAGATCCCCCAATAAAGTGGGCACTGGGTTCCTCAGGATGAAAAGATGGATTGCATTCTTGCTAATGAATCTAGGCTCATCTGCAAATAATATAATCCCATATATGCTCAAGGCCAATAAAGCACAGACTGCTTTCCACTCTCCTAAAGAAGCCTTCAGGGTAGCTTGAGAGATTAAGAAATCCAGATGCAGGCCAGGGATTCCAGCCTTAGAAGTCATATGCTGCCCAATCAAAACTGGTTCCAGATGCAATGCCTTTGCTACCTCTTCATTACCAGGAAAGACCATCTCAGGGTTGAAAGGGACTCCACCCCTGATAGGTATACCAACCAAGGATGAGTATTCTTCCAATAGAGGGCCCAACTGAAAGTCCTGAAAAGTGAAACACCTCAGTGGGGGATCATAAAACTGAAGGCAAGTATGACTCAGGCTCCTCTGCGAAGGGTCCAAATCCATAACCACATCAAGTATATCTCCATAGTGTTCCCTGAACAGTGGTATATGGTCTGGAGTGATCAGGGTCTGAATCCTCCTGATGTCAGCTAGCTCAGGCTGGAAAAAATGGTAGGTGATGTTGCTCTTTTTAGGTGCCATGATGTTGAGGATGAGTGAAGACAGGTGCTGATGATAACACTGAAAATGGGCCACTGACTGGCTGATGCAGGTGACTGAAGTAGATAGCTGATAGCTGAAGCAGATGCTGATGAAGATAGGTCTATACTGATGATGGGTTCAAAACCAAGCCAAAATGAAGATGGATACCCTGAAAAACAAATAAACAAATTTCAAAATGATGCAATGAGGATGTATGCAAATGATATGCAAGGGTTTGTGACTGAGCTGGATCTGATCAAGAGCTCTGATATAAGTCCAGGTATATCCAAAAAATCCAGATGGAGGTCTATAAATCCAGTAACCAAGGTGGGGGACTCAAATAAAGAGTCACATGTCCAGGGTTTAGAATCACAAGAACTGTTCCAACATGAAGTATTCTTAATCAAATCAAAGTAACAGGGTATGTAGAGGCCAAGGGTACCTGCAAACCTGTAAACAGCCCAACCCCCTCACAGGTGGTGTTCTAAAACAAGGATCTTCAGACTTGGATCAGTTATGAGAAGTGTAAACACTTCTAACCCGGAGGTACAATGTTTACAATAATCATAAAAGTTCCTCCTCTAATTCACCTCAGTTTCTGAAGGTCAATACTAAAGGTCATCCATACTTAGCAGGCTTCCCAGATAGCCCTAGCATTGCAGGAAATCTGCAACACAGAGTTCTCAAGAAGAAACCCATATCTGAACTGTGTTTCATATTCCCGCACCAGACCGAGATGGAATGGGAAAGAATATGAACCACTCTAGCCTAGATGTCACTCAGGTCCCAGGTATAGGGCCTTAACTCTCAATAGAACCCCACCCACCAAAGCAAACAAACAGATCCAGCCAGCACAGTATGACAGTATGATATATGCATAAAGTAATAAAGAAAGCAGTAAAACAACTGTACATAAAGCAAAAATAAATACAAATATACAAACACAAATAAGCACATAACACCCCAGTAAACACAAATCAATCAAGCGCTAGGAGGAACCCACAAAAAGAACCAGAAGCCCTGGTTGCAGTATAAGGTTCCCCAGCAGAGTCGCCAAGCTGTCGCTCCCGATAGATGGGACTGGCCCAGATAAAGGTACAGATGCGAACGGTCGGCGAGAGGGACAATGAGAACACACAGCCGTGAACTCACTGGAGATGAATAGAGTCGCCAGCTAGGCATTTTTATCCCGGAGGAAAGGCAATGCTGCATAGACCTAGAAAGACATGGACAAGACGGTTGCGAACCAGAGAGACTGAGAAAGGGGGTTGGTTACAACCTGGGAAGGTATTAGCACCCAGATTGTCCGCCGTACTCGACAGGATCCACGCTTAAAAGATTTGCGTTTTAAAGGGGTAGTGTCAGTGCAATCTGTGTATAAATGAGCTGGAAAAGGATGTACAGGTGTCAGTGCAAAGAATGTGAAGTGTGATATATACAGTGTCAGTGTAAGAACAGAAATAGGATGCTCAAGATCATGAGGCTAAAGAATGAAGCTGGAAGGAGGGGGAATATACAGAGACTTTTGTTCGATAACCGTTAAGTTATGCCTACGTATCCTCTCGTGCAATGAGGAAGTCAGAACACCGTAGTTCGACCCAAAGAGACTGAAAGATGAATTGACCTGTGAACTGCTTACTTGTCTATGCTCAAGTGTATGACCTGTCTGGCTCAGGTGCAAACTGTCTTGCATTAGACGGAAGAAGCGAGATCTCGTTTGTGAGTGAATGAGATGAGAAAAGAATCCCGAAGGAGACGATTATTGTTTGTTTTTGAGTTTTCAGTCTTTTATTGCTTTTTGAAGTTTGTCATAAGTTAATGAGCTTAAGCCTAAACCAATAGGTTTAGTAAACTCATCACATCTTCCCTCTGATTAGGGGTAATGAGAGTACCTTAAGTGTGAAGTCAGATTCTCACACTTAAACACCTTTGATGTAGGATTAAGATCATTAACCTACTTGTGATTATTTAGATGTTTTTGTTGTTTTTGTTTAGTGTTAAGTAATGAGGTTAAGCCATAATCAGGGATTGAACAGACTCATTACACCATCCTAATAGAAGGATAATAGATGAGAATGTTTAAGCTGAGGAAAGCTCCTCAACTTAATCCATGATTAGGGATTAAACTCATGACAAAACAAAGCCTTTGATTAAGTGGATTTTATTTAATGATATGATGATGAAGTAGTTTTTATGGTTTGTAAGACAACTTGAGGGGGACTTGTCCATTAACACTAGGGTTAGTCCTTCTTAACCAATTAAGGAAGAATTAGAACCCTAATGCAAGGCCCAAGTTACAAGTATGATGTCTTGATGATTATTAAGTGAATTGATTAGGGGATTTAAACACATTAAGGGTTTAACACTTAGGATTAAAGTTATACACTCCATCCTAAGAGAAGGATGCAGGCATAAGCTTAATCACAAAGCCTTAAAGCCTTTAGGGTTTAGTCCCTGATTATGAGATGAGAAGAGAAGACTCAAAAAGAGACACAAAGGTAAAACTAAGTGGGGAGACTAATCAAAACCCTAATCATTGTCATTCTTGGTTGTTCCTAAGGTTTGTGAGGTTTGCAAGAGAAATCTTCAGAGGAACCACCAGGAAGCAGATGAAAGGATCAGGAGAAGCAAAGTAACTTGCTTCATTCAAGACGTCAAGTCACTTGAAGAAAGAAAGTGGGAAGAAGAAGAATGAGCAAGCTCAAACTCAAACACATACAAAAATGCAGTAAGGATGCATAAAAGAGATGAAAAGAAGTTATGAGAAGTGAAGGCAAATTCACTTCTCAAAGTCACTTACCACCTGAAAAGTTAGAAAAGAAAATGCAATGTAATGCAAAATGAGATGAAATGATATGATGAAAACCCAAACCAGAAGCAAATACATGATGTTAATGATGCTATGAGATGCTACAAACATGAAACAAGGCATGGAGATGATCATACAAGTTCATGAATGCAAATGAAGCAAGTTAAGAACCAAGAACATACATGAAAAGTTATGGAATGCACATGGCATACAACATGACAAATGCAAGATGCAATGATCAAACATGCTTTCAAAATGTCTCATGATGTTAAATGAATCACATGGATGCATAAAATATCATGGCAAGTCATGGTATGCAAGCAAATGCAAGATGAATGCAAAAGGAGACCCAAATTAGGGTTTATGAACAATACAACAAACAAAAACCAAAATCAGAAGCAAACAACATTACAAAAAATTGAAAATGCACTCAAAGGATCCCTAAACCTATAATAACTCACTGCCCAAAGGAGAGGTCTCAACTCCTAACCAAATTCAAGTTATGTTTTTTTCAAGTTTTCTAGGGTTTTAGGGTTCCTTAACAAGAAAAATGCCAAACAAATTGAAAATTAAAGATCAAATCATGGCCATTTAATCTCATAAACTACATGCTAAACACAATGCAATGCAAAAAGAATCAAGGTCCAACTCTTTAGGGTTAGGCAGAAATGATTTTTGGAAGCTTGGATCAAAATAATGCATAAAAATGATTTTAATTCAATGAAAAATTCTCAAAATGCATCAAGATCAAAAAATAAATTTGGTTTGAGAGTTGGACAATGTTTCTAAATATTTTTAAAGGTTTCATGAATTTTTTGGTGATTTTTAAATACCCAAAAGTATTTTTAATAAATTAATTTTCATTAATCAATTAAAAATAAACTTTTAAATATTTAAAAATACTTTTTTAATGCCAAAAATGAAAATAAAAATATTTTTGTGTCTTAAAAATTAATGAAACTCTTGGTAAAAAATTTCATAATTTGTAAAGCCTTTTTGCTATTTTTAATAAATTGTATAAAACAAATGAATTAATATGAAAATAAAATGAATTTTAAACTGAAAAAGGAAAAGTAATCAAATCCTAGGGTCCAGATTCAAACAAGCCTGCGCGCGAATTGACCTGGCGCCAAATCCTACGGCCAAAATTCAAACTGGGCTAATTAATGATTAAACCCTAATCCTGCCGTTAATGACCCTCAGGTGACCGGAACAGTGTTCCGGTCATCTTCTCCGTTCACTCCAAAACACCAACTCTCTCCACACGCATCTAAAATGAAATCTAATTAAACAGAAATGATCCCCACTCACTCACGAATCAAAACCCCCATTCAAACACCATTTATCATTCCTAAACTGGCTGAATCGAATCAATCTAGTTCTAGGGCAAAAAGTTTCAGAGATTGATTAAACTCTCATCTCTCCACCATTTTCAAAACTAAAGACACATTCATGATCAGGGAAGCATGAAGAACAACTTAAGAACTTTAAAAATCATTTCTGGAAAAAAAGTTCTTGAGCTACCTGAGTTTCGAAGCTTTCAATCTTGCAACTTTCTGCCCCCTTCCTTTGATGCAAACCACTCCCTTTGGTCCCCTGATGTTGCCTGGATGCTTAGAAGAAGTTTGTGATGGCTGGTTTGGAAGTTTGAAGCAGTTCTGTTCAAGCTCAGGTGGGAATCGTGTTTTGGATTCAGGCTGTTTCAGGCAATGGTGAGGGGTTCTTTGTGATCAGGGTGATGAGTGGAGAAGGTTTGTGAAGTTTGTTTCTGAGTTTGTGGCCTGAGGAGAGTGTTTCGAATGCTTTTGCTCTATGGAATGAAAATGAGAGAGTGATGTTCTTGCTGGTTTCAGGCTCTTGTGTTATGTTGCTTGGCTTGCCATTTGATTGTATAAACTAATGGGATTGGTCAGAGGATGTGACCTGTGCTTTAGTGATAGGTGTAACTACTTTTGCAAAATGTCCACTCTTGTGTAAGAGAAGCATGGGTCATGTTCTAGGCTAGTACAAGTGGTGTGGGCTGCGCAGCATGGTGTGAGGGAAAGGCTAGAATGGTTCAGCATCATAGGCAGCAAGTGGATGGAAGTGATCATGAGCTTTTGCAACTTGCTTGGTTTTGAATCTTCATGAAAATATCTTGCCTCACAAGCCATGAAACATGAGAAACTCTTGGTCCATTCTGACTTTTAGGTCACATGTGATTTTTGTGTAATGGCTTGACATGAATTAGAAGTCACAAATGCCTTTGATACATGATTTTGCAAATTTCTCATTTGGTGCATATTTTGAAAATTAGTGATTTTTGCCAACTTTGCCACACCATAACTTTTGATCCAAAATGAATTAGGTCATGTTCTTGTACTTTTTGAAAAGGGAAAGATCTAATCTACAACTTTCATGACCAAAGTTTTTCCATTTGAAGCATTTTTGGATCAAAAAGTAAGGGTTGAAAAAGTTGCATAAAATGACATTTCATTAAAAGTCAACCTTGCCCTAAAAAGTCAACTTTGCAAAAACTTGTAATTCTTGAATTTTGTGAACTTCAAGCTTCTTCCATGATCAAATAAAGATCATATACACTCAAAATGATGAAGATCACCCCTTGGTTGGGTCATTGGGGGCCTCAGATGCCCTGATTTTGCACTGGCTTGTCCAGAAAGTCAACTCTTGATCAGATGACTTCCCCATGGAATTTCTTCATAAAAATTGATATGCATACTCCCTATACCATATAAAGACCAATAGAAACAATAATGACCAAAAAATTTGAAGTTATGGCCTCTGAAACCAAAACCCTAATTTCAGGTCATCTGTGCAGTCAAGCCTGGCTCTGCTTCCACAACAATCCCAGTTCTTGTGATTCTTTGGCATTCTTGACTTTGAGAGGATGTAATATGATACTTGAACACACATATACCCCTTTGAAGTGATTGATGACCTTTGGAGTGGCTCAAGAAGCTCTTGGATTGCTCAGATCACAAACCCTAGGTGCAGATGACTTTGAATCTATGCAGTGAATCAAAAATGTGATATGAGGTGGTATGATTGTGTTTATGCATATGAAATGATCACAAGCCATGGTGTGAATGGGTGAGGGCAAATTTGGGGTGTTTACAATCATTTCTAGAAATGTGAATTTTTTTTATATGGAATTTCCTTTCTCTGATGATGCTGATAATCCTATTCCCACCAATATCTACTATGATCACCAATCACATATTCCTTCATCTACAAATATTGAGTCCATGGAGTCAGTTCCACTTTCTCCCCTTCAGTAACATTATATTCCTGATGATCATACTCAACATTCTTCTTCTGATTCATCTAATCATGACAGTCTGCATCATTCTGCTTCCAATACTCCTCAGGATGTTGCATTAACAGATGATACCAATGTTCCTTCTCAGGTTCAGGAGGACATTCCTCTTGATGTCCCTTTAGAATCTTCATCTGAACCCATCAGAAAATCCACAAGAGTCACACAAGTTCCCATTCATCTTAAATATTACATATGTACCTCTAAAGTTGCCTCTTCAACTTGTCAATATCCTTTAGAACAATATTTATCATATGCTAATCTTTCCTCCAGTCAACAAGCCTATGATATGGCACTTTCATCTGAGGTTGAACCAAAAAATTACAATGTTGCATCTAAAGATCCCATATGGGTTCAGGCTATGCACAAAGAGATTAAAGCTCTAAACAACAAGCATACCTGGTAATTTGTTGACCTCCCATCTGATGCTTCTCCCATTGGGAACAAATGGGTGTACAAAGTAAAAAGGCTTGCTGATGGATCTATTGAAAGATTCAAAGCCAGACTTATGGCTCAAGGCTTCAACCAAACAAAAGGTCTTGATATTTTGAAACATTTTCACTTGTGGCAAAGATCTCCACCATTAGAGTGTTACTTGCTTTGGCTGCCATTCATGGCTGGCATTTACATCAACTAGATGTAAACAATGCATTTCTTTATGGAGACCTGCATGAGGCAGTGTATATGAGAGTACCACAAGGGGTTGTAGCTGATAAACCTGGGCAAGTGTGCAAACTTACAAAGTCTCTCTATGGATTAAAGCAAGCTAGTAGGCAATGGTTTGAAAAATTGACAACTTTTCTCAAAGCTCAAGGATTCCAGCATGCTCATGCTGATCATACTCTTTTCATCAAAGCCAATTCCACTTCATTCACAGTTTTGCTAGTTTATGTAGATGACATAATTCTAGCTGGCACATCCCTCACAGTCTTTGCTCAGCTTAAGGAAGCTTTGCATAAAGCTTTTCATATCAAGGATCTTGGTACCTTGAAATTCTTTCTTGGCCTTGAAGTTGCTAGATCATCCAAAGGCATCACACTATGTCAAAGGAAGTATTGCCTTGAATTGCTTCAAGAAACTGGTCTTACTGGTTGCAAACCAGCTTCTACACCTTTGGATGCTTCTTTTAGACTTCATCAAAACAATGGTGCAGCTTTTGCAGACATCACTGCCTATAGAAGACTTGTGGGCAGACTGCTATACCTCACCACTACCAGACCAGACATTGCTTTTGCCACACAACAACTTAGTCAGTATATGAGTGCTCCCACTGAATTACATTATAAAGCTTCCCTATTTGTTTTGAGATACTTAAAGAAATCCCCTGCTTGTGGCATTCTTTTCTCTGCATCCTCGAATTTGCAAATTCTAGGATTCAGTGATGCAGACTGGGGTGGCTGTATTGACACGCGGTGTTCCATCTCTGGTTTGTTTTTTTCATTGGCCAATCATTAGTGTCGTGGAAATCCAAGAAACAAATCACAGTCAGCTGCTCTTCAGCTGAAGCAGAATATCGTGCCCTAGCTGCTGCAACTCGTGAGTTACAATGGATGTGTTTTCTATTACATGATCTCCAACAACATCCTTCACAACTTCATGTTCTTTACTGTGATAATCAAAGTGCTCTTCATATCTCAGCCAATCCGGTTTTCCACGAGCGAACCAAACATTTGGATATAGATTGTCACTTAGTTCGTGAAAAGGTCCAGGCTGGTGTTATGCAGTTGTTACATGTTCCTTCTAAAGATCAAGCTGCAGATGTGTTTGTTGCACCCCAAAATTTTCCCTCCCAAGATAAGACATTGTGTACTAAGAGGTTCACAAGACATCTCATGAGGTTCACAAGGTTCACAAGATTCACAATTAGTCAGAAAGTTTGGCAATTCCTTCAGACAATGCATCCTTCTAAGCAATGCATCTTAAACTAAGGATTTGACTTTCATCAGGCTAAATAGACTTCCAAGACTTCAAGTGAGCTTCATAGCATCCTATATGTATTCAAGAATCCCCATGTCAAGTTTCAAGACTTTTCCCAAAGGTTTGCTCAGTCAGATGATCAGATAGGCTAAAATCAGTCAAAACAGTTAAAAAGTCAAACTGAGGTCAACTGTGGTCAAACCAAAGTCAAACTTCATGATTTTTTCATCATTTGATCAAGGGTTGATCATGATTCATCAAGGAAATTTCATATCATCAAGAATCAGGAGTTTCTAAATTAGGGTTTTCAAAGGAAAAGTCAACTGAACTTTGACCAACCATAACTTTCACATGCTCCATCAAAAAATTTCCATCCAAAGCTCATTTTGAAGGAAATTGAATTCTCTACAACTTTGTGTCTCACAAGCCAAGCCCAAAAATGCTTCATTTGGAAGGTATGAGCTAAGACATTATAGGTCCTTTTAAAAGTCAACAAAAAGTCAACAACTTCCAAAAAACATAACTTGAGAATGGTAAAAGATATGGACATGAGACCAAAAAGGTTGGTTAGAGGACTCTTTAAGATTTCCAAAATGTCCAATAACACCTTCATAGCATTAAAATTGAAGGATTTGTGCCATTGCAAAGTTGGGAAATTTTTGGGAAGTTTATGAAGCAAATGAGGCCTTAAAACCAATTTTTGCTAAATGAGCCCACCAAATTGCCATCCAATCTTTATAATATCACCAAGCACGACCCAACCCATACCTTTTCTGATTTTTTACATTTTATTTAATATTTATTTGAATTTTATTCATTAAAATACAAATTAAATTAAAATAAAATATGAAAATCATATATTTGGAAGAGATTGTGGTTCTAGAAGGTCTTAATATTCATTTAAAATTGATTGGTACCATATAATTTCAGATCATCCAAAAATAGCAATGAGATATCCAAGTTTTCAATGTTTTTAAAGTCATATCTTTTTCAATCTCTATGGATCAAAAAGTCCAAAGGATTGATTAGTTTCTTGACCTAATTTCATCACATGATATATAAACAACATAAAGGATACAAGAGCACACGAATTGACAGCCTCCAAGAACACCAAGCAATTTCAAAATTTCCATAAAATTTCAATTTTCGGTTTTGGTAATTCAATCATATTCAAAGGCTTTTATGCATTGCAATAGCTTTATTGATGTTCATTGAACATAATTAGATCATCATACGCATCAAAACCATACTGAATTGCATAAACCGATTGCACTTTTGTTCTTAGTTTCTTGAAAATCGATTTCGATTATATGCGTGTTCTAACTCCAATTTGAGTATGTAATCTTGTTCATGGTGATGTTTAGAATGTTTCTGGGCTGGTTGATTGAATTTTTTATGCAGGTTTATGGAGATGCCATGTTAGGGTTCAAAGAAACCGTGAATTGGGAATTCATCTAATAGTCAATTTCAAACCAAATTAGTAGTGTATTTGGGATCAGTGGCCTTCATTTAATTGATTTGGGCAATTAAAACAGATTTATTGTTTGTGTTTTTCATGTTTCAATGCGCAGGTGTTATAGTGACGATAAAGATCCGTCACTAAAACCTCTAGTGACGGAAAACCGTAGGTATAGCCTAAGCCAACGGACGAAGGATGAAGATGAAGTTTCGCGCGTTTTGGAGATTTGAATTTTGGACTCATTTTTTATATTATTTGTTTCAGTTATAATCACTAACTTGCAGTTGGTCTGGTGGTAAGACGCGCGAATGGAAAGCCTTGAGGGACACGGTTCGAATCCTGGCTTTGTGAATTTTTTTGGCAATTTCCTCTTATTTTGCACGTTTACAATATGATGATTTTAAGCCATTCGTTAATCAGCTAGCGCGCGCTAGCCCAGTGGTTTTGATCCCCTCAGGTAAAGGGGAGGTCCTGGGTTCAAATCTAGGCCTCCCCATTTTTTTTTTAAAACTTTGTTTTCATATTTTCTTTTATAATTATTATTTTTCTATTATATTATTATTATTATAATTGAATTTGTTTTATATTTAACTAACAAAAATTTATATTAAAACTTAATTAAAATTTTTTTTTCATAAATTTAAATAATATATTTTTACATGTAATTTTAATTTTCACTTATAATTTGTAAATAAATCAATTAGGAATTTAATTAAATATTCAAACCTTAATTTTATATTCAAACCTTAAATATTAAAACCCTAATTTCTAACCCTAATTTTTTTTATTTAAACTTAATTAATTTTTTTTCTAATATATAATTAAATAATTAATCTTGTTTTGTAAATATTTATTTTATGATTTATTATTATTCTCATCATCTTATTTTCTTTTAAAAATTGCTTATTTAATTTAAAAATGTTCTTTTAAATTCAATATATTTTTATGCTAACCTTTTCTTCTTATAATTATTTTATCACTAACCTTTTAGTTATTGTTTATTTTATTATATATTTATTATTCAATTGTTTTTATTATAATGTAACTTCAAAAGCCTTGTAATAGTCGTAGTTTATTATTGTTTTATTGTTTATAAATATTCTTGCCATGGTTAGTAATTATAGGGAGTGATAATATGTTTGTAAATTAAAATTAATTTAGAATGACTTACTTAATAAGATAAATATATGAATATGAACACTCACACACGTAAGTCGATCTTTGATCGCCATCCTACACTTTCTAAGGTTACCTCTCATGTTGCCTATTTCTAAGGTCAAGTAAGGTGTCTTAAGCAAAGTCCTTTCATAAATATCATCAAGTCCCTTCAAATTATAAGATCAAGTCCCTTCGAGGTTGCCTACAATAAATGATCTTGTCCCTTCGAGTAAAAGATGATAAGTCCCTACGAATTGCTAAAGACACCTTGCAGTTGCCTAAATTTAGATGTCCCTTCACATGTCCCTTATAACATCCAAGGTAATGACTACCTATTCGTTAATAATAGGGATAGTCTTACCATTGAAAGAACACATAAGAACAGTAAAGACTTAGCATAGGGTAGGTTCCTCTTAAGTACTTGCTCACTTTTCTTCAAAATACTTCATTACACTTCACATTTCAAACAAATTTTCAAAACAAAGTCTTTATGTACATCCATACGAGGATCATTATAAAGTACTTAGAAAATTTTTAATCACACACTACACTTTTTCAAAACAATTTAAAGTGAGCTAAGTAACTAAGAGCCCTTGGATAACCATGGATATAAAGGGTGCTAATACCTTCCCTTTATATAACCTACCCCCCGAACTCAAAATCTTTTTAAGGTCTTTCCTGTTATTTTATGTCCTTTCCTTTTGGATAAAATAAAAGTCGGTGGTGACTCTTGCTATCCGCAACATTTATAGAAAAGTCAGTTCTCCCACCGTGTTACAGAACTGGCGACTCTGTTGGGGACTTAATAAAAGAGGGGTACCCTTAGGAATTAGATCACTTTAAACTTGTTTTCTTTGTTTGCTTTACTTTACTTGTTGGGTGTTCTTATGTGTGAAAGATCCTAACCCGGATCTAGTGTACCTTAGGTAAATGGCAATAGACCAAGGAAACTGTACGGAGTATACCGATATGGTTGATCTGGTGGCCATAGTTAGTGTGACTTCTTGGTTGGTGCTTATGTTCCTTAAGCAAGTTGAGGATAATATGAGGTTGTCATATGTTGTCAATACACTAACTGAATTTTAGAACCTTAGTCATCCCATCTTGGCCTTTAGAAAGTAGTGAGATATCCGGCTTTGGTGAAGACTGAAGTTGGTTGATACTCGATGCTACACTCATTGAGATTCTAAACTTGGAGGGTTTTGGTTGGCAAGTAAGTTGCCTACTGAACAACCACCCTTGTGAAGGATCAATGATATTGAGATCCCTTAGAACCTGGTTACTTCATAGGACAGGATGAACCAACTAAACTTCAGGGGAGGGTACTTACCTTTAAACCACATGCAAGCCTTCAAACCTAGAGATATTGTGTGACTTGTTTGTGTGTGCCACATGTTTGTGATTTGAGCATAACATCATAGCATCATCATGCATCATAAGCATAGCATTTTCACTAACCATTTCAAGGACCAAAGGATTTATCTTTGTTCTTTGTTGCAGGTCATGGCTTCTGCTCGTAGGAATACTATCCGGATCAACTTTGTAGGAATACCTCCTAAGCTCAAGGAATTGGTCTCTCAAGTTTCTGAAAATCCCAATTCATCAAGAGGCATGGTCACTTACTGGATCTAGTCACTTCAGGTTTCAATGAAGACATGATGAGTGTTCTGTTTCAGTTCTTTGATCCTAAACATCATTGCTTCACATTCCCCGACTATCAGCTGGTTCCTACAATGGAAGAGTTCTCTAAACTTCTGGGTATACCTATCCTTGATCAGAGACCTTTCACAGGCTTGGAAAAAGATCCTAAACCTGAAGTCATTGCTGCAGCCCTACATTTGAAGAAATCAGACATTGTACTAGAAACAAGGAGTGAAGTTAAGGGTATTCTTGCTAAGGTATTGATGGAGAAAGCTCAAGTGTTCCTGAAGGCTATGAGTTATGATACTTTTGAGGAGATCTTAGCACTATTGATTTATGTCTTAGTGTTGTTCCCCAATCTAGACCAGTTCATAGACATACACGCCATCAACATATTTCTGACTCATAATCCAGTGCCTACATTACTTGGAGACATCTTACACTCTCTTCATACTCGTACTACGAAGGCACGAGGAACTCTGATGTGTTGTATGCCTTTACTATCTAAGTGGTTTATTTCTCACCTTCCTCGACCAATAATGAAGAATGAACAAGGGTTCAGGTGGTCTAAAAGGATCATGTCACTTTCTCATTCAGACATTCATTGGTGTTCTAGATCTATGGAGAATGTTACTATCATTGACCGTTGTGGGGAGTTTCCTAATGTGCCACTCCTTGGCATAAGAGGGGGTATTACTTACAACCCTTCTTTAGCTCTACGTCTGTTTGGTTACGCTCGGAGTGATGGTCCTCATGACATGCTTATTCAGGGTATTGTGTTCAACTACGACAACGATCTGCAAGGTTACCGTCAAAGGTTCATACGAGCATGGGGGAAAGTGAACAAGGTTGACATCAAGACTCTAGAGCCCAAGTACACTATTCCTATGGAACCTTATCTCAGATGGGTACGAGCACGTGCTCAGACTCTTATGATGTCATATCCTACCATCCTGCCAGTTACTATGGAGCCTGTTGCTGAAGGAGATACTTCTTATATCATTTTTCATCCAGACATGCCCACTGACATGGAAGAATTACAGAGGTCCTGGATCCAGTTGAAGGAGCAAAGAGATACTTTTGAGACTCATTACAAAGCAAGTCAAGAAAGAATATTAGAGCTAACAAAACAACTTCACGAGGAGCGGAATCTCAACTCATATCTCAATACAAAGAGGAAACTCCCATGGGAGACTTAAAACCCCATTTTTTGTATTCATTTCATTTTTATTGTAAGCCCAAGGGGCAAACAAGTTTATTTTATTACTAATAAAAGTTTACCTTTTTGAATGTTTAAACAAATTTAAATCCCGCGGTCCTTGAAAACATTGCATACGCATTTACATACCATATCATTGCATCACAAGTTTCTTATGTACATGTATCTTATCTTCTTGCTGTTTATTTCAGCAGAAATGGCTCTTGAACAGACTGTCAAAGATCTCCAGGCACAGAATGCACAATTCCAAGAGTTGATCTTGAACTTGTCCAAGGGACAAGATGAGCTGAAGACACTGCTGGCTAAGAAGACTAAGAAGGCTAAAAGATCAGGAGGCCTTATCAATCTGGGAAGAAGATTCAAAGGTCCTGTCAAGACAAAGGAACAGGTTGATGATTATGAGTCTGAAAATTCTGAGAAAGAGGGAGGCAGTCTCCATGATACTGTGGGAGATTCTGATTCTGAAGCAAATTATTATCATGATCCTAGTGAAGATAAATACAAGATGTTGGTAGATAGGATGAATGCCATGGAGTTACAAAAATCTCCTGGGCTGGATTTTGAAGATTTGAGTTTAATATCTGGAGTGGTTATACCTATTGGTTTCAAGGTTCCTGCTTTTGTGGTGTATGATGGTGTCTCATGTCCCAAGCTGCATCTAAGATCCTATGTCCGAAGGATTCAACCACATACTGCTGATAAGAAATTGTGGATTCATTTCTTCCAAGAGAGCTTGTCTAGAGCTCAATTGGAATGGTACTATCAATTGGAGAGTGCAAATATTCGTGATTGGAATGATCTTGCTGAGGCCTTCTACAGACAATACCAATACAATGCTGATTTAGCACCTACTCGCATGCAGCTACAGAGCATGTCAATGGGTGCTAAGGAGAATTTCAAGGAGTATGCCTAGAAATGGAGAGACCTGGATGGCAGAGTTCAACCTCCTCTGACTGACAGGGAGTTGGTGGATATGTTTATGAGTACACTGAATGGTCCTTTCTATAGTCACCTCATTGGAAGCTCATCATCCGGTTTCACTGAGCTAATAATGACTGGAGAACATGCAGAGAGTGGTATAAAAAGTGGTAAGATACAGGTGGGTACCTCTTCATCAAGCACTGCAAAGAAGCCCCCTAGTGGAAAGAAGGAGTCTAATGTTGTGTATGGTCAACCCAGTCGTAAAAGGAGTCACCAATCTGTAGGAGCAGTTCACATTTCTAATCCTACTCCTGCAGCACTAGAGCTGCCACCAAACAATCAACAGAAGCCTAGAAGACAGTTCACCAAGATCAACATGTCACTGGCCCAAGCCTTGCAACACCTGTTGAAAGGGGAACTCATTACTTTGAAGGACCCTCCTCAGAATCCTAATACTTCCTCTCCTCGATACAATCCTAATGTAAGATGTGCTTATCACTCTAATTGTCCGGGACATGATACCAACAACTGCTGGATATTGAAAAACAAGATTCAAGATATGATTGAAGCTGGAGAGATTGAATTTGACCCTCCTGGGACTCCAAATGTGATTACTGCTCCCATGCCCAATCATGAGAAGACTGTTAATGCTATTGATGAAGTTTCATATGTTTCCTTAGTAGCAGATGTGACTACGCCCCTGTCTATTATTAAGAAGAAGCTGGTGCAGGCTGGATTCTTTCCAGGTTGCAATGAAGACTGTTTTTATTGTGCTTACAAACCTGATAGCTGTTGGAAGTTGAAAGATGGTATTCAACGCCTCATGGACAATTACACTATATTGTTTGAGAGGACACCTTCTGTGGAAAGTATGGTTGAACATCTAACTCAAGGTGCGAAGGTTGAAGATGTGGACATGGTTGATAAAGTGCCAGTGAAGATTACCTCCAAAGGCCCTGTCAAGATCATTTCCAAGGGTCCTATCAAAATTATTGCTGAAGGCCTGGTAAAGACTGTTGCTGAAGCTAGAGTGGCTCCCATGATTATTACCACTCCTGGCCCTATTCAGTATACTTCTGATAAGGCTATACCCTGGAATTACGGTTATGATGTTTATATCCATGGTGTTAAGCAGGAACCTTTAGCTGATACTACTGATGATAACCTTGATGTTGATAATATTGCTGGATCTAGTAAGATCACCAGAAGTGGAAGAATTTTCTCTCCTCCGGCTACCTCAAAAAATACAGTTACTCCAACTAATACCTCCACTTCTGATCCAAATGCTGATGCTCGGGGCAAAGGTCCTGTAGTTGAACCTGTGCAAGCTGAGGCACCAGCTGCTGAGAATCTTTCTAAACAGATGGAAGAAGTGTTGAAGATCATTCGCAAGAGTGATTATGATATTGTTGACCAGTTGGGGCATACTCCCTCCAAAATTTCCATGTTGTCTTTGTTGCTGTGTTCTGAGGCTCATGCTAAAGCCTTGATCAAGTTCTTGAGGACTGCTCATGTACCAAATGAAATTTCTGTGGATCAATTCGAAAATTGTGTTGCATATCTGACTTATGATAATGGGTTGGGCTTTTCTGATGCTGACTTAACTCCTGCCAAGAGAAACCATAACAGAGCTTTACATATCTCCATTGAATATAGGGGCACTACCTTGTCTCATGTGTTGATAGACAATGGTTCTTCACTGAATGTACTTCCCAAAGAGGTTCTGAACAAGCTCAGTCCTGAAGATGCTGTGTTAAGACCAAGTAATATAGTGGTGAGGGCCTTTGATGGTTCAAGAAGAGTGGTGCATGGAGAAATAGATCTCCCGATCAAAGTAGGCTCTCAAGTCTTCAATTCTACCTTCTATGTAATGGATATTCGTCCTGCGTATTCCTGTTTGCTTGGTTGCCCCTGGATCCACGGGGCAGGTGCTGTGACCTCCACTTTACATCAGAAGCTGAGATATCCAGTGAAGGGAAATATCGTCACTGTTTACGGAGAGGAAGAATATATGATCAGTCATGTGAATACATTTAAGTATGTTGAAGTGGAAGGTGAATATGTTGAGACTCCTTGCCAGACATTTGAAGTAGTTCCTTAGGTTGTTCCTACTGCTGAAGCTCCTCTTGTTGTTAAAACAGTTCCTGTGGTTACCAGAGTACCTCCTACAATGGCTTCCCTCAAATATGCTAGAGCTGTAGTTGAAGAAGGTGGTTGTACTATTTGGGGTCAGCTTCCTGACATTCCTTACAAGTCTGACAAGTTTGATTTGGGTTTCACTGCAGAGTCCCAGAAGGCTGTTCGTCGTGCTCGTGTTGTTCGTATCACCAATCAAGGGATCATGAAAGATCAAATCAATATTGTGGGTGACTATAATGAAGACTACAACCTGGATAACTGGATTTTTCCTACTGTGGGTGATGGGCTCAACAATTGGAAGACTGAAGACGTTATTCATATCTCTTTTAGTCAGGAGTAAATACTATTACTGTATTTTTATTTTAAGTTTGTAATTTTGAACAATTAAACTTTTAAGCCTTGTGCCTTACCCGGGGCACAATGGTATGCTTGTTTCGGGATGTCATTTCATTTGCATACTTCATTCAATAAAAATCAATGGACGTTTCTTTTTCGTAAAAATTGTGCTCCTTGTCTTTCTTTTATTTTATTTTTTGTTTTATCAGCTATGAGTTCTTACACACACCCACATCACTAAAATGCAGATCCTCATCCACTCTGGATCCTGTTGATAACAGTTCTACTATTGCCAATTATAATTTCGAGAATCCGATCTATCAAGTTGAAAATGGAAAGGAGGAAGATTGTGAAGTACCTGTAGAGCTTGCCAGGTTGTTACAACAAGAAGAGAAAGCTATACAGCCACATGAAGAGCCAATCGAAGTTGTGAATTTGGGAACTGAAGAAAACAGGAAAGAGGTCAAGATAGGGGTTGAATTAGAGGATGGTGTTAAAAGCATATTAATTCAGATGTTACGTGATTATATGGAGATTTTCGCTTGGTCCTATGAAGATATGCCAGGGCTGGATACAGACATTGTGGTTCACCGGTTACCAGTAAAAGAAGATTGTCGTCCGAAGAAGCAGAAGGTTCGTCGCATGCGTCCTGAAATGTAAGAAAAGATTAAAGCAGAGGTAATGAAACAATTTGATGCAGGGTTCTTAGCTGTGACTTCTTATCCTCAATGCGTTGCAAACATGGTGTCGGTACCTAAGAAAGATGGTAAAGTACGTATGTGTGTAGACTACAGGGATTTGAATAAGGCCAGCCCCAAAGATGACTTTCCACTTCCTCATATTGATGTTCTGGTAGACAACACTGCTCAGCATAAAGTATTCTCTTTCATGGACGGTTTCTCTGGTTACAATCAAATCAAGATGGCACCTGAAGATATGGAGAAGACTACATTTGTTACACAGTGGGGTACTTTTTGTTATAAAGTGATGCCATTTGGTTTGAAGAGCGTCGGGGCAACATATCAGCGTGCTATGGTGGCTTTGTTTCACGATATGATTCATCATGAGATAGAGGTATATGTGGATGATATGATAGCCAGGTCCCAGAATGAAGAGCAACACCTTGATCATCTGCATAAGTTGTTTGAGAGGTTGAAGAAATACAAGTTGAGATTGAACCCAAACAAGTGTACTTTTGGAGTGAGGTCCGGTAAACTCTTGGGTTTCATCGTCAATGGAAAAGGTATTGAAGTGGATCCTGCAAAAGTGAAAGCTATACAAGAGATGCCAGCTCCCCGTACTGAGAAGGAAGTTAGAGGTTTCTTGGGATGACTGAATCACATTTCAAGATTTATTTCCCAATTAACTGCTACCTGTGAACCAATTTTCAAGTTGTTGAAGAAAGATCAGGTAATGGAATGGAATGATGAATGCCAAACAGCCTTTGATGAAATCAAGAGATATCTTCTATAACCTCCAATTTTGATGCCACTAGTTGATGGAAGACCCTTGATTATGTACTTAACAGTATTAGACAACTCAATGTGGTGTGTATTGGGGCAACATGACGAGTCTGGTCGAAAAGAGCAGGCAATATACTACCTTAGCAAAACGTTTACTGACTGTGAAACAAGATACTCACTGCTCGAGAAAACTTGCTGCACTTTGGCATGGGCTGCTCGCCGACTAAGACAATATATGTTGATTCATACTACCTTATTGATTTCGAAGATGGATCCAATCAAGTACATATTCGAGAAACCTGCTCTCTCCGGATGAATAGCAAGATGGCAAATGATCTTAACAGAATATGATATACAGTATACTACTCAGAAGGCTATTAAAGGAAGTGTTATAGCTGATCATTTGGCTCATCAAGCAGTGGATGATTATCAGTCAATGAGTTTTGAGTTCCCTGATGAAGACATTATGATTATTACCAAAGAACCTGAACAATATGACAGACCTGAACAAGGATCCCGATGGACTATGGTTTTTGACGGAGCTTCTAATGCACTTGGTAATGGTGTTGGTGTTGTGATCATTTCCCCTGAAGGTTGTCATACCCCGATTACTGCAAGACTTTGTTTCTATTGTACCAATAACATGGTTGAGTATGAGGCATGCATCCTGGGTATCAAAGCTGCCATTGATATGAAGATTCAGTTCCTGGACGTGTATGGAGATTCTGCCCTGGTAGTAAGTCAGATTAAAGGAGATTGGGATACCAAGCATGAAAATCTTATTCCTTACAGAGAGCATGTGTTGTCTTTGATCCCATATTTTGAAGAGATTACTTTTGGATACATTCCACGAGGAGAGAATCAGTTGGCAGATGCATTAGCCACCATGGCATTTATGTTTGAGATTAGCTGGGATGATGAAGCTCCCAAGATTACTATTGATAGATTTGAGAAGCCTGCATACTGCAATGAGATTGATATTGAAGGAGGAGAGGAAAAGCCTTGGTTCTATGAAGTAAAAAGATATCTTGAAACTCAGGAGTTCCCTGAAGGGGCATCTGTCAAAGATAAGAAGTTTCTGAGAAGGTTTTCTGCTAAGTTCTTCTTGAGTAACGGAATTTTGTACAAGCGTAATCATGATTCAACTTTGCTTCGTTGTGTGGATTAGAAGGAAGCAACATAGATTATGGAAGACATGCATGATGTGATCTTTGGCACTCATTCTAGTAGTCAGACCATGGCAAAGAAAATATTGAGAGCAGGTTACTATTGGTCTACCATGGAAGCTGACTGCTATCAACATTCCAGAACATGTCACAAGTGTCAAATCTATGCTGATAAAGTACATATACCTCCAGCTCCATTGAATGTGTTGACTGCTCCTTGGCCTTTTGCTATGCGGGGCATTGATATGATTGGTGAGATCAAGCCTACTGCTTCAAATGGGCATCGTTTCATCCTGGTTGCTATTGATTACTTTCGCGCGTTTTGGAGATTTGAATTTTGGACTCATTTTTTATATTATTTGTTTCAGTTATAATCACTAACTTGCAGTTGGTCTGGTGGTAAGGCGCGCGTATGGAAAGCCTTGAGGGACACGGTTCGAATCCTGGCTTTGTGAATTTTTTTGGCAATTTCCTCTTATTTTGCAGGTTTACAATATGATGATTTTAAGCCATTCGTTAATCAGCTAGCGCGCGCTAGCCCAGTGGTTTTGATCCCCTCAGGTAAAGGGGAGGTCCTGGGTTCAAATCCAGGCCCCCCATTTTTTTTTAAAACTTTGTTTTCATATTTTCTTTTCTAATTATTATTTTTCTATTATATTATTATTATTATTATTGAATTTGTTTTATATTTAACTAACAAAAATTTATATTAAAACTTAATTAAAATTTTATTTTCATAAATTTCATAATATATTTTTACATGTAATTTTAATTTTCACTTATAATTTGTAAGTAAATCAATTAGGATTTTAATTAAATATTCAAACCTTAATTTTATATTCAAACCTTAAATATTCAAACCCTAATTTTTTTTATTTAAACTTAATTAATTTTTTTTCTAATATATAATAAATAATTAATCTTGTTTTGTAAATATTTATTTTATGATTTATTATTATTCTCATCATCTTATTTTCTTTTAAAAATTCTTTAAAATTGCTTATTTAATTTAAAAATGTTCTTTTAAATTCAATATATTTTTATGCTAACCTTTTCTTCTTATAATTATTTTATCACTAACCTTTTAGTTATTGTTTATTTTATTATATATTTATTATTCAATTGTTTTTATTATAATGTAACTGCAAAAGCCTTGTAATAGTCGTAGTTTATTATTGTTTTATTGTTTATAAATATTCTTGCCATGGTTAGTAATTATAGGGAGTGATAATATGTTTGTAAATTAAAATTAATTTAGAATGACATACTTAATAAGATAAATATATGAATATGAACACTCACACACGTAAGTCGATCTTTGATCGCCATCCTACACTTTCTAAGGTTACCTCTCATGTTGCCTATTTCTAAGGTCAAGTAAGGTGTCTTAAGCAAAGTCCTTTCATAAATATCATCAAGTCCCTTCAAATTATAAGATCAAGTCCCTTCGAGGTTGCCTACGATAAATGATCTTGTCCCTTCGAATAAAAGATGATAAGTCCCTACGAATTGCTAAAGACACCTTGCAGTTGCCTAAATTCAGATGTCCCTTCACATGTCCCTTATAACATCCAAGGTAATGACTACCTATTCGTTAATAATAGGGATAGTCTTACCATTGAAAGAACACATAAGAACAGTAAAGACTTAGCATAAGGTAGGTTCCTCTTAAGTACTTGCTCACTTTTCTTCAAAATACTTCATTACACTTCACATTTCAAACAAATTTTCAAAACAAAGTCTTTATGTACATCCATACGAGGATCATTATAAAGTACTTAGAAAATTTTTAATCACACATTACACTTTTTCAAAACAATTTAAAGTGAGCTAAGTAACTAAGAGCCCTTGGATAACCATGGATATAAAGGGTGCTAACACCTTCCCTTTATATAACCTACCCCCCGAACTCAAAATCTTTTTAAGGTCTTTCCTGTTCTTTTATGTCCTTTCCTTTTGGATAAAATAAAAGTCGGTGGCGACTCTTGCTATCCGCAACATTTATAGAAAAGTCAGTTCTCCCACCGTGTTACAGTGTTCACCAAAGCTCTTGGTCCACAGCCTTTCATTGATTGTTTATCCAAGCTTGGTTTAATAGATCTGTATCAACCTCAAGCTTGTGAGGGGGTAATAGCAGCAGTGCAAGAAGAAGATAGATACATAAGCAAGAAGAGTGCATTATAGCTTATTATGGAGTGTAGCTCATTCAATAACTAATTCAGTTTTTCTGTTATGAAGTTAGTTAGCTAGTTAGAGTTAGTTGCACTCTATATAAGAACCTTGTAACTACTTTACACTGCATCAATACAACAAGCTTCTTCTTCATTTTCTTCTGCACTTTTTCTCTTCCATTCCTCCATTAATGTAGTATGCAGTTTGCTTAGATGGTATCAGAGCAGGTTGATCCTGCTCTGTTTCTGCTGTGCCATCATCATGATCAAAGATTTAATGGTGATCAGTTTCATTATTTGTTTTTGTTTGAATTCTGCTTGAAGTTGCAGAATCTTACTCGTTTTTCATTGTTTTCTAGCTTTCTTTCGAAAGAGTTTTTCTCCTTGTTCGTCGAATCTATTCTTCATTATGACAAGGAATAACAACAATAACACTACGACAAATACTTCAGGTCAGGATCAATTGGGTCCTTACTACGTTCATCCATCTGAAAATTCATCCACGGTATGCGTCATGCCTCCATTATCAGGTGAAAACTACCATGCCTGGTCCATGAAGATGAGAAGAGCATTGGCAATGAAAAATAAGTTTCAATTTGTAGATGGAACTATCGAAGAACCAGAGAAGAATAGTCTTAACTATTTTGTGTGGCAAAGATGCAATAATCTTGTTCATACATGGATCATCAACTCAATTGCACCCTCAATTGCACAAAGTGTGGTGTTTATTGATAGTGCATATGAAATGTGGAATGATCTCAAAGATAGATTCATGAGAGGAGATCGCATTCGTGTTGCACAATTGTATCAAGAAATATCAAATCTGAAGCAAGGTAATAAGAAGATTTCAGATTATTTCACTGAATTGAGAAGTTTATGGGAAGAACTTGATCAATATAGACCGATGCCAAGTTGTACTTGTCGCATAACATGTGTTTGCCTAGATATGAGGAATATCAGAGGTTTTAGAGTCGAGGATAGAATTATCCAGTTCTTGATCGGTTTGAATGAAGAATTCCATGGAGTTATATCACAGGTATTGTCTTATTTCTTTAATCGATTAGTTATAACTAATTCTATTTTCTCCAAATAAAAATCGGTAAGTCCACTAAACTAACATTCGTCAAATATATTCCTCCGACATGTCACTGAACTCAATTGTTATCACCAAAATTCATTTGAAATCTATAATCGACTCAATTTATCAAATAAATAATTATTTAAGAAATAGGGGCGTTACAACTCTCCCCCACTTAGAATATTTTCGTCCTCGAAAATTTACCTGAATCAAACAGAGTCGGATACGACTTCTTCATTTGATCTTCTCGTTCCTAAGTCAAACTTTCACCACCTGGTCCACTCCACAATACATTCACCAAAGTAATTTCCTTGCCTCATAATTGTTTCATCTCCCGACCATCTATCCTCACTAGTAATGCTTCAACAGTTAGGTTATCTCTTACATGTACATCATCCATCTTAATAACATGCGACGGATCCGATATATACTTCATCAGTCGTGACACATGAAACACATCACGTAGATTCGCAAGTGACGGTGGTAATGCAATCCGGTAAGCCACCTTTCTGATTCTCTATGAAATCTGTTATGGTCCCACAAAACGCATAGTGAGATTTCTTGACTTCAAAGCTCACCCAACACCTGTTATTAAAGTAAACACATGATCTCCTTCTTGAAATTCTAATGTTTTCCTTCTTTTATCATGATAATTCTTTTGACGACTCTGCGAAGTTTTCATCCTCTCTTGTATCACTTTGATATTTACAGTTGTCTCTTGCACAATCTCAAGTCTGGGTACATCACTCTCTCCTGATTCATACCAACACAATGGAGTCCTACACCTCCGACCATACAACGCTTTATACAACATCATTCCAATACTAGCATGAGAACTGTTGTTGTAGGTAAACTCAATCAATGGCAAATGAGTGTCCCACGATCCTCCGTGGTCCAACACACATGCTCTCAACAAATCCTCCAAATTGGATAGTCCTCTACATTTGACCGTCTGTTTGCGTATGATATGCATAACTGATCCTTAACTTAGTACCCAAGGCATCTTGCAACTTTTCCAAAATCTCGACGTAAACCTCATATCTTTGTCCGACACTATGCTCGAAGGTATCCCATGTAATCTCATAATTTCATTAATGTACAATTCAACCAACTTATGCATGGAGTGATTAATATTCATTAGTAATAAATGATATGACTTAGTTAATCTATCCATAATCACCCAAATAGAATCGTTTCCCTTCACCGTCCTCGGCAATCCCGATACAAACTCCATGGAAATACTATCCCACTTCCACTCTGGAATATTCAGCGGTTATGTAACACCCTTCTACCCCAAATACAAATTATATAAATGAACTGAAATAATCAGAGTAACTCATAGAAGGTGTCACATTTCTTCATAAAACATCAATCCAAAATATTATATTAAAAATATTATTTTCTCTGAAAATCAAACTATTGCAGCGGAATCATATATTCAAAAATATTTTTCCTCATATCTCATTAAAACGTAAAGACCTTTTGGTCAAAGTCAACATTTATCATCATTCTCAATTCAACATTTAACAACTCATAAAACTCATAATAACAAAAAGACAATCCAATCATATAAGCGTTCTATTCCCCTGATGTTACATCTATCAGAGCAAGACACCAGACACTCTAGAACTAAGCTATACAGCTTCCAGCTAAGACTTCATGCTCCGCGAACTCATCTCGGATATCTGCAAGTTACCCACAAAAGAGGCAACATTTCCAAGCAGGCAGGGTGAGAAATCATAATTCATTATAATAATATAAGGATATGGAATATAAATAAATTAAGTACAACAATATCATAACTTCGTCAACAGCAAAATTCAACAACAACGCAACCACAAACACATTTTTTTAAATGCGATGTCAACTATAATGAAATGCATAATATGCAATTTTCTTCGTGAGATGGACACATGGCCATCAACCTTCCACAAGGGAGCACACCAAAATCACTAAATCACTTCAATCCGCACAATGGGAAAATGTGATATCCCATGTTTGTTGATGAATTTTTATTTAACTCTGGAAAAATAATTAAAATCAGGTCGAAATGGGGGTGTTACACCGTTTGTCAAAACCGTCACACCAACTGTCGTTATCTCTCATGACGGGTAGGGAACTGACGTAAAATGCATGTTGTGACGGTTACAAATTGTCATAACTTTCCCTTTGTTTTTTGTTTTTATTGTTGATTACGACAGTTCAAACGGTCGTAACTTTCTATTCCACTGGTGCAGCTGCAGGTAAATTTGTAGGAAATTTCCTTTCCACAGGTAAATCTACAAGTAATTTATTTTTAAAATTAAAAAAAAAAATATAATTGTAGAAATATGAACATAATGGAACAGAAAATCTCATATATTCATTCAACTAAACACACACACACACACACACACACACACACACATATATATATATATATATATATATATATATATATATATATATATATATATATATATATATATATATATATATATATATATATATCACATTACATTTATACAAGCTCCATGTAAGAAAATACAGCCTCTAATAAAAAATATAAAAAAAAATTCTAACTATATGCCATCTCTTGAAGTCCGTCGCTGATAACGAGAAATCACATCGTATTATTACTATGTTTTTAGTCCGTTTTTATCATACATTAGTCCTTTTAACTCCCGATTATTTCGAGTTTATATGCCACATTGCAGGTACAATATGTCTAGAGCCAAAATTATGGAAAAAGATCAAAGGAACAAAATTTAGCATGAAAAGAAAAGAGAAGAACTCAATTATGCTAAAACTGCAGAATTTGTTGTTATCACGGTCGTCACAAGGGTCTTACGACCGTGACGCGCCTTTTTAAGGTCTTACGACCGTCACACTTCGTTACGACCGTAACGCGCTAAACATTAGAATTCTGCCCGTTACACACATGTCACGATCGTTACAAGGCTTATTTAATTAATTTGAGATATAATTGAAGGCGTGCAACTAATGGAATTGAAGGAAGTCTTTGTTGACTCCGTATTTATCTCCTCCAACTGAACCAAGTAAAGCATGTTTCCCTGATTCTTCTCAACGAACGCACACGAAGTCCACTTTCTCTTTTTCAACTGAAAGCCCAATAATGCTTATAAATAGAAGAAGCTGAGACGAGAACCAGACGGAGTTTTTGATTGCCAAATTTGTGCGAAAGCTCTGCCAATTTCTACACCCATTTTTGCAGTATTTGTTTTTCTCTACTTTAGTTTATTTTCCCTTACCTTAATAACAATTTCCAACATCAGGAAATTGTTATCGCATTTATTTTCTTTTAGCCTCAGAATTTAGTTACTCTATTTAATTTGGACGCTCCAAGCTTGCCAGATTGTGGAAGAGGGAGCCGAAGAGTTTATTTGTTCAGGTTTTAATTTGCAATTAATATTAAGTTTCATTTATTTATGTTAAGTTCCCGTCGTCATTATATAATGCATGTTTTAATGTCTATTAATTACATTTTGTGTTCGTCTGTTGTTTTAATTAATATGAGTAGCTAAATTAACTGAGTCGGTATGTAATAAATCAACCAAACGGATGAATCGAATCTAAGCTAAAAACATTTACGAACTTATATTCTGGATGTGACTTTTTATAATTAAAATCAAGCTTTTTGTTACGAGAGTAAGAGAAGTAAAATAGGCTAGGTCGAAACCACGAGAGTGTGAGATTTTAACCGGATAGCTAAAGTTAGGCATTCGATTTAAATACAGCGAGAGCGCTTTAAAACGAGTTAGATTTATTAAGTTTTCAAAAATTATTTTCTAAACACTTATGGGCTAGCGAGAGCAGACATAGGGCTTTAGGAGTACGATCTGAGATAAGACCACGAGAGTGTGAGTCGAGGATTTTTAAATTGGTAATCTCTACAGAATTATTTAAGTGAAACATCTTTATAAGCTTAGACTAAATTGATCCGCATAGGTTAATCTTATTACATACTGACCGCCTTATCATTATTTCTTTAATTAAGTTTAGTTTCCTGTTTTTAATCCCTAAAACAATAACCGTGACAAATTTCCGCCTTAGCTAAACTAGCAAATCTTCTAGCACTAGAGTGATTACAAAGTCCCTGTGGGTTCGACATCTTTTTATTACTATTGCGATAGGCTGTGCACTTGCAGTTTAGATACCGTTAGACACATTAGGTCTTCGTACATACCTATGAAATCGTAGTTAGGAAGCTGAGAAAGATCCTGAGTAACCATCTAGATAACAGAAATACGAGTGTTTGGCTAATCGTTCTAACATTTGATCTATAAAAGGTAGTGAGAAATGATCTTTTCGAGTGGCTTTGTTTAGTTTTCGATAATCGATGCACACTCTATGTCCGGTCACTACTCTTTGTGATATCGATTCGCCTTTAGCGTTTTTCACAACAGTGATACCTCCTTTCTTTGGTACTACATGTACTGGACTAACCCATTGACTATCAGAGATTGGATATATTATTCCAACGTCTAGTAGTTTCTTAACTTCATCTTTTACTACAGTGCTAAGGATTGGGTTAATTCTTCTTTGAGATTCTCTAGAGGTTTTGCAATCTTCTTCTAGCATAATACGATGCATACAGATTGAAGGACATATTCCTTTGAGATCAGATATGTTATATCCTAATGCAGTTGGGTATTTCTTTAAGACATCTAAAAGTTTCTTCGTTTCGAGTGTTCCTAAACCAGAATTGATTATAACTGGTCGCGTACATTCAGTGTCTAGGAATTCGTATCTTAGGTTCTTGGGATAAGGTTTTTAACTCTAATTGATATTTCTTCTTGCATGGCATGGGGTCCGGTGTAAGTGCTAAACTTTCGCTTAGACTATCATCTTGATATAGTGCACGCCAATTGTCATCTTCGAAAATCGGAGGGATTTGAATTCCCATAATTTCAGAGTAAGTGGTATGTTCTGCTTCCATTTCTCTTACGCACTCGTCTATTACGTCAATTAGATAACATGTATCGTCCATGGTTGGTGCTTGCAGGAATTAAGTAAGGATGAATTCCACTTTTTCCTCTCCAACTTCAAACGTAAGTCTGCCCTTCTTAACGTCAATTATGGCTCTAGCTGTGGCTAGGAAAGGTCTTCCTAATATGATGGGTGTAACAGAGTCCTCGGTAATGTCCATGATTATGAAATCGGTCGGGATATAGAATTGACCTATCCTTACTGGAACGTTTTCCAATATTCCTACAGGATATTTGACTGATCGGTCAGCTAACTGTACCGACATTTTAGTAGGTCTAAGTTCTTCCATCTCCAACTTCTTGCAAATAGATAAGGGCATGACACTAATACTTGCTCCCAAGTCGCATAGAGCTTTGTCTATAACGAACTTTCCAATGTTGCAAGGTATAGAGAAACTACCTGGATCTTTCAACTTAGGGGGCATATTGTTCTGAATGATTGCGCTACACTCAGCAGTAAGTGTAACGGTTCCGTTATCCTATATCTTCTTCTTATTGGATAAGATTTCCTTTAGAAATTTAGCATACGAGGGCATTTGAGTGATAGCTTCTGTAAACGAAATAGTAATATTTAACTGTTTCAGAAGTTCAACAAATTTCTTAAACTGGCCCATCGTCTTGGAATTGGTTAATCTCTGAGGGTACGAAATCGGTGGTTTATAAGGTGGTGGAGGAACATAAGGCTTCTCTTTCTCCACTGCCTCTTGATTATTATCTTCCTTTTCTTCTGGTTCATTCTCATTTTCAGTCGGCTTATCCTGCTTTTGGCACATGGCTGGATTGTCAAGTCTTGGATCAGCAGGTCCGTCAAGTTCTTTGCCACTTCTTAGTATCACAGCATTGGCTTGTCCTTTTGGGTTAGGTTGGGGTTGTCCAGGAAATACTCCATCTAGGGCAGCGGTAGGTGCTTGTTGTTGAGCTACTTGTGAAATCTGAGTTTCAAGCATTTTGTTATGTGTAGCTAACGCATCTACCTTGCTCACCAATTGCTTAATCTGCTCACTAGTGTGTATATTTTGGTTCAAGAATTCCTTGTTTGTTTGAGATTGGGTAGCTATGAAGCTCTCCATCATTAATTCAAGGTTTGATTTTCTAGGAACATTAGGAGCAGTCTTTTGATATCCTGGTGGTGTAGTTGGCGCTTGTCCTGGTGCGTATAAAGCATTGTTGTTCTTATAAGAGAAATTCGGATGATTCTTCCAACCTGGGTTGTATGTGTTCGAGTACGGGTTTCCTTGAGCATAATTCACTTGATCTGTGGGAATTCCTGCTAATAGTTGACAATCAGGGACAGCATGTCCTGGAACTCCACATAACTCACAGTTAGGTGTTACAGCAGCCACGGTGGTTGTTGGTGTTATGGCCAAGTTGTCGATCTTTTGATTAAGTGAATCAAACTTTGCATTAACTTGGTCCATACTACTCACTTCGTACATACCTCCTTTCGTTGGTTTCTCAGTTGCGACTCTCTCGATTCCCCATTGGTAATGATTCTAAGCCATACTCTCGATAAGTGTATAAGCTTCGTTATATTCTTTGTTCATCAATGCGCCGCCCGCGGCAGCGTCTATTGTCATTCTTGTGTTGTACAAGAGACCATTGTAAAAGGTATGGATCACCATCCAATTAACTAAACCATGATGTGGACAAAGTCTCAGCATATCTTTGTATCGTTCCCAAGCTTCGAAAAGTGACTCGTTTTCCTTTTGCTTAAATTCGTTGATTTGAGCTCTTAGCATAGCCGTCTTGCTAGGTGGGAAATATCTTGCTAAGAAAACTTTCTTCAGTTCCTCCCATGTAGTTACTGAATTCGAGGGTAGAGATTGAAGCCAGACTCTTGCTCTGTCTCGTAGCGAGAAAGGAAAAAGGCGTAATCTGATTGCTTCTTGGGTAACTCCATTAGCTTTCATTGTATCTGTGTACTGCACAAATATCGAAAGATGAAGGTTCGGATCCTCGGTAGGATTTCCGGCGAATTGGTTTTGTTGCACAGCTGATATCAGTGAAGGTTTCAACTCGAAATCGTTTCGGTTGATAGCTGGCGCGACAATGCTGGAATGCGGTTCAGCTTGTGAAGGACTAGCGTAATACTTGAGAGGATGATTTTGTTCTTCAGTCATTTCTGCGTCTTTCGATGTTCCAACTGGTTCAGGTGGATCAACTTGAAGATCTGGAATGTTGTATTTTCGTTGGTATTCTAATATTCTTCTTCTTAAATGTAAGAAGCGTTCTAATTCAAGGACTGGAGGCTGCAAGTCTTCGCCTTGAGAGCGAGTACTTGGCATAAAATCGGTAAATTAGATTAGGGAAAATAAATTGTTGCCTTAGTCTAGATAGTGCTACTCTAATAGTGCACTAGTGACTAAATCAAAGTCCCCGGCAACGGCGCCAAAAACTTGATGTACGGAGACCTAATGTGTCTAACGGTATCTAAACTGCAAGTGAACAACCTATCGCAATAGTAATAAAAAGATGTCGAACCCACAGGGACTTTGTAATCACTCTAGTGCTAGAATATTTGCTAGTTTAGCTAAGGCGGAAATTTGTCACGGTTATGGTTTTAGGGATTAAAAACGGGAAACTAAACTTAATTAAAGAAATAATGATAAGGCGGTCGGTATGTAATAATATTAACCTATGCGGATCAATCTAGTCTAAGCTTATAAAGATGTTTCACTTAAATAATTCTGTAGAGATTACTAGTTTAAAAATCCTTGACTCACAATCTCGTGGTCTTATCTCAGATCATACTCCTAAAGCCCTATGTCTGCTCTCGCTAGCCCATAAGTGTATAGAAAATAATTTTTGAAAACTTAATAAGTCTAACTTGTTTTAAAGCGCTCTCGCTGTATTTAAATCGAATGCCTAACTTTAGCTATCCGGTTAAAATCTCACACTCTCGTGGTCTCGACCTAGCCTATTTTACTTCTCTTACTCTCGTAACTAAAAGCTTGATTTTAATTATAAAAAGTCACAGCCAAAATATAAGTTCGTAAATGTTTTTAGCTTAGATTCGATTCATCTGTTTGGTTGCTTTATTACATACCGACTCAGTTAATTCAGCTACTCATATTAATTAAAACAACAGATGAACACATAATGTAATTGCAAATTAAAACCTGAACAAATAAACTCTTCGGCTCCCTCTTCCACAATCTGGCAAGCTTGGAGCGTCCAAATTAAATAGAGTAACTAAATTCTGAGGCTAAAAGAAAATAAATGCGATAACAATTTCCTGATGTTGGAAATTGTTATTAAGGTAAGAAAAAATAAACTAAAGTAGAGAAAAACAAATACTGCAAAAATGGGTGTAGAAATTGGCAGAGCTTTCGCACAAATTTGGCAATCAAAAACTCCCCCTGGTTCTCGTCTCAGCTTCTTCTATTTATAAGCATTACTGGGCTTTCAGTTGAAAAAGAGAAAGTGGACTTCGTGTGCGTTCGTTGAGAAGAATCAGGGAAACATGCTTTACTTGGTTCAGTTGGAGGAGATAAATACGGAGTCAACAAAGACTTCCTTCAATTCCATTAGTTGCACGCCTTCAATTATATCTCAAATTAATTAAATAAGCCTTGTAACGATCGTGACATATGTGTAACGGGCAAAATTCTAATGTTTAGCGCGTTACGGTCGTAAGGAAGTGTGACAGTCGTAAGACCTTAAAAAGGCGCGTCACGGTCGTAAGACCCTTGTGACGACCGTGATAACAACAAATTCTGCAGTTTTAGCAGAATTGAGTTCTTCTTTTCTTTTCATGCTAAATTTTGTTCCTTTGATCTTTTTCCATAATTTTGGCTCTAGACATATTGTACCTGCAATGTGGCATATAAACTCGAAATAATCGGGAGTTAAAAGGACTAATGTATGATAAAAACGGACTAAAAACATAGTAATAATACGATGCGATTTCTTGTTATCAAACTACCCCATACTTAAACCTTTGCTTTTCCTCAAGCAAATAATCAATTGAAAAATGATCGGACAAATTTCATCAGACGCATACACATAACATACCATTAGTTTTCTCCGAAATAGATACGAGAAGTCATTAGTTAGATAGACCGATACTAGAGTAGAACACTAACGATACACTAATGACACAAGCAACAAGCTAAGTCGTCGACTTCCCTTTAAACGAAACATTCAGTAATTCTGTTATGATTCTACCTAGAGTCCCTCGTTCTTATTTCACCAGGTTTTGTTCTAGCGCAATCACATTGAGCCCTTTGTCTTAGCACACACGTAGTGGAGTAGCCGGTTAGTGACTTTGATCCTTTATTAGCACGGGGTCTGGTACACGAATGTGGCAACCCTTTACATGTTATCAAAATTGGAGGTTGTGGGGGATCGAGCCGTAGCACGCCCTACCAAGTTCAGAACCAGATACCTCTGAACTAACCAGCAATGGACTCCTTCTTCTATTACTCATCTCTTATATGCGACCGTGTACTTTGGTGCAAATTCTCTTTTTATGGCAGCGAGATATGAAGGATTATTTATAGATTAGGCATCAAACACTTATGTTCATCGGCTCCCCACGTGATTTATGTCTAGACGGTGCTGACTGCTAGTATAAACTACTAGGGGTTACTTTAGAACTAAGACTTAAGATATAGGCATAACAGTTATCGAAATGGATTGCTTAAGTATGAAGTCTAAGGTGTCAAGACTGTATTGATCTTGTTGGATCTTTCTCAGCTTCCTAACTACGATTTCATAGGTATGTCGAGTTATGCGAAGATAAAGCAAATTTTTTTTGGTATGGCTAAATAAAGCGGGGAAGAATTGAAACATGAGAAAAATCATAAATAACGAAAAGGTACCTCTCCCACACTATATCAGACATTGTCCTCAATGTTGTAATATAATAGCGGGGAAATACGATACAAAAACAGAATGCAAAACTAAAAAGAAAAACTAATGCTACTAACGACCACGGTCTCGGCTTCTGGTGCGGGAACGTCTGGTAGGAGTGGCTTCGTCATCGGAACCATTGACAGTAAGAGCGGTGACGTCCCTCCTCAAAGCTTCTAAATCGCTTAAGACCTCACCTAACTTCTCATCCGTTGTTTCCTGGTTTTTGACAACAGTGGCAAGGAGTGCATCATACTGCTCCTGCTGCTTCCGCTCAAGTGCGGCATTCATCTGGTTTTGCTGGTGAATGGCACAGAGGATGTCGTCAAGGGTGATCTCAACAGAAGGCGGCTGCCTGGTAGAAGTCTCAGGTATGTCCTGAACTGGCTCAACACGATCCATCTCATCTTGCATCTCATCCACAGGTGCATCAGGCTGGTCTTCAACAATCGGAACATGGCCTGTGGGAGCTGGTAAATCAAATAGCCAGTTGGCTCTGTTTGATGGATCTATTCTGTTCCTGCAAGGCAAAACAATGTTATGATAAATGGTGCCTTGTATCACAGGGTTAAACTTGCCATCCTCACGCTGAGAGATCATGTGTGCAGACTTGCAGTAGCTCATTGTAAGCAGCTCCGGTGCCATAGAAGGCAGATTAGTGAGGTTGGCACCAAGATTCAACTGTAGAGCTAGGAAAGTGACAATCCCGCCAATATAGAAGGGTGTGGCGCCTCTTGTTGCTACGGATTGAATGTGGGCCAGTAGGAATGGAGCGGCATTGATTTGCTCGTCATTCAGATCACAATGCAAGAACAAGAGCTCCTTAGAATTGAGCTTATGGTTGCTCTCCCTTGTGAAGATGGTTTTGCAGATGATACGATGAAAGTACCAGATCGCTGGATTGTGAATGTGAGTGGCGTTGAGACTATGATAGGCTGAAGCACGACTATTGGTAATGTTGTACCACAAAGTAAAAGCTGTCTCATTGAAGTTGTCTGGCACACGAAGGTGGACACCTTCACCGTGACTGAAGCCTAGAAGTTCTGCGAATCTAGTTTGTATGAGTTCAAACTCTCTGCCAAACATTCAGAATTTTGTTATACCTGAGAGTTGGTTTGTGGATCCAGAGGGTGTGATATAATGGAAAGAGCTCAGGAACTCCAGAGTGAGGGTTTCAAAAGTTGGTTGTGGTTGGTTGCATAAGTCCCATAGGCGGACTTTTTCAAGAAGTTGCTTCACGCCTTCGAACAAGCCTAACTCTCTCAGACAGTCGAGGTCGACGTACCGAGTCGTTTGGAGCCCGCGGGTTTGAAACTTTTCAAACTTAGCTCTTTGTGCTATTCCTTGTTCGCCTTCTCTAAATGTGATGTTTGCCATTGCATGCAAAGGAATTTGAGCGTGAGATATTGGTTGGAGGATGTGTGATGAGAATGTGAAGAAAGTGGATTGATTTATAGTGGAGTGAAAAGGAATTTGTGGAGTTGGAATTAAATGGGGAAGTGGAATGGAGTGGAGGAATTAATGGTGATTATGGGTGGTTAAGGGAGAGAGACGGGGTAATGGATGGTTAGAGTAATTTGGAAAATAGAAGTGGAGAAAGGAAGAAGAACGGCCTCTGTAACTCAGAGGTCGTGCATTCAGGTCGTCACGATCGTGAGGAATGGGTTACGGTCGTAACGCGTCCATTTGCTTGTACGATCGTGAAAGGTGGGTTACGACTGTTATGTTAACAAAGTTTGAAATTCAACCAGAATATTCACCTCATTTCAATCCATTTATAATTCATATCACATTAATTAATTAATTCCAACATAACAACATAACCATGAATCAATATATAACAGCATTAAATTTCATCACACACACATTCATCAAAATATCCAGCAATCAATTTGAGATATGAAGTATCAGTATATGTTATTACTGATAGTAACAAATTGCACATAGTACTAATCAAACATGCAATGGGAATTTTGGTAAATGCACTAAATTATGAAAACACGTAAATAGACTGAATGAAAAATTGCATTAATTGAAATACTTTGTTCTTGACAGAAACAGAAAGAAATCGCAGAAACTTAAATGTGCAGTAATAAAAATGAACTTTGAAATGTTGCAGAAATTTAAAACTAACTAGAAACAAAGAAAAAAAAAGTAAAATTAAGCAAATCACTACAGCTCATCAAAGTCGTTTCTTCAGGTCTTCAAGTGCGGAATTCATATGGTAAAACTGTTCACATGTTAAATCAGTTAGGCCTATAATGTCCAATCTCATGCTCTTAACTTCATCCTTAACAACATTAATGTCAGCTTGGTATACTTCAAGAGTCGTCAAAATTTTTTTCAAGCTTTCAGCATATCATACTTTGTTGATTTCAGGGGTATCAATATCTTCATCAATGTGGTTGATGTCATGGTAACCAGGAGGGGTCTCAGGGTCACTCTCTTCATCAGTCATCATATCATCCCTAATTTGGTAGGATTGTGGTGTCTCAGGTGTTGTTGGATGGTCAGGAGGAGTAAGCTCATAAAGCCAATTATCTCTGTTGTGAACGCTGACTTTAGCATGGTTTGGCAAGGTGAACAAGGTTACGATTTCATTCCTAATCAGGTACTCGAATGGTGGTTGTCCTATGTTTCCTATTATTCGGCGGTTAAAGCAGAAATTCAAATTCATAGGGCGAATGGTACCGAAACGGGTGCACTTGTGTAACTGATATCTAAGTTCGAGGGCGTTAGCAATCATGGGGACTAGGCCTCCTATCATTATTGCTAGATTAGGTTCCTCCTGGATGCGGGTAAAGGTCTGCATCATGAAGGGTACAACATTTACGGGTTTGCCTTGGGTCAAACAGTACATTATGAATATCTCGTCCTTAGATACTTCAGTATGGTTCTCTTCCTTTCCAAACAAGGTGTGGGCAAGGATTTTATGAAAATAGAGGATAGCGGGGTTGTGTATTTCATTATTTTCCATGCTATCCGGCTCAGGGTGGTAGTTTCCTGTTAAAGTTCCCCAGAAGAAATCTAGCTCAATATCCATCAATTCTACCTGGGTGGTAGTAAAAGCAAAAGGTCCGCTAGGAAATCCTAGTAGGTCAGCTAGTTCCTTGTGGTTATAGACAAATTCGATACCGAATAGTCGAAAACCAATAAATCCTTTCCGTGGTCCAAATCCGCGCTCAGGTAGGTAAACTAGGGAGCTTAAAAATTCAAGGGTGAGCTCGCGGTAAGTGACAAACTTATATTTTATGAGAGCTTTCTCCCATCCAAGCTGGTTAAACATGTATAGGATGCTATCATTGATACCTAAGGTTTCCATAGTTTGTTCATCATAATACAGAGTCAAGTCCATGTGTCTCTGTGATAATTCTTCAAATTTCCTCCTTTGGTTCCTTCCTCTAAATATGCTTTCCATGAAGTTCCTTGGTTGGTTAGCCATAGTTAGTGTTAAAGCGGGAGAAACAAATCAGGGGAAAAAGAGGTAAGGTAGAAAAGACTTTAGAAAATCTGTAGCATGGCAATTTTATAAATGATTTAGAAAACAAAAGTTAAAAATAAAGAAAATAAGGAAAGAAATAGATAAATAAAGTCAATAATAAAAATGAAATAAAACAATAAAATGGGTTGCCTCCCACTAAGCGCTGTTTTTATCGTCATAAGCCTGACGTAGTGCTTAGTGCTAGATTAATCAGGAAAGTTAGTGGACAACTCTAAAAGTTTGAAATTATTCTCATAATCTATGTTTTCAATATTATGGTAATGTTTTAATCGTTGTCCGTTTACTGTGAACGGTTCACTATTCCTACCCTTAATTTCTATTGCTCCGCTTGGGAACACTTTAGTAATTTCAAAGGGTCCTGACCATCTAGATTTTAGTTTTCCAGGAAAGAGCCTAAGTCTTAAATTGAAGAGGAGCACAACGTCTACCACACTAAATTCTTTCCTAGACAGGCGCTTATCGTGCCAACGCTTGGTTCTTTCTTTGTATATCTTAGCATTCTCGTATGCGTCCAACCTTAATTCTTCCAATTCATTAATGTCGAGGATTCGCTTTTCTCCAGCGGCAGTGTAGTTTATATTGAGTGTTTTAATCACCCAATATGCTTTGTGCTCTAGTTCAACCGGGAGATGACAGGCCTTCCCATACACTAGTTTGAAGGGTGTAGTTCCTATGGGTGTCTTGTAGGCTGTCCTATAAGCCCATAAAGCTTCATTAAGTTTAGATGACCAATCCTTCCTAGATATGGCGACAGTCTTCTCTAGAATTTATTTTATTTCTCTGTTCGAGACTTCGACCTGTCCACTTGTTTGCGGATGATACGGTGTTGCTACACGATGTCTGACTCCATACTTAGATAGTAATTTGTCGAATATTTTCGAAATGAAAAAAAAATATATAGAGCAAGAGCAACATGATTATGCCAAATTTATCAGAAGAAAAATCCATTGAGAAGAATTCAGTTACAAATTCCAGTTATGAATTCTAACAAACTTCAACTAACTCCTAACAAACTATAATCGATTTCACCTGGAAATTCCTATTCAAGTCTTCATGATCTTCATCTATAAGAATGGATTTGCTGCAAATTTCAGAGCTCTCTCTCATTCTCTCTCATTTTTTTCTGAACGTCAATCTTCCTCAAACTCTCCATCAATTCTCAATCTTCATCCAAATCATCAACACACTCCCATCTTCAATCTTTTTCAACTGGCATCAACATCATCAACATCACAAAAATTGTGATCCCTGCCGCATCTTCATCATCAACACCACCGTGCCATCATCGAATCAACACCAACCTTCGATCATCTCAGCATCATTACCATCACACCTCATCATTATCATCAACCTACAAGAAAACTGAATCATCAACGACAACAAAGACTCCACAAAGAACCGAAAGAACACTTCATATTCATAAGCTCCAACAAAAACGTAGAGTTACAACAATTCAGAGAAACAGAAGTAGAAGAGCGAGTAGAAGGATAATCCGATCGAAAGCAAATACAATCAAAGATTTTCCATATTACCTGAATCAAAAGACTTCGTTCTTTAGTTTTCTTGACTGTTATCATGTCGTAAATCACTCTTGAAGCGTTGCCAAAAAAGTAAGCCTTTTATCTTAGATTTCTTCTCTAAACGGTGCGGTGTTGTGGATTGGCCGTGTTTTTTTCCTTGCATTGCGTAGCTGATTACTCTATTTCATTATTCGTTCTTCTGGTTAAGTTGATTTTGTAACCAAAGTTTAAGGTTTGAGAAGTCTCGATCCGATTATTTGAGGAGGATTTAGAGGAAAGTGAGGTCGGATTTGGATTGAGAAGGAGAAACAAGATAGGGTTAGTGAAGGAAAGTTTTGATTTGGTGGAGGTTGCTCGCCGGAGATGACGACGACGCCACCGCCAGCCACCGCTTCTCCGGCGGAATTAGGGTTGATAGGTTGAGAGAGAATGAAGGAAGGCATGATGCTTTGAGAGAGAGAAGTTCTGAGTTTATTATTTTAATTTGTGTTAAAAAAGAAAACATAGGAAAACAAGTGAATGCCACCATTGGTTTGGATAAATGGATAAGATTCTTCTTCGCTGGTCCACTCTGGCGGTGACACTTGTCACCGTTTGGTAGGACCACCTGATTTCGTTCACATGTGCGTGCCCCCCCACCGTAGCCTCCATGCACCATCGCATCAGGGACCTTCATCACATCATCATCACTAGCCTCATGATCATAAGGCCCAGATTAGTCAACAAAGTTGACTGAGAGGCCATGGTTTATACCTCCAGGCTTCAGCGCCATGGGCCTAAGCAAAATTAATATCCGCAGCCCTCCTATTCAGGCCCATGCATTTTTAACAACCAGTTTACTTTCCCAACACCCCCTGACATATCTATTAGTTTTTTATTTTTATTTTTGATATTCTTTTACAAAAATCAATTTTTAAAATATTTTTTCTTCATAAAAAATTCAAGAAAAATTAATAATGATATTTTAGCATGTTAAAATAATTGTTGATATTTTTAATTCTAGATTTCTTGATTTTTCGCATTTTATTTCGATTTTTTGACTTGCATGCATTTAAATACTTTGTATCTTTTCATATTAATCATCGTGGTCCATTAATACATAGCATTTTTGCATACTTATATCATATTTTTCCCCACTAACAATTTTCTTGTTTTATGAGGTACTATTCAAGGATTCGATGCTTATGGACTTGAATTTTTGTTGTATTTTGATGTATTTTTATGATTTTATCACTTTTATAGCTTAAGTTACCCCTCAATGGGTTTCTCTTTTTTTTTTCTTTTCATTCTTCCATGATGTAATAGCTTAGGATATTTTTTTTACCTTTGATGTATGCTTGTATGATACATGTAAATAAGGTAGGAAAAGATAAAAATAAAACACTTAGAAAATAAATTTTCAAAGAAAAAATAATATTTGATTCAAGGTCGAATTATCTTAAAAAATAATAAATAGATTTCACATGATTTTAGGATTTCCCACGTATTCACCCTCGTTCCACTCCATTAAACCCAAAGCAAAACCTTGTATGATTTGTACCATAAGTCGCATGTCTAGCACAGTGAAACCGACCCACCCAATCCATCACTCCACTCCTTTTTTTATTTGTTATGCATTTCACTTACCATAACATAGGAGAGCCATGATCATTAACTCTTTGAATTTTCATAATTCATGTTTATCATCCACTTACTTGTGATTGCCTTGCATGATCCCTTGCGATTCATAACTTGGATTTAATCCTCGATTAAAGCCAAAATGTGATAGACTTTAGGATAGTCATCCATATATGCTAACTTAGGTAGATCTCTCCTTCAAACCTCACTAACCTTCGGATCTCCAGTGCATAACAACATAAGGTGAGTCTTAGTTTCCCTTAGAGTTTTCCCTTTTACTCAACTTGAGTCTCTCTCCTCATCTTCAAAGAAAAGCAAAAAACACTTAATAATAAGTGTAGGCATATTGCGCCACGAGCCTTAAGCTATATAGGAAATGATTAGTGGAGGTCTCTTTCACTCTTCAAGAATGTTTTGCAAACGTCCCATTGGGGGCGACCTTGTAAAGTATTCGCTCCTATATCATAGTCTTTAGTATTGTGCATACGACATACACAAAATCAAAACACTTCTTCTAAAAAAATAAACAGATAAGACGTCTTCTTTTCTCATCTCCCACTCTCTGCGGACAATTTCTGACTTGTCTCGACAGTTCGATAACAAGACGGTAACACACTCGATTGTCGCTCCCGAGATTTTCATCCTAGTACAAACGTGAAAGTGGCGCGGAAAAGGTAGAGTCGCCAGCCAGGAATTTTTATCCCGAAGGAACGGGAAAGGTAATGATGCACAAACCTGAGGAAGAAGGAAAGGACAAGGTCCTGCGAACCAAAGATCTGGGTTCGAGAGTCAGTTACAACCTGGGAAGGTATTAGCACCCTAGACCGTCTGTCGTACCCGACGGGATCCACGCTTGCTTGTTTGTTTTAAAGGGTGAGAAAATAATTGTTGCTGAACAAAAGAACTGCTAACTGGGATGAGAATGGAAATGAGAAAAGGAAATGGAAAAGAGAATGGAAAGAAAGAGGGAAATATAGGGAAAATAAAGAATGTGCTCGAATGGGCCCTACCTCGCTGCCTACGTACCTCATCGGGAAAATGAGGATCAGAGTCGAAGTAGTTCGCCTAACCAAGGCGGGAACTATTTGTTTGTGTTTTTTATAGCTGGAACTGCATATGTCTATGCTTAGGTGTTGCAGGCTCGTCTAGTACAAATGCGTTTACCGTCTTGCATGCGAGACAAGTCGTCGCAAGTTCGCGTTGAGAATGAATGAGGTGAGAAAAGAAGTTCCCGCAGGAAAGTCGCTTATCGTTTGTTGTTTTCTTTTTAAGAGTTTTGTATGAATTTGGCACAAGGAAGTGAATTCAAACTCTTTTCCATGGAATGTATACTTGCTACTACATTTCAAGATGGAATAGTAGAACAAGCACACCAAGCAAGTAGAATTTATCCAAGACTTGTTTCCAAGGATTAGGGTCTAAGTTCACGAGCTTGTTGAACTTTATTACATATTTTTGTAGCTTGTGGAGAAGTATATTTTTAGCTTTTTCTTTGTGAAATAACCTCTTGATAAGACTTGTACATCATGCTAGACAAACTTACACTATTCCAATATGGAATGAATGTAAGTTCCCCATGGAATAAGGCTATACACAAGAGATTCTTTCATGAATTTATCAAGTGTTTTTTTATTTTTGTTTGAAGATGAGAAGAGAAAGACTCAAAAGGCAAAGGTCAAAGCTAATGGGGGACTACGACACAACCTTGAGTTGTCTCATTATGTACAAAGAGATGATCCTATGGTTTATGAGGTATTCTAACCTAAGGAAAATAAAAGCAAGTTAGAATTCAACTTACTTCCTAAGGAAGTTAAGTTGAATCTAAAGAATAAAAGGGAGACTATGAACAAAGCACCAAGTGCTAAGAAAAATACAATTAAAATGCATAAGAGATAAGGAATGAAGTGATTACCTCATCTTCCCCCCTACAAAAAAAACATTAGCATGATGAAGAAGTATGAACAATTATGACATGGCAAGTTTCACAAACAACTCACATTAGCTATGGAAAGATGTTAGTGAACTCCTATGGTTAATACCTAAGCCTAAGGCACCTTATAAGATAGCAAACTCAAAAAGTCAGTAGCTAAATCAATTCAAAAGCCACTAAAGGGATTAATATGATTAAAGTTAAACTATGCCCTAGAGTACTACTAAACCCTAAAGATGAGGTTAGAAAGATAACCTAAGTGCTTACTAAACCAACAACTCCTAAAATCAAAGGTGAATGACAAATTCAGAACTTAGAACTATAAGGAAGTGAAAGAAATGAATAGCTCAATGAGAAGGAAGAGGTCCAAGTCAAAGGTATGCAAATGTGGAATTGAATGGTGGGAGAAAGCAAGTGGAATCATGATTCTAAAGATGCAACAAAAAGACTTAGAAAAAATTCAAGAAAAGAACAAAGTGATTTGATTTCCCCATATAAAAACCAAGGGCTTGACAACAAAATAAAATGGAAATTATATTTGGAAATTGTTCACAAATGGAAGGTTAAGAAGCTTCCTAAGACTAGGTGTTCACATTAGGGTTTCTAAAGTTCTTTAGAAGGCAAATGAAGTTCAAAAAGACACAAAATGGTTCTAACATGATTTGAACAAGTATGGATGATCACAAAACCTTTATAAGACTCAAAACAAAGATGAAATGAATTTAAATCATGTGCAAAAGGATTTTGAAATGCTTAAGATTGAAGGAGGAGGGAGATTAGGTTAAAATGGGACATGTGTGACTTAGGACTCAAGATAAGCCCAAAAACTAAAGGTAAGTACCCAAGGGTAGTACTTAACACTTATATACATCCTAAATGACCTAAGAGACTCAAGGTTAGGACCTCAAAGCAATAGCACAAAGGTTATACACTAATGGGATCAAAGGAAAGGAATGGAAGGACCAAAATTATGACTTGTGGCTCAAGCAACTTGGAAAAATACCAAATGATCATGAAAAATTATTAAACTTGACACTTGAATACAAAATCCAGAGAATGAATTGTGTACCAAAAATCTTATGAAAATTCCCATTTTGGAGTGCTCAAATGGTGTATGGAAGTGAATTAGGGGTTATGAACATGTATATGAAGGCAACAACTTAAAACATAGCTTAAAAGGATCTAAAATTCAAAACAAAAATATGGTGAGGAACTATGAAGAGTCTAATGGTTAATGCAAGAAGAATGGGATCTTTATGTTTTATGGTTTGAGAGAAAGAAAATGTACAAGATGAGTGGTCAAAAATTGAGAAAAATAAATTAATTCATTTGAGAAATTAATTCTGACTAAAACAAAAAAGAAAAGAAAAATATGAACAAAACTAATGGAAAATTAGAGTAAAATTCAAGGATCTCTCATGAGTTAATTGGAAATTTTTTATGAGTTTTTTCTATTTTTAATAAACCAAAATGAAATTGGAATTAAATGAAGAAAAGAAATAAAAAGAATTGAAATGGACTGATTTGTACACTGGGCCTTGGGGGTGCATCTAACAACGAAACTAACTAAAATGGGCTTAGAAACATACGCATGGGGGTGCCAAGAGAACACTGGGAATTTTGTTCACAAAATTACACACGTGTAAGGAACATTTTCATTAATGTGCTGGAACCATTGTGAGCGTTGGATGATAAAAATCTAAGGGTTGTGACTTAAACTCAGCTTTATTCTAGGGCACTGTTCAGGTGACCGGAAGTGACATTCGGTCATCTTCTCCGGTCACCCCTGGCCTAGGGCTTTCCAAAACCACCATAAACAAGGCATCTAAGACCATAGCTAGACTCGCCTCCTCTCACTGATCAACAATCTGGTTTTAATTCTAGCTTAGGGTTCTTGTGCTATGAAAATCGAAGCAAACAAATTCATGCCTGAAAACTGAAACTAAGCACCTAGGGTGCATATCAACTAGCCAGAGATCACAGTGCTTCTAACAAGCTTTAAACAACAAGAATCAAGCAAAATTGGATGAAATCGTGCAATTGGAATTCAAGATGAAACCTAAGAATGCAGTGGTTCAAAAGCTATAGAAAACCAGAGGTGAGATTCCAATGCCTCTTGTTATTGCTCTTGATCCTCAAAGAATGAAATAAACACTCTGAATGTGAATTCTTGAGAAGAACTGATTTGAAGCAGAGAATTTGCAGAGTTGTGTTCTTGAAGCCTCAAGCTGTGAAATCCATGGAAATTGTGAAACACTTGATGATGAAGATGATTGGATGAGCCTCAATCCTGAATTGATGAGATTGATGATGATCTGATCCAAAATGCAGTGCAACACAAGAAGATGCAATGGATGATCCTTGGAGAATCAAGCTATGGAATCCATGGATCTTAATCTCAATGCAATGATGGTGATGAACTTAGGAAGAGTGGAGAAGATTGATGGATAATGGATCTTCTTTGAAGCAAAATGCAGAAGTAAACTCTTCAAAGTGCAGAGAGAAAAATCAAAGAATTTGGATGTGATTTGTGCAAATGGAAATGGTGTCTGCAATTCAGTTAGGCTCAAGCTTTTATATGTGCAGTTCGAAGCTAACTAACTCAGTTTCTTGTTAGAACCATGGTTAAACTTAATCTGAGGTGCCATGAACAAAAATGCAGGTGTTTGGTGCAATGGAGTGCAATTCAGTTAAGCCTGAGTTTGCTTGCTCGAATATGATCCAATGCTCTAGTGTTCATGTTGCTTATGATGAGGCTGAGTGAAGTGCAGTAGAACTGAATTGATCCAATGCAGTTTGAAATGAAATGCCATCTCCTTGCTTGATCCCTATGATAATTGATACGAGGATGCCAACACTTGATTGTAGCCAGCCTGTACAATGCTTAGGATCCAAGATATTGAAACTAGTGAACTCAAATCCACTAAGTCCATGAGTTTTATGGTGGAATTCATCATGATGTAGGCTGCCATGCTTGATCTTGTTCCATTGGCTTGAATTGGGATGGTGATGCATGACAAGTGAGGTAAACCAGCAACCATGAGATCACATCTCCTCCAAGGCAATGCTTTATGGCCATGACTTGTTGAATGGTGTGAATGAGAAGAGGTAAATTGAAGCCTACTGCATAATAGGATACCTTCTCATACAAGAAACATCAATTTGAAGTCATGCTCTTCCATGGAAGCTTTCTTAATGACCAAGGCATCAAAACATGTCATCCTTGGACTCAAATTGGAGGAAATGTTCCCTATAGCAAGTTTGTAGTTCAAGCCATCATGGAATAGGGACTCTAGATACCTCAAATATCATCCTGAACATCACAACTCAACACTGTATTATGGGCCTGCATGGCCTGCCCTAGGCTTGGCAAAATGCCCTGCAAGCTTTCAGTTTGAACACCCTCCATTTGCCTTCTCATAGCTCTTAATCCTTTGATCAAATGAAAAATCTTTGAACATCAAAGTTGTTGGAAACATGGCAAGGAACAACTTTGTAGTTCAAAGAAATTTCATTTGAGGCCTCTAACATGGAGAAAAATGACTTGCATTGTGACCAACCACCAGCTTGATGAAATGTGTTGCCTGGCGCGCGCGCAAGAGGCAAGGTCTGCCTTGATTTTTGCCTTAGCTTGCCTTGATTTGCACCAACTTTGAATGATCATATCTCACTCAATTTTGATGTTATGAATGAGTTCCACCTATAGATTTGAAGTTTAGGATGCCCTATTTAATTGGCTCGAGGTATAATTTTGATAGCCCCCATATTTTGGGAGAAGGCTTCTCTTGAAGATGCTGTAAAAATGGCCAAAACTTGCCATTTTTGGAAACCCTAACTTTCCAAAAATGGTAAGTTTTGATTTTCTTGATTTATATTGATTCCTCCATCATTTCTTGATCAAATTAGAGCCATAGGATCCTTGTAACCCTAATTTCATGATTTTGATCTCAAAAAGTCAGGAGTTGACTTTTTCTTCAGCCTGGTTGACTTTTCCCCAAATTCCTGATTTTCAGTCATTTGGCTAATTGAACCTCTTCCAAAATGTTTCTATGGATGAAATTTGAACCCTAGGCACTTGAAATCATATATAAGACAATGGAATCCACTTTGAATCAAAATTTCATGGAGAAGCCCAGTAGAAGTGAAACCCTAATTTGGCCCCTTTCATTAGGAGATGTTGCACTGCTTGCACTGCTTTCCCTGCTTAATCCAGCTTTCTATCCTCTCGCCAGTCAAGATAATATTTGAAAAACCGCTTGAAGAACACCCAACCAACCTTTCCATGAAATGCTCGGGAAGGGTATCCATGAAAAGGTCTACCATTTCTCTTTCTAGCTATGGTGGTTGCACCCTGGTGGCCACTTCACGCCATCTCTGTGCGTAATATTTGAAGCTCTCTGAATTCTTCTGTGTCAAACTTTGGAGCTGAGTGCGACTAGGCGCCATATCAATGTTATACTGATATTGTTTAAGAAAAGCTTCTCCCAACTCTTTCCAGATTTTTATAGAACTTCTCTCCAACTTCATATACCATTCCAAGGATCCTCCGGAGAGACTGTCTTGGAAATAGTACATCCAAAGTTTCTTGTCCCTAGTATAGGCAGCAATCTTTTGGAAAAAGGTCTGTAGATGAGTTTTGGGGTAGGAGTTACCGTTGTACTTATAAAAAGTAGGTGGCCTGAACTTGTGAGGAATGACCATTCCATGGACCAGGCCCATGTCAGATTCATCTATCCCAAGAGTGTTTATACACTCAAGGGCTTTAACCTTTTCAGCCAGCAGCAAAAAATCTTGAAATTTTCCTTCCACACCAAATCCCATATCATTGTTAAAAAGCGGGAACTGATCCTTTTGTCGGTCTTGCACAAGGATGAAGGTTGTTGCGCCAGGTTCTGGAACTGGAGGTCCACCTGTTCCCTTATTGGTGTTGGGAGGATTCACTTGAACTTCTGGAGTGATTATAGGAGGTCCAGTCTGGGCAGGATTGAGTCCCTGAATAGCATTCCTCAGATCTTGTTGTCCTTGGGCCATCCCTTGCATCATAACCATAAATTCCCCCATCCTGGTGCGGAGTTCATTGAGCTCAGTTTGCATAGCGTCCATGACAGTTCTTTGATTGTTGTGCATTGCGTAACAATGAGGAATATTTTGCCTGAAGTGCCGGGTCTTGGCAGCTCGTGCAAATTTTTCCTGAAATGCATATAAGTTAAGTAACCTGGCGAAACCTGCAAAATAAAGAAAAATGCACATGATATGTATGCAATGCAATGTGTTCCTTTTATCCTCAAGGTTTTTGTTTACTTTCCCATTCCGGTGTTGAGAAAATAGCATTTTGAAAGGAGACCTTGTGGAGTGTCAATATTTAATGTCTCGTGTCCGTGCAACGGATAATCAACCAGAAACTTCAAGTAAACTAACAGAAAACTGGAATAGCAAAACATGATACAAGTTTATACATCAAAGAAGGAAAAGTACATCAAGAGAGAGGACTCCCACAACAAGATTGTGGATAATCCAAATCATATGAATACAATACTAAAGCCTAGGAACATCTACATCCTGTAATCTCCAGCTAAGGCATTTGACTCCTTGCATCAGCTGAGCTATATCTGGATGTGATGGTTCTTGTATGAGCTTTTGAATCAGGATATCCCTAAGGTCAAAGGAGGCATGCAATTCTTCAATTTGTTGTAGGAACACCTTTTCACTCTCCTAGATTGTAATGGAATCAGTCTTGGTTCTCTTGACATCAGCTCTCAGCTTCAACTCTTCTATCTCTTTCTGAGCTTCCTTCACTGCTTGTTGACTTTTTGCTATATCTTGAAGGTGACTTTCCTCTTGGCTATGGGCCTTCTGAAGGAGCTCTCCCTGTTCAACCAAAGAATCTTGAAGGCCTTTGATTTCTAACTTGTACTTGGCTTCCAGCTCTTTCTGTCTCTTCAAATTGTCTTCCCATTTCTCTTGCCATAAGGTGATAATTTCATTAGCTTCATTAAAATCTTTCTTATCTTTTCGGCGCTGGTCCGCCCTGTGAGTTTCAGCTAATCCCCTCTTCTTGAAATAAAGCTCTCTCTCCTGAAAGTCCTGCTGCTTGAGCCTGACCATTTCTTCAGCTTTGTGAGCCCTTTCTTCCAATTTCTGGTTTTGAATCTTCAACTTCTAGCATGAGTTGTTGGCTTCTTGATTCTCCAACCTTAGTTGCTTAACCAAGGATTCCAACTTCTGATACTCTTGAAGAGGAACTGAAGCTACAGGTGCTACCTCCTTAGGGTAGAGAGGTGGTTCCTTAGAGAATGGGAGCAACAAAGTTTCTACACGATCTTCCAACCAGGTGGCAAAAGGATCACAAGTCTTGGGATCTACTCTCCCAAAGTCTTTCTTCCTATTCATCACTTTAACCTCCCAAGCTTGGGATGCTAGTATGCTCGTCTTCATATTACCTTATGCTGGAAAGTATAGTGACTCATTCATCTCCTCAATCAATGGTACATATCTCAAAGGATAACCAAATTGTTTCCTAGATAAGATAGGATTATAATTGATTCTACCTTTTCTTCCCATCAAGGGAACACTTGGGAAACTCCCACAACTGACCAAGATATCTTTTCTTACAAGATCCCTGTTGCTTCCCCAAGCAATGTCAACTGAGGTTAAGCCCATCAATCTTTTGGACCACTTCCAAGATTGTTTCAAATCCTAAAAGGGCTCTGATTTAGGGAGTTGCCTTACAAACCAGTCAGCAAACAAAGGAGCACAACAATTCACATGTCCCTTCCTCTTTTCATTCCTGTGGTGAACCACATAGTAAAAATCACCCAACAAGGTAGGCACTGGGTTTCTTCTGACAAAGATGGTGATAGCCTCCATGCTGATTAATCCTTTCTCACCTGGAAACAAACTAATCCCATACACTATCAAAGCAAACAAAGTACTGAACTTAGCCCATTTGTTTTCAAAGGCTAGATCCTCAGCCTCTTGGACAAGAAAGTCTAAGAGAAGTCCTTTACCTTTTGCTGGCATCTAGCCCTTTACTGACCTTGGATAAATCCAAATGAAAATAATCAACTATGTCTTTTCATGAAGGCACCTTCTCTAAGCCATAGTAAGGAATACCATCCTTGATGGGAATCCCGAGGATACTTGATATCTCTTCTAATGTAGGAGCCAAGATGTAATCAGGGAAAACAAAAACCCTCAGTTGTGGATCATAGAACTGCAACAGAGAATGCAAGCTATCCCTCTGGTCAATTGTTGGCTTGCTCACATAATCCATAATCTTTCCAAACTCCCTTCTAAAATCATCAAGAACTTTGTCACCCATCAAGCTAATCAACTTCTGAATACCCTCTGTCTCTGGTTGTGGGAAAGTATAGTGGACATTTATCTTCCTTGGAATCTCCATCTTGAAGCAGCAGTGTGACTGGGAATATGAATTAATATGGACCCTGAGAATAAAAGAACACAAATGATTAATGATGTTATGATGCTTATGCAAGGCAAGGCATGTGATCAATGATGTGTTTGTGTAGTGTCAATCATGTAATCAAGTGTCTGTGCAGGATCACAACATCATCACAAGTATCTCTCTGATCAGAGGTTCAGATCTCAGAATCCATGTATAACAGAATAGATCACAATACTGAAACATGCTGGTACAATGGGTATGTTGAAGTTTAAGGTTCCTGCAAACTTGTAAACCCCTCCCAATCTCACGGGTGTGCTACTCGGGTCAAACATCATAGACTCTCAAAGCCGAATAACAATAATACGTTCACCATCTCCGAGAAATGGCTCATGACCAAATCAGGGAATTGGTTTGGCATTATGTACTACTCAGGGAGGTTTCAGCTGAGTCCAAGGAAACAAGCATCCCTCATAAATCCCCAGCTTCAAGCACTGAATCGAGAAATAATAGTACATTCATCCCGAAGGGTACACTACTATCGTCATACGAACAATTTGCTTTAACCAGATTCCTATGAGAGAACAAGGCCATCCTATGCGAGTTCCCAGTGGGCCCTCGGATGCGAGTGGGTTTGCCAACAAATGTGGTCTGCCACTGTCATCACTGGAGAGCGATGTTTCCACAAAGGTTTTCAATGATCGGTCCCCTGACTGCACATAATTATCAAGGTTGTGTATTTCCCCAGAAAGATTTCGGCATCAATACATTTCTGAGAAGGTTGCAAGTCAAGGCATGGAACTCACTAATACCAACATAGCAAAATTCCATGAAGCCAAAGTGGAACCACTCTAAGTCCTAGGTGCACTCAAGTCAGGTATTTGGCTTATCTCATAGTAATAAACCCATCCCACAGAAAAAATGAAACCATCAAAGTCCAGTATATGATGCATGTGAAAATAAATACTAAAAGCAGTAAATAAAGCTGTAAACAAAAAACAGTAAATAAGCATAACAACACACACATACACACATAAACACCCAAAGAGACAAAAACAAACAGGCGCTAGGATTGACTTTACAAGGGAAACCAGAGATTCTGGGTTCGGTCCCCAGCAGAGTCGCCCGCTGTCGCTCCCGGGATTTTCATCCTAGTACAAACGCGAAAGTGGCGCGAAAAAGGTAGAGTCGCCAGCCATACATTTTTATCCCGAAGGAACAAGAAAGGTAATGATGCACAAACCTGAGGAAGAAGGAAAGGTCAAGGTCCTGCGAACCAAAGATCTGAGTTCGGGAGTCGGTTACGACCTGGGAAGGTATTAGCACCCCAGACCTTCCACCGTACCCGACAGGATCCACGCTTGCTTGTTTGTTTCAAAGGGTTAGAAAATAACTGCTGTTTAACAAATGAATTGCTAGCTGGGATGAGAATGGAAATGAGAAAAGGAAATGGAAAAGAGAATGGAAAGAAAGAGGTAAATGTAGGGAAAATAAAGAATGTGCTCAAACGGTCCCTACCCTGCTGCCTACGTTCCTCATCGGGAAAATGAGGATCATAGTCGACGTAGTTCTCCTAACCAAGGCTGGAACTATTTGTTTGTGTTGTTTATAGCTGGAACTACGTATGTCTATGCGCAGGTGTTGCAGGCTCGTCTGGTACGAGTGCGTTTACCGTCTTGCATACGAGACAAGTCGTCGCAAATTCGCGTTGAGAATGAATGAGGTGAGAAACTAAGTTCCCGCAGGAAAGTCGCTTATCGTTTGTTGTTTAATTTTTAAGAGTTTTGTATGAATTTGGCACAAGGAAGTGAATTCAAACTCTTTTCCATGGAATGTATACTTGCTACTACATTCCAAGATGGAATAGTAGAACAAGCACACCAAGCAATGAGAATTTATCCAAGACTTGTTTCCAAGGATTAGGGTCTAAGTTCACTAGCTTATTGAACTTTATTACATGGTTTTGTAGCTTGTGAAGAAGTATCATTTTAGATTTTTCTTTGTGAAATAACCTCTTGATAAGAGTTGTACATCATGCTAGACAAACTTACACTATTCCAAGATGGAATGAATGTAAGTGCCCCATGGAATAAGGCAATACACATGAGATTCTTTCATGCATTTATCAAGTGTTTTTTATTTTTGTTTGAAGATGAGAAGAGAAAGACTCAAAAGGCAAAGGTCAAAGCTAATGGGGGACTAAGACACAACCTTGAGTTGTCTCATTATGTACAAATAGATGATCCTATGGTTTATGAGGTATTTTAACCTAAGGAAAAGAAAAGCAAGTTAGAATTCAACTTACTTCCTAAGGAAGTTAAGTTGAATCTAAAGAATAAAAGGGAGCCTAAGAACAAAGTACCAAGTGCTAAGACAAAGACAATTAAAATGCATAAGAGATAAGGAATGAAGTTATTACCTCATCTTCCCCCCTACAAAACAAACATTAGCATGATGAAGAAGTATGAACAATTATGACATGGCAAGTTTCACAAACAACTCACATTAGCTATGGAAAGATGTTAGTGAACTCCTAAGGTTAATACCTAAGACTAAGGCACCTTATAAGATAGCAAACTCAAAAAGTCAGTAGCTAAATCAATTCAAAATCCACTAAAGGGAATAATATGATTAAAGTTAAACTATGCCCTAGAGTACTACTAAACCCTAAGAATGAGGTTAGAAAGATAACCTAAGTATTTACTAAACCAACAACTCCTAAACTCAAAGGTGAATGACAAATTCAAAACTTAGAACTATAAGGAAGTGAAAGATATGAATAGCTCAATGAGAAGGAATAGGTCCAAGTCAAAGGTATGCAAATGTGGAATTGAATGGTGGGAGAAAGCAAGTGGAATCATGATTCTAAAGATGCAGCAAAAAGACTTAGAAAACATTCAGAAAAGACCAAAGTGATTTGATTTCCCCATTCAAAATCTAGGGGCTTGGTAAAACAAAATAAAATTGAAATTATATTTGGAAATTGTTCACAAATGGTATGTTAAGAAGCTTCCTAAGACTAGGTGTTCACATTAGGGTTTCTAAAGTCCTTTAGAAGGCAAATGAAGTTCAAAAAGACACAAAATGGTTCTAACGTGAGATGAACAAGTATGGATGATCACAAAACCTTTATAAGACTAAAAAAAAAAGATAAAATGAATTTAAATCATGTGCAAAAGGATTTTGAAATGCTTAAGATGGAAGGAGGAGGGAGATTAGGTTAAAATGGGACATGTGTGACTTAGGACTCAAGATAAGCCCAAAAACTAAAGGTAAGGACCCAAAGGTAGTACTTAACATTTATATACATCCTAAATGACCTAAGAGACTCAAGGTTAGGACCTAAAAGAAATAGCACAAATGTTATACACTAATGGGATCAAAGGAAAGGAATGGAAGGACCAAAATTATGACTTGTGGCTCAAGCAACTTGGAAAAATACCAAATGATAATGAAAAATTATGAAACTTGACACTTGAATACAAAATCCAGAGAATGAATTGCATACCAAAAATCTCATGAAAATTCCCATTTTGGAGTGCTCAAATGGTGTATGGAAGTGACTTAGGGTTTATGGACATGTATATGAAGGCAAAGGCTCAAAACATGGCTTAAAAGGACTTAAAATTCAAAACAAAAATATGGTGAGGAACTTTGAAGAGTCTACTAATTAATGCAAGAATAATGGGCTCTTTATGTTTTATGGTTTTAGAGAAAGAAAATGTAAAGATGAGTGGTCAAAAAATGAGAAAAAGAAATTAATTCATTTGAGAAATTAATTCTGACTAAAACAAAAAAAGAAAAATATGAACAAAAATTATGGAAACTTAGAAAAAAATTCAAGGATATCTCATGAATTAATTGGGAATTTTTATGATTTTTTTCTATTTTTAATAAACCAAAATGAAATTGGAATTAAATGAAGAAAAGAAATAAAAAGAATTGAAATGGACTGATTTGTACATTGGGCCTTGGGGGTGCATCCAATAACGAAACTAACTAAAATGGGCTTAGAAACATACGCAGGGGGTGCCAAGAGAACACTGGGAATTTTGTACACAAAATTACACACGTGCAAGGCACGTTTTCATTAATGTGTTGGAACCATTGTGAGCGTTGGATGATCAAAATCTAAGGGCTGTTACTTAAACTCAGCTTAATTCTAGGGCACTATTCAGGTGACCGGAAGTGACCTTCGGTCATCTTCTCCGGTCACCCCTGACCTAGAGCTTTCCAAAACCACCATAAACAAGCCATCTAAGACCATAGCTAGACTCTCCTCCTCTCACTGATCAACAATCTGGTTTTAATTCTAGCTTAGGGTTCTTGTGCTATGAAAATCGAAGCAAACAAATTCATGCCTGAAAACTGAAACTAAGCACCTAGGGTGCATATCAACTAGCCAGAGATCACAATGCTTCTAACAAGCTTTAAACAACAAGAATCAAGCAAAATTGGATGAAATCATGCAATTTGAATTCAAGATGAAACTTGAGAATGCAGTGGTTCAAAAGCTATAGAAAACCAGAGGTGAGATTCCAATGCCTCTTGTTATTGCTCTTGATCCATAGAGAATGAAATAAACACTCTGAATGTGAATTCTTGAGAAGAACTGATTTGAAGCAGAGAATTTGCAGAGTTGTGTTCTTGAAGCCTCAAGCTTTGAAATCCATGGAAATTGTGCAACACTTGATGATGAAGATGATTGTATGAGCCTCAATCCCGAATTGATGAGATTGATGATGATCTAATCCAAAATGCAGTGCAACACAAGAAGATGCAATGTCTGATCCTTGGAGAATCAAGCTATGGAATCCATGGATCTTAATCTCAATTCCATGATGGTGATGAACTGAGGAAGAGTGGAGAAGATTGATGGAGAATGGATCTTCTTCGAAGCAAAATGCAGAAGTAAAATTTTCAAAGTGCAGAGAGAAAAATCAAAGAATTTGGATGTGATTTGTGCAAATGGAAGTGGTGTGTGCAATTCAGTTTGGCTCAAGCTTTTATATGTGGAGTTAGAAGCTAACTAAATCAGTTTCTTGTTAGAACCATGGTTAAAGTTAATCTGAGGTGCCATGAACAAAAATGAAGGTGTTTGGTGCAATGGAGTGCAATTCAGTTAAGCCTGAGTTTGCTTGCTCGAATATGATCCAATGCTCTAGTGTTCATGTTGCTTATGATGAGGCTGAGTGAAGTGCAGTAGAACTGAATTGATCTAATGCAGTTTGAAATGCAATTCCATATCCTTGCTTGATCCCTATGATAATTGATACGAGGAGGCCAACACTTGATTGTAGCCAGCCTGAACAATGCTTAGGATCCAAGGTATTGAAACGAGTGAACTCAAATCCACCAAGTCCATGAGTTTTATGGTGGAATTCATCATGATGCAGGCTGCCATGCTTGATCTTGTTCCATTGGCTTGAATTGGGATGGTGATGCATGACAAGTGAGGTAAATCAGCAACCATGAGATCACATCTCCCCCAAGGCAATGCTTTATGGCCATGACTTGTTGAATGGTGTGAATGAGAAGAGGTGAATTGAAGCCTACTGCATAATAAGATACCTTCTCATACAAGAAACATCAGTTTGAAGTCATGCTCTTCCATGGAAGCTTTCTTAATGACCAAGGCATCAAAATATATCATCCTTGGACTCAAATTGGAGGAAATGTTCCCTATAGCAAGTTTGTAGTTCAAGCCATCATGGAATAGGGACTCTAGATACCTCAAATATCATCCTGAACATCACAACTCAACATTGCATTATGGGCCTGCATGGCCTGCCCTAGGCTTGGAAAGATGCCCTGCAAGCTTTGAGTTCGAACACCCTCCCTTTGCCTTCTCATAACTCTCAATCCTTTGATCAGATGAAAAATCTTTGAACATCAAAGTTGTTGGAAACATGGCAAGGAACAACTTTGTAGTTCAAAGAAATTTCATTTGAGGCCTCTAACATGGAGAAAAATGACTTGCATTATGACCCACCACCTGCTTGATGAAATGGCTTGCCTGGCGCGCGCGCAGGAGGCAAGGCCTGCCTTGGTTTTTGCCCTAGCTTGCCTTGATTTGCACCAACTTTGAATGATCGTATCTCTCTCAATTTTGATGCTATTAATGAGTTCCAACTATGGATTTGAAGCTTAGGATGCCCTCTTTAATAGGCTCAAGGTAGAATTTTGATAGCCCCCATATTTTGGGAGAAGGCCTCTCTTGAAGATGCTGCAAAAATGGCCAAACTTGCCATTTTTGGAAACCCTAACTTTCCAAAAATGGTAAGTTTTGGTTTTCTTGATTTCTCTTGATTCCTCCATAATTTCTTGATCAAATTTGATCCATAGGATCCTTGTAACACTAATTTCATGATTTTGATCTCAAAAGGTCAGGAGTTGACTTTTTCTTCAGCCTGGTTGACTTTTCCCCAAATTCCTGATTTTCTGTGCCACTTTCACGTTTGTACCAGGATGGAAATCCCGAGAGTGACAAAGGTTCGCTTGGAAGTGGCAGTCATCTTATTTTATTTTGATGGATGTCGGTGACCCATTGATTTTTGATGTGGTGGTCACATGATCCTTGTTTTGTTTTTGTTGAGGATCTGAGCTCCTCCTCTTGCTTTGTTCTTCTTTTTTGTTGACTAAGTTTCCCTTTGGTTGCTTAATTTAGTAGTTTTCTACGATTTTCTCCTTTTTTTTCCCGCCTAAGTCTCCCGTTAGGTGCTCGACTTAGCGGTTTTTCTTTATTTTGTTTTTGTATTTTGAATGTTGTGACTGCCAAGTCATTTGTTGATGGTCCTCCGACGGGATGTCTCATCTTACGATTTGAAGGTGTAGTCAGGATAACTGAACACTACCCTGCCCCGGTTTAAGCGTAAGGGTTTGTATCCGAAAGAAACTCCTACTTCTAGACTCGACATGGTTGACTAAGCATTAACTCCTTATATCTCTAGTGTTTGGGGATTTGAAAATTGTATGTACATAATTGACGAGGTCTTATCCTAAAGCATACTACAACAATTATGGGTATTCAATTTTCATCATCCTCCCTTAAATCTTTGCTAAAGTGAAGTGAGGAATATTTTTTGTAATTTTGTTATAAATGAAAAATGATGAGCGAATGCGAATAAATTAATTTAAAACATGAATAAACATAACATTAACAAAACCAAGTACAAACAAAAATGTTCAAAGCAAATAGTATTTAAGCAAACAATATAAAATAACAAGAATGCAATATAATAAATGGTATGACGACTGCCTTCATTTGAGGAATTGGACTTCTCTTGATTCGACTGCTGGCTTTTTGAAGTTGGAGACTACTCTAGTTGGTCTTTGACAACCCCTTCAAAAGCTATTACTTATGGGTCCCATGCAACGACATTGGATTTGTTGAAACATTCATATTTCTGGGAGTGAAGGTGAGATCCTTAGAGTCAACCAAGTCTTGAACCTTGTGCATGAAGACTTTGCAGTTCTTAATTGTGTGACCTGGAGCACCTTTGTGATACCCACAATGAGCATTGGCATCATAATCTCGAGTGATTACAGTTTGAGGTGGCATATCCCTCAAAGTAATAGATCCATTTGCTAGCAACCCATTGAAGATTTCACCATATGACATAGGCAGTGTGTAACATCCGTTTATTTAAATAAGTATTTAATTAAATATAAGTGTAGTATGTTGTGTTAATTCGCGTTGATTTGAGTATTTGTGTTGATTTGTGTTGGTTTGTGATACTTGTGTTGATCTAAGTTGATTTCCGAAATGTCAGAATATTACGTTGATATTTATAAGTTGGTTTGAGTCGAATTTAATTAACTTAGTTGATTTAAGTTGTGGATAACGATATTGAGTATTCTTTCGTTTATTGTTGAATATGTTGATTGGATTGTTTGGACCATTTGGTTGATAATCAGTAATTAATCGATTAGGTTGGGAGAAAATAATAAGTCGTGAATTATTAATTGATTTTTAGTGTTTTGGTTAATTAAGTCGTTAAGTCAGAATATTAAGTCGGGAAGTCGGAGAAATAATATTATTATTATTGGAGTGTGTTTGATTAATGGGTTTGGAATCGTGTCAGAATGAGTAATTATAGGGGTGCATGACTTAAGCCCATTAGTTAATATATTAGAATAATGTTATTTTGATAAAAAGAAAGAAAAAGAAGAATAAGTTAGGTTTTAGGAATTCAGTAAGTGGAAGAAAAAGATGAAAAATAACAGAACGCGGGAGAACGAAGCTGTGAAGGAGAACTGTTATCGGTGCGAATTTTCGAAAATCGATCGAACCTAGAGCTGCCTTTGATCGATAAGGATGGGGTTCGACTTTTATAATCGGGTTATGATAATTGTTATGTAGAAATTAGGATCGAGTAGTTTTTACATTGTTGTTGCTGATTTTTTTATTTTGCTGTGCGATGTTGTTATGTGAAATTACCGATTAAGTCGATGATGTTGAATTTTACTGCTGGGTTGATATTATAGGTGTTGCAGTGAATTTATTGATTTTTCTGGAAAGTTGGATTGGGGACGAAATCACTGTACAAAGTTGCATGGGTGGCGCAGGCCACCCACCACTCACATAGGGGTGGCCTAGGCCACCCAAAAGTGATGAAATATCATGTGGTAGGAGCCACTATGTAGATGGAGGGAGCCATGCCCCTTACAAGGCACATGGCACAAGCCATATTACCATGGTGGGAGCCATGTGTAATGTGGCGCATTCCACATTATGTAGGGTGGGGACCACCTGTATCCTTACTTTCCTAAGTGTGTGATTTAGTGGTTACATAGTTGTTACTTAATTAACTAAATTAGGTGTGAGTAATTAACTAGTTAGATAATTGTAAATGCATGTGATTAGTGGTTAATTGATTAAAGGTAGTCTTATGAGAACAAAATATAAAAGCAGAAGAATGCATCAGTATTGTAGAAACATTAGTGAGTTTTTAGCAGAAAACCATGACTGAGCAGAAAATTAGCAGAAAAGGTATGAATTAGGATTTAACTTGATGATGGAAAGGAATTGTATAAGAAAATGTATGTGTTAATAAGTTGAGATTTTTCAGGATTAGCGAACTCGTTGGTATTAATAACAGAGAGTAAAATAGTGCCGATTTGACTGGTTTAGCCGATTAAAGCAGAAAAATTAGTTGCCTGGAATTTAACGAAAATTTTCGAGGTAAGTTAGGTGGTTTAGTAGGTGATTTTTGTTGATTTATTTTGTTGAAATTGTGTCAGAAAAGTTGGTTTGCAGGTACAACTGAGTATGTAGTTTCATTCCGATTTTCAGACAATTGTAAGTTGTAGGCTTGATAACCAATGTTGAATAAGTTGATTAAGTTGTCTGAGTTGTTTATGTTATTGACATTGTTAAGTTGTTTATGTTGTTTAATTTTCTTATGTTGTTAAAGTTATTGTGTTGATTACGTTGATGAGTCGTAAATGTCATGTAGCATACTTGCATTTTTATATCGGAGTTGTTACTCATACCACGTTGGCCTGGATTGGCACAAGTTGAAAGTTGAAGGCTTATGCCTTGATGATTAAGTTGAAGGCTTATTCCTTTCAGATACCTCGATAACCTGGTATATTTTAAGTTAGGAGTTTTACTCCAATGGTACCACATGCATATGCATAGTCGAGTCGCATCTTGTGTTGCATTATTTATGTTGCTTATGTTTGCTGAAGTTGATGAAGTTTTCTATGTTGCTTGAGTTGATGAAGTGTTTATGTTGATTAAGTCAATAAGGTCGTTTATGTTGATTAGGTTGATTAAGTCGTTCGTGTTGAATATATGATTTTGCTGATGAAGTTGCTTATATGGTTTTGCTGATAAAGTTGTCGTATTAGTTAGGTTGCTTATGATGATTATGCTTGTTGAAATTGTTAAGTTGATTATGTTGAGTGTGTAGTAAATGTTGATAGGGTAATAAGATGGTAAAGTAAGTGTATAAGACTTGGGTGATTGTTAAGTTGTTATTGATGTGGAGTGGTGATAATTGTATGATTCTTGTCTATGTATTATTTATCATACTTCGTTTATAAAATTAGATATCTCACCCCTTCTGTTTTAATGTTACCCCTATGATAGTAACATGCAGGTAGTTTGAAGGAAGATGGTTATCTTTGTTAGTTGGAGTCGGTGTCGATACTCTGATACGTAACACTCGGGGGGGGGGGGATGAACGCATAATTGTTTTATGTTGTTTCAGTCAAAATATCTTGTTACTAAGTTGTTTAAGTTGAATAACATGTTATACCATGTTTAGTTGAATATTTGAGAATCCGCTGCGTAGTTGTAAAAGTTATTTGGGTTTCAAAAATGAATAAAAGTTGTTGTTATAGTTTCATCTGGATCAAAAGTGTTATGTATCGTTGTATTATTTGACTAAAGGAAAATGATTATGTTTGAAAGTTGAAATGTGGCATCCTGTTTTTATAATTAAGTTGAATTTTTATTACTCTAATTTTATTGATAATTGTCGGTTAGAAATGGGGTGTTACACAGTGGATCAAAGTTTCTATCGGGTCTCCTTTGCTAATTTCATTGGCATAGTTGAGGAGCGCGTTGCTGTTGATTTTGGCGTTGTTGACCGGGTTGTTGCTATGGATAAGATGATTACTGGTATGGATTAGATGAAACATTAGCAACTTGAGGATATGGACGTTGCCGGTTAGGCATATGAGGTGGAAATGGAGCTTGAATAACTTGCTGATAAGGCATTGGAAGAACTGGTGGATAAGGCACAAGAGCATATTACGTAGTTGCATCATATGGGTACTGATAGTAGGGTAGTGAAGTAGGCGCAATCTGTTGAGGTTTCCCACTTGGAGTAGAAATGGAATTTGTTTCGCATTCCTTCTTCTTGTACCCACTGAAAGGCTTTTTAACTCCAGCTTGGCTGCTAGAACCTCCTTGAATCTTTCCACTTTTCAGGCCCTCTTTGATTCTTTCATCGACAATCACCATGTTTGAAAATCCTTAAGACACATTACTGATTATCTTTTCGTAGTATTTCCCTTGCAAAGTACCCATGAAGATATCTATCAATTCACGATCAACCAATAGAGGATGCACTCTGGCAGCTAATTCCTTCCAGCATTGTGTGTACTCTTTGAAGGATTCGTTCTCCTTTTGAGCCATACTTTGAAATTGAGTACGATTCAGATCTAAGTCAATGTTGTACTTGTATTACTTTGTGAATGAATCGGATAATTCAAGCCAAGTGCGAACATTGTTGCGTTCAAGTTGTATGTACCATTCTAAAGACGCTCCATACAAGATGTCTTAGAAGCAATGGATCATGAGCTTATCATCTTAATCATGGGCTCCCATTTTTCCGCAGTACATCCTCAAATAGAGATGGGGAGAATTGGGGCCCTTATATTTCTCGAATTTCGGAAACTTGAACTTAGTTGGAATTACAACATCAGGAACCAAGCACATTTCTGAGGCACTCAGAGAAGTTGAATTGTGTCCTTCCATAGTTCGGAGTTTCTCAGCTAACTCACGACACATCTTCATAGATTCAGAATCTTGAACAAAATGAGGATTGGTGATCGAAACAACAATATGCATCTCATACTCAACTTGTTGATCTTCTTCATAATGAGGAATCTTGACCTGAGTTGGAATAGGTTGAGCTTGAGGAATAAAACCAACAGTAACACCAGAGTTGGGTATTCGTTGAGAAGTGACTTCTTCAACAGCGGGAGTGAAGCCTGGAGGCAAACCATAGATCACTGGATTAGGAAAATAATTGAAGGCATTGAGTGTGAGGAAGATCCTTGCACACAGACATTTTCCCTTGCGGTAGCGACTTCACGATGTTCCTCCATTTTGGCCAAGGCCTGTATAGTCTCATAAATTTGGTCAATCTTGTATTTGACAAAGTTTATCTCCTCTCTCATAGCAGCTTGCTCTTGTTGAATCGGTCCAATATTCTTTAGTGTTGGCTCGAGTCAGATACGGGCATCGGGAAACCCGCTTGATTTACTAAAGATGAAATGAGTTTTCAGCTTTGAAATGAAATGCAAAATGCATAATTGATGCAAATGAAATTATATTCAATGTCATAATCCAAGATCACATGATCAGACTCTCGAGTTTAATCCAGAATTTTAACCACGACAATTCATGCGTCCGAGGTTAGGATGAATGATAAGGCTTGCTCTCCTCACAAGGATTTCACCAGGTTGAATCTAGAGTTTTAAGAACCCCAAAGCTATCAATCCATATGGTTGTTCATCACACACGCCATCAGCATGACGGTTGATTGACTCCCTCATATGAATCTTGTTTAGGTGAGATCTTCGTATCGACAACCCACGAGATCAAATTTCTCGGGAGCCCATACTACGTGTCGCTCCCACTAAATGAAGCCGGGTCAAATAGGGTACAGACGCGAACGGTCGGCGAAAGAGACAATGAGAACACACAGCCGTGAACTCACTGGAGATGAATAGAGTCGCCAGCTAGGCATTTTTATCCCGGAGGAAAGGCAATGCTGCATAGACCTAGAAAGAGAACGGATAAGACGGTTGCGAACCAGAGAGACTGAGAAAGGGGGTTGGTTACAACCTGGGAAGGTATTAGCACCCAGATTGTCCGCCGTACTCGACGGGATCCACGATTGAAAGATTTGTGTTTTAAAGGGGTAGTGTCAGTGCAATTTGTGTGTAAAAATAGCTGGAAAAGGATGTACAGGTGTCAGTGCAAGAGAAGTGTGAAGTGTGATATATGCAGTGTCAGTGTAAGAACAGGAATAAGATGCTCAAGATCATGAGGCTAAAGAATGAAGCTGGAAAGAGGGGGAATATACAGAGAATTTTGTTCGATAACTGTTAAGTTATGCCTACGTATCCTCTCGTGCAATGAGGAAGTCAGAACACCGTAGTTCGACCCAAAGAGACTGAAAGATGAATTGACTTGTGAACTGCTTGCTTGTCAATGCTCAAGTGTATGATCTGTCTGGCACAGATGCAAACTGTCTTGCATTAGACGGAAGAAGCAAGTTCCCGGTTATGAGTGAATGAGATGAGAAAAGAATCCCGAAGGAGACGATTATTGTTTGTTTTTGTATTTTCAGTCTTTTATTGCTTTTGAAAATTTGTCATAAGTTAATGAGCTTAAGCCTAAACCAAATGGGTTAGTAAACTCATCACATCCTCCCTCTGTTTAGGGGTAATGAGAGTACCTTAAGTGTGAAGTCAGATTCTCACACTTAATCACCTTTGGTGTAGGATTAAGATTATTAACCTACTTGTGATTATTTAGATGTTTTTATTGTTTTTGTTTAGTGTTAAGTAATGAGGTTAAGCCATAATCAAGGATTAAACAGACTCATTACACCATCCTAATAGAAGGATAATAGATGAGAATGTTTAAGCTGAGGAAAGCTCCTCAACTTAATCCATGTTTAGGGATTAAACTCATGACAAAACAAACCTTTATTAGATGGATTTTATTTAATGGTATGATTATGAAGTGGATTTTATGATTTGTAAGACAACTTGAGGGGGACTTGTCCATTAACACTAGGGTTAGTCCTTCTTAACCAATTAAGGAAGAATTAGAACCCTAATGCAAGGCCCAAGTTACAAGTGTGATGTCTTGATGATTATTAAGTGAATTGATTAAGAGATGTAAACACATTAAGGGTTTAACACTTAGGATTAAAGTTATACACTCCATCCTAAGAGAAGGATGCAGGCATAAGCTTAATCACAAAGCCTTAAAGCCTTTAGGGTTTAGTCCCTGATTATGAGATGAGAAGAGATGACTCAAAAGAGACACAAAGGTGAAAACTAAGAGTGGAGACTAATCAAAACCCTAATCATTGTCATGCTTGGTTGTTCCTAAGGTTTGTGAGGTTTACAAGAGAAGTCTTCAATGGAACCACCAGGAAGCAGATGAAAGGATCAAGAGAAGCAAAGTAACTTGCTTCATTCAAGAAGTCAAGTCACTTGAAGAAAGAAAGTGGGAAGAAGAAGAAGGAGCAAGCTCAAACTCAAACACATATAAAAATGCAGCATGGATGCAAGAGAGAGATGAGAAGAAAGTATGAGAAGTGAAGGCAAATTCACTTCTCAAAATCAACTTACCACCTGAAAGATTAGAAAAGAAATGCAATGCAATGCAAAATGGGATGGAATGACATGGTGCAAACCAAAACCAGAGGCATATATGTGATGTTAATGATGCTATAAGATGCTACAAACCAGAAACAAAACATGTGGATGATCATACAAACTTATGGATGCAAATGAAGCAAGTTAAGACACATGAACACATGAAAAGTTATGAGATGCATATGGCATAAAACATGACAAATGCAAGGTGCAATGATCAAACATGCTTTCAATATGTCTTATGATGTTAAATGAATCAAATGGAAGTATGGAATACCATGGCAAGTCATGTTATGCAAGAAAATGCAAGATGGGTGCATATGGAAGCCCAAATTAGGGTTTATGAACAATACATCAAACACAAACCAAAACCAGAAGCAAACAACATTATAAAAAATTGAAAATGCCCTCAAAGGATCCCTAATCCTATAATAACTCACTGCCCAAAAGAGAGGTTTCAACTCCTAACCAAATTCAAGTTATGATTTTTCTAAGTTTTCTAGGGTTTTAGGGTTCCTTAACAAGAAAATTACCAAACAAATGGAAAATGAAAGATCAAATCATGGCCATTTAATCTCACAAACTACATGCTAAACACAATGCAATGCAAAAAGAATCAAGGTCCAACTCTTTAGGGTTAGGCAGAAATGATTTTTGGAAGTTTGGATCAAAATAATGCATAAAAATGATTTTTATTCAATGGGAAATTCTCAAAATGCATCAAGATCAAAAAATAAATTTGGTTTGAAGGTTGGACAATGTTTCTAAATGTCTTAGAACATTTCATGAATTTTTTGGTGATTTTTAAATACCTAAAAGTATTTTTAATAAATTAATTTTCATTAATCAATTAAAAATAAACTTTTAAATATTTAAAAATACTTTTTTAATGCTAAAAATAAAAATAAAAATATTTTTGTGTTTTAAAAATTAATGAAACTCTTGACAAAAAGTTTCATAATTTTTAAAACATTTTTGCTATTTTAAATAAATTGTACAAAACAAATGAAATAATATGAAAAATAAATGAATTAAAAGCTGAAAAAAGAAAAGTCAAGCAATTTGATGGTTGAGATTCAAACAAGAACACGCGCGCATTGACTTGGCGCCAGATCCCACGGCCAGCATTCAAACTCAACTAATTAATGCTTATGCTAATCCCACCGTTAATTACTTTCAGGTGACCGGAACAGTGTTCCGGTCATCTTCTCCGTTCACCCCAAAACCCAATCTCACTCTAAACGCTTCTAAAATGAAATCTAAAAACACAGGAATGATCCCCACTACACTGTTCCGGTCATCTTCTCCGTTCACCCCAAAACCCAATCTCACTCTAAACGCTTCTAAAATGAAATCTAAAAACACAGGAATGATCCCCACTCACTCACGAATCAAAACCCCCAATCAAAACATATTTATCACTCCTAAAATGGCTGAATCGAAACAAACAATTTCTAGGGCAAAAAGTTTCAGAAGCAAGGTAAACTCTCATCTCTCCACCATTTTCAAAACCAAAGACATATTCATGATCAGGGAGGCATATAGAACAGCTTAAGAACTTAAAAAATGATTTCTGGAAAAAATGTTCTTGAGCTACCTGAGTTTCGAAGCTTTCAATCTTGCAACTTTCTGACCCCTTCCTTTGATGCAAACCACTCCTTATGACCCCTTGATGATGTTTGGATGCTCAGCAAGAGTTTATGTTGGCTGGTTTGGGAGTTTGAACAGCTTCTGCTCAAGCTCAGGTGAGAATGGTGATTGTGATTCAGGCAGTTTCAGGCAAAGGTGAGTGGTTCTTTGTGGTCAGGATGATGTTTTGAGAAGGTTTGTGAAGTTTGTTCAAGTGTTTGTGGCCTGTGGAATGAGTTTCGAAAGCTTTGGCTTTGAGAGTGAAAAATGGAAGAGTAATGTTCTTGCTGGTTTCAGGCTTAGGTCTTGCTGGTTTTGGTTCAGTGAAGCAAGGTGAGTTGATTAGTGAAGTTTGTTTGAGTGTTTATGGCTTGTGGAATCAGATTCGAAGGAAAATGCAAGTTGGAGAGAGTTTGTGAATGTGTGTTGTGGTGAGTTTTCAGGCTTGCTTGATATGTGAAATGGCTGGCATTTTGTTTGCATAAATTAATCCCATTGGTCAGATGATGTGACTTGGCCTTTATTGATTGGTATGCTAGCTTTTGCAAAAAGTCCACTCTTGTGTAAGAGAGGCATGGGTTGTGTTCTAGGCTAGTACAAGGGTGTGGGCTGGCGCAGCATGGTGAGGGGAAAGGCTAGGGTTGGTTCAGCATCCAAGGAAACAAGTGGATGGAAGTGTGATGATGATTTTGCAACTTACTTGCCTTTGCTTTTTCATGAAAATATCTTGCTTTGCAAACCATGAACATGTGATCTTTTGGTTCAAATCTGATTTCTAGAGCTTGTGTGATGCTTGAACATTGGTTTGATATGAACTAGAAGTCACAAATGCCTTGGTACAAAGTTTTTGCAAGTTTTCCATTTGGTGCATATTTTGAAAATTAGTGATTTTTGCCAACTTTGACACACCATAACTTTTGATCCAAAATGAATTAGGTCATGTTCTTGTACTTTTTGAAAAGGGAAAGATCTAATCTACAACTTTAATGACCAAAGTTTTTTCATTTGAAGCATTTTTGGATCAAAAAGTAAGGGTTGAAAAAGTTGCATAAAATGACATTTCATTAAAAGTCAACCATGCCCTAAAAAGTCAACTTTGCAAAAACTTGTAATTCTTGAATTGTGTGAACTTCAACCTTTTTCTATGATCAAATAAAGATCAAATACACTCAAAATGATGAAGATCACCCCTTGGTTGGGCCATTGGGGGCCTCAGATGCCCTGATTTTGCACTGACTTGTCTGAAAAGTCAACTCTTGATCAGATGACTTCCCCATGGAATTTCTTCATGAAAATTGATATACATACTCCCTATACCATATAGAGACCAATAGAAACAAGAATGACCAAAAAATTTGGAGTTATGGCCTCTGAAACCAAAACCCTAATTTTAGGTCAACTGTGCAGTCAAGCCTGGCTCTGCATCCACACCAATCCCAGTTCTTGTGATTCTTTGGCATTCTTGACTTTGAGAGGATATAATATGATGCTTGAACACACATAGACCCCTTTGAAGTGATTGATGACCTTTGGAGTGGCTCAAGAGGCTCTTGGATTGCTCAGATCACAAACCCTAGATGCAGATGACTTAGAACCAATGCAAAGACTCAAAAAATGTGATATGAGATGTTATGATTGTGTTTATGCATATGAAATGATCACAAGCCATGGTGTGAATGGGTGAGGGCAAATTTGGGGTGTTTACACTACGCGACCATCGACACGGGGTTTAAAATAAAGTTCTCAGAGTTATAGACTTTTCTCAACTGTTTGATGCACGTGTCAGCTTTTGACAGTCAATCAACTCCATTGAGAAAGTATATTCTGAGTGAGGTCTTCGTATCAACAACCCACAAAAGCAAATTTCTTAGGAGCCCATACTACGCGACCATCAATCTTTGTTTCATCCAAAAATGTTTAAGGTTCTAAACGTCCTTAGAGTCGACGACCCTAATGAAAATAACTGAGCACACATGCCACAAGCTTGATGGTTGTCAATATTCGCATTAGAATCTACACCAAACAAGGTTTTCATATCGACAACCCACGAGAGAAAATTTCTCGGGAGCCCATACTACACGACCTCTCCTAACTTATATTTATACTCATAGACTCGAGTATATAGCCTTTCCCTCAAGTTTCTTTTGCAATCAAAGTATCGATATGATATCATAGTACCAAGGAGCCACATGATATATAATATGGAAAGCGATAAAAATATGCAAGTAAATCAAAAAGGTAAACATCCAAACAAGCGTTGAACAACCTAGACTAGGCTTGACTTGCATATGGTGAATCAGTCCCTAGCAAAGTCGCCACCTATCGCACTTCAAAAAAATACAACCTCGCAATAAGAGACTGCACGCTGGGGAGACATGAGAGTCGCCATATAATTCTCATTTATTCTCATAAGGAGAAAGGGAAGATATAGATAAAACCCGTCTAAAAAGAGGATAAAGACAAAGGTCGTCGCAACCATTGTTCGGGTTCGGAAGTCTGTTATGCAAGAGGAATGTATTAGTACCCCTCACATCCATCGTACTCAATGGGAACCATCTAAGTTGTCACGCGAGAAAGGACGTATATTCCTAATGAGATACTAGTTAAGGATTGAGGTCCTCGTGCAATGAGAAAGTAAGAGCCACGTAGTTCGACCTACTATGAGTGGTTGGTTGTTGATTTTATTACCTTTCTTTCATAAAAGGAATTAGGATTCGAATTGCACTAAAGACTATGGATAGAGGTCATTATCCCGAACCAACAAGACGAGCGTCTTGCGATGAAATAGTCGGAGCGAGTAACCCGATGCCCGCTCTCCTCCTTTCTACCATTTAAGGCTTGTGGTGTACAATTCTTCTCGTATTATTAACGTATTTTATTACCTAATACTGTTTGACGTTGGATCAAGGGTTTGGGTTTAAAAGAGACATTCTGGTTATTTGAGGTTTGATGGTGATGCACGAAGCACTCGACTTACGGGTGAATGCAAATGGAGGTTTATTTGTTGGTTTGTTAGTGAGGCACAATGCTCTCAACTTGCAAGGTTAGGTGGAAACGATTCCTAGTCCCTAAGGGTGCTCCTAGCAATTGAAACGATAACCGAAAAAATAAAGTGCAAGTGTGAGTGAAACCACTTGGCGTTGGACCAAGGGTTCGCGAACTAAAGTGAGATCTAAACTAGTCCCTAAGGATGCTCCTAGCGATCAAAACGATAAATGCGGAAAATAAATAATGTACATGAAATGGTAGAGGGGTACAAAGAAAATTACACAGGATTGCACGAAATAAAAGGGTTCATTGTATTGGCCCAAGAGGAAACGTGTGTGAAGTGTCCTAAGCTATGCGAAGCCGTTGGTGCTTGAAATTAAATCGAAAGCGTCTGAATGTAGCTTTTTAACTATCTTAGAACCGATTCAATGTTAGAATCATTCTATGAGAAGTCGAACATTACTTTTTGCGTCAAAATGCAAAAGACAATCGATTAATGGTCTCGTCTTAACCAATATTTGTGGTAATCTCGATTTTTAGACTTTCATTGACCAAATACTAAAAAATAAAATAAAGTGTAATAAAATAAATTTCTAAATGGGAAATAAAATGGTCTAATCATTTAATCGGGATTTCAAGTCGACTTGCGACGAATCTCAAGATCTAGATGTTCATCGACCATAAATCGAAAATAAAACAAAACTACAATAAAATAAACTAAATTAAATTGAGTTTCCAAAAGGGAAATAAAGTGGTCTCATCATTTAATCGAGATTTTAAGTCGGCTTGCGACGAATCAAGATCTAGATGTTCATCAACCATAAATCGAAAATAAAATGACTAAATAAAATAAACTAAATTAAATAGGCCTCATATTGATCAAACTTGACCGATTTAATGAAATCGAACATATTTGAACTTTTATGATATCATCGGTCCTAAAATATCAAAAGATATAAATGAAAATGAGCCCAAACAATAATATAAATAACAAAGCTAAGCAATATTAAGATGGGATTAAAGTATAATTTATTAACTAAAAACTTTATAAACTTAAAAGAAAAACAATAACAAAGAGAATGAAATAATAAAATAGCAAGAAGTCAGGGGGTGTATCGGGTGAACTATGTAAAGATAGCATAGGATGTACCATGGGTTCAGCCCAAAACAACATATGAGAAAGGGTTTTTTACTTTAAAAATGAAATCAGCATCAACATACAACGTTCTTCCCGTTTTATAAACATCACTTTTCAGTTTTTTTAACAATAAAAAGAAGCACACACCCCATACCCTTTTTACTGTTCAAAGGAAAAAAATGAGACTCACCCTTCGGAAAACACTACTCAATGGCGTAATTTCAAGAGTTTTCACTCTATGAGTTTCTCCCGGTTCGGTTGCTCTCTCTCTCTCTCTCTCTCTCTCTCTCTCTCTCTCTTGATTCAGATATGGTTCTCTCCGTCTTTCGCTCGGAACCTCACTGCATTTTCACTCTCGTCTCAGATTTCACGGTGTCTCACTTCTTTTTGTTTTGAATCCACTCTCGGTTGTAGGTTATTTTGGTCTGTGTTTGTGAGTTGTTGTGAGAAGAACGAAAGGGTTTAATGATTGATTTAGATTGTATCAGTTATGGCGTGTTGAAGGTTAAAGGGCGGATACGGTTCAATATGTATTTGAACGGTTTGTTTGAAGGTCCGAGGTATATGAGATTTGAAGAGCAAAATAGTGTGTTATGAATGGTTGTGGCTGGGTTTGTGAGAGAGCGAATTTGATGTGGTTGGCTTCTGAAGGTGAGGATTTAAAAGATTGTGAGAGAGAATATGAATGTTGGTTTTTGAAGCTTGAAGTTTGGTTGGAGGAATTTTGGCAGAGTGATTTCAAGGCTCTCCAAGCTTTCTATGGAGTGAAGAGTGAGGTCTCTTTTATAAATGGACTGGAGGGCAATGAGGGAAGACTTGGGAGAAAAGTTTAAAGGAATATTCTGTGTGTAGCAGTGGAATGAATTTGTTGTTGATAAGTATTCCTGAGCTGTGAAATCTGTTTCGCAAGTTGCTGTGTTTTTGTGAAGTTGTGCGTGTTTTGCTATGCTGCGGATATCATGTGTTTGCACTTTTTGGGTGTACGGAACTGTAAAATTTATTTTGGCTGAAGGTATTTTGTTGTGTGATGGATTACATTCTATGCCAATTGTTTTTTATTGGATACAACTTCTTTACCCATCATAAAAAGTTGGGTAATATACATTCCTACAATCAATCAATGTCAAATCATTTTATTGTATTTATTTATTTATTTAATAGTTTAAATTTTTTAGATTTCCAAAGCAATTTCAATATAAATTACACTATGTGTAACTCTACCCAACTTTTTAAGAAAGGTAGATAAAAATTCACCTTTTTTATTTTGCTGCTTTGCAACTTTTGTGGGGCCTATGTGATATTTTATGAAGGCTAATATGGAATTTTGGTGGCTGGTATTAAGTGTCTAGCTAGAAAAAGAATGGCTCTGTATCATGTATGACTTGAGTAGCTTCTAGTGTACGTGTTGGAGTTTTACTTCTTCTTATGTATATTTTTTAAAATTTATTGTAACAATAATAAGGAAAATGGGCACAGTAAAACGTATGAATGGTTTTCAAATATGGACTCTTTTCTAACTGGCTCTCTTTTTTGATAGATTTTTTATGAGTCTCACATTTTTAGAAATTGTGAAATGGACTTTAATGATGCACTTGGATTTAATAATGGAAATTGGAAATGGACATGACAAATTGGATATGAATATTTGAAATTGTATTGAATGAATATAATGGAAATGGATTATTTGGAATTTCAATAAATTATTTGGTTTATTGAAATAAATTTGGATAAAAATAAAAAGGATAGAAATATTTTTTTTGTGATATGAAATTAAAATATGAATTTGAATTTGACCATGAATGAAAATGGATCTGAAATCGAAATATGGATGAATTATCACCGAATTTACCACCACACACTGAGTTCTGAAACAACACCGCACACACACGCACTCGACTTGACAATCTCGAATGAACTCTGATTTTGCTTTACATAAATGCTAAACTTGGATAATAAAATAAATGAAATTTTTTTGGTATTTTTTCATAATAAAGATTAAACGAAAATAAAATGGTATACAAGTAGGGAAAATTTGGGGTATGACAGTTGCCCATATCGAATTGGCTTAAATCGAATAAGATGAACCGGATCGCGTTCGTACTTTCAAGGTATAAGTCAATTAGATATTAAAATACTCCAAATTTTTTTGAAAAAGAAGAAAGTGTATTGGATGGTTACCGACAAAAGCATTAAAACTGGAAAGATTACCAACACCAAAAGGATGTAGGTAAACTGAAAATTAAATAAATCGCTATCACCAAAAGGATGATAAGGCGATCCCCGCACCAAAAGGATGAAGGTAAACTGGAAATTAAATAAATCACAATCACCAAAAGGATGATTAGGCGGTCCCCGCACCAAAAGGATAAAGGTAAACTGGAAATTAAATAAATCGCTATCACCAAAAGGAATATAAGGCGATACCCGCACCAAAAGGATGAAGGTAAATTGGAAATTAAATAAATCACTATCACCAAAAGGATGATAAGGCGATCCCCGCACCAAAAGGATGGAGGTAAACTGGAAATTACATAAATCGCTATCACCAAAAGGATGATAAGGTGATCCCCACACCAAAAGGATAAAGGTAAACTGAAAATTAAATAAATCGCTATCACCAAAAGAATGATAAGGAGATCCCCGCGTCAAAAGGATGAAGGTAAACTGGAAATTAAATAAATCACTATCACCATAAGGATGATAAGGTAATCCCCAAACCAAAAGGATGAAGGTAAACTGGAAATTAAATAAATCGCTGCTATCACCAAAAGGATGATAAGGCGATCCTCGCATCTAAAGGATGAAGGTAAATTGGAAATTAAATAAATCGCTATCACCAAAAAGATGATAAGGCGATCCCACACCAAAAGGATGAAGGTAAACTGGAAATTAAATAAATCGCTACTCCCAAAAGGATGATAAGGTGATCCCCACACCAAAAGGATGAAGGCAAACTGGAAATTAAATAAATTGCTATCACCAAAAGGATGAGAAGATGATCCTCGTACCAAAAGTATAAAGGCAAGAACAAAACAGGATACATGTCCATCACTAAAAGGATGATGAACAAACTAGTTGAGGAATATTGGTATAACTGAGTAAGATTGCTTGGGGAAGTCAACAAAACGTTCAAGAAAATGATCCAATAGGGAACGCCCATTGAATAACACTTGGTAAGAAACTTTGCTTGGAGAAATACTAATTGAAGTTTCATCAACAAAAGGTTGAAGACATCAGTTCCATGGAGAACACACACTGGGCTTGTTGGGGAGAATAACTTTATCAACAAAAGGTTAAAGAGAAAAGTTCCATGGAGAATGCCCACTGGATTTGCTGAGGATCATCCTGGAATCTTCGCTTGATCCTGGATCCTAACTTATGCATGTATGCAAGTTTTTTTTTAAAATGGTACTCCATTATGATGGAAATACGATGCAAATGGTTATGCAATGAGCTATAGGTAGAAATGTAAATGTTGGGGGATATGAAAATTTCTTACTAGTTTATGACTGAAAGTAATGAGTATGACGTAAATGATGCATATGAGGTGTTGATGTAAATGATGCATAATGCATATGAGGTGTTGATGATGCATAATGATGCATATGAGTGATTGTATAGATTGGATGAAAGATGTCAGCTTCGTGGACTTTTGGTCTGGTAGCTGCCAATGATGATTAGACTTTGGGTGGGTGGAAGGATTCGATTCCCCAACACTCGATCTTTGGCAGTGTATGGACAGAAGATGGATCTAGATGCTCCAAGTTTGGTCACTTGATGATGAGCGAAGCGAATTGATTGATGCATAAAGATTTCTTTTTCCTTGAAAGGTTGCCAACGTCTGGCAAGAACTGCATGTTCAGCAAGGGAATAAAGATAGGAAGACTTGCTCCTTGTTTGCTTGCCCCTGTCTGTAGGGTGTTTGAAAGAATTCTGGTGGGGAAGATTTGAAATTTACTAAGACCTAATCTGCCCCTGTATCTGGATTTGGTAGGTGTCTACCCTTAATTGAGCTTTTGAAGATGACTTGCCCCTGATTGAGCTGTTGAAGGTCTTGCCTCAGATTGAAAGAATTTTAGATAGTCTTGATTCATGTTAGCACCAATGAAGTTCAAGTTCCTCTTTGATTGCTCCTTTTTAGGGTTGTCTTGATGTCAAGCACTGATTTGCAATTAAATTCTTCGTAGACAAATGGTAGTGTTAATGCAACGTTCATGCAAGTTTTGAAAAATTCAATCATTTGAATGATGTGATAGTGTGACGAATGGACTGTTAGTCCAAACATGGTACTAATTTAGCAAGTGTTTAAAAGATGCAACACAAAGAATATGCTATCAAGATTGAAGATTAGCAAATCTCTAGGAGTCAGTATATGCAACCTTATTCGTAGCATGCTTTAAGAATAAACCCTGCCTCAATTAAGTCTTTTGAGGGTTGTAACATGGTCTGGTTCATGGTTATTGAAACAAAGGTATAAAGCTTAAAGTTATTTGTACCCACCCCTTCTTCGTGATGATTTCTAGTCCTATGTTCAGTAAATTCTAACAAACATTCTCCTTCCAAAAGGGATTTGACGGTGTAAGGTGAAGATGAAGCTTCAAGGTTCGCTTGGAAGTGGTATTCATCTTATTTTGTTTTGATGGATGTCGGTGACCCTTTGATTCTTGATGTGGTGGTCACATGATCCTTGTTTTGTTTTTTCTGAGGATCTGAGCTCCTCTTCTTACTTTGTTCTTCTTTTTTGTTGACTAAGTTTCCCTTTGGGTGCTCAACTTAGTAGTTTTCTTTAATTTTCTCCTTTTTTCCCGCCTAAGGCTCCCATTGGGTGCTCGACTTAGCGATTTTTTTATTTGTTTTTGTATTTTGAATGTTGTGATTGCCAAGTCATTTGTTGATGGTCTTCCGACGGGATGTCTCATCTTGCGATTTGGAGTTGTAGTCAGGTCAACTGAACACTACCCTGCCTCGGGTTAAGCGTAAGGGTTTGTATCTGTGTCGCTCCCGGGATTTTCATCCTAGTACAAACACGAAAGTGGCGCGGAAAAGTTAGAGTCGTCAGCTAGGAATTTTTATCCCGAAGGAATGGGAAAGGTAATGTTGCACAAACCTAAGGAAGAAGGAAAGGAAAAGGTCCTGCGAACCAAAGATCAGGGTTCGGGAGTCAGTTACGACCTAGGAAGGTGTTAGCACCCCAGATCATCCGTCGTACCTGACGGGATCCACGCTTATTTGTTTGTTTCAAAGGGTGAAAGAATATAACTGCTGTTGAACAAAACTGCTACTGGAATGGGAGTATAATAAGGAAAGGAATTGTAAAAGAAAAATGAAAAGAAAAAAGGGGGAAATGTAGGGAAAATAAATAGTGTGCTCGAACGAGCCCTACCCCGCTGCCTACGTACCTCATCTGAAAAATAAGGATCAGAGTCGACGAAGTTCGCCTAACTAAGGCGAGAACTATTTGTTTGTGTTTTTTATACGCTGGAATTGTGTATGTCTATGCTCAGGTGTTGCAGGCTCGTCTGGTACAAGTGTGTTTACCGTCTTGCATGCGATACAAGACGTCGCGAGTTCGTGTTGAGAATGAATGAGGTGAGAAAAGAAGTTCCCGCAAGAAAGTCACTTATTGTTTGTTGTTTGCTTTTTAAGAGTTTTGTATGAATTTGGCACTAGGAAGTGAATTCAAACTCTTTTCCCTGGAATGTATACTTGCTACTACATTCTAAGATGGAATAGTAGAACAATTACACCAAGTAAGGAGAATTTATCGAAGACTTGTTTCCAAGGATTAGGGTATAAGTTCACTAGCTTGTTGAACTTTATTACATGTTTTTATAGCTTTTGTGAACAAGTGTCATTTAGGTTTTATTTGTGAAATAACCTCTTGATCAGATTTGTATATCACGCTAGACAAGCCTACACTATTCCAAGATGGAATGAATGCAAGTACCCCATGGAATAAGGCTATACACAAGAGATTACTTCATGTCTTTATTAAGTATTTTTTTATTTTTTGTTTGAAGATGAGAGAAGAAGACTCAAGAGGTAAAGGTCAAAGCTAATGGAGGACTAAGACACAACCCTAAGTTATCTTATTATGTAAAAAAAGGTGATCCTATGGTTTATGAGGTTTTCTAATCCTAAGGAAGAGAAAATCAAGTTAGAGTTCAACTTACTTCCTAAGGAAGTTAAGTTGAATCTAAAGAACAAAAGGGAACCTATGAACAAAGCAACAAGTGCTAAGGCAAAATACAATAACATGCATAATAAAGGAATGAAGAATGATTACCTCATCTTCCCCCTTACAAAACAAATGTTAGCATGATGAAGTAATATGAACAATTATGACATGGAAAACTCCAATAAACAACTCACATTAACTAAGGAAAGATGTTAGTGAACTTCTAAGGTTAATACCTAAGTCTAAAGTAACCTACAAGGTAATACACTTCAAAAGTCAGTAGCTAAATCATTTAGAAAACATCTAAAGGGATTAATTGAATTAAAGTCAAACTATTCCCTAAAGGACTACTAAACCCTAAGGATGGAATTAAAAGGATAACCTAAGTGTTTAGCAAACCAAGATCTCCTAAAATCAAAGGTAAATGCAAAATCCAGAACTTAACACTATATGGAAGTGAAGGAAATGAATAGATCAATTGAGAAAGAAGAGATTCAAGTTAAAGGTATTCAAATATGAGATTGAAAGGTGGGAGAATGCATATAGAAACATGGTTCTAAAGATGAAACAAAATGACTTAGAAGAAAATCCAAAAGTGGCCAAAGGGACTTGACCTCTCCATACAAAAACCAGAGGCTTGGCAACAAATTAAAATGGGAATTAGATTTGGAAAATATTCACAAATGATGTGGTAAGAGGCATCCTAAGACTAGGTGTTCAAATTAGGGTTTTTAAGGTCCTTTAGATGGAAAATGAAGTTCAAACAGATGCAAAAGGTTCTACAATTGAGATGAACATGTGAGAATGACCACAACACACTTATAAGACTCAAAACAAAGATAAAATGAATTTGGCTTATGTGAAAATTGAAATTGAAGTGTTTAAGATGAAAGGAGAAGTGAGATTAGGTTAAAATGGGATATATATGACTTAAGACTCAAGGAAAACCTAAAAATCAAAGGCGAAGAGCCAAGGATTGTACTTAACACTTAAAGACATCCCCTAAGACCTAAGAAATTCAAAATTAGGACCTCAAAGTAATGGCATGAATGCCTTATGCTAATGGGACCAAAGGAGGTGGAAGAAATGAACAAAAATGTGACTTGTGAACCAAGCAACTTGAAAAAATACTAAATGGTTATGAAAAAATTATGAAAATTGACACTTGAATACAAAATCCAGAGGGTGAATTACATCTAAAAAATCTCACAAAAATGCTTAATTTTGGGTGGTCAAATGAAGTGTAGAAGTGAATTAGGGTTCATATGCATATATGTGAAAGAATGAGACCAAAACTTGACTTATATGACCTAAAAATAAAAATAAAAATATGTTGAAGAAATTCAATGAGTCTTCTGAATAATTTAAAAAGAATGATTCATTTAGCTTTTGTGGTTTGGAAGAAAGAAAATAGACAAAAAGATTGGTCAGAAAATGGGAAAAAAGAAATTAATTCATTGGGAAATTAATTCTGGTTAAAATATAAAAAAAATATGAACAAAAATTAGGAAAAAAATGCAAGAATCTCACATGAAATAATTTGGAATTTTTTTATGAGGTTTTGGTATTTTTAAGAACCAGAAACGAAAATGGAATAAAAGATGAAAAAAAGAAATAAAAAATTGAAGTGGACTGAATTATTGACTGGGCCTGGGGGTGTATTAAGTACCAAAAACAACTAGTTTGGGCCTTATACAATACGCGGGAGGGGGGGGAGGGGGTGCTGATAGTATGCTGAGGATTTTGCTTCACAAAATTAGTCACGTGAGATTCATGCTTTCATTTATTTGCTGGCTAAATCATGACCCTAGGATGCGTGAGATCTAATGGACATGATATAAAGTTGGAAATAACTTAAGGCACTATTCAAGTGACCGGAGCTAGCCTCCGGTCATCTTCTCCGGTCACTCCTCACCTAGGGTTTCCTCTAAACGCCATGGAAATGAAAATCAAGACCATCATCCAATTCCTCATGCTTCATACATCATTAATCTGGCTTTGGATTTCATTTCTCATGCAAGAATAAGCAAGATAGAAGGCAACAAATTTCAACCGGAAAATTGTAACTATGCCTCTAAGAGGCCTATCAACTAGCCAGATAAGCAATGCTTCTAATAAGCTTCCAACAACATAAAACAAGCATAAAATGAACAAAATCGTGCAAGGGGAGAATGACTGAAACCTGGAAATGCAGTGTGTTCAAGTGTTGCAGAAAACCAGAGAGGAGATTCCTTTTATGCTTCACACTTGTTCTTGATCCTTGACTGAGTGCAATAGAAGCTCAAAGTGCTTGAATCCTTCCTGAATTGGAAAAATGCAGAGATTGTAGACACACCTCTTCTTAAGCATTTAAGTTGATTCCTCCATGAGTGATGATCAGAAGATGATAATGATGATGAATAGAAGAAGAGTGCAATGCAATTGATGAAGATCGATGAGAATTCCAACAAAATGCAGAGATTGCAGGAGTGAAATCCTAGCTTGTTCTTGCAGATCTTTGATGAATCAATCCATGGATGATGACCAGAAGATGATGATGATGATTGATAGGAGATGCTTGAGGAATGTAGATAGAGAATCGAGCAATGTTGAAGCAAAAATGCAGTGATGCAGATCTCCAAACTTAGAGCAAAACTAGAGAGAGAATGTGTGAGATTTTTGGTGACTTGTGATGAAAATGGTGAACTCTCCCAATTCAGTTAGAGGCTAAGATTTTATATGTGTAGTTGAAAGTTATTAACCACAGTTAACAGTTAGAACTATGGTTAGTTCTAACTGATGGTGAATTGAGCAACTTAGGGTGTGAATTGCAATTCTGTTTAGCTTGATCTTCCCTTGCTCGAATGTGATCACATAAGATGAGGAGAATTCCAATTAAGGTGAGTTTGAAGGGATGAAGGAAAGATGGATTGATCAATGTAGCAACATGAAATGCAATCATAATTTGGCTTAGAACTTCATGGGATGCATGGCAATGAATGTGATCATGCAGGCATAGGATAATTTGAACCCTTTAAGGCAATGCCTTGTGATCAATACATGTTGAATGCAACATACAAGTTGAACTGAATCGATTCCAACCTTGATACCATTGCCTTAGCTCACAAGTAATCAGCTTGCATATGATGACCTTCCAAAGGGTGTTTCTTCAAGATCAAGCAATCATTGCATAGAGTTCTGGTACTCAATTTGAAGAAGATACTTCATACCACATGTTTGATGTTGATGACAAGTGAAGGTAAAGCTTGTAAGCCACTCAAAATAACCATTGAAAATCACATCATGAGACTGCACAATGGGCCTGCACGATTTTCCTTGTCTTGTGCCATGGATTCCTACACATGATCAGTTGTGAGGCATAAACTTTGCTCCCCTATAACTCTTAAACCACTGATCAAATAAAAAACCTTTGAACATCAAAGTTGTTGGAAACATGACAATAAACAACTCTGTAGTTCAAAGAAATTTCATTTGAAGCCTTTAACATGGAGAAAAATGGCTTGCCTTATGACCCACCACCTGTTTGATGGAATACCTTGCCTGACACGTGCGCAGGATGCAAGGCCTGCCTTGGTTTTGCCCTAGTTTGCCTTGATTTCTTCAAACTTTGCAAGATCATAACTCTCTCAGTTTTGATGCTATGAATGAGTTCCACCAATGGATTTGAAGCTTAAGATGCCCTCTTTAATTGGATCAAGGTAGAATTTTGATAGCCCTTATATTTTGGGAGAAAGCTTCTCTTGAAGTTGCTGCAAAAATGGCCAAAACTTGCCATTTTTGGAAACCCTAATTTTCCAAAAATGGTAAGTTTTGGTTTTCTTGATTCCTCCATCATTTCTTGATCAAATTTTAACCATAGTATCCTTGTAACCCTAATTTCATGATTTTGATCTCAAAAAGTCAGGAGTTAACTTTTTCCTAAGCATGGTTGACTTTTCCCCAATTCTCTGATTTTCAATCATCTGGCCAATTGAACCTCTTCCAAAATGTTTCTATGGATGAAATTTGAACCCTAGGCACTTGACATCATACATAAGACAATGGAATCCACTTTGAATCAAAATTTCATTGAGAAGCCCAGCAGAGATGAAACCCTAATTTGGCCCCATTTCATCAGGAGATGCTGCACTACTTGCCTCCTTTGATCAATTCAAATCTTTTCATGACTTGTGGCTTCAAGTGAGGACTTGTGGGATGTTGTGAACCCTTTGCACAAGGTTGAGAAGCTTTGTGGATCCTTGGTTGCCTTTGTATAGCCTTCAATTGCTCCAATCAAATATCACATGCCTATGCCTCAACTATGATACACATGATGCAATGTTTTTTATTATTTCATGAATTTGTTTATGCTAAATGCTATGCAAAATGTTGAGGAAATGAGAGGGAAAATTTTGAGGTATTACATCTGCCCCTATTCAATCATCTGCAAGCCTGAACGAATAATTGCAACGACTTTTAGACGTTCAAGGTGTGGAGTGATTGAATACTCGAATAAAACTTGGAAATTTAAACTCTGTGGATGAGGAGAATGTCATCTGCTTTTATTTATTATTGTTTTTTATATTTTTTTACCTCTGAATAGGTAGAGGAAATAGAATAAGGTGGAACATGATCGTTGTACATAAACGAGAGCCCATGCAGACATGACCGTTGTACTAAACAAGAACCTACGACGCGACTGTTGTACAAAACAAGACGCGGAATGGGGGCATGTTGTACCAAACAGGGCTTGAAAACGAGACCATTGTACAAAATGGAACTCGATGATGGAATGTGAGTATTGTACATAAACGAGAGCACAAAAAAACAGGACCGTTGTACAAAACGAAAACCTACGACGCGACTGCTGTGCGAAACAAGACGCGAAATGGGGGCCTGTTGTACCAAACAGGGCTTGAAAACGAGACAATTGTACAAAACGGAACTCGATGATGGAATGTTATAGTTGTATATAAACGAGAGCCCAGACAAATAGGACCGTTGTACAAAATGAGAACCTGCGACGCGACTGTTGTGCGAAACAAGACGCGGAATGGGGGTCCGTTGTACCAAACAGGGCTTGAAAATGAGACCATTGTACAAAACAGAACTCGATGATGGAATGTGTAACACCCCAAATTTTCCCTCTTCTTTTTTAAGCATCATCATCATACCATAATCATCATAAGCATATCATATCCTTGGAATCTTTGCATGGAAAGATGAGGCATAACATTCTCATGACCTAGCATTAGGCATATGATCATCTGTGGAGGGATTTGAGGCATTACAAGCTATAACAAGAGGCCCAGTGGATTTGTACAAGTCCTATGAGGAGTCTACATGGCATTCACAAGTTCAAGATCAGTCACAAAAGCCCAAGAGGTTGGGAGATCATCAGGGAATTCAAACTAGGGCAAGCTCCTACACAATGATAAAAAATTAGGGTTCCACTTTCAAGCATGAAAACTTTGTGACTTTGGCCATTTCATCTAGACAAAGTCTTTCATATGATAAGAGGATCCTAGGGATGAAATCTGGTGAGAAAACTCCTTGTGGAAGTCAGGTATTTCATCAGTTGCTTGTAAAAGAAGAAATTGGTCAACTGTGCATTCTAGAAGTCAACTGTGAGAATTCAAAGGGTCCAACCCTATTTTTCAAGTCAAGGTATGTTCTTATAACCTTAAAAGAGTTTTGACAAGGTCAAAGATGAAGAATCAAGGGGTTTTGAGGAGTTTTCCATTTTTGGCATGTGGTTTGTCATGGAACTTTCTAATTTTGGCAACTTTTTGCCCTAATTTTCAAAGGCTTATAACATGGTGAAAAAAGCTTCAAATGAGTTGCCATTAAACATGAAAGTTGAAGGTTAGGTTCTCCCATTTTAAAAAAGTATAATTACATTTTCATAGCCCTCATGGATCATGAGATAGGGCCTTCGAAAATTATTTGATTTTTAGGGCATGCCTTGAATTCCAAGTTTCATCCAAATGCAAGAACTTATGAAAGTCATTTTCAAGTTGTTTCATGGACAAAATAAGGTCATAATATTACAAGGCATTGTATAAATGTCATTTTTCTCCAAAGACATCATCAAATTCGTGCATGGAGTGAGGTATATTACACAAGATGCAAAATTGCATAATCATTCAAAATGCATGACCCTCACATCCAAGGGCCAAGATGCTTCCAATTATGAATCAAGGGCTGTATTATACTTGAACATGTGCAAGGAAAGAAGGGATAGCACGAGCATTTCACCACTTCACACCACTCTTACAATTTTTGCAAAATCATCCTCACACCCTTTCCTCACGTGCATTCTCTCCCATTTCTTCAGCATGGATCATTGACATCATATATAAAGCACCTAGGGTTTTATTTTCTCCAACACTCTCTGATTTTCTCATATCACAACTTTCTTGCACCACTGCAAATCTCATCGCATCTCCTTCTACACATACACATATCCTCTGATCTTTGTGAATTCTTGATCCTAATACTCTAAGGATCATTTTGCAACCTTTGATTGAAGCTCAGAGTGGAGAATCTTCAGTGTGAAGTTCAAAGCAGTTTGCTTCAAAGCTCCAAATCCAGGTGTTCTCAAGCTTCCTCTTGCATTTATTTTGCAAGAGGAGATCCAGACAAGCAATTCTACACCCTCAGGAGGGATTTCTTTTGAATTTCAAGCTCTGCAAGCTCAGGTAACTCACTGAATTCGTGGATCTGGATGTATGTTTTTAGGTGTGCTTTTTGATCTATGTGTTGTGTTGATTACTCTGAACTCTTTGGATTTGATTTTGGTGCATTATTGAGTGAAATATGTGGATTCAAAGTTTGATGTATGATTTTTTTTTGCTTCGATCCGGTTTGTGTGTTGATCTAATGAGAAATCTAAGTTCATTTTTGAATTTAGTGTGATTGATTTGTTGGATCTGGAGATTGTGATGCATTTCTATGTTCATTTGTTCTTGGTTTGAATTTTCCGGTTCCGGAGCCCTAGCTCCGGTCACCGGATTCTGGAGTTTGGTCACTTGAGTTGAAAGGAAGAAGATGAACATGAGCCTTTGGATCTCTCATCTGGATGGACGTGGTAATGCCAACGCATTAAAATCCCAGCCTCTCTCTCACGTGCTTCGTTTTATAATTTTAATCTGAATTGGACTTTGTGTTTGTCACCACACCATAATAACATGCACTCACACTGATGGCCAATGAATGAGGTGACTTGGTTTATTGCTTGACTGAATCTCATGCGTGTGTTTGATCTGATGGTTCATGATTTTCCCTGATTAATTTGAATTTCCATAGTAATTGTTGTGTGCTGCGCAGGACCCAATGGGCCTCCTTGCTATCCCCACCCCCTGTATTAAAAGCCCAAGTGAAATGAACTAGGCTGACTGCTATTCTCACCCCTGGCCTCTTTTATTCCTTTTTATTTTTATTTTGGTTTTCAGTTTGGTTTTTAATTTTTAAAAATAGAAATAAGTTCATAAAATTTCTAAAAAAAATCATGAATGATTCTTTGAGTTTTCTTTAATTTTTGTCATTTTTATTTTTCATTTATTTTTAATTGACACGTGGAAATTAATTGTCTCTTTAATTAATTGCTTTTATTTCATTTTTGAAGCATGTTGCCTTGTACATTTTATATCTTGATCATTAATTTGAATTTGGAACTGGTTCTTTTTGCTCTGGATTCATGTTGAGATGTAGTTTGTTGATGATTTTTATTCTGATTTTTAGAAGTTTGCTTAATTGGTTTTGGTCTCTAACTTGTGCATGAAGTCTCCTAACCCTAATCCATGTTTGAGCCCTTGTTTGAATTGCTAAGCTTCTGATTCTCATTCTCTCCTTTTGGCATGTCAATATTGTATGATTGAGGATTCTTTGTGCAAGTTTGTGTAATTTTTGGATGTATACTTGAATTGATTTGAATTTTTGTTCCTTACTTGTTCCCTTTTGCTTCTTTTGGGTCATATGTTCACCCCTTAGGTTAGAAGGGCACTTGGGCCAACTTCTTTAAGTTGTTTAGAGCTTTCTTAGGATGTTGATACCCCTTTGGTCTTGAGTTGATGCTTGTGCCTTGAGAAATTATGTGTTTGTTTGCTTTTGAAGTTCATTCACTCTTATGCATGCTCACTTCACTTCTTTTGCTTCTTTACTTCTCATGATGTGAATACCTGACTTTGTGTGCTTTTTCTCTTCATCTTACATGATCCTTAGGCACTTTCTTAACATGTTAGGGTTCTGGTCTTGAACTTTGTGATGTTGCTTTGTCTAGTTTGCTTTGTGTTATCTCATGTTTACTTTGTTTTGTCATGGTGATTCATAATGCTTCATGTTGAGTTGTATAGTCCTTCTCTCATTCTTATGTTTTGTATTTGCATTTGGCATTTGTGATTAGGACTTCACTTCTGGTTGTGTGACTTTGGTTTGACGTTATGTTCATTTTGTGTAGCATTTATTCTTATGTCACTAACCATTTCAGGGGCTTTGGTAAGTGAGAGGTGTGGATGTGATTCCCACATCTCCAAGTCTTATTTCTTCTCTTTTCCTTCTTGATATTATTTTACTTGTGATTGTTGGGGCTTAGGCTTTACTTCCTCCCTCTTCTGTTCTTCTTTCTTCTCTTTCTCTTCTTCTGTTCTTTCTTATTTAGGATAGAATTCAAACCACACTAACCTTAGGAATCCCTCGCATGATAACATTAGGATTTGTTAGTCCCCCCATTAGACTTTTACCTTTAAGATCCTTTTGTTTCTTTCTCTTCTCATCAAAAAACCCTAAAAAGACACCTAGTAAAGATTGAAGTGATCTCCTGTGCAATAGCCTTATTCCATGATACACTTGTAGTCTTCCCATCTTGGGATAGTACAAGCTTGTCTTGTGATGCACAAGTCTGATCAGGATACCATCTTCACCAAGAAAATCATAAAAAACACTTCTTCATCAAAAAATACAAAAACACTTAATAAATTCAATGAGTTAGTGAGCCTAAGCCCTAATCTCTGGATTCAAGTTTTGGGGATCTTCTCCTTACTTGAGTGTGCTTGTTCTATTATTCCATCTTGGAATGTAGTGACAAGTATACATTCCATGGAAAAGAGCTTGAGTTCACTTCCTTGTGACACACTCATAAAAGCTTCAGAAAAACACAAACAAACAATAAGCGTCTTTCCTTCGGGAATTCTTTTCTCATATCCTTCACTCCGTCCGCGAACTTGCTCCTACTTGTCATTTTGCAAGACGATTACACACTCGTCGTCCGAGCCTGCAACACCTGAGCATTGACATAGGCAGTTCAATCCTTAATACACAAGCAATCTTTTCCACCCCTCGTTAGGGGAACTACAACGACTCTGATCCTCATTGTCCAGATGAGGTATGTAGGCAGCGGGGTAGGGCCCGTTCGAGCACAATCTTTATTTTCCCTACATTTTTCCTTTCATTTCTTTTTCAGTTCCCTTTCGTTTCTTTTATCCAGTTCAGTTCATTTTCTTTGCAGCAACTTTCATTTCTTCACCCTTTGAAATAGATTTCTTTGCAAGCGTGGATCCCGTCGGGTACGGCGGACGATCTGGGTGCTAATTCCTTCCCAGGTCGTAACCGACTCCCGAACTCAGTCTCTTTGGTTTGCAGGACCCGTGTCCTTCCTCTTCTTTTCTTCTGGTTTGTGCAACATTACCATTCCCGTTCCTTCGGGATAAAAATGCCTGGATGGCGACTCTATTCTTTCCGCGCCACTTTCACGTTTGTACCAGGATGGAAATCCGGGGAGCGACATAATGGAATCATTGTACATAAATGAGAGTCCAGGCACACAAGACCGTTGTACAAAACAAGAACCTGCGACACAACTGCTGTGCGAAATAAGACGCATAATGGGGGCCTGTTGTACCAAACCGGGCTTGAAAACGACACCATTGTACAAAACGGACATCGATGATGGAATGGAATCGTTGTACATAAACGAGAGCCCAGGAAAACAGGACCATTGTATAATACGAGAACCTGCGATGCGACTGCTGTGCGAAACAAAACGCAGAATGGGGGCCTGTTGTACTAAACAGAGCTTGAAAACGAGACCATTGTACAAAACGGAACTCGATGGAATGGGATCGTTTACATAAACGAGAGCCCAGGCAAACAGGACCGTTGTACAAAACGAGAACCTGCGACGCGACTGCTTTGCGAAACAAGACGCGGAATGGGGGCCCGTTGTACCAAACAGGGCTTGCAAACGAGACCATTGTACATAACGAAACTCGATGATGGAATGGGATCGTTGTACATAAACGAGAGCCCAGGAAAACAGGACCGTTGTATAAAATGGAACTTGCGACGCGGCTGCTGTGCAAAACAAGACGCAGAATGGGGGTCTGTTGTACCAAACAGGGCTTGAAAACGAGACCATTATACAAAACGGAACTCGATGATGGAATGGGATTGTTGTACATAAACGAAAGGCTAGTCAAACTAGACCGTTGTACAAAACGAGAACCTGCGACACGATAGCTGTGCGAAACAAGCCGCGAAATAGGGGCCTGTTGTACCAAACAGGGCTTGAAAACGAGACCATTGTGCAAAATGGAACTCGATGATGGAATGGGATAATTGTACATAAACGAGAGCCCAGTCAAATAGGACCGTTGTACAAAACGAGAACCTATGACGCAACCGTTGTACAAAACAAGACGTGGAAAAGACATTGACTTGGAAAGACAAGGATACCTGGAAAATGGTATTGGTATCCTCTGTGGGGAGTACTTCAGGTTGGAAAGATGTAACGGGTCATATGTAATATACCTCAAAATTGGCCCATGTTGGCATGCATATGCTTGGATTTATAGCGTAATGCTCCATGATGATGGAAATGCTACGCTTTAGAGGATGCAAATGTAATGATGATTATGCATATGCAAATGTAAAGAGATCTCCTGGCAAGGAAACTGCAAGTATCCCAGGTGGCTTGATTGGGGAGAACTGATGATCACAACATTAATCTGGTCCATCCTGGTAAGGAGGAAACAACTTTACGAGGAATGTTGTTAATGATACACCAGCTCTGAACTGCCACCACTGCCAAAAATAAATTAGACTTTGAAATTGGAGATCCAAGATCCTGCTGGAGATGGACTCTTATTTCTAGGTACACTACCCATTGAACTCTGATGGGGAAGTGAAGACCTTCTGACTTGGCTGGGGAACCAGGCACATGAGTTGATGTCCTGCTGAGGAAACAACCTGTCGGGGAGGAGAGAAACTCCTTGTACTGCTGGGGATTTCCCCTGTATTATAGGGAAGTCTCCGCTTGGGAGGACACCCATCCTTCTGTCATTACTGCTGGGTAAGATTTCAACTTCTCACTCTACTGGGGGTAACAAGAGACACACGAGAAGACACCTGTTCTTGTTCAAGCATATTGTTGAGATATTCCTCCTAGAAGTCCACTTTAGCTCTACTAGCAACGCCCGTACCTGTACCTGCGTAAACACAACTGATAGTACCTGCAACATGGAGAGTTGGTTTGAACTTGTATGCCCCAGGCTTGTGGTATGAATCACCATCCCGACCACTTGACACTTTTTTAGAGTTGTATTAGACGTTTCTGTCCTCCTGCATGAGTTAGAAAGCATTCAAATGTTCACAACACAATACAAATCACAATTTGCTAGACGTTTTTGCAATCAATCAATGCTAGATGAAAAACAAAAACAAAAGAAAATAGTCACAAGTTGACTGAAATTGAATTTTATTGATTTGGAAAATGGCCATGAATAGGCATTACATCAGGAACCAATTCCCTGGAACGAGGAAATTGCCCAAAAGGAAAACAAACTATCCTATTGGCAATGTGAAAAATGGATCTCATCAAGTTTCGACCCGGCTATGACTCGTATATCTTCAAGACTCTCCGCTTTCTCTGCCCCTTGAGAAAGGTGATTGGACTAGTCTCCAACCCTTAGAATAACCTTAGTTGCAGATGGATCACAAATCTCGCAGATCGCAAACGTTTGTGTTAGTCCCTCTTTTGCATGGATCGCCCTTTCGGGATTTCAATCCACCAGGATACCCCTTTTTTCCTGAGCTGGCCGATGTGGCTTTTCAACTCAGCGGGTGTACATTTTTCAATATTTCCCTAATTTTTGCCCGAGCCTTTTATTCTGTTTTTGGCTCATCGGGATGCCCATTTTTTGCCTGGATCTTTATTATGTTTTTATCTAGCGGGTCTTTTTACACGAAGTATTTTCTTACTGCGTCTATGTTGACAGGGGAATGGAAGTCTTCTCCATCCATGGTTGTTAGCATCAAGGCTCCGCTTGAGAAGAGCTTTTTAACCACGAATGAACCTTCATAATTGTGTGTCCACTTGCCCCTGTGATTGTTGAGAGGAGGAAGAATCCTTTTCAGCACCAGGTCGCCCGGTATGTACCGTTGAGGTCGCACTTTCTTGTCGAAAGCCTGTTTCATCCGCCGCTGATACAACTGTGCATGGCATACAGCCGTTAGGCATTTCTCTTCAATAAGGCTTAGTTGATTATACCTGGATCGGAGCCACTCAGCTTCATCTATCTTAACATCCATCATTAATCTCAACAAGGGGATCTCCAATTCGACTGGTAGGACTGCCTCCATACCATATACCAATGAGAACGAGGTTGCCCCTGTTGAGGTGCGCACAGACGTTCGGTACCCATGTAGTGCAAACTGTAGCATCTCATGCCAATGTTTGTATGTCACAACCATCTTCTGCATGATTTTCTTAATGTTCTTGTTGGTTGCCTCAACGACGCCATTCATCTTCGGGCGATATGGTGAAGAGTTGTGATGCTCTATTTTGAAATCCCGACACAAGTCAACCATCATCTTGTTGTTGAGGTTAGAACCATTATCAATAATGATTCTTTCAGGATTTCCATACCGGAAAATGATGTCTCTTTTGATAAACCGGGCTAACACTTGTTTTGTCATATTGGCCTAAGATGCCGCTTCAACCCACTTCGTGAAATAGTCTATAGAAACCAGGATAAAATGGTGATTGTTGGAAGCTGTTGGCTTGATCTTGCTAATCATATCAATGCCCCTCATGGCGAACGGTCAAGGTGAAGACATGACACTCAATGGATTCGGAGGTACATGGACCTTATCAATATAGATATGGCACTTGTGGAATTTGCGGGAGTATTTACAGCAATCGGATTCCGTGGTGATCCAATAATATCCCGATCTAAACAGTGTCTTTTCCATAGCATGTCCTCCTGCATGGGTACCAAAGGAGCCTTCATGAACCTCTTGCATCAACAGGTCTGCTTCGTGTCTATCCACGCATCTGAGCAGCACCATGTCGAAGTTTCGCTTGTATAACACATCATCTTGATTCAAAAAGAATCCACCTGCTAGCCTTCTGAAAGTCTTTTTTTCTTTACTGGATGCCCCGGTCGGGTACTCTTGAGACTTCAAGAATTTATTGGTATCATGATACCAAGGTTCGTTATCCTCACCATTGTCCACTACAAAGACATAGGTAGGTCGTTCAAGATGAGGGACCATGATCTGAGGCACGTAATTCTCTTGGCAAACTTTAATCATGGATGACAAAGTTGCTAGAGCATCAGCGAACTGATTTTTATCTCGTGGAATATAATTCAGCTTGACCTTGGTGAAGAAAGTTAGCAACCTCCTGGTATAATCCCTATAAGGAACCAAGTGAGGTTGATGAACTAACCACTTGCCATTGACTTGGTTCACCACCAGAGCAGAATCTCCGAAGATCTCAAGGTTCTTGATTCGCAAATTGATTGCCTCTTCAACCCCCATGATGCAAGCTTCATACTCTGCTTCGTTGTTGGTACATTCTAAAGTCAGTCGAGCAGCGAAAGGCATATGAACACCCTCTGGTGAGATAATGGAAACACCTATTCCGCTTCCGATTACCTTTACAGCTCCGTCAAACATCAACTTCCATTTGGATTTAGGGTCTGGCCCCTCCTCCGAAAGTGGTTCTTCACAGTCCTTCAACCTGAGGAACATGATGTCCTCATCCAGAAACTCAAATTTCATGGGTTGATAATCGTCAATTGGCTGCTGAACCTGGTATTCTAACAATACACTCCCTTTGATTGCTTTTTGCGAAGTGTACTGGATATCATATTCTGTTAGAATCATCTGCCATCGGGCTACCCTTCCTGTTAAAGCCGACTTCTCGAAGATATACTTTACAGGATCCATCTTGAAAATTAGGAAAGTGGTGTGAGTCAGCATGTACTGTCTTAGTCGGCGAACAACCCATGCCAAAGCGCATCAAGTTTTCTCGAGTAGTGAGTAGCGTGTCTCACAATCGGTAAACTTTTTGCTAAGGTAATAAATGGCGTGCTCATTTCAACCAGACTCGTCTTGCTGACCTAACACACATCCCATTGATCCTTCAAGCACGGTAAGGTACATGATCAAGGGTCTCCCTGGAACTGGAGGCATGAGAATCAGAGGTTCTAGTAAGTACTCCTTGATTCGGTCAAAGGCTTGCTGGCAGTCGTCATTCCACTTGATAGCCTGATTCTTCCTCAGAAGTTTGAAGATAGGCTCACACGTGGAAGTTAGGTGTGAGATAAACCGTGCAATGTAGTTTAGTCTCCCTAAGAAACCACGTACTTGCTTCTCAGTTCTTGGTTCAGGCATTTCCTGGATGGATTTTACCTAGGCCGGGTCAACCTCAATTCCCCGCTCACTAACAATGAAACCCAGTAGTTTACCAGAACGGACCCCGAAGGTGCATTTGTTCGGATTCAACCTCAATTTGAACTTCCGGAGTCTGTCAAACAACTTTGCTAGATTGACCAAGTGCTCTTCTTCTGTTTGGGTTTTTTCTATCATATCATCAACATAGAACTCAATCTCATAATGAATCATGTCATGAAATAGCATCACCATTGCCCGTTGGTAAGTGGCTCTAGCATTCTTAAGACCAAACGAAATGACCTTATAACAGAAGTGTAGATGTTTAGAATTGGCAGAATTTTTGACCAACAAGAAGTGTTGAACTTAGTTCAGGATGTCACATCAGATGTTGTGACATTATCAAACAGAGTATAAGTAAATGAACTTAATTCAGGATGTCACACCAGATGTTGTGACATTGTATCAGTTAATGAAGTAAGTTCAGTTTTCAAGATGTCACACCAGATGTTGTGACATCTCAAACCTGCTACCAGAATTAATTAATGCTTAACAGAACTGAGTAAATTCAGGGAATTTGTCTGGAATTAATTATGAATGGATAAAACAGAAGAAAGCGCATCTTTAGGGAGATTGGTTATATGATTTCAGTATAAACAGAAGAACTGACTCACCTAGAATCAAGGAAGTAACAAACCCTAATTCAAGGTGATGGCAGCATACGTATCAGGATTGGATAACCTACAGAAAGCCCAAAAATCCAAGAATCTATTTAAGCAACAGAAACTCTCAGAATAGAGTACGAAATTAAGAAGACTAAATAGGGTGTTTGTGTTTTAATAGCAGGTTGTATATGTGTATCACTTTATGAGATTTTAAGCAAAAGTGTATTGTGTCTTGATTGAAACTGTGAAGTAAGATCAAGCTGTTTTGTTTGAAGTATGACTTCAATTTTATTAAACTTGTAAACATATCACTGTGTGATTGAGGGGGAGTGAGTTGGTACTCATATCTAAGTTGTGTCTTAGGTAGAAATTGCATTGGGTAGATATTAAGTGAAAGATTAAACTGAGTGGTTTAAGTCTAGAATTAATATTATTTATATTGGATTTCCTTCCTGGCTTGGTAGCCCCCAGATGTAAGTGTGGTTATACATTGAATTGGGTTAACAATTTCCTGTGTTGTTTAATTTTCCTGCACTTTAAGTTTTGTTCAAGTCTTCAAGTGTTTAAACATCTCATTCGACATCACGTACCTGATCCCAGAATTTCAATTGGCATCAGAGCAGGCACCCTTCCTGTTTAACTGGGTGAGATCTAGGGACTGCAAATTCTGGAAACATGGACAGAGATGTAGGATCTGTAAATAGACCACCTATATTGGATGGATCCAATTATGACTACTGGAAGCCAATAATGGTAGCATTCTTAAGATCACTTGACATTAGGGCCTGGAAAGCAGTCAACAAAGGATGGGAGCACCCTGTCCAAGACAACAAAGATGGATCAAAAGTGTTGAAACCTAAAGAAGAATGGAGCAAGGAGGAAGAAGATTCAGCACTTGGCAATTCCAAGGCCTTAAATGCTTTATTCAATGGCATTGATAGGAACATATTCAGACTTGTGCATCACTGTGAGCTGGCCAAAGATGTTTGGGACACTCTCAAAACAACTCATGAAGGAACATCAAAGGTGAAGATGTCAAGACTTCAACTTCTCACCACCAAGTTTGAAAACTTGAGAATGAAGGAAGATGAGACAATTCATGAATTCTACATGAACATCTTGGAAATAGCCAATACTTCTGGTACTTTGGGAGAAAAGATGACTGATGAAAAGCTGGTAAGAAAGATTCTCAGATCTTTACCAAAAAGATTTGACATGAAGGTCACAGCAATAGAAGAAGCTCAAGACATATGCACAATGAAGGTTGAAGAGCTCATTGGTTCCCTTCAAACATTTGAGATGGGAATGAATGACACAATTGTAAAGAAGAACAAAAGCATAGTGAAATTCTGGTATGACAGACTCAGATGTCGAATATGATGTTGAGACATCTTATCTGTTACTTATAAACATGGTAAGGCATACATATCAGTACTTAAATAATTATGATATATCAGAGTCAAACATGCTTCAGGATGTTGGGACATCTGATAGGACATTCAGTTCAGGTACTGCATAAAACATAAAAGATATAAAGAACACAGCAGAATTTGTTAACCCAGTTCAGTGTATAACCACACTTACATCTGGAGGCTACCAAGCCAGGAGGAAATCCACTATAAGTAATATTAATTCTAGACTTAAACCACCCTGTTTAATCTATCACTTAATAACTACCCAATGCAATTTCTACCTAAGACACAACTTAGATAAGAGTACCCTACTCACTCCCCCTCAATCACCCAGTGATCAAGTTTACAAGTTTAATAAAGTTGAAGACATTCTTCAAACAATACAGCTTGATCTTACTTCACAGTTTCAATCAAGTCACAAAACTTCTCTTGCTTACAAGCTTCGAGAATCACAAGTGAAACAGCCACAATAGAGTTACTTGTTATGCACGGCTGACACAAGGACACAACCCTAATAATGTTTACATTTTCGGTTGATTGGCTTAATCTAAACTAGGTTACAAGGTTTCTTTTATAACCTATTCCCAACTGGATTTGGGCCTAAACAATCACAACAATAGTTGCTACAAATATGCAGAAATATCTGCTACAAATATGCAGAAATATCTGCTACAAATATTCCAAAATATCTTCAACTCCTAAAATATCTCTAAATATAGAAACCTATATTTTTCAATATTTGTCTTCAATTTAAATTGAGTCTTTAAGATCTTCTAGATCAGCACCACATATGATTGCATAATATCTCCAGAATATTCTGCATAATTCAGATCTGATAAATCCAATGTCATCACCTTGAATTAGGGTTTGTTACTTCCTAGATTCTAGGTGATTTTGTTCTTCTGATTAATCTGAATCTTCATAACAAAACTCCCTGCAGATGCGCCTTGTTCTATTTTTATCCATCCATAATTAATTCCAGATAACTCTCCTTAAATATCTCAGATCAGTTAGTTATTAATTAATTCTGGTAACAGGTCTGAGATGTCTCAACATCTGTTGGGACATCCTGAAAAACTGAACTTACTTCATTCACTGATACAATGTCACAACATCTGATGTGACATCCTGTAAACTGAACTTATTCCATCAACTGATACAATGTCCTAACATCTGGTGTGACATCCTGATATCTTGACTTAAGTTCATTAACTGTTACTCTGTTTGACAGTGTCACAACATTTGGTGTGACATCCTGAACTAAGTTCAACACTTCTTGTTTGATATCTATATGTAACATATGACAGTAATGTTGTCATGACAGTTGTAGATGTTTCAACATTCTCTTTGACATCTGTCATGACATTTGCAGATGTTTCAACATTCTCTTTGACATATGTCATGACATTTGCAGATGTTTCAACATCTTCTTTGACATCTGTCTGTAGCATATGACAGTAATTCTGTCATGACATTTGCAGATGTTTCAACATCTTCTTTGACATCTGTCTGTAACATATGACAGTAATTCTGTCATGACATTTGCAGATGTTTCAACATCTTCTTTGACATCTGACTGTAACATATGACAACATCTGTTGGGACATCCTGAATTAAGTTCTTCTACTCTGTTTGATAATGTCCCAACATCTGATAGGACATTCTGAACTGAATTCAACATCTTCTTTGACAACTTCCACATTTATCTGTGCCACCATGTCAGGACATCATGTTTGACATGTTCTTCCAGAGTCTATACTATGTTAATATGGAACTTCTTATTCAACATTTTCCAGCCATATTAGTTTTACCAAACATAATGCCAATCATAAAATAATAGCATTAACAATCTCCCCCTTTGGCTTATTTTGGCTAAAACTAATTTACATACAGGTGTAGTAGTGCCTTATGTAGAAGTTCCTTAACATCACATCTTCATATCAGACCTCACACTATTACTTCTCCCCCTTTTTAGCCATAAAAAGACAAAGGTACCATAAAAATAGAGGTATATAATCTCCATAAGCTTGAAACACACACAATTCCTCAAGAATCAAACATAAACTGCAGAGAGAAGCTTTATGTAATATAGCCTTTAGACTCTTAGGATTCTCCTTATCTGGTTAAGGTATTACTCCCCCTTAACACCACAAAATCAAGTGCACATAATTGTAACACACTCCCCCTGTCTAGGATACTCCATGCTTCTCTGTACATTGATGAAAGGAAAACATAAGACGCATCTTCATGTCTTCAAGAGCTCACTCTCTGTTCAATTCCCAATCGAACACATTCACTTCTTGTACCAAAGCATACCTGATTCCTTTCTGGGTTTGTAGTTACCACAGACTACACAAGATGAACATCTTCTAGCACACAGGTTCTTGACACTAAGCCTTTACACACCAAAGGCCATACAATCCAGATAAAACACATCCAAACTAATTATGAAATTAGAATGAATGTCCACAAACAAACTTCCAAGCAATCAATACCTGATATACTTCTGGTGGATCAACAGAGATGTGCTATTCAGTTGAGGCCTTGTGCTGATCCTCAGATGCTTCTTCATCACAATTATTGAAGGCCTTTTTCTGGTCCTCAGATGTTTCAACATCTATTGGGACATCCTGTTGAGCAGGAGTGTCCTTTGCAGCCTGAGTTTGTTGATCTTCTTGTGGGGCTGGCATAATGTTTAGAGGGATAGATATGCCACTTACCACTCTTTGCTCAGATAGGATTTTGGTTACCAACTCCTTTATGGAATCATCCACATATTCAGAAGCTTTTGGAGTGTTGTACAATGGTGAAGGTATGCCTTTGGTCTTGCTGAAAACTTGATCTTTTTGGAGTTCTTGGCTTTTTAGCACGAGGAACACTTCCAGTCTCTTCTACATGTTTCTTCCAATATAGATCATCTACTTCATCATTCTCCCATTTGATTAGGTAGTCTAATAATAGAAACCATGTAGATAAACACCCCAGATAATGTACTAACACTTAGTTAGAACATTTTTCATACACCAAGACCTTATCACCATGATCCTAGATGTGCTCCACCAACTGGACTTACTATAGCATAGTAATCCAAGAACTGAAAATCTTCAACTACACTGTGCCACCAGTTAGAATCAGAAATCCAGAAAGACTGATAAACTCTCATCCACCTTCAAGAAGAATAAATCCTCTTGAGTCTTCAACTTATCACTCCTCTGCCCAAGAGCAATTTGTTCCAAGACAATCCTCAAGAACAACCAGCTGCCACACTCTGATTATCTTGATTCTTCGAATCTACTTTAAAGATCAACCAATTACCACATTTTGATAACCTTCTTTATGAATCCTCATATGAAAAATCCAATTGCCACTTTTGTCTTCTTCACATTTATAATAAATCTTCCAAAGATATCCTGATCAAAAAAGTTGATCTTCACCAATTAGACTCTGATGTTGAACTAGATGTTTAAACATTATTAGCCCACATCCATCTGTTAAATTCAGTTCCTTCTTCTGCCACTTGAAAGAACCTCCTTCCTTTATAGAACAAGAGTTCCATGCTCTCATAGACTTGATTTATCCATCAAGTTTGAGTAAACAACCTCCATTCTATTGGTTTTGCAGAAGTTCTTACCAATAACACATATTGATGAGAAACTTCCAATGTTTCTCCAAAGTCTTCAAACCTGCCACTGTCTGATTATTCAGAAGGAATAGTTAAGAACTACACCTCAAAACTATACCAAGGATGCCACCTTTCCTTGAGTAAGGCAGTCTAAACAAATTTATGATATCTCCACCTATCTTAACTCCATGATGAGCATTCTGGACTACACCTAGATCAGAAATAAACCAATCCAAGTAGTTACCAAGATTATGATATGTTCATGGTATTTCATCTCCATCTTTAGCATCAACAATATCCAGACAAGTTCTTGCCAAGAAACTTTCCAGAATTACATAACTCCTGTCACACAAGACTGAAGCCAATGTTACAGCTTATGCAATACCTCTCCCATGATTCTGCACAAACTCTGATGATAAGATGTTCCAACATCTTTTTGAACATCACCAATCTTGAATCACAAGGATAATCAATCAAATATTTGTGAATTCCACAAACAACAATTGATCTTAAATCCTTGTATAATACCTTATCAGATAGTTCTACACAATCTGAACTTTTTACTTTTGAAGGATTTTAAGGTTAGCTCCAGATAAGATTAGCAAGATCTCCTCATGTCATGGATAAACAATACTCCAGCTGAGCATGTACTCCACTAATTCTCAATTTCACACCCCTGATGAACATACAAAGAGCACAACTGATAAATATCCACACTTGATTTTATATTCCAAAACAGATGCTCTTAGTTTTCTTGCTACAAAGGGTTTATACTGCCACTATCCATGACTAGTAGTGGAAGAGACTACCAGTTCAACAACCATTCTGATCAGACTTCCCAATCTGACATTCTTCCCTTGCTTCTAGCAATTGTTGGTCACATTGCTAGCTTTAATCATGACCAAAGTCATGCATTTATCACCCACATTTGTAAATACATTTAGAAGCTTCTTCATCTTCAGATTCATCATTAGATTCATCAGTATTCTGAGCAACCTCTTCCAGCTCCAGCCTTTGAAATACTTCCTCAAGCTTTTTCTTCCTGGCATCCAGATTTTTGCAAGTGTTCTTCAGATCTGCAATCAAGGCAGCTTTGGATATGGGAGTCTTTGCTTTTGAAGGTCCAGCAGATGTCCTAGTGGAAGCTTCAACATCAGCAGCATGATGGCTCAAGAAAAGTTTGTAATGGAAGGCTAGAGGACTTTTTCTTTTGCATACTGAATCCTTCTCGGTGAGGATACCTGGATACTGGCTTAGTATGATTCCACATAGCAGAGAGGGAAAAGCAATGGGAAACTTTGTTGCAGATGTTCCAACATGCTTCAATGTCTGATAAAAAAAATATAAGCCCCAAAGTCCAGCTTTGCTTGGGTGCCCACAGCATATATGAACCTGCTCAATTCAGTTGCTATTGAGGAGGTATGGTTGGTAGGGACCCAATTTGAAGTGCCAATCCTATGCAACATTGCATACTTCCTTGTCAGCAAGCTAACAGAAAATTTCCCCTTGACTGGCCAAGCTTTGAATTGATTAGCAGTGATGACCTTGCACACATGGTTATTTATCTTTCCCAGCTCATTAGGTCCATCAGATTCTCTTCCTAGATAGTGGTTGATAACCCTAGAAGAGAATTCCACACATCTCCCTCTTACATACACCTTTCTGAAGTCATCTGATTTACCATCATCACAGTCCTCTTGTAGGTTGACAATGAATTCCTTGACTAGCAGCTCATAGCAAGGTGAAGAGTTTGATACTGTCTTGAATAAACCAGCAGAAGAAATTAGGTCAATTACCTCAGTGCACTCAAGTGCATTTCTGCCCAACTCTCTTTCAAGTGCTACCCTTCTTTGGTATACAAATTTCCATCTGCTCACACTTGACACATGATGGAATGAAACATTGTCCAGAGGAGCTTCTGGAACAGCAGAGGTGGACCTTGAGGGTGCTGGTTTCTTCTTTGGTTGGGATGTTGGGACATCCTCTTCAACATCTGAATCTGGTGGAGTTACAGTTTTCCTCTTACGGGTATTCACCTTGCTCCATTGTTTAGTAGGACCAAGTATCACTTTGACCTTGTCTTTCTTTGGAGTAGGCTGCTTCTTTTCAGGAGTTGAATTCCTGCAGTCTTCTTTTCCTTTCTAGCCCTAAGCCTTTTGGCTATGCTAGGGTCCACAGAAGCAATGATCTCTGTGTCAGAGTCATTATCTAAGTCTTCAACATGTAGCATAGATGCCTCCTCTTCCAGGTTAGGAGTAGGTTCCAAACATATGTGATCATCACACATTTGTCTAGCACCCAAAGCATCCATCATCACACCAGTTTCCTTCTTCTGGAACACAAAACTAAGCTTGGTTCATAAACTGTTGATGTGTAGTGTGGTGTCAAGCCATTAGGATTGACATATCAATTCAGCTTCTTTCTTGATGAAACTTCCTTCAGTTCATGATTTAGACAATCATAAACATGTATCTTCACAGGAGAGATTTTCTCCAGCTATACCTAAACAACATAGGACACCATAACCAGGAAGGATATCCTCATTAGGTCACCATAAATAAGCTTAAGAGATAACTTATCAAGATTTTCACTCCCGCATGAAAGATTTGATAATTATACTCTTTTGTTTTGGCTCCAACCTCTTCTTTCATCAAGAACCACAACATTCTGAACTAAGTGTTCTCCAGTTCTCACAGAAAACAAAATACAAGCCTCCTTCAAATATAGATTTCTCAGAACCAAGATGTCAGGACATTCTGTTTGACATCATAGCTACACAACAATTCACCAGCAAATTTCCAGCCCTGATAACACCAGACTGGTCCAATATACACCATATGATGAATAGTCCATCCTCCACTTCTAGGGACCATTCAAACACCAATATGAACCTCTCAAGTTCAAACAGCTTTTCATTATATCCTCCTTCTTCCTTTACCATGAACCAGAAAGTATCCCCCTTAGATCTCATCCAGAAACAGACCAGGATGCCTGCTCTGATACCAATTGAAATTCTGGTATGACAGACTCAGATGTCGAATATGATGTTGAGACATCTTATCTGTTACTTATAAACATGGTAAGGCATACATATCAGTACTTAAATAATTCTGATATATCAGAGTCAAACATGCTTCAGGATGTTGGGACATCTGATAGGACATTCAGTTCAGGTACTGCATAAAACATAAAAGATATAAAGAACACATCAGAATTTGTTAACCCAGTTCAGTGTATAACCACACTTACATCTGGAGGCTACCAAGCCAGGAGGAAATCCACTATAAGTAATATTAATTCTAGACTTAAACCACCCTGTTTAATCTATCACTTAATAACTACCCAATGCAATTTCTACCTAAGACACAACTTAGATAAGAGTACCCTACTCACTCCCCCTCAATCACCCAGTGATCAAGTTTACAAGTTTAATAAAGTTGAAGACATTCTTCAAACAATACAGCTTGATCTTACTTCACAGTTTCAATCAAGTCACAAAACTTCTCTTGCTTACAAGCTTCGAGAATCACAAGTGAAACAGCCACAATAGAGTTACTTGTTATGCACGGCTGACACAAGGACACAACCCTAATAATGTTTACATTTTCGGTTGATTGGCTTAATCTAAACTAGGTTACAAGGTTTCTTTTATAACCTATTCCCAACTGGATTTGGGCCTAAACAATCACAACAATAGTTGCTACAAATATGCAGAAATATCTGCTACAAATATGCAGAAATATCTGCTACAAATATTCCAAAATATCTTCAACTCCTAAAATATCTCTAAATATAGAAACCTATATTTTTCAATATTTGTCTTCAATTTAAATTGAGTCTTTAAGATCTTCTAGATCAGCACCACATATGATTGCATAATATCTCCAGAATATTCTGCATAATTCAAATCTGATAAATCCAATGTCATCACCTTGAATTAGGGTTTGTTACTTCCTAGATTCTAGGTGATTTTGTTCTTCTGATTAATCTGAATCTTCATAACAAAACTCCCTGCAGATGCGCCTTGTTCTGTTTTTATCCATCCATAATTAATTCCAGATAACTCTCCTTAAATATCTCAGATCAGTTAGTTATTAATTAATTCTGGTAACAGGTCTGAGATGTCTCAACATCTGTTGGGACATCCTGAAAAACTGAACTTACTTCATTCACTGATACAATGTCACAACATCTGATGTGACATCCTGTAAACTGAACTTATTCCATCAACTGATACAATGTCCTAACATCTGGTGTGACATCCTGATATCTTGACTTAAGTTCATTAACTGTTACTCTGTTTGACAGTGTCACAACATTTGGTGTGACATCCTGAACTAAGTTCAACACTTCTTGTTTGATATCTATATGTAACATATGACAGTAATGTTGTCATGACAGTTGCAGATGTTTCAACATTCTCTTTGACATCTGTCATGACATTTGCAGATGTTTCAACATTCTCTTTGACATATGTCATGACATTTGCAGATGTTTCAACATCTTCTTTGACATCTGTCTGTAGCATATGACAGTAATTCTGTCATGACATTTGCAGATGTTTCAACATCTTCTTTGACATCTGTCTGTAACATATGACAGTAATTCTGTCATGACATTTGCAGATGTTTCAACATCTTCTTTGACATCTGACTGTAACATATGACAACATCTGTTGGGACATCCTGAATTAAGTTCTTCTACTCTGTTTGATAATGTCCCAACATCTGATAGGACATTCTGAACTGAATTCAACATCTTCTTTGAAAACTTCCACATTTATCTGTGCCACCATGTCAGGACATCATGTTTGACATGTTCTTCCAGAGTCTATACTATGTTAATATGGAACTTCTTATTCAACATTTTCCAGCCATATTAGTTTTACCAAACATAATGCCAATCATAAAATAATAGCATTAACACATAGCCTTGGTGTCAAATACTGATAAAGAAGAAGAAAATAATGAAGTAGATCCTGAAGAAAATTTATCAGAAACCATTGCTATGCTTGGAAGACAATTCAACAAGATTCTCAGAAAGATGGATGGCAAGTCCAGACCAAGTGGAAGATATTCAAACTCTTCTGAGAATAAAAGACCTTATGATGCTAATAGAAGGTCAAATTATGATGAAAAGACCAATCAAGATAAAGGGATTAAATGTCATGGATGTGAAGGATATGGACACATCAGAAATGAATGCCCTACCTATCTAAAGAAGCAGAAGAAAGGTCTTTCTGTGACCTGGTCTGATGAAGACTCAGGATGTGATTCAGAAGAAGAATCAACAAAGCACATCACTGCTCTAGCTGGAGTATGTGATTCTGAAAGTGGATCCAGTGATGAGGAGCTGACTTTTGAAGAGCTAGTAGAATCATACAAGATGTTGGTTAAAAGGAGCACTGAAATATGCATGGAAAGTATAAAGCAGAAGAAGCAGATTGAGGCACTAAAGGCTGAAAAAACAAGTGATCTAGAGATCATTGACACTTTGAAAAGTGAAGTAAGCCTTCTCAACTCCAAGTTGGAGCATATGTCCAAATCTGTTAGAATGTTGAACAGTAGCTCAAACACACTGGATGTTATTCTCAATAGCAATAAGCATTCAGGGGATAGAACTGGACTGGGATTTAACAAAGCTCAAAAGGTTGAGGCTAGCACCAGCAAAACTACTTCAAATTCCATAAAGTCAAACAAGATGTCCCAACAGATGCTCCAACATCATGAAAAGAACATAAAGTCAAACATAATGTTCCAGCAGAAGTCCCAACATCATGAAAAGAACATGATGAAAAAGAAGTATCAAAGATGGAGATGTCATCATTGTGGAAGGTTTGGTCATATCAAACCTCATTGCTACAAGCTGCATGGATATCCAAATCAGATGTATCAGCAACCCCCTAAGCAGAAGATAGAGGTTACAAAGAAAGTGCTGCATGGACATCAAAATCAAAGATATCAGCAACCCCCTAAACAGAAGACAGAGGTCATCAAGAAAGTATGGGTACCTAAAGCTAGTCTTCATGATGATCAAAGTTATATGTCCAAGAACAAGTTCAACAAACAACCTTGGAGCTCTAAAAATGAACAATACATTGGGCAGAGGCATCAAAGGAAACCTCACTACAAGCAAAAATGGTCAAAGAAGGGTGTTGCATATATAGCTCATACATCTCTAAGAGTATCAGCTAAAGAAGACTGGTACTTTGACAGTGGATGCTCAAGGCACATGACTGGATTGAAGAATTTGCTGGTAGACTTAAAGTCACATTCATCCAGATATGTAACCTTTGGAGATGGAGCTAAAGGAGAAATCAAGGGAGTTGGGACCTTGGACTGTCCAGATGTACCAAGACTAGATGATGTGCTGCTGGTAAAAGGATTGACTGCTAACTTGATCAACATAAGTCAATTATGTGATCAAGGTTACAGTGTTAACTTTACCAAAACTGAATGCATAGTGTCTAATAAAGAACATAAGGTTGTCATGAGAGGAGCCAGATCTAAAGACAACTGTTATATGTGGGAACCTCAAGATTTCAGTCTCACTTCAACTTGCTCTTTATCCAAAGAAGAAGAAGTGAAGCTATGGCACCAAAGACTGGGTCATCTTCATTTCAGAGGTATAAAGAAAATCATATCTATGGAAGCTGTGAGAGGTATTCCTAAACTGAAGATTGATGATGGCAAAGTATGTGGTGAATGTCAAATAGGCAAGCAAACCAAGATGTCCCATCCAAAGCTCCAACATCTGACAACTTCCAAAGTTTTAGAATTATTGCATATGGATCTTATGGGACCAATGCAGGTTGAGAGCCTTGGTGGAAAGAGGTATGCCTATGTGGTGGTTGATGACTTTTCAAGGTATACATGGATAAATTTTATCAAAGAAAAGTCTGATGTATTTGATGTATTCAAAGATTTGTGCCAAAGAATACAAAGAGAAAAAGCAAGCTGTATGGTCAGAATAAGAAGTGACCATGGAAAGGAGTTTGAGAATCAAAAATTCTCAGATTTCTGTTCTTCAGAAGGAATCAATCATGAATACTCTTCACCTATCACCCCTCAACAGAATGGGATTGTTGAGAGGAAGAACAGAACTATCCAAGAATCAACAAGAGCTATGATTCATGCTAAAAAGTTACCATTGTACTTCTGGGCTGAAGCTATGAACACAACTTGTTACATTCATAATAGAGTCACTCTAAGGAAAGGAACCTTGTCCACAATCTATGAAGTCTGGAAGGGCAGAAAACCCACAGTTAAGTACTTCCATGTGTTTGGAAGTAATTGTTATATTCTGGCTGATAGGGAGCAAAGAAGAAAAATGGATCCTAAAAGTGATGAAGGGATTTTCCTTGGATACTCTATAAATAGAAGAGCCTATAGAGTATTTAACTCTAGAACCAAGGTTATCATGGAGTCCATAAATGTGATAATTGATGATGCCCCTGCAGATGTTACAGATGATGTTGGAGCATCTGCTGACAGTCAGACTGAAGCTGAAATAAAGAGTGATCATCCTGACTTCACTCAAACTGAAGCAAGGACAGAACAATCCAGCAAACCTCCCTCCATCAGAATCCAGAAGGATCATCCCAAAGATTTAATAATTGGTGATCCCAATAGAGGTGTAAGCACTAGATCAAGAGAGGTGATTTCAGGTTCTTGTTTTGTTTCAAAAATAGAACCTAAAAACATCAAGGAAGCTCTTAATGATGAGTACTGGATTTGTGTTATGCAAGAAGAATTAGGTCAGTTCACAAGGAATGAAGTGTGGGATCTTGTTCCTAGACCTGATGACATAAATGTGATTGGCACTAAATGGGTGTATAAGAACAAGTCAAATGAGCAGGGAGTTGTTACAAAGAACAAAGCTAGACTTGTAGCTCAAGGATACACACAAATTGAGGGAGTAGACTTTGATGAAACCTTTGCACCAGTAGCAAGGCTTGAATCAATCAGACTACTTTTAGGAATTGCTTGTATTCTGAAGTTCAAGCTATTTCAAATGGATGTGAAAAGTGCCTTTCTAAATGGATATCTTAATGAAGAGGTATATGTAGAACAGCCTAAGGGATTTGTTGATCCAAGCTGTCCAAACCATGTGTACAAACTAAGGAAGGATCTTTATGGACTGAAGCAAGCCCCAAGAGCATGGTATGAAAGGCTGACTACTTTTCTCACAAAACAAGGATACAAAAAAGGTGGAATAGACAAAACCTTGTTTGTGAAGGATGAAGAAGGAAATGTCATGATTGCTCAAATGAATGTTGATGACATTGTCTTTGGTGGGATGTCAGACAGGATGGTTAAACATTTTGTCACTCAAATGGAATCTGAATTTGAGATGAGCCTAGTAGGAGAACTAACCTACTTTCTTGGACTACAAATCAAGCAGATGGAAGACTCCATATTCATATCCCAAAGCAAGTATGCCAAGAACACTGTCAAGAAATTTGGGATGGATAGTGCAAGTCACAAAAGAACACCTGCCCCCACTCATTTAAAGCTGACAAAGGATGACAAGGGTGAGAAGGTGGACCAAAGTCTATACAGAAGCATGATTGGAAGCTTATTATATCTGACTGCTAGCAGACCAGATATAGCCTTTGCAGTAGGTGTATGTGCAAGATATCAAGCTGATCCAAAAGTTAGCCATCTAAACCAGGTTAAGAGAATTCTGAAATATGTCAATGGTACTTGTGACTATGGCATAATGTACTCCCATGGATGTGAACCTATTCACACTGGCTTCTGTGATGCTGATTGGGCTAGAAGTGCTGATGATAGAAAGAGCACATCAGGAGGATGCTTCTTCCTAGGAAACAATTTGATTTCTTGGTTCAGTAAGAAACAAAATTGTGTATCCTTATCCACTGCTGAAGCTGAATATATTGCAGCTGGTAGCAGTTGTTCACAGTTGGTTTGGATGAAGCAAATGCTCACTGAATACAATGTCCCACAAGATGTCATGACATTGTACTGTGACAACTTAAGTGCTATTAACATATCAAAGAATCCTATCCAACATAGCAGGACCAAGCATATTGATATCAGGCATCATTTCATCAGAGATCTTGTGGAAGAGAAGGTGATCTCATTGGAACATGTAGCCACAGATCTGCAATTGGCTGATATATTTACTAAAGCTTTGGATGCTACCCAATTTGAAAACCTAAGGGGTAAATTGGGAATCTGCTTATGTGAAATATAGCAGTTATGGATAAGTGCCAACATGTCCTATGACATCGTGTGGCATGATCACCAGATGGAAACACCAGTCTGGTCAAGAACTCTGTGTATTCCACTCCTTAAAATTCTCCAAGTAACGGCTCTTATAAAAGTTCCAGCTTGCTCTCAGCTATTCATCTTCTCATCATCCTCTCAAAACAAATTGCATGCTATAGCTGATTTTCAGAGCTCATCAAACTCAATCAAACCTAACCTCTTCCTCCACCACATTCGAAAATGTCTCAACATCAAAACCCTAACCTCTCTGATGAAATCCTCAACCAAGAAGATGTGGTGCATGCAACCCCCATCTATGTGGTACCTATGGATTCAACTCCAATAGACGAAATCAGAGGAAGTGTTCCTCTTGCTCAAAAGCCAAGAACTCCTAATGTGAGAAGGGAAAAGGAACCTGTTTTCAGCAAAGTCAAAGGAATGCCTTCATCCTCAAACACCACTCCCAAAGCCTCTGAATATGTGGATGCTTCTATTAAGGATCTTGTTAATAGGATTCTATCTGAGCAAAGAGTTGTGAGTGGTATATCTATTCCTCTGAACACCAAGCCAGCTCCACAAGAAGAACAGAATAATCAAGCTGAAGAGGACACTCCTGCTCAACAGGATGTCCCAATAGATGTTGAAACAACTGAGGACCAGCACAAGGCCTCCACTGATGATGATGATGAAACATCTGAGGACCAGCACAAGGCCTCCACTGATGATCAAGCCTCTGTTGATCCACCTGCTGAAGAGGAGACTACACAACCTCCTCCTGTTGTAGACATAGAGCATGATTCTGACACATAAATCATTGCCTCTGTGGACCCTAGCATAGCCAAAAGGCTTAGGACTAGGAAGGAAAAGAAGACTGCAGGACATGCAACTCCTGAAAAGAAACAATCTACACCAAAGAAGGACAAAGCTAAAGTTGCCTTTGGTCCTACCAAACAATGGAGCAAGGTGAATACACAAAAGAGGAAAGCTGTCACTCCACCAGATTCAGATGTTGAAGAGGATGTCCCAACATCCCAACCAAAGAAGAAACCAGCACCTTCAAGGTCCACCTCTGCTGTTCCAGAAGCTCCTCTGGATAATGTTTCCTTCCATCATGTGTCAAGTGTGAGCAGATGGAAATTTGTCTACCAAAGAAGAGTAGCACTTGAAAGAGAGCTGAGCAGCAATGCACTTGAGTGCACTGAGGTAATAGACCTCATTTCTTCTGCTGGCTTATTCAAAACAGTGTCAAACTTTTCACCTTGCTATGAGCTGCTAGTCAAGGAATTTATTGTCAACCTTCAAGAGGACTGTGCTGATGGTAAGTCAGATGAATTCAGAAAGGTGTATGTAAAAGGGAGATGTGTGGAATTCTCTCCTAGGGTTATCAACCACTACCTAGGGAGAGAATCTGATGGACCTAATGAGCTGGGGAAGACTGATAACCAGGTGTGCAAGGTCATTACTGCCAATCAAGTCAAAGCTTGGCCAGTCAAGGGCAAACTTTCTGTTAGCTTGCTAACAAGGAAGTATGCAATGCTGCATAGGATTGGTACTGTAAACTGGGTCCCTACCAATCATACCTCTTCAATAGCAACTGGATTGGGCAGATTTATTTATGCTGTGGGCACCCAAACAAAGCTGGACTTTGGGGCTTACATTTTTGATCAAACACTGAAGCATGCTGGGACATCTGCAACAAAGCTGCCTATTGCCTTCCCTTCATTGCTGTATGGAATAATCCTCAGCCAGTATCCTGGTATCCTCACTGAGAAGGATTCAATCTGCAAAAGAGAGAGTCCTCTGGCCTTCCACTACAAGTTGTTCTTAAGTCATCATGCAGCTGATGTTGAAGCTCCCTTTGGGACATCTGCTGGACCTTTAAAGGAAAAGTCTCCTATATCCAAAGCTGCTTTGATTGCTGAGATGAAGAACACATGCAAAGAACTGGATGCCAGGAAGCAGAAGCTTGAGGAGATTATTCAAAGGCTGGAAATGGAAGAGAGTGCTCAGAAGGCTGCTGACTCTGATGATGAATCTGAAGAAGAAGACACTGAATATGAAGATTCTGAGTGAAAAATGTATGTGAGGAATGTGCACTGTCTGCTTCAGCATTGTATTTTGAATTTGTAATTTTGTAATTCTCTCTGTCAATGTAAAATTTGGCCCCAATTTCTGTCTAACAAGGGGGAGAAGAGAACTGAACAACAACAACAATGTCTGTTGCAGCTTACTGATTAATGAAAAATGTCTTTTGTTTGCTTCTGAACTAAGTTGTTTTTAATGAAATATGTCTGTTGAAACAAGTCAGAACACATGTAGGTTTGAGGGGGAGTAAACTCACACATGACTCAACAGAAAAAAACTGTTGTACTCTGATAAAAGAAACTCTGCTGCACTCTGATAAACCAGAAGATTATGTTAGCCAAAAATTAGCCAAAGGGGGAGTTTGTAGATGTTTAGAATTGGCAGAATTTTTGACCAACAAGAAGTGTTGAACTTAGTTCAGGATGTCACATCAGATGTTGTGACATTATCAAACAGAGTATAAGTAAATGAACTTAATTCAGGATGTCACACCAGATGTTGTGACATTGTATCAGTTAATGAAGTAAGTTCAGTTTTCAGGATGTCACACCAGATGTTGTGACATCTCAAACCTGCTACCATAATTAATTAATGCTTAACAGAACTGAGTAAATTCAGGGAATTTATCTGGAATTAATTATGAATGGATAAAACAGAAGAAGGCGCATCTGTAGGGAGATTGGTTATATGATTTCAGTATAAACAGAAGAACTGACTCACCTAGAATCAAGGAAGTAACAAACCCTAATTCAAGGTGATGGCAGCATACGTATCAGGATTGGATAACCTACAGAAAGCCCAAAAATCCAAGCATCTATTTAAGCAACAGAAACTCTCAGAATAGAGTACGAAATTAAGAAGACTAAATAGGGTGTTTGTGTTTTAATAGCAGGTTGTATATGTGTATCACTTTATGAGATTTTAAGCAAAAGTGTATTGTGTCTTGATTGAAACTGTGAAGTAAGATCAAGCTGTTTTGTTTGAAGTATGACTTCAATTTTATTAAACTTGTAAACATATCACTGTGTGATTGAGGGGGAGTGAGTTGGTACTCATATCTAAGTTGTGTCTTAGGTAGAAATTGCATTGGGTAGATATTACGTGAAAGATTAAACTGAGTGGTTTAAGTCTAGAATTAATATTACTTATATTGGATTTCCTTCCTGGCTTGGTAGCCCCCAGATGTAAGTGTGGTTATACACTGAACTGGGTTAACAATTTCCTGTGTTGTTTAATTTTCCTGCACTTTAAGTTTTGTTCAAGTCTTCAAGTGTTTAAACATCTCATTCGACATCACGTACCTGATCCCAGAATTTCAAGAAGGTACCCCAAGGCGTGATGAAGGTAGTCTTTTCCATATCATCGGGAGACATCTTAATCTGGTTATTCCCTGAAAACCCGTCCATGAAAGAGAATACGGAGAACTGGACAGTATTGTCAACAAGCACGTCTATATGAGGCAGAGGGAAATCATCTTTGTTCAAGTCCCTATAGTCTACACACATCCTGACCTTACCGTCTTTTTTAGGGACCGGCACAATATTGGCAACCCATGGAGGGTAACTGGTCACAGCCAACAAACCAGCGTCAAATTGCTTATGTACTTCCTCTTTGATTTTGATTGCCATATCAGGGCATGTGCGTCTCAACTTTTTCTTCACTAGCGGGCAATCCTCTCTCAAAGGCATCTTGTGCACCATGATATCTGTGTCTAAACCAGGAATGTCTTGATAAGACCATGCGAAGACATCAACGTATTTTTGAATCATGGCAATTAGACGAGTCTTGATAGATTCTTCTAACACATCCAGAATATTTACCTCTTTCTTGTCTTCTTCGGTACCCAAGTTTATCACTTCAATGGCCTCTTCATGTGGCTGAATCATCTTTTCCTCCTGTTTAAGCAATCTGGATAACTCTTCAGGTAGTTCGCAATCTTCTTCACCTTCCTCATCGGCTTGATAAATCGGATTGTCAAAGTCATACTTAGCCATAGCAGGGTCGTCGTTGATAAGACCCGGTGAAGAGCACCTGCATGAATGATGATTCATGCAAGGCTTTAGAAGGAGTTTGAAAAAATGAAAACATTGCCATCTTTTTTTAAAACTTTTCTTTCTTTTTTGAAAACAAAAACAAAAAATGAAAGACAAGGAACAACATGGATGAATGCAAAATGTCAGCTTTATTAATGATCATGGTATTGTGTTAGGAACAATGGAACCATTACAATGAGCTACTATGCCCCGGGCAAGGCATTTCGCTTGAATACAGGAAAGATAAAAAACAAAAACCATTAATCTTCAAAGGAAGTGACTGAAATGAGCCTTTCAGATGACCAATTGTTGAGTTGAGTCTCTGGAGCACAAGTTATGATCCACTAGTCCAAGTCACAATCACTATCAACTGAGTCATCTTGCATTGCACTGATACTCCCGTAATCAACCCATCATGCACTCGTGAAGGTAATTGGGCCTTGACGACCTCTGGCGCTCTGTTCAGATGATGACTGCCCAGGATAGTAGCCAACACCAAACATATCCTTCTTTTCTGATACAACCACTGGATTGCCTCAGCCTTCTCATATTCCTGACTCCACCACCTTTAGAGCCTGTTTGTAAGATGTTATGGAAACTCCTCTCTTTGACTCTTCGGAAGAAGCTGCTGATGAGGATGTTAATTCAGTCTTCAGGGGCTCGAAATCTTGACACAGAGTCTCGACTATCTCACCGTCCATCTCTACATATTTAAATGAAGCCAGATGACTGATAAAGATATCCTTCTCTCCACAGACCATTACGATTTGCCCTTCCCAAACGAATTTCAATTTCTGATGAAGTGTAGACGATACTGCCCCTGCCGAATGGATCCAGGGCCTCCCCAGCAAATAGCTGTATGCAGGCTAGATATCCATTACATAGAATGTGGTATTGAAGACTTGTGGCCCTACCTTGATTGGCAAGTCCACCTCCCCAAACACTGATCTTCTCGATCCATCAAACGCTCGAACCACCAAGTCACTGGGCTTTAGAATAACTCTGTCATAATCCAACTTCATTAATGCCTTCTTGGGAAGAACATTCAGTGATGATCCGGTATCCACCAATACATGAGATAACATTGCACCCTTACACTCCAAAGAAATATGCAGTGCCCGATTGTGGGAGCGACCCTCAGATGTTAGGTCCATATCAGTGAATCCCAGTCCATGACTAGCGTTCACATTGTACACCACAGTTTCTAATTAGTTCACTGAGATATCCTGAGGTACATAGGCTTTGTTCATGATGTTCAAGAGAGCTTTTCTCTGAGAGTCAGAACACATTAACAGAGACAAGATGGAGATCTTTGATGGAGTCTATTGTAAATGTTCCACGATTTTATAATCGCTCTTCTTGAGATTCTTAAAAACTCTTCAGCTTCTTTGTCAAATGTAATGTCAGGGTCAACCACAAGTGTGGGCTCATTAGCAGTTACTGGTTGCTTTCCCATAGCCTTAGCTTGGGCTTCTAGAGTATCTTTGGGTGGTATTACACTATTTCTCAGTGTCTCCAGCGCAAACAACCTTCCACTCCTAGTAAAACCTCCTACTCAAACATTCTCTATTTGAGTTGGAGATATACTAGGTGTGGCCAAATCTTGCTTCTGGCCGTTGCAATACATTTCACCTCCGTAATGACATGGGATGGCCTTAACACTTTGATACGTCAATGGCCCTGCAGTAGTGATAGTTATTGGTGCCACTCTGGCTTGATGAGGAGCTTGTGATGGATCATAGAAAATGGTCACCGTAGAAACTTCTTTTGCAACTTTGTCAAACTGCAGGACCCCTTCATTAATCATACTATGTACCCACTTTTTCAATTGTTCACAACCATCATGAGCTTTAGCACAATCTGTACAACCATTCTTACAACCTGGAAAGATACCCTTCTGGGCCAAACAAGCTTTGACAGTACTCAACAGAGTCTGTAGGTCTTTGACATCATGCACCAAATTCAGATTCTCTCCGTCATCAATTGCCCCAACTGTACCTCCATGCGGAGGCATGAGCTTTTGTATCACATTCAGAGTGGGAGCGAAATTAATTGCTTTGGAATCTAACAAGTCTTGAACGACGTGCTTCAGGGCTTTACAATTTTCTGTGGTATGACAGGGGGCTTCAGAATGGAATTCACACTGGGCGTTTGTATCATAAACTTCGGGGAGTTGCCCCGGCCTAGGAGGTTGTAAAGTTCTGAGCTGGACCATTTTGAGCTGGAGAAGATTCTTCAAGAGTTGTGAGTAAGACATAGGTGGAGTTTAAAGATGCCTTTCTCTGGTCTTTTGAGAATAATAGGGACGGGGAGTCCTCTGTTGCTGATAACCTTGTTGGCGCTACTGTTGCGGTTGTTGAAATTGCTGTTGATTAGGCTGAGCTGAGATAGTGACAGGAGCCACTTGCTGATAAACACCTCTATTACCTCCGCTTCTCTGTGCATACACTGCCCCAGTCTCTCCTTCCCTCTTCTTAATGAAAGGTTTCTTGACACCGGAAGTTGAAGCACCACCATTCTGGATCTTTCACTACTTAATCCAACTCTCTATCCTCTCACCAGTCAAGATAATATCTGAAAAACCGCTTAATGAACACCCAGCTAACCTTTCCATGAAGTTCCCAAGAAGGGTTTCCATGAAAAGGTCTACCATTTCTCTTTCTAGCAAAGGCGGTTGCACCCTGGCGGCCACTTCACGCCATCTTTGTGCATAATCTTTGAAGCTCTCTGAATTTTTCTGTGTTAGACTTTGGAGCCGAGTACGACTAGGTGGCATATCAATGTTATACTGGTATTGTTTAAGAAAAGCTTCTCCCAACTCTTTCCAGCTTCGAACGAAACTTCTCTCCAACTTCATATACCATTCCAAGGATCCTCCGGAGAGACTATCCTGGAAATAGTACATCAAGAGTTTCTCGTCCCTAGTATGGGCAACAATCTTTCGGTAAAACGCCTGTAGATGAGTTTTGGGGCAGGAGTTACCGTTATACTTATCAAAAGTTGGTGGCCTGAATTTGGAGGAATGACCACCCCAGGAACTAAGCCTATGTCAGATACATCTATCCCAAGAGTGTCTATACACTCAAGGGCCTTGACCTTTTCAGCAAGCAACAAAAAGTCCTGAAAATTTCCTTCCACGCCAAATCCATATCATTGTTAAGAGGAGGGAACTGATCCTCTTGTCGGTCCATCATAGGAATGAGGGTTGGTGTGCCAGCCTCTGGAATTGGGGTTCCACCTGCTCCATTGTTGTTGTTGGGGGGATTCAATTGAACGTCTAGAGTGGCTACAAGAGGGTCAGTCTGAGGAGGAGTGAGCCCCTGTATGGCATTCCTCAAATCCTGTTGTTCTTGGGCCATCCCTTGCATCATGACCATGAATTCCCCCATCCTAGTGCGGAATTCATTAAGCTTGGTTTGCATAGAATCCATGATAGTCCTTTGGTTGTTGTGTGTCGCGTACCGATGAGGAATATTTTGTCTGAAGTGACGGGTCTTGGCAGCTCTCACAATCTTTGCCTCTTGAATAGATAAGTTAAATAACCTGGAGAAACCTGCAAAATAAAGAAAAATGCAAATGATATGTATGTAATGCAATGTGTTCCTATTATCCTCAAGGTTTTGTTTACTTTCCCATTCTGGTGTTGAGAAAATAGCCTTTGCAAGAAGACCTTGTGTGACATTCAGATGTGAAGTGGCAGTATTTAATATCTCGTGTCCATGCAACAGATAACAACTAGAGACTTCAGGTAAATCAAAAGAAAACTGGAATAGAAAAGCCCCCATAGGGTACACGTTCATACATCAAAGAGAAAAAGTACATCAAGAGAAAGGACTCCCACAACAATCATATGGGTAATCCAAATCACATGAATACAAGACGTTTGACACCCTGCAACCTCCAGCTAAGGCGTTTGACACCTTGAAGTAACTGGGCTATATCTGGATGGTTTGGTTCCTGTATGAGATTTTGAATCAGGAGATCCCTAAGGTCAAATGAGGCATGCAACTCCTCAATTTGTTGCAGGAATACCTTCTCACTCTCCTTGTTTGCAATTGATCCAGTCTTGGTCTTCTTGACATCAACTCTCAGCTTCAACTCTTCTATTTCTTTCTGAGCATCCTTTACTGCCTGTTGACTCTCTTCTAGATCTTGAAGATGACTCTTCTCTTGGTTGTGGGCCTTCTGAAGGAGCTCTCCCTGTTCAGCCAAAGAATCTTGAAGACCTTTGATCTCTAACTTGTACTTAACCTCCAGCTCTTTCTGCCTCTTAAAGTTGTCTTCCCATTTCTCTTGCCATAAGGTGATAGTTCATTAGCTTCATTCAACTCTTTCTTATCTTTCCAGCGCTGGACCGCCTTGTGAGTTTCAGCTAATCCCCTTTTCTTGAAATAGAGCTCTCTCTCCTGAAAGTCTTGTTGCTTGAGCCTGACCATTTCTTCAGCTTGGTGAGCTCTTTCTTCCAATTTCTGGTTTTAAATCTTCAACTTCTGGCATGAGTTGTTGGCTTCTTGATTCTCCAACCTGAGTTGCTTAACCAAAGCCTCCAATTTCTGGTACTCCTGAAGAGGAACTGAAGCTATGGAGGCTACTTCCTTAGGGTAGAGAGGTGGTTCCTTAGAGAATGGGAGCAACAAAGTCTCTACACGATCTTCCAACCAGGTGGCAAAAGGATCATAAGTCTTGGGATCTACTCTCCCAAAGTCTTTCTTCCCCTTCCTCACTCTAACCTCCCAAGCTTGGGATGCTAGTATGCTCATCTTCAGGTTACCTTCTGCTGGAAAGTATAGTGACTCACTCATCTCCTTAATCAATGGTACAACTCTCAAAGGATAACCAAATTGCTTTCTGGACAAGATAGGATTGTAGCTGATTCCACCTTTCCTTCCTATCAAGGGTACATTTGGGAAGCTACCACAACTAATCAAGATTTCTTTGCCTACACAATCCCTGTTGCATCCCCTAGCAATGTCATCTAAGGTTAAGCCCATCAATCTTTTGGACCATTTCCAAGATTGTTTCAAATCCTGGAAAGGCCCTGATTTTGGGAGTTGCCTTACAAACCAGTCAGCAAACAAGGGAGCACAACAGTTCACATGTCCTTCCTCTTTTCATTCCTGTGGTGAACCCCATAGTAGAAGTCACCCAACAAGGTAGGCACTGGGTTTCTTCTAACAAAGATGGTGATGGCCTCCATGTTGATTAATCCTTTCTCTCTTGGGAACAGGATTATCCCATATACTATCAAAGCCAGCAATGTATTTAACTTAGCCCATTTGTTTTCAGAGGCTAGATCCTGAGCTTCCTTGACAAGAAAATCCAAGAGAAGTCCTTTACCCTTTACTGAAATTCAGCCCTCTACTGACTTTGGAAAAATCCAAATGAAAAGAGTCAGCTATGTCTCTGCATGAAGGCATCTTCTCTAAGCCATAGTAAGGATCACCATTTTTTATAGGAATCCTAAGGATACTGGAGATCTCTTCCAATGTAGGTTCCAAAATGTAATTTGGGAACACAAAGAATCGCAGTTGTGGATCATAGAATTGCAACAGGGAATGTAGGCTATCCCTCTGATCAATTGTTGGCTTATTCCCATAATCCATAATATTTCCAAACTTCCCTCTAAAGTCATCAAGAACTTTGTCACCCATCAAGCTAATCAACTTCTGGATACCTTCTGTCTCTAGTTGTGGGAAAGTATAGTGGACATTCTTCTTCCTTAGAGTCTCCATCTTGAAGCAGCAATATGACCGGGAATAGGAAGTAATGTGGACCCTGAGAATAAAAAGAACACAAATGATTAATGATGTTATGATGGTTATGCAAGGAAAGGCATGTGATCAATGATGTATCTATGTAGTGTCAATCATATAATTAAGTGTCTGTGCAGGGTCACAACATTAGAACAAATATCTCTCTGGTCAAAAGTTCAGATCTCAGAGTCCATGTGTAACAGAATAGATCATAACACTAAAGCATGCTAGTATAGTGGGTATGTTGAAGGTTAAGGTTCATGAAATCCTATAAACCCCTCCCAATCTCATGGGTGTGCTACTCGGGTCAACATCACAGACTCTCAAAGCCGAGCAGCAATAATACGTTCACCATCTCTGAGAAATGGCTCGTGACCAAATCAAGGAATCGGTTTAGCATTATGTACTACTCAGGGAGGTCTCAGTTGAGTCCAAGGAAACAAGCATCCCTCATAAGTCCCCAACTTCAAGCACTGAATCGAGAAACAATAGTACATTCATCCCGAATGGTACAATACTATTGTCATACGAACAATTCGCTTTAACTGGATTCCTTTGAGAGAACTAGGCCATCCTATGCGAGTTCCCAATGGCCCCTCGGATGCGAGTGGGTTTGCCAACAAATGTGGCCTGCCACTGTCATCACTAGAGAGGGATGATTCCACAAAGGATCTCAATGATCGGTCCCCTGACTGCATATAACTATCAAGGTTGTGTATTGCCCCAGAAAGATTCCGACATCAATACATTTCCGAGAAGGTCGCAAGTCAAGGCGTGGAACTCACTAATACCAACATGGCAAGATACCATGAAGCCAAAGGGGAACCACTCTAAGTCCTAGGTGCACTCAAGCAGGGTATTTGGCTTATCTCACAGTAACAAAACTCATCCCACAGAAAAAATGAAACCAGCACAGTCCAGTATATGATGCATGTGAAAATAAATACTGAAAGCAGTAGATAAAACTGTAAAGTAAATTGTAAATGAAAACAATAAATAAGCACAAAAGCACACACATATAAACACCCAAAGAAACAAAAATAAACAGGCGTTATGATTGACTCTACAAAGGAAACCAGAGATTCTGGGTTCGATCCCCAGCAGAGTCGCCAGCTGTTGCTCCTGGGATTTTCATCCTAGTACAAACGCGAAAGTGGCGCGGAAACGTTAGAGTCGCCATCCAGGAATTTGTATCCCAAATGAATAGGAAAGGTAATGCTGCACAAACCTAAGGAAGAAGGAAAGGACAAGGTCCTGCGAACCAAAGATCTGGGTTCGGGAGTCGGTTACAACCTGGGAAGGTGTTAGCACCCCAGATCATTCGTCGTACTCGACGGGATCCACGCTTGTTTGTTTGTTTGTTTCAAAGGGTGAAATAATATAACTGTTGTTGAACAAAATTGCTACTGGAATGGGAGTATAATGAGGAAAGGAATTGGAAAAGAAAAATGAAAAGAAAAAAGGGGAAAATGTAGGGAAAATAAAGAGTGTGCTCGAACGGGTCCTACCCCGCTGCCTACGTACCTTATCGGGAAAATGAGGATCAGAGTCAACGTAGTTCGCCTAACTAAGGCGGGAACTATTTGTTTTTGTTTTTTATACGCTGGAACTGTGTATGTTTATTGTTGCACCCCAAAATTTGCCCTCACAATACAAGACTTTGTGTGCTAAGAGGTTCACAAGACCTTTCATGAGGTTCATGAAGTTTACAAGACACTTTATGAGGTTCACAAGGTTCACAAGACCTTTCATGAGGTTCATGAAGTTTACAAGACACTTTATGAGGTTCACAAGGTTCACAAGACCTTTCATGAGGTTCATGAAGTTTACAAGACACTTTATGAGGTTCACAAGGTTCACAAGACCTTTTATGAGGTTCACAAAGTTTACAAGACACTTTATAAGGTTCACAAGGTTCACAAGACCTTTCATGAGGTTCATGAAGTTTACAAGACACTTTATGAGGTTCACAAGGTTCACAAGACCTTTTATTAGGTTCACAAGTTTCACAAGACATCTTATGAGGTTCACAAGGTTCACAAAGTTCATCATGGGTCTGAAGATTTGACAAATCCCTCAGGCAAGGCATTCTCCTAAGCAGTGCATCCAAAACTAGGGTTTTGACTTTAATCAGGCTAAATGGATTTCCAAGACTTCAAGTGGGCTTCATAACATCTTATATGTGTCTAAGAATCCCCATGACAAATTTCAGAACTTTTCTCAAAGGTTTGCTCAGTCAAATGATCAGATAAGTCAAAGTCAGTCAAAGCAGTTAAAAAGTCAAACTGAGGTCAACTGTGGTCAAACCAAAGTCAAAATTCATGATTTTTTGTCAACATCAAGTATATGAAGTAAAATTCATCATTTGATCAAGGGTTGATCATGATTCATCAAGGATATTTCAGATCATCAAGAATCAGAGGTTTCTAAATTAGGGTTTCCTCAGGAAAAGTCAACTGAACTTTGACCAGCCATAACTTTCACATGCTTCATCACATTTTTTCCATCCAAAGCTCATTTTTAAGGAAATTGAATTCTCTACAACTTTGTGTCTCACAAGCCAAGCCCAAAAATGCTTCATTTGGAAGGTATGAGCTAAGACATTATAGGTCCTTTTGAAAGTCAACAAAAAGTCAACAACTTCAAAAGGGCATAACTTGAGAATGGTAAATGATATGGACATGAAACCAATGGGGTTGGTTAAAGGACTCTTCAAGCTTTTCAAAATGTCCAATAACACCCTCATAGCATTAAAATTGAAGGATGTGTGCCCTTGCAAAGTTGGGAAATTTTTAGGTGGTTTATGAAGCAAATAGGGCTTTAAAATCAATTTCTTCCAAATGGGCTTGCCATGTGATGATCCAATCCATACAAGTACCTCAAGCACGACCCAAAGCAACAAAGTTTTGATTTTTTATTATTTATTTATTTTGATTTTATCCATTAAAAATCAAATTAAATCTAAATAAAATATGAAAACTCAATATTTGAATGTGATTCTTCTTCTAGAAAGTTTTAATAACCATTCAAAGCTGATTGATATAATCCAATTTCGTGCTAGCTTGATTTGGCAATGTTAGATAAGATATTTTTCAATATTTGGAAGGAGATTTCTTCATCATCAAGGTACTCAAAAAGCCCATAGAACCCACAAGTATTTTGACCTAATTTGATTCATTATATATACACAAACATAACCCAATGCATAGGACACGAATTCCTTGCCTCAAGAGTAAGTTGCCACTTTCAAAAATTCATCACAAAATCTCAAATTCGGATTCTTCCCTAGAGGCCATTCCAAAAAGTTTTGAAGGTGTAAACATGTTTATTGGACATCCTTGAATCGTTCTCAATACTCATTTACATCCAAAGCATCCTATATTGCATAAACCGAACCAACATTGCTCTTTTTTGTATTTTTTTCGATTTTCATTATTTGTATAGTAATAATGCATTCTAACCATGTATTTGTGTTGAGTATGATGCCTAGATGATTTCTGGACAAAAAGATTGAAGAACCAGGCCCTAAACCGCAAGATGCCATGGCTAGGGTTTTTGAATAGAATTTGGGATCCTTCGATTTAGTTAATATAAATCAATTCTAAAACTATAAATGAACTGTGTGATGTCTGGGGATCATGAAAATGTGATCAATTTGATGAAATCGTACTTATTTATGATGGTATGGAATTGGCAGGTCTTATGTGCAGGAAAAATCGCAGGAAATTTCCCAGGAGATTTCGCAGGAAAACCTGCGAAAATCCAAGGAAGAAGATGAAGTCTGCGCGGCAAATTTCAAATTCAAATTTTATTATAATATTTTATGTTATATTATTGGAATTATATCACAGCTGCAGCGCTAGCCCAGTGGTGAGAGACGCAAGCGTATGACCTTGAAGGCTTATGTTCGAATCCTGGTTGCAGCAATTTTTCTTATTTTTTCTATTTTAATTGCTAGACTTAATATATAATTAATTGTTGTGGATTAACTACCAGTTGCGCCCTCCCGGCTGGATGGTAAGTGTGCTTGCGTATTGTGTAAAGGTCCTGGGTTCGAAACCCTCCCCAGGCCTTTTTTTGTGCTTTTGTGTGTTTTGTCATAATTTCCACAGGATTTGAAACAAAAGGCTTTGGCTTCCATCCTATATCACCACACGCACGCTGGCCTGGTGGTTGTAGAAGCAGGACTCAAAGGTGAAAGCAGAGGGACTGGGTTCAAATCCCAGCCCAAGTAAGTTTTTTTCAATTTATTTTGTTTCTCTTATTTTATTTGTTTATAATATAATTAAATAAGTTTAAATAATAAATTAAAATGTTAATAGCTTTATTTTATTTTCTACAATTTAGAACTCATCTTTTTAAATTAAACCTTATTAAAAAATTTTGTTTATTTTTTGTAAATTGTTAATATTGTATAACTTTGTATAGTTATTAATTAATTCTAATTTATTTTTCTAAAAACATATAAAACCCTAATTTTCTAAAACCCTAAAATATTTTGTAAAAACCTAATTAATTTTTTATAAACCCTAATAGTACTTTTAAACCCTAATTATTTCATGTAAATGTTAATTATGTCCATATTTTTATTATTTGATATAATTCTTGTATATAGATAATTTTAGATAATTAATTAAAACTTGATAATTTAATTTTGTAAATATAATAATATGATTATTCAATTATAATTAACCTTATTTTTATAATATGTATATATTTTATAATTTTTTTATAATTTAATTCTTGTATGTAAATAATTTTTAGTAAATGTTTAAAAATAATTAAAATTTGCTAAGTTAATTTTGTAAATATAATTTATTTTCATAATATGTTTATAATTAACCTATTTTTTATAATTTGTATATAATTTAAAACTTTATAATAATTGGTATAATATGAATTGTTTATATTTTCTCCTTAATCTTAAATAATAATTGTTTATAAAAAATTGAACTTTTAATTATTATGCTATTATTCTTATTTATTTTATTATTAATGCTATTTATTTTCATATGATTTTTATCTTATTATTACTGACCCCATATATATATATATATATATATATATATATATATATATATATATATATATATATATATATATATATATATTGTGATTTATTATTATTATTTTTACTAACCCAATTATTTATTATTACTTATTTTGCTTATTTATTTAATTTGCTAATTATTATTATTATTATGTAATTGTCTCCTTTATGTAATATTTTAGTAGTAATATTTAATATTTATTTTTAAATGCTATGGTTAGTAAAATAGGGAGTGAAACATGTTTGTATCTTAAAATTAATTTAGATCACTAATTTAAAAGATAAATATTTAAAATTGTACACTCACACACGTAAGTCGATCTTTGATCGCCATCTCACTTTCTAGGGTTACCTCTTATGTTGCCTAAAACAAAAGGTCAAGTAGGGTGTATAAAGCAAAGTCCCTCATCTCACATCATCTAGTCCCTTAAACAGATAAAAAGATCAAGTCCCTTCGAATGTTGCCTTCGTAATGATCTTGTCCCTTCCGAATAAAGATGATAAGTCCCTTCGAATTGCTTATACACCCCACAGTTGCCTAATTAACAGATGTCCCTTCATTTGTCCCTCACATCCAAGGTAATGACTACCTATTCCTTAATAATAGGGATAGTCTTACCGTTTAAAGGATTCAAGAACAGAAAAGACTTAAACTTAGGGTAGGTTCCTCTTAGATACTTGCCCACTCTTCAAAACATTTCAAACACATCATACACTTCAAACAAATTTTCAAAACAAAGGTTTTATACGTATCCGTACATGGATCATTATAAAACACTTAAGAAAATTTCTATTCACACACTTCACATTTCAAAAACATTTTAAAGTGAGCTAAGTAACTAAGAGCCCATGGATAACCATGGATGTAAAGGGTGCTAACACCTTTCCTTTACATAACCTACCCCCCGGACCCAAAAATCTTTTAAAAGGTCTTTCCTGTTCTTTTATGCCTTTCCTTTGGATAAAATAAAAGTTGGTGGCGACTCTTGCTATCCGCAACATAACTAAAGTCAGTTCTCCCACCGTGTTACATTTATGCTCAGGTGTTGCAAGCTCATCTGGTACGAGTGCGTTTACCATCTTGCATGTTGTAAACACCCCAAATTTTCCCTCACTTTTTCTTACATTTTTCTTGCTTGTGATCTTTTCATATGGCATTGCATAAGCATATCATCTCACTGCATAGTTCATTTCATCTGCATCTAGGGTTTGTGATCTGAGCAATCCAAGAAGTGATCTGAGCCATCTCAAAGGCCTTGAAGCTTTAGAAGAGAGTCCATGGGTGTTCTATGGTCATATTATTCCTCCCAAAGTTCTTTGAAGTCAAGAGATCACAAAGCATGGCAAAGGCATATAGGCAGACTGAAGATTTCCTGCACAGATGACCTAAAATTAGGGTTTTGGTTTTAAAGGCCTTACACCCAATTTTTTTGGTCATTCTTGATTCTAATGGTCTTAATATGTTATAAGGAACATGTGTACCAAATTTGATGAAGAAATTCATTGTGCAAGTCATCTGATCAACTGGTAACTTGTTGTTCAAGAAAAGTCAGAATCAGGGCATCTGAGGCCCCTCACAATGGAACCAAAGGGTCATCTTCATCATTTTGAGGTTTTATGATCTTTATTTGATCTTATAAGTGGTTATAAGTTCACAAGATTGAAGAATTTCAAGCCATTTGCAAACTTTCCATTTTTGGACATGACTTGTAATGGAAACTTTCCATTTTGGGAAAGATTTTCAACCTCCTCTTTCTTGATAAAAAATGCTTCAAATGAAAAATCTTTAAAAATGAAAGTTGTAGATTGGATCTTCCCATTTTCAAAAAGTACAAGAACTCATTCTAATTCATCCTAGAACTCAATTTATGGCCTTGCAAAGTTGACAAATTTCTTGTAATTTTCAAGTTCATGTCAAAGAGGGGTTTTGCATATTGGCATTTTCAAGCATTCAAATGACCTCTAATACACTCAAATGTATCATAACATGTCGAAGCAACTTCTAAAGATCAGAATTGGCCTTTGTACCAAGCATTTCCATGGCTTATTTCTCAAGAAACTTCAAAGTTGCCAAATTGCATAAACCACGAGAACACTTGATCAAGGCCATCCAGCTGCATAAACTTCATCCAATGGCCTTTCATGAATCAAGTTGAGGCCAGACACCCCTTCAAACAGCCTCCGACCCGTGTTATGCCTCATAGTACACAACATTGACTTTTTTGCAACTTTGCACATACCAATCAAGCTGTGCCACACCAACTATTCTGATCACTCCCATTGGTTTATACAAACCTCAAGCAACACAAAACATAAGACACACAAGCCTGAATGCAAGCCTAAGCTCAGTTTCACAAAAATCCCCAAAAACATTCATCTCTTCAAATCTCATCACACAATCATCAAATCTCAAAACTTTCACCACCAATCATCCCCACACATCATAAGGATCACAAACCACCCTTCATTTTGCCCTAAAAGCCTCTGAATCAAAGACACGATTTCTGCCTTAGCAGAACTGAATCTCAAAAACCAAGCCATACAAACTTGTTCTAAGCCTTTCAGAAGCACAAGGGGGATCATAAGAGTGGTTTTGAATCAGAGGAATGGTCAGAAAGCTCAAAATTAGAAAGCTCCATATCAGGTAGTCATCTCAAACCTTTTTTCCAAAACCTTCATTTTAAGTTCTAAAATGAATCTATGCACTCCCCTGATCATTGTGATGTGATTATTTTTGAAAATGGTTGAGTAACCAGGATGTATTTAGCTTCAGAAACTTTGCCCGTGAAAAATGTTCTTGTTTGATTCTCTGGATTCATGTAAAATAAAGTGTTTTTGGGGCTGGATTCTTGCTTAGGGGTGTTAGATGATCCATTCTGGAGGTTTTGGTAAGTTTTCATGGCGTTTTGAGTGAAGTCAGGTGAGGGTGTCGCCGGAGAAGATGACCAGAACACTGTTCCGGTCACCTGAGAGTCATTAAACCCTATTCTTGTATTAAATGCCAGTTTGAAAATGGACCCTTGGATCTGATTTACCTGCGCGTGTGTGTGGCCCAGATTGACTCATTAGCCCTAATCTTTAATTAATTAGTTTTAATTAGGTTAATTAGTTTAAAATATCAGATTGTATCCTGACCCCTCATTAGCGCGCGCCAGTCAACCAGCCTTTGAATCTGAGCCTTTAGATCAGTTGACTTCTCATTTATTTTATTTTTATTTCATTCTCTTGCATTTTCTTTCCACATTTATTTTAAAATAGCAAAAAACTTTCAAAAAATCTCAAACTTTGCATTTTCATTTGAAATATTTTTCTTAACTCAAAAACATTTTTTATTTTTATTTTTTCATTAAAAAATTATTTTTAAAATATTTAAATGTTTTATTTAATTAATTAATTGATTTTAATTAATTAAAAATGCATTTAGGTTTCTAAAATTCACCAAACAATTCATGAAGCATTCTCATACATTTAGAAACATTTTCAAACTCACCATACAAATTTATTTTTAGATTTGATCATATTTTCACAATTATCTTTGGATTAGGGTTCTTAAATTTCTTATCTTTGGATTAGGGTTCTTAAATTTGATCATATTTTCACAATTATCTAGGTTATTTATCTTACATTTTTGCATTGCATGTTCAATTTGATTTGCATTTTCCCTTTAGAAACACCCAAAAACCCTAGTTAACTTAGAAATTTCATAACATTCACTAGGTTTAGCTTCTGACCTTATTCTTTAGGGTTTGATCTTGTATAGGTTTAGGGTTTGTTTGAGTTCAATTTCAAATTTTTATCATGATATATGCTTCTATTTTGGTCATATGCATCTCATGTTGTCTTAAAACCCAAATTTCTCATATTCATTTGCATTCATCTTTGCATATCTCAATCATATGAACTTGCCATGACATTTCAAGCATTTGTATGACATCATAGACATCTTAAGACATTCTTTAACATTGCTTGATCATTTTCTCATTTATTTGGTATGCTTTGCATTCATTACACTTCATGAATATCCATGTGTTTTCATGCTTCTAACATGCTTCCTTTGCATCTCATCCTTTGTATGATCATTCATATACATCTTGTATGTCTTTGTATCATCTCATAAGACATTTGCATTGCATATTCACTTTTGGTTTTTATCTTTGCACCTTTATTCATCTCAGTTCCTTTTGCTTTATGTCTTATGCATTCATAGTAACATTTCAGGGGCTCATGGTAAGTTGTTTGGTATGTGGATTTGCCTTAACATCCCACCTCTTCTCATCTCTTCATATGCATTATTTACTTGTCTTTGAAGTGAATCTAATTCACTTATGCTCTCTCATTCTTACTTTCTTTCTTTTAAGTTACTTATCTTCTCCAGGAAGTAATTAACTTATTTTTTCTCTCCTTCTCTTTTCATTTGCTTCTTCTTCCATGGTGGCTTCCTGATGATCTTCTCTTAGACCTCACAAACCATAGGATATCCAAGCATGATAACTTTAGGGTTGTATATAGTCTCCCCTAGTATTTTTCCTATGAGTCTCCTTGAGTCTCTTTTCTCATCTCATAATCAAGGTTAAACACTTAAAGCTTTAGGACTTTGAATTAGGGTTATGCATGCATCCTTATCTTAGGATGAAGTGTATAACTTTAATCCTTAGTGTTAAATCTTTAATTTGTTTACACCTTCTAATCAAAACACCTAATAACTATTAAGACTTAAGCTTGTAACTTGGGCCTTATATTAGGGTTACATCTCTTCCTCTTGGTTAAGAGGAACTAACCCTAGTGTTTAATGGACAAGTCCCCATTAGGTTGTCTTACAAACTTAAAACTCATTTCTTAATCTCATCCTTTAATTAAAATCCACTTAATAAAGGCTTGTTATATAATGAATTTAATCCCTAACCATGGATTAAGTTGAGGTATCTTTCTCAACTTAAGTGTTCTCATCTATCATCCTTCTCTTAGGATGGTGTAATGAGTCCACTAATCTGTGATTAGAGATTAAATTCATTACTTAACACTAAACAAAAAAAAACCAAAAACACTTAATAATTACCAAGTAGATTAATGATCTTAATCCTATATCATCATGGTAATTAAGTTGAGATGCTTATCTCATACTTAAGTAGGCTCATTATCCCTAATCAGGGAGGATATAATGAGTCTACAACCCTTGATTTAGGCTTAAGCTCATTATCCTATGCAAAACACCAAAAGCAATAAAAGACTAAAAACACCAAAAACAAACAATAATTGTATCCTTCGGGATTCTTTTCTCATCACACTCATTCTATAAACGAGAACTTGCTTCTTCCGTCTAATGCAAGACAGTTAGCACTCGAGCCAGACGAGTCACACACTTGAGCATAGACAAGCAAGCAGTTCACAGTCAAAATCATCTAGTCTCTTTGAGTCGAACTATGGTGTTCTGACTTCCTTATTGCACGAGAGGATACGTAGGCATAACTTAACAGTTATCGAACAAAAAGTCTCTTTGTCTTTCCCCTCTTTCAGCTTTCTTTTCTAAGCCTCATTCTTAAGCATTCACCCTCTCCTTTACACTAACACACTGTACATTTCTCCCCAGCTTTCATACACAGTCAGCACATACACTACCCCTTTTAAACACAATCAAGTAAGCGTGGATTCCGTCGAGTACGACGGACGATTTGGGTGATAATACCTTCCCAGGTTGTAACCAACCCCCTTTCTCACTTTCTTTGGTTTGCAACCGTCTTATCCATACCCTTCCAGGTTTATGCAGCATTACCTTTCCTTCGAGATAAAAATGCCTAGCTGGCGACTCTATTCAACCTCAACCTCCAACATCACCGACCGTTCGCGTTTGCACCGGGGACCTAAAGTCTTTTCGGGAGCGACAACTTGGCGACTCTGCTGGGGATCATCTTTGCAACCAGGGCTTCTGGTTCTTTTTGTGGGTTTCTCCTAGCGCTTGTTTGATTTGTGTTTATGGGGGTGTTATGTGCTATGTGTGCTTTTTGTTTATTTCTGTATTTATTGCTTTCTATACAGCTTTATTTATCACTTTCATTTACTATTTTTATGCATTTCATATTATTATCATATCATATTTGTGTTGGATTTATTAGTTTGCCTTGGTGGGAGGGGTATTCCAGTGAGAAAGGTCCAACACAAAGGCCTGTGTGATAGACATAGGATTAGAGTGGATTCATGTTCTTTCCCATTCCATTTCGGTCTGGTGCGGGAATATAAAACACGGTTCAGACATGGGTTTCTTCTTGAGAACTCTGTGCTACGGATTTCCTATAGTACTAGGGCTATCTGGGAAGCCTGCTAAGTCTGGATGACCTTTTTAGATGACCTTCATCATCTGAGGTGAATTAGAGGAGGATCCTTTATGATTAATGTAAACAAAGTACCTCCGGGTTAGAAGTGTTTACACTTCTCATAGAACAATACCTCCTTAAGGATCCTTGTTCTAGAACAATACCTGTGAGTGGGTGGGGTTGTTTACAGGTTTGCAGGAACCCTTGGACTCAATATACCCTGTTACTGATATTGTTTTAAGGTTACACTATTTTGGACTGATCTTATGAAACCCTGGATTTGTGACTCTTTATTTGAGTCCCCCACCTGGTTACTAGTTCTCAGACCTTCATCCGGAATTCTAAACACTCATGGACCCTATCAAAAGCAACTGACAATCCAGCACCTAATCACAAACCCTTGCATATCATTCTGCATACATCATACTGCATCATTTTAACATTTGTCTATTTGTTTTATAGGGTATCCACATCATCTTTGGTTTGGTTTTGACTGTTCTTTTGCTCAGCCATCTTCATCAGATATCTTCATCAGTTATCTTCATCAGAGATCTTCTTCAGCTGTTATCTTCTCCAGTTACCTTCATCAACATCCATTATTAGTATGGACTCAACCATGAAGAGAAACCTCACATACCATTTCTTTGAGTACCCTTTGGAAGACATCAGGCAGATCCAAGCCCTTATCACTCCTGATCATGTCCCCTTATTCAGAGAACATTATGGTGGTATTATAGACATGATCATGGACTTGGATGCATCACAGAGGATCATGATTCACACTTGCCTTCAGTTTTATGACCCTCCTCTCCATTGTTTCACTTTCCCAGACTTTCAGATAGGTCCTCTGTTGGAAGAGTTTTCCATGTTGTTGGGTGTCCCTATCAGAAGAGGAATTCCTTTCAACCTTGAGATGACTGCTCCTAAGAATGAAGACATAGCTAAGGCTCTACATTTGGAAGTTATTATCATTGATCAGAATATGACCACCAAGGCTGGAATCACAGGCCTCCATCTGGACTTCTTGCTTACTCAGGCCACCAGTCATACTGCAACAGGGAAGTGGGAAACTGTCTGTGCTCTCCTAGCCCTCAGCATATATGGTATCATCTTGTTTGCAGATGAGCCTAAGTTTGTAAGCAAGAATGCTATCCACATCTTCTTGCTGAAGAATCCAGTTCCTACCTTGTTAGGAGATTTCTATTACTCTGTTCATCAGAGGAATGAGAAGCAGAGGGGAAGACTGGTCAGATGTTGTGCACCTCTTTTCTACTGTTGGTTATTGAGACACATGCAAAAGACATAAGCTTTCCTGAATCCTCATCAGTCAAGGAATTGGGCTAAGAGAATGATTGCCCTTACTTCAGAAGACATCAGATGGTGTACTCAGAACACCAAGGGCAGGGACATAATTACAAGTTGTGGATAATATCCTAATGTACCTTTTATTGGAGTAAAGGGTTGCATCAACTACAATCCTTTGCTTTTCAAAAGACAGTTAGGGTATGCATTGGTACATCCACCAAAGGAGAAAGACTTAGCAAAATCTCTTTACTGTGCCATGCTAAATAATCATGCCACCGTCCGACAAGCAGCCTGGGCTTGGGATAACATACAAACTAAAGGGACTGCCATTTTGGGGAAATGAAACAACATAGCTTCAGCTTAGTATATTGAATGGTATCACATCATAGGACAGATCACCCGCATGCCTTTCACGCTGGAAGATGTGCCAGGGCCATCAACAGTTGAGCCTGTAGCTACAGTCAGTTTGGAAGAGTTTGAGAAGCTGAAAGAGAGGAATATCCAGCTTGCTGAACCCTTGAAGAAGAACCTTTGGGAAAGGAATGACAGTTGTCTGGACAATGAAAGGTTAGAGAAGCTCCGTATCGAGCATGTGACCAAGATAGAGAAGACAGAAGACTTCATCAGAAAAGCCTGAGCAGGGGAGTTGGTATTCAAGAATGCTTGCAAAGAAGCCAAGATTCAGAAGGCCAAAGTTGAACACTACCTAGAAGAGAGTCAGGCTAGGTGGATCAGGATCACTGAAGCTCGTTTGCAAGAAGATCAGAAGACACAGGCTAAGATTGAGCAGCTGGAAGCTAATGAGAAGAAGAGTCAGGAAGCCCTAATAGCAGCGCATAAGGAAATCTCAGAGTTGAAACTCCGGGCAGGGTTGAATAGATCAAAAGAACAAAACAAGTACCAGAAGATGACAAGTGCCATTGCAACCAGGAACCTTCTTATCAGGACCATCACAGAGCACCCAGTTGGACCAGTGACTGATGCTCTCCTGAAGGAAGTCAAGGAGGATGACTTTGGGTTGGATGTTTGATTTCTCTTTTACTTGTAATTTATTTTGGTTGTACTTTATTTCTCATGGGGATTTTGTTGTACTTCTTGGCTTGATTGTATTTTGACCCACCGTGGGAGCTTGTTGTAATCATAAACTATGTATCTTTTGCATTTGTAATGAATGGTTTATGTATTACCTGGATTTTCTCTCGGACTTCACTTCTCTTAAACATCTTCATTCCTAGAGGTCTAGAAGGTCAAAACCAAAGAGCCAAACTGGATATCCTTAAAAGACAAATAGACATACTGCATTGCATACTAACCTCATTCTTTGTTTTGTAGGTATTTTTGTTGTTGTTTTCTCACTTTGCTGTTGTTTCAGGAAACATTGCTCGTAGGAGGGTTTTCCCCATCAACAGAGTCCACAGGTATCCTACAAGGCACAACCTTCCGAGAGTTCAGATGGACCAAGTTTAACAAGATTTGACAGACGTTAGAACTCAGATGGCTAATGAGAGAACTGACATGAGGGCTCAGATGAACCAGTTCATGGCAGTAATGACTGGGTTGGCTCAGAGCCAAGAAAGATTGAGAGAGTTAGTCGAGCGGCAAACTCCAAAAGATAATCATCCAGGCACTGGAGGTACTAGTAACAATGATCACGGGCAGCCGCGAACAAATCCTCCAGAGCTTGGCCCCCACCTCAATCCTGAAGCCAATATTATCGGAAATACCCAAGGAAATGTAGGGGGTCGTGTTCTACAAGAGGATCCTCAGGATGAACAGTTCACAGTAATTGGTGCTAGGGATGAAGCTTATGATTGTCGTCTGGATGAAATAGCAGAGAAGCTGCGATATTTGGAATCCCAAAACTCTTTGGGATTTGATGTTATGGATATGGGATTAATAGAAGGAGTCAGGATTCCCCACAAGTTCAAACCTCCATGCTTTGAGAAGTACAATGGTACCTCCTTTCCTCGTACCCACCTTCAATCCTTTATGGGAAGATTAAAAGCTTATACCATAGATGAGAAGCTATGGATGTTTTACTTTGAAGATAGCTTGATCGGGGCATCCCGTGAATGATATTCTCATCTATCCAGAGCAACTATCAGAAACTGGAAGGATTTAGCCGAGGCTTTCATACGCCAGTATCAGTACAACTTGGATATGGCTCCCAATAGGACCCTCCTGATGGGTATGTCTCAGTCTTCAAGAGAAAGCTTCAGGGAATATGCCCAAAGATGGAGACAGCTTACCGCTATTGTCCAGCCACCGATGTCAGAAAGAGAGATGGCTGACATGTTTATGAACACACTACAGGGAACCTACATTGACTGACTTGCTTCTTTCTCTTCCATCAGTTTTGCTGATGTGGTTATAGCTGGTGAGAGAATTGAGAGCCTATTGAAGATGGGTAAGATCTCAGACAATGGTGCTAGCTCCAACAATGCCAGGAAACCTTTCTCTGGGCCTAGAAGGACAGGTGATACAAACTCATTGCATATGGGCAGAGGTAAGCCTCAATACATGCCAAGATCAGTGGCTGTTGTCACCATTCCTACTCTAGCACCTCAGCAACATTATCCTCAACCACCACACTTCCCACAACAACAGTTTCCTCCACAACTGAGATCCTATAACAACAACAATAATCAGCAACAGCGTCCTTTCCAACAAAGGCCTTCACAAGTTAACAGGGTTATCGATCCCATCCCGATGCCCTATGCTGCTTTACTCCCACAATTACTGAAGCTCAATTTGATTGAATTAAGAACATTGGCTCCACCTGATCCTCAGAACCTTCCAAGGAACTATGATATCAACGCCAGATGTGCCTTCCACTCCAATGCACCTGGCAATACAATAGAGAAATGCAGGGCCTTACACATGAAGGTTCAAGATTTGATTGATTCTAAGGCAGTCAACTTTGCACCCCCTCCAAGTGTTACCAAGAATCCTATGCCTAGCCATGGTGGGACTAGGATAAATTCCATTGAGGAGGATCAACCAGTAAGCCTAATTGACAATGTTGCAAGTATTCAAACACCTCTAGCTGAGGTTAAAGCCCAGCTTTTGAAGTGCCAAGTGTTTCCGGGTTGTGAGGCCCATTGCGAAGCTTGCAAGATTTCTACCAATGGCTGTGCTAATTTGAAGACCGGTATCAATAATCTTATCAGAGAAGGAATTTTACAGATCACTTCAACAGTTCCAACTCCTATAACATCAATAACCATCCCTTCTTCAACTTCAACAGACATCGGTTCAACACATCCTTCTACAACAATAGCAACCATCAATGAAAACATTTCCACAGTCACCATCTATTATGATCCGGCTACAATCCATGTTTTAGATTCTTTCAACACCTCACATCAACATCTCTATCAACATCAGCAACCTTCATCACCTGCACCATCTCCCATCAGACCTCCTATCACAATTTATTATGACCCACAAACTGTCACGACTCCTTCTTCCGCAACAATCAGTCTGGTGACCATCACGATACCTGGACCAATTCCATATGATAGTAGAAGTGCTGTGCTTTGGCACTATGGCTCAGATCTATATTGCGATGGAAAGAAAGTCACTCTTGATTCTTCAACAACACTACAGATTGATAATGTCGGGGGAGGAGGAGGATTCACTCGAAGCGGACGTCTCTTCGCGTCACAGTTCCCAAGAGTTAATGCTGAAGTAGAAGCTACAGCCAAAGAAAAAGGCAAGAGTGTGATGCCTGAAGAACCGATTGCCAAGGAAACTCAGAAGACATCCTTTGCTCAGGATGTGGACGAGTTCATGAGAATTATCAAGATGAGTGACTACAAAGTTGTGGACCAGCTCCATCAGACACCCTCCAAAATCTCCATATTATCATTGCTCATGTGTTCCGAAGCTCACAGGAATGCACTTCTCAAAGTCTTGCACGCAGCTTACGTACCAGAAGAGATTACAATTAATCAGCTAGAGATGGTGGTTTCAAATGTCAATACTAGTCATGGACTAGGGTTCACCGATGCTGATCTAACTACAGAGGGTCGTAACCACAATAAGGCTTTGCATATCACCTTGGAATGTAAAGGTGTTGTTCTTTCTCATGTCTTGGTTGACACTGGGTCCTCACTCAATGTTCTTCCAAAGAAAGCCTTGGTCAAGAGGGAATATGATGGTATTGCACTTCGTCCAAGTAACCTGGTTGTGAGAGCCTTTGATGGTTCTAAGAGATTGGTTCTTGGAGAAAATGAGTTGCTTGTGGTAATTGGCCCACAGATCTTCAAAACTATCTTCTATATGATGGACATTCAGCCTGCCTACAGCTATTTGTTGGGTCGACCTTGGATTCATGCCGCTGGCGCCGTAACATCGACCTTTCACCCGAAGTTAAAATACGAGTGGGAGGGCCAAGTTATCACCATCTGTGGGGAGGAGGACATCTTCGTCACTCATCTAGCTACTTACAAGTATATTGAGATGGGTGGTAAGATCCATAAGACAATGAGTCAGGGTTTTGAGGCCCTCAATGTCAATGAAGCATCGGCTGAAGTGTCTGGTACTTCAATCTCTTCTTACAAACAAGCTCAGAAGGTTGTTGAAGACGGGAATGCCCAAGGCTAGGGCAAGTTGCTGCAAGTTCAGATCAAGGAAGACAAGTTCGGTTTGGGTTACAAACCATCTCGACAGGTCCAAGAGGAGGCTGCTGAAGCTCCCAAGTTTATCACTGGGGGAATGCTGACCCCAAATGCAATCAACAATGTGGAAGATGAGGCTGAAAGAGACTTCAACCTGGAAAGCTGGATTCGTCCAAGAGTCTCAGGCCAACTAGTCCTCAACTGGTCTTCCCAGGAAATTATAAGGATTACTGCTGCAGAGTAATTATTATTTCCTGTTTAAGCATGCATCAAGTCCTGCATCTTGCCCAAGGTGTCAGGACTCATTTTGTAATAGGGTTATATATGTATTTTGTGCAAATGAATGATTAATGAACAATGGACGTCTTTTGCAAACGATCTTTTTCGCTCACTGTCGTTCATTTTTGTTATTTTCGCACAAAATAATAAATGGAAATGTTCTTAATAAACTTCATTCACTAAAATGAACAAATCTCAACCCTTGCAGAGATAATCCTCCAGATTGCACCGACAACGACACTGCTATGACCTTGTATGACTTTGACAATCCGATTAATCAAGAAGATGAAGGGGTTGATGAAGACTATGATTTGCCTGAGGAATTGGCCAGGTTATTGAGACAAGAGGAAAAAGTGATTGCTCCTCACCAGGAGGAAGTTGAAACTGTCAATCTTGGTACCGAGGAAGATGTGAAGATCGGGGCTAGTCTGCAAGCTTCAGTGAAAGAAAAACTCATCAGTATGCTTCGAGAGTATGTCGACGTCTTTGCTTGGTCCTATCAAGATATGCCAGGTCTGGATACGGATATCGTCATGCACAGGCTGCCATGGAAAAAAGATTGTCCGCCAGTTAAACAGAAGTTGCGTCGTACTCGCCCAGACATGGCCATGAAAATCAAAGAGGAAGTACAAAAGCAGTGGGACGCCGGTTTTCTTGTTGTAACTAGTTACCCTCCGTGGGTTGCTAACATTATACCCGTACCTAAGAAGGATGGAAAGGTGTGTATGTTTGTGGATTACCGGGATCTGCACAGAGCAAGCCCGAAAGATGACTTCCCATTACCTCACATTGATGTATTGGTGGATGACACAACTGAGTTCTCGGTATTTTCCTTCATGGACGGATTTTCTGGATACAATCAAATTAAGATGTCACCTGAAGACATGGATAAGACAACCTTCATCACACGTTGGGGCACGTTCTGCTACAAGGTAATGTTGTTCGGTCTGAAGAACGTCGGTGCAACTTATCAACGGGCTATGGTAACATTATTCCACGATATGATCCATAAAGAAATTGAGTGCTATGTGGATGATATGATTGCCAAGTCCCTTACAGAGGAAGATTATTTGGTGAATCTGCTGAAATTGTTCAAGCGTCTGAGGAAGTATCAATTGAAGTTGAACCCCAACAAATTCACATTCGGGGTAAGTTCTGGTAAGCTGCTAGGTTTTATTGTAAGTGAAAAAGGAATTGAGGTTGATCCCGATAAATTCAAAGCTATTAAGGAAATGCCTGCACCTAAGACTGAGAAATAAGTTCGAGGGTTCTTAGGTAGATTGAACTACATTTCAAGGTTCATATCTCATCTCACTGCAACCTGCGAACCCTTGTTCAAGCTGTTAAGAAAAGAGCAAACAATCAGGTGGAACGATGAATGTCAGAGAGCTTTTGACAAGATCAAAGAATATCTGCAAGAACCTCCAATTATCATGCCTCCAGTCGAAGGAAGACCTCTAATCATGTACCTGACAGTATAAGAAGAGTCGATGGGGTGTGTGTTGGGCCAGCATGACGAGTCTGGTCAAAATGAGTATGCAATATACTACCTAAGCAAAAAGTTTACCGACTGCGAACAATGTTATTCACTGCTGGAGAAAACTTGTTATGCTTTAGAGTGGGTTGCTCTCCGACTAAGACAACATATGTTAACTCATACTACCTTATTGATCTCAAAGATGGATCCAGTCAAGTACATATTTGAGAAGCTAGCGCTTACCGGAAGGGTTACAAGATGGCAAATGATTCTAACAGAATATGACATTCAGTACACCTCTCAGAAACCCATCAAGGGCAGTGTATTGTCTGACTATCTGGATGAGCAACCCATTGATGATTACCAGCCTATGAGATTTGACTTCCCTGATGAAGACATCATGTTCTTAAAAGCAAAAGATTGTGAAGAGCCTATTCACACTGAAGGTCCTGACCCAGAAGAATAATGGACTATGATGTTTGACGGGGAAGTTAATTGTAACGGTCGTGGGGTTGGTGCAGTACTTATTACACCTAAAGGAGTTCATATGCCTTTCTCAGTGAAACTCACCTTTTCCTGCACTAACAATGAAGCAGAATACGAAGCTTGTATCATGGGTCTTGAGGAAGCCATTGACCTCAGGATCAAAACCTTAAATGTATTCGGAGATTCAACTTTGGTAATCAACCAGACCAACGACAAGTGGTACACTCATTAGGAGCACCTGATTCCCTACCGTGACTATACGAGGAGATTGTTGACCTTTTTCACAACAGTTAAGCTTGAATACATCCCTCGAGATGAGAATCAGTTTGCAGACGCTTTGGCTACCATTTCATCCATGATCAAAGTACAAGCTGCTAACTATGTACCTCGGATTCTGGTATTCAGACTGGACCGACCGTCATACATATTCTCTTTGGACACTGCCACTGACAACAAGTCTTGGTACCATGACATCAAATGCTTCTTGGAGATTCATACATACCCACCTGGGGCATCGTCAAATTATAAGAAGACATTAAGATGGTTGGCTGGCAGTTTCTTCCTCAATACTGATGGGTCGTTGTACAAGCGAAACTTCGACATGGTCTTACTCAGATGTGTTGACAAGAAGGAAGCAGCCATACTGATGCACGAAGTACCTGAAGGTTCTTTCGGTACCCATGTCGGAGGACATGCAATGGAAAAGAAGTTATTAAGATCAGGTTACTACTATATCACAATGGATGCAGATTGTTGTGCTTATGCCAGAAAATGCCACAAGTGCCAGATCTACGCAGATAAAGTGCATGTGCCTCCTAATCCTTTGAATTTAATGTCTTCACCTTGGCCCTTCGCCATGTGGGGCATTGATATGATTGGAAAGATTGAACTGATTGCTTCAAACGGTCACAGATTCATCCTGGTAGCCATTGATTACTTCATCAAATGGGTTGAAGCAGCTTCGTATGCAAATGTCACTAGGCAAGTGGTAGCTCGATTTCTGAAAAGGGATATCATCTATCGATATGGAGTTCCTGAGCGAATAATTACTGATAATGGTTCCAATTTGAACAACAAGATGATGGCAGAACTTTGTCGGGACTTCAAAATTCAACATCACAACTCTTCTCCTTACAGGCCAAAGATGAATGGCGTTGTTGAGGCAGCTAACAAGAACATTAAGAAGATTGTACAGAAGATGGTAGTCACCTACAAAGACTGGCACAAAATGCTATCATTTTCCTTACATGGGTACCGAACCTCTATCAGAACATCTACTGGGGCAACACCTTATCATCTTGTGTATGGTATGGAAGTTGTCCTACCTGTTAAAGTTGAACTACCCTCATTACGGTTAATGATGGATGTGAAACTAGATGAAGCAGAATGGGTCCGATCTCGATATAATCAACTGAGTTTGATTGAAGAAAAGAGATTAGCAACCATCTGTCATGGGAAGTTATATCAGAAATGAATGAAGAAAGCCTTCGATCAAAAAGTCAGACCTCGGGAATACCAAGTGGGAGAGCTTGTTCTGAAAAGACTTATTCCTCCTCATACAGACCACATGGGCAAATGGACGCCGAACTACGAAGGCCCATTCATAGTAAAGAAAGTTTTCTCTGGTGGAGCACTGATGCTCACTACTATGGATGGCGAGGATTTCTTATCTCCTGTAAATTCAGATGCAGTTAAAAAAATATTTCGCATAAAAAACCCGTTGGACATAAAAACAGAATGTAAGTCCAGGAAAAAATAGGGCACCCCGGCGAGTCAAAAATAGAATAAAAGACTCAGGCAAAAGTTAGGGAAAAATTAAAAAAAAATGTACACTCGCTGAGTTGAAAAGCCACATCAGACAACTCAGGAAAAAAATGGGTATCCCGGTGGATTGAAAACCCGAAAGGGCGATCCACACAAAATCAGGGAATAAGCGAACAACTTCATTCTGAATTCGTCTGTATCACTCACAATGTGGCAAGCTTTGAAAGGATAAAAGCGTCAGTCAGAATCAACCTTCTTCGGAAAGCAAGATAAGAAGAACATCAAGGTCATACAGGTCATAGCAAAGGAAGTTCACTAGAGCGTCAACTTCAAACATTGCCAACACTTTTATTTTCTCAATTTACAGCAATGTCCTCCTTTCAGGGATTCACTTCTTCATTGTACTTTCCTATTCAGGGCGCACAAATCAATAAAATCAGAATTTTCAGTCACACTTTGTTTTATACATTTTTGTTTCGTTTGCAAAATGTCCAAAGTTCATGATACAAAACTTGCATAAAATATATAAGCCATTTTTATATATGCTAGCAGGAAATATGCACTCTTGGGTAAATCTAACTCTTATGACGGAATCTAGTTGAGGATACCTCGGGACACTTGTGCGTTTCTTTCTTAAACAGGTTGCAGGTACTCAAGGCAGGCAATCTTCCGCAACAAGGTCACTTGACAAAAAGTATTCCCCCACGAAGTTGTCATCTCCTCAGAGGATCCTTCGAGAAACTCATTAAATCCCCAGCGTGTCGCTTGGACGAAAGAGTTGCAACAGATTACCTCCCAGAAGTTCCCTCCTCCCCAAGAAGGATCTCTCGAGCAATGCCTGGCGGCTTTTCCCCAGCAAAATATCCAGGAACTTTCCGCTCCCCATCAGAGTTGCCAGGATTTTTTCATCCTCAACAGAATCGGCAAGATCTCTTTCCCGCAAAGTTTCCAGTTTCTTCCCAATAAAGCAATGCCTGAAATACTCTTCACCAGCGGAGTTGCTGAAGCCTCCTCATCCCCAGCATGAGTTCTACAACAGAAGTTTCCCTAGCTGGATCCCCACAGATTTCTTCCCCCAAAATGCCACAGAGTTCCCTAAGAAGATCGTTCTGTGATCCTCTTTCCGCATAAGTCGACCAATGATCTTTTTCCCCAACAGAGTTCTCCCTTCAGACAGATCTCCCAGAGATCTTTCTCCCTGCAGGATCCAGATCTCGGATCGTTTCTCTCATTTTGCATAATCATAGCATTCACATCATTTTCCCCAAAATAAGCGTAGCATTCCGTCTAATACGGAGCATTACGACAAAAAATCAAACATTTGCATGATCATAAGCCAGGTTCGAGCCAGTCACCTGTAAATGCAAAATCACTTCGCCAGCAATGTACAAAATTTATCCCCCACAGACAAAGCCAGAATACTTTTTGCACTCTCAATACAGACACTTGTTCATACTTACATATTATTTTTGATACTCGTCTGTGTCTTGCACATACTTCCCCAGCAAGTCAAACACTCGTTTGTGTCCCTTGCTCAATCTAGTTAACACTCTTATATGTCTTGCACATATTTCCTCAGTAGGTCAAACACTGGTACATACTTATACACAATCCTCTGATACTCGTCCGTATCTTGTATATATCACCCCCGGTAGATCAAAAAATCGTTCGTGTTCCTTGTTTAACCGATTGATACTCGTCTGTATCATCATCCTTAAACACATGTTAGAATTTGCTTCTATCGATACTCATCCATATCGTGGTCCTAAGGATGCTCGTCCGCATCTTTAGTCTATACACACTGTCAAACACTTATACCGTTTATTCCAGAGCGTAAGCACTCGTCCGTGTTTACCATTCCCCAGTAAGTCACCAACAAAACAACTTTTCTATCTGGAATTCGTCCTATGTCGCGATATCGTTTCGGAAGCCGTCCCCTGCCAGGTGATTGTCCTTCACCTTTTGATGATCGTCCTTCATCATGATTGTCTGATGGTCGTCCCCATTGTTGGTCTTTTCTGTCCGACATTCGTCCTATGTCGTGATATTTTCGACAGTCGTCCCCTTCCAGGTAATCGTCCTTCACCTTTGGATGACCGTCCCTCATCCCATCCCTAGTGGAATCCCCATTGATTGGAACTTTCTATCTGGTATTCGTCCTATGTCGTGATATTTTCAGTAGCCGTCCCCTGCTAGGTGATCGTCTTTCACCTCTTGATGACCGTCCCTCATCAATTATCCGATGGTCATCCTCATCGTTGATCCTGTTATCTGGCATTCGTCCTATGTCGAGATAATCCCCAAGAGCATCCATCCCCTGCTAGGTGATCGTCATTCACCTCTTGATGATCATCCTTCATCATGCTTATCCGATGGCCATCCCCATCGTTGATCTTTTCTATCCGACATTCGTCCTATGTCGCGATATTTTCAGCAGCCGTCCCCTGCTAGGTGATCGTCCTTCACCTTTTGATGACCGTCTCTCATCATTATTTCATTCATTCTTTTACCCGATGGCCGTCCCCGTCGCGGTTTATTTACCCTTTAACCTGATGGTCGTCCCCGTTAGTCCTTTCCTCATTTCTTTAAATCCCCAGAGAGTTTTATTTCTTTACCCGATGGTCGTCCCCATCGTGGTCTTTTCCTTTATCTTGATGATCGTCCTTTGTCAGTTTACCCGATGGTCGTCCCCGTCACGGTCTCTTTATTTCCCAGCATGATGTTCGTCCCCGTCAGCGTGTTTCTCACCATTTTTCATCCCCGTCAGTCGTCCTTTGCTCGATGGCCGTCCTCCGTCGCTTTCATTTGATACTCATATTATACTATCTGTTACAATTTATATCCCTTTTCTTCTTCTCCCCAGTGAGTGCAAATTTTGGACTATCTTGGTATTCAACCACAAGTTATCTTGTTTGTCTGTTAAGCCAGGCGCTTACATCCTGCACAGCTAACTCATGCTTGAATAGGGGAAGCTGTAAACACCCTAAATTTTCTCTCGCTTTTTCTTACATTTTTTTCTTATGATCTTTTCATATGGCATTGCATAAGCATATCATCTCACTGCAAAGTTCATTTCATCTACATCTAGGGTTTGTGATCTGAGCAATCCAAGAAGTGATCTGAGCCATCTCAAAGGCCTTGAATCTTGCCAAGAGAGTCCATGGGTGTTCTATGGTCATATTATGCCTCCCAAAGTTCTTTGAAGTCAAGAAATCACAAAGCATGGCAAATGCATAGAGGCAGACTGAAGATTTCCTGCACAGATGACCTAAAATTAGGGTTTTGGTTTCAGAGGCCTTAAACCAAATGTTTTTGGTCATTCTTGATTCTAATGGTCTTAATATGTTATAAGGAGAATTTGTACCAAATTTAATGAAGAAATTCATTATGGAAGTCATCTGATCAACTAGTAACTTGTTGTGCAAGTAAAGTCAGAATCAGGGCATCTGAGGCCCCTCACAATGGAACCAAAGGGTCATCTTCATCATTTTGAGGTTATATGATCTTTATTTGATCTTAGAAGTGGTTATAAGTTCACAAGATTGAAGAATTTCAAGCCATTTGCAAACTTTCCAGTTTTGGACATGACTTGTAATGGAAACTTTCCATTTTGGGAAAGATTTTCAACCTCCTCTTTCTTGATAAAAAATGCTATAAATGAAAAATCCTTAAACATGAAAGTTGTAGATTGGATCTTCCCATTTTCAAAAAGTACAAGAACTCATTCTAATTCATCCTAGAACTCAAGTTATGGCCTTGCAAAGTTGGCAAATTTCTTATAATTTTCAAGTTCATGTCAAAGAGGGGTTTTGCATATTGGCATTTTCAAGCATTAAAATGACCTCTAATACACTCAAATGTATCATAACATGTCCAAGCAACTTCTAAAGATCAGAATTGGCCTTTCTACCAAGCATTTCCATGACTTATTTCGCAAGAAACTTCAAAGTTGCCAAATTGCATAAACCATGAGAACACTTGATCAAGGCCATCCAGCTGCATAAACTTCATCCAATGGCCTTCCATGAATCAAGCTGAGGCCAGACACCCCTTCAAACAGCCTCTGACCCGTGCCATGCCTCATAGTACACAAAATTGACTTTTTTGCAACTTTGCCCATACCAATCAAGCTGTGCCACACCAACTATTCTGATCACTCCCATTGGTTTATACAAACCTCAAGCAACACAAAACATAAGACACACAAGCCTGAATGCAAGCCTAAGCTCAGTTTCACAAAAATCCCCAAAAACATTCATCTCTTCGAATCTCATCACACAATCATCAAACCTCAAAACTTTCACCACCAATCATCCCCACACATCATAAGGATCACAAACCACCCTTCATTTTGCCCTAAAACCTCTGAATCAAAGACACGATTTCTGCCTTAGCAGAACTGAATCTCAAAAACCAAGCCATACAAACTTGTTCTAAGCATTTCAGAAGCACAAGGGGGATCATAGGAGTGGTTTTGCATCAGAGGAGTGGTCAGAATGCTCAGAATCAAAAAGCTTCATCTCAGGTAGTCATCTCAAACTTTTTTTCCAGAACCTTCATTTTAAGTTCTAAAATGAATCTATGCACTCCCCTGATCATTGTGATGTGATTATTTTTTAAAATGGTTGAGAAACCAGGATGTATTTAGCTTATAAAACTTTGCCCGTGAAAAATGTTCTTGTTTGATTCTCTGGATTCATGTAAAATAAAGTGTTTTTGGGGCTGGATTCTTGCTTAGGGGTGTTAGATGATCCATTATGGAGGTTTTGGTTAGTTTTCATGGCGTTTTGAGTGAAGTCAGGTGAGGGTGTCGCCGGAGAAGATGACCGAAACACTGTTCCGGTCACCTGAGATTCATTAAACCCTAATCTTGTATTAAATGCCAGTTTGAATATGGACCCTTGGATCTGATTTACTCGCGTGTGTGTGTGGCCCAGATTGACTCATTAGCCCTAATCTTTAATTAATTAGTTTTAATTAGGTTTAATTAGTTTAAAATCTCAGATTGAATCCTGACCCCTCATTAGTGCGCCAGTCAACCAACCTTTGAATCTGAGCCTTTAGATCAGTTGACTTCTCATTTATTTTATTTTTATTTCATTCTCTTGCATTTTCTTTCCACGTTTATTTTTAAATAGCAAAAGACTTTCAAAAAATCTCAAACTTTGCATTTTCATTTGAAATATTTTTCTTAACTCAAAAACATTTTTTATTTTAATTTTTGCATTAAAAAAGTATTTTTAAATATTTAAAATGTTTTATTTAATTAATTAATTGATTTTAATTAATTAAAAATGCATTTAGGTTTCTAAAAATCACCAAAAAATTCATGAAGCATTCTCATAAATTTAGAAACATTTTCAAACTCACCATACAAATTTATTTTTAGGTTTGATCACATTTTCACATTTATCTTTGGATTAGGGTTCTTAAATTTCACATTTTTTAGCCCTAACTTGAAAAATTCATTTCTGCCTAATCATGATGAGTTTGAACTTGATTCTTTTTGCATTGTTTCACATGTTGCATCTAGTTTCTAGGTTATTTATCTCACATTTTTGCATTGCATTTTCAATTTGATTTGCATTTTCCCTTTAGAAACACACAAAAACCCTAGTTAACTTAGAAATTTCATAGCTTTCACTAGGTTTAGCTTTTGACATTCTCCTTTGGGGTTTGATCTTGTATAGGTTTAGGGTTTGTTTGAGTTCAATTTAAATTTTTTATCATGATGTATGCTTCTGTTTTGGTCATATGCATCTCATGTTGTCTTAAAACCCTAATTTCTCATGTTCATTTGCATTCATCTTTGCATATCTCAATCATATGAACTTGCCATGACATTTCAAGCATTTGTATGACATCTTAGACATATTAAGACATGCTTGAACATTGCTTGATCATTTCCTCATTCATTTGGTATGCTTTGCATTCATTACACTTCATGAATATCCATGTATTTTCATGCTTCTAACATGCTTCCTTTGCATCTCATCCTTTGTATGATCATGCATATGCATCTTGTATGTCTTTTCATCATCTCATAACATATTTGCATTGTATATTCACTTCTGGTTTTTATCTTTGCACCTTTATTCATCTCAGTTCCTTTTGCTTTATGTCTTATGCATTCATACTAACATTTCAAGGGCTCCTGGTAAGTTGTTTGGGATGTGGATTTGCCTTCACATCCCACCTCTTCTCATCTCTTCATATGCATTATTTACTTGTATTTGAAGTGAATCTAATTCACTTATGCTCTCTCATTCTTACTTTCTTTCTTTTAAGTTACTTATCTTCTTCAGGAAGTAAGTAACTTATTCTTTCTCTCCTTCTCTTTTCATCTGCTTCTTCTTCCATGGTGGCTTCCTGATGATCTTCTCTTAGGCCTCACAAACCATAGGATATCCAACAATGATAACTTTAGGGTTGTATATAGTCTCCCATAGTCTTTTTCCTTTAATTCTCCTTGAGTCTCTTTTATTATCTCATAATCAAGGTTAAACACTTGAAGCTTTAGGACTTTGAATTAGGGTTATGCCTGCATCCTTATCTTAGGATGGAGTGTATAACTTTAATCCTTAGTGTTAAATCTTTAATTTGTTTACACCTTCTAATCAAAACACCTAATAAATATTAAGACTTAAGCTTGTAACTTGGGCCTTATATTAGGGTTACATCTCTTCCTCTTGGTTAAGAGGGACTAACCCTAGTGTTTAATGGACAAGTCCCCCTCAGGTTATCTTACAAACATAAAAATCATTTCTTAATCTCATCCTTTAATTAAAATCCACTTAATAAAGGCTTGTTATATAATGAATTTAATCCCTAACCATGGATTAAGTTGAGGTAACTTCCTCAGCTTAAGTATTCTCATCTATCATCCTTCTCTTAGGATGGTGTAATGAGTCCACTAATCTGTTATTAGAGATTAAACTGATTACTTAACACTAAACAAAAAAAACCAAAAAAACTTAATAATTACCAAGTAGATTAATGATCTTAATCCTATATCATCATGGTAATTAAGTTGAGATGCTTATCTCATACTTAAGTGGGCTCATTATCCCTAATCAGGGAGGATATAATGAGTCTACAACCCTTGATTTAGGCTTAAGCTCATTATCCTATGCAAAACACCAAAAGCAATAAAAGACTAAAAACACCAAAAACAAACAATAATCGTCTCCTCTGGGATTCTTTTCTCATCACACTCATTCTATAAACGAGAACTTGCTTCTTCCGTCTAATGCAAGACAATTAGCACTCGAGTCAGACAAGTCACACACTTAAGCAAAGAAAAGCAAGCAGTTCACAGTCAAAATCATTCAGTCTATTTGAGTCGAACTACGGTGTTCTGACTTCCTCATTGCACGAGAGGATACGTAGGCATAACTTAACATTTATCGAACAAAAAGTCTCTTTGTCTTCCCCCTCTTTCAGCTTTCTTTTCTAAGCCTCATTCCTGAGCATTCACCCTCTCCTTTACACTGACACACTGTACATTTCTTCCTAGCTTTCATACATAGTCTGCACATACACTACTCCTTTTAAACACAATCAAGTAAGCATGGATCTTGTCGAGTACGACAGACGATCTGGGTGCTAATACCTTCCCAGGTCGTAACCAACCCCCTTTATTAGTTTCTTTGGTTCGCAATCGTCTTATCCATACCCTTCCAGGTTTATGCAGCATTACCTTTTCTTCAGGATAAAAATGCCTAGCTGGCGACTCTATTCAACCTCAACCTCCAACATCACCGACCGTTCGCGTCTGCACCGGGGACCTAAAGTCTTTTCGGGAGCGACACATGCGAGATAAGTCATTGCGAGTTCGCGTTGAGAATGAATGAGGTGAGAAAAGAAGTTCCCGTAGGAAAGTCGCTTATTGTTTGTTGTTTGCTTTTTAAGAGTTTTGTATGAATTTGGCACAAGGAAGTGAATTCAAACTTGTTTCCCTGGAATGTATACTTGCTACTACATTCCAAGATGGAATAGTAGAACAAGCACACCAAGTAAGGATAATTTATCCAAGACTTGTTTCCAAGGATTAGGGTCTAAGTTCACTAGCTTGTTGAACTTTATTACATGTTTTTGTAGCTTTTGTGAAGAAGTGTCTTTTAGGTTTTCTTTGTGAAATAACTTCTTCATCAGACTTGTACATCATGTTAGACAAGCCTACACTATTCCAAGATGGAATGAATGCAAGTGCCCCATGGAATAAGGCTATACACAAGAGATTCCTTCATGTCTTCATTAAGTCTTTTTTTATTTTTTGTTTGAAGATGAGAGAAGAAGACTCAAGAGGTAAAGTTCAAAGCTAATGGGGGACTAAGACACAACCCTAAGTTATCTTATTATGTACAAAAAGGTGATCCTATGGTTTGTGAGGTCTTCTAATCCTAAGGAAGAGAAAATCAAGTTAGAGTTCAACTTACTTCCTAAGGAAGTTAACTTGAATCTAAAGAACAAAAGGGAACCTATGAACAAAGCAACAAAGGCTAAGGCAAAATACAATAACATGCATAAGAAAGGAATGAAGAATGATTAACTCATCTTCCCCCCTACAAAACAAATGTTAGCATGATGAATTAATATGAAAAATTATGACATGGCAAACTCCAATAAACAACTCACACTAACTAAGGAAAGATGTTAGTGAACTTATAAGGTTAATACCTAAGTCTAAAGTAACCTACAAGGTAATACACTTCAAAAGTCAGTAGCTAAATCATTTAGAAAGCATCTAAAGGGATTAATTGAATTAAAGTCAAACTATGCCCTAAAGTACTACTAAACCCTAAGGATGGAATTAAAAGGATAACCTAAGTGTTTAGCAAACCAAGATCTCCTAAAATCAAAGGTAAATGCAAAATCCATAACTTAACACTATATGGAAGTGAAGGAAATGAATAGATCAAATGAGAAAGAAGAGATTCAAGTTAAAGGTATTCAAATATGAGATTGAAAGGTGGGAGAATGCATATAGAAACATGGTTCTAAAGATGAAACAAAATGACTTAGAAGAAAATCCAAAAGTGGCCAAAGGGACTTGACCTCTCCATACAAAACACAGAGGCCTGGCAACAAATTAAAATGGGAATTAGATTTGGAAAATATTCACAAATGATGTGGTAAGAGGCATCCTAAGACTAGGTGTTCAAATTAGGGTTTTTAAGGTCCTTTAGATGGCAAATGAAGTTCAAACAGATGCAAAAGGTTCTACAATTGAGATGAAAATGTGAGAATGACCACAACACACTTATAAGACTCAAAATAAAGATAAAATGAAGTTGGCTTATGTGCAAATTGAACTTGAAGTGTTTAAGATGAAAGGAGAAGTGAGATTAGGTTAAAATGGGACATATGTGACTTAAAACTCAAGGCAAACCTAAAAATAAAAGGTAAAGACCCAAGGATTGTACTTAACACTTAAAGACATTCCCTAAGACCTAAGAGACTCAAAATTAGGACATCAAAGTAATGGTATGAATGCCTTATGCTAATGGGACCAAAGGAGGTGGAAGAAATGTATAAAAATGTGACTTGTGAACCAAGCAACTTGAAACAAATACTAAATGATCATGAAAAAATTATGAAAATTGACACTTGAATACAAAATCCAGAGGGTGAATTACATCTAAAAAATCTCACAAAAATGCTTAATTTTGGGTGGTCAAATGAAATGTAGAAGTGATTTAGGGTTCATATGCATATGTGTTAAAGAATGACTTGACTTATAGTGACCTAAAAATCAAAATAAAAATATGTTGAAGAAATTCAACGAGTCTTCTGACTAATGCAAAAAGAATGATTCATTTAGCTTTTGTGGTTTGGAAGAAAGAAAATAGACAAAAAGATTGGTCAGAAAATGCGAAAAAAGAAATTAATTCATTTGGAAATTAATTCCGGTTAAAATATAAAAGAAAAATATGAACAAAAATTATGGAAATTTAGGAAAAAATGCAAGAATCTCACATGAATTAATTTGGAATTTTTAATGAGGTTTTGGTATTTTTAAAAACCAGAAACAAAAATGGAATAAAAGATGAAAAAAAAGAAATAAAAAATTGAAGTGGACTGAATTGTTGACTGGGCCTGAGGGGTGTATTCAGTACCAAAAAAAACTAGTTTGGGCCTTGTACAATACGCGTGGGGGTTCTGATAGTATGCTGATGATTTTGCTTCACAAAATTAGTCATGTGAGACTCATGCTTTCATTTATTTGTTGGCTAAATAATGACCCTAGGATGCGTGAGATCTAATGGACATGATATAAAGTTGGAAATAACTTAGGGCACTGTTCAGGTGACCGGAGCTAGCCTCCGGTCACTCCTTACCTAGGGTTTCCTCTAAATGCCATGAAAACGAAAATCAAGACCATCATCCAATTCCTCATGCTTCACACATCATTAATCTGGCTTTGGATTTCATTTCTCATGCAAGAATAAGCAAGATCGAAGGCAACAAATTTCAACCTGAAAACTGCAACTATGCCTCTAAGAGGCCTATCAATTAGCCAGATAAGCAATGCTTCTAATAAGCTTCCAACAACATAAAACAAGCATAAAATGAACAAAATCGTGCAAGGGGAGAATGACTGAAACCTGGAAATGCAGTGTGTTCAAGTGTTGCAGAAAATCAGAGAGGGTATTCATTTTGTGCTTCACACTTGTTCTTGATCCTTGACTGAGTGCAATAGAAGTTCAAAGTGCTTGAATCCTTTCTGAATTGGAAAAATGCAGAGATTGTAGACACACCTCTTCTTGAGCATTTAAGCTGATTCCTCCATGAGTGATGATCAGAAGATGATAATGATGATGAATAGAAGATGAGTGCAATGCAATTGATGAAGATCAATGAGAATTCCAACAAAATGCAGATATTGCAGGAGTGAAATCCTAGCTTGTTCTTGCAGATCTTTGATGAATCAATCCATGGATGATGATCAGAAGATGATGATGATGATGATGATGATGGATAAGAGATTCTTGAGGAATGTAGATGGATAATCGAGCAATATTGAAGCAAAATGCAGTGATGCAAATCTCCAAACTCAGAGCAAAACCAGAGAGAGAATGTGTGAGATTTTTGGTGATTTGTGATGAAAATGGTGAACTCTCCCAATTAAGTTAGAGGCTAAGCTTTTATATGTATAGTTGACAGTTATTAACCATAGTTAACAGTTAGAACTATGGTTAGTTCTAACTGATGGTGAATTGAGCAACTTAGGGTGTGAAGTGCAATTATGTTTAGCTTGATCTTCCCTTGCTCGAATGTGATCACATGAGATGAGGAGCACGCCAATTAAGGTGAGTTTGAAGTGATGAAGCAAAGCTGGATTTATCAATGTAGCAACATGAAGTGCAATCATCATTTGGCTTAGATCTTCATGGGATGCATGGCAATGAATGTGATCATGCAGACATAGGATAATTTGAACCCTTTAATGAAATGCCTTGTGATCAATACATGTTGAAAATGCAGCATACAAGTTGAACTTAATTGATTCCAACCTTGATACCATTACCTTAGCTCACAAGTAATCAGCTTGCATATGATGATCTTCCAAAGGGTGTTTCTTCAAGATAAAGCAATCATTCCATGGAGTTCTGGTACTCAATTTGAAGAAGATACTTCATACCACATGTTTGATGTTGATGACAAGTGAAGGTAAAGCTTGTAAGCCACTCAAAATAACCATTGAAAATCACATCATGAGACTGCACAATGGGCCTGCACTATTTGCCTTATCTTGTGTCATGGATTCCTACACATGATTAGTTGTGAGGCATACACTTTTCTCCCCCATAACTTTTAAACCACTGATAAAATAAAAAACCTTTGAACACCAAAGTTGTTGGAAACATGACAATAAACAACTTTGTAGTTCAAAGAAATTTCATTTGAAGCCTTTAACATGGAGAAAAATGGCTTGCCTTATGACCCACCACCTATTTTATGGAATGCCTTGCCTGGCACGTGCACAGGATGCAAGGCCTGCCTTGGTTTTGCCCTAGTTTGCCTTGATTTGTTCAAACTTTGCAAGATCATAACTCTCTCAATTTTGATGATATGAATGAGTTCCACATATGGATTTGAAGCTTAAGATGCCCTACTTAATTGGCTCAAGGTAGATTTTTGATAGCCCTTATATTTTGGGAGAAGGCCTCTCTTGAAGTTGCTGCAAAAATGGCCAAAACTTGCCATTTTTGGAAACCCTAATTTTCCAAAAATGGTAAGTTTTGGTTTTCTTGATTTCTTTTTATTCCTCCATCATTTCTTGATCAAATTTGAACCATAGGATTCTTGTAACTCTAATTTCATGATTTTGATCTCAAAAATTCAGGAGTTGACTTTTTCCTCAGCATGGTTGACTTTTCCCCAATTCTCTAATTTTCAGTCATCTGGCCAATTAAACCTCTTCCAAAATGTTTCTAGGGATGAAATTTGAACCCTGGGATTAACTCCTTATATCTCCAGTGTTTGGGGATTTGAAAAATGCATGTACATCATTGACGAGGTCTTATTTGAAAGCATGCCACAACAGTTATGGGTATTCAATTTTCATCATCTTCCCTCAAATCTTTGCTAAATAATTTTGTTATAAATGAAAAATGATGAGCGAATGTGAATAGGTTAATTCAAAACATGCATAAACATAACATTAACAAAACCAAGTACAAACGATAATGTTCAAAGCAAATAGTACTTAAGAAAACAATACAAAATAACAAGAATGCAAAATAATAAATGGCATAATGACTGCCTTCATATGAGGAATTAGACTTCTCTTGATTCGACTGCTGACTTTTTGAAGTTGGAGACTACTCTGCTTGGTCTTCGACAACCCCTTCAAAAGCTCTTACTTATGGTCCCCATGCGACGACATTGGATTTGTTGTAACATTCAAATTTATGGGAGTGAAATTGAGATCCTTATAGTCAACCAGGTCTTGAATCTTGTGCATGAAGGCTTTGTAGTTCTCAATTGTGTGACCTAGAGCACCTTTATGAGACCCACAGTGAGCATGGGCATCATGATCTCGAGTGATAACAGTTTGAGGTGGCATATCCCTCAAAGTAATAGATCCATTTTCTAGCAACCCATTGAATATTTCTCCATATGACATAGGTGTCGCTCCCTGGATTTTCATCCCGGTGCAAACGCGAACCGTCGGTGATTTTGGAGGTTGAGGTTGAATAGAGTCGCCAGCTAGGCATTTTTATCCCGAAGGAAAGGTAATGTTGCATAAACATGGAAGGGTATGGATAAGACTATTGTGAACCAAAGAAACTGAGAAAGGGGGTTGGTTACGACCTGGGAAGGTATTAACACCCAGATCGTCCATCGTACTCGACGGGATCCACGCTTACTTGATTGTGTTTAAAAGGGGGATAGTATATGTGCTGAACTGTGCATAAAAAACTAGGGAGAAAAGGATGTACAGAATGTCAGTGCAAAAAGAAAGTGAGTGCTCAAAGCTGAGCCTGAGGAAAAAGAAACTAGGAGGAGAGGGGGGAGACCTTGGGACTTTTGTTCGATAACTGTTAAGTTATACCTACGTATCCTCTCGTGCAATAAGGAAAGTCAGAACACCGTAGTTCGACTCAAAGAGACTGGTTGATATTTTTGTGAACTGCTTGCTTGTCTATGCTCAAGTGTATGACTCGTCAGGCTCGAGTGCTAACTGTCTTTCATAAGACGGAAGAAGCGAGTTCTCATTTTCAGAGTGAGTATGATGAGAAAAGAATCCCGGAGGAGACGTTTATTGTTTGTTTATGTATTTTCAATTTTTTTATATTATTTTTGGTGTTTTGCATATGATAATGAGCTTAAGCCTAAATCAATGGTCGTAAACTCATTATATCACCCCTGATTAGGGATAATGAGTCTACTTAAGTGTGAGATGAATATCCCAACTTAATTACCCTAATGATACATGATTAATATCATTAACCTACTTGTAATTATCAAGTGTTTTGGGGTTTTTTTTTGTGTTAAGTAATGAGTTTAATCTCTAATCAGGGATTAGTGAACTCATTTCACCATCCTAAGAGAAGAATGATAGATGAAGACACTTAAGTTGAGGAAGATACCTGAACTTAATCCATGGTCAGGGATTAAAATCATTATATAACAAACCTTTATTAGAGTGGATTTTGATTAGAGATTAGATTAAGAAGTGAATTTTATGTTTGTAAGACTAAACCTGAGGGGGACTTGTCCATTAAACACTAGGGTTAGTCCCTCTGACCCAGAGGCAGAGATGTAACCTAATATAAGGCCCAAGTTACAAGCTTAAGTCTTGATAATTATTAGGTGTTTTGATTAGAAGGTGAAAACAACTTAAAGGTTTAACACTAAGTATTACAATTATACACTCTATCCTAAGATAAGGATACATGCATAACCTAATACAGAGCCCCAAAACTTTAACTGTTTAGCCTTTGTTATTGAGATGAGAAGCAGAGACTCAAGGAGACTCAAATGGTAAAAACTAAAGGGGACTATTCACAACCCTAAAGTTATCATGCTTGGTAGTTCCTATGGTTTGTGAGGCATAAAGAAAGTCTTCAGATCGGCCACCAAGGAGGAAGAAGCAGATGAAAAGATATGAGGAAGAATAATAGGTTACTTACTTCCTAAAGAAGTTAAGTAACCTAAGAGAAAGAGAAGGAGCAAGAGAGAGCACAAGTGAGTCAAAATAACTTCAAAGACATGTAAAGATGCAGATGAAGAGATAAGAAGAGATTGGATGTGGAGGCAAATCCACATCCTGATCAACTTACCATAAGCCCCTGCAATGTTAGTATGAATGCATAAGATGAAACAAGATGCAATGATGAAAAGATGAAGATGCAATGATGACAACCATAAGTGAATAAATGATGAAAATGTGTCATGGATAGATGCAAAGTCATATACAATGCATATGTATGATCATACAAGTGATGGATGCAAAAACAAGCATGTTATAAGCTTAAGAACACATGAACATACATAAGATGTAATGGATGCAAAACATACCAAATGGATGCAACAATGATCAACCAACATTCACACATGTCCTAAGGTGTCTAAGATGACATACAAATGCATGAGATGTCATGAAAAGTTCATATGATGATGGTATGCAAAGATGAATGCAAATGAACATGACAAATTGGGGTTTTAAGAAAGTATGAGATGCATATGATCAAAACAAAAGCATAACACATGATAAAATTTTTAAATTGTAACAAAATGAACCCTAAACACACATAAGATCACTCCCCAAAGATGGAAGTCAGAAGCTATACCAAAGTCAGAAGCTATTTTAGGGTACTTCTTCATGAAAAATGTCAAACAAATGGAAACTGCAATGCAAAAATATGAGGTAAATACCCTAGATACTATATGCAAAGTATGAAATAATGCAACAAGAAACATTCACAAACTCATCTTGGTTGATCAGAAATAAATTTTTGAAGTTAGGGTTAGAAAAATGGGAAATTTAGAAACCCTAATTCAAGGTTAATTGTCAAAATGTGATCAAACCCTAAAATAAATTTGTAAGATGAGTTTGTAAATTGTTCTAAATGTGTAAGAATGCTTCATGAATTTTTTTTTTATTTTTAAAGACCTAAAAGTATTTTTAATTAAATTAAAATGAATTAATTAATTAAATAATACAATTAAATGATTAAAAAAATTTGATGCAAAAATTAAAAATGAAAATATTTTTGGGTTCTGAAAATTATTTAAAGTTAGGATGCAAAAAATTAGAATTTTATAAAATGAAATGCTATTTTTAATAAATAAAACAAAAGAAATGAAATAAAAATTAATTAAAATGCAAAGTAATCAGAAGGAGTGGTCCAGATTGCGTGAAAGAGAGATCAAGGGCCAGGATGAGAAGTCTGCTTGACTTGGGGTAGGCTGATCCTAAGGCCTAAATTCAAATTGGGCTTACACGCGTGATCCAAGGGCCATGATTTATCCTGAGTTAATTAATCATAATTTATTTAATTAATTAGGATTAGGGTTTAATGAAATGATCTGGATCATCCATGCGTTAACCTAATCAACATCCAAGGGCTGAGATTCAAACTGGGGACCTAAACCCTAATGACTTTCAGGTGACCGGAGATGAGCTCTGGTCATCTTCTTCGGCAAGCCCCAACCCTAACTTCTTCTACAGGCCACTAAACACCAAACTAACTGCCCAGAAATGATCCCCAGACATCATACAATCAAAATCAATCCTCAAACAAGATTTATAACACGCATACATAATGAATCGAAGAAAAAACACTTTCACGGGCAAAGTTTCAGAGATATAATACATACTCATTTCTACACCATTTTCAATTCTAAACACATCAACATGATCTACAAAGCATATAAAATCATTCTATAACAAGAAATCAAGGTTCTGGAAAAATTGTTCTTGAAGGTTACTTGAACTAGAGCTTTTCGAATCTGAGCTTTCAAAGCATTTCCCTGGTGCAAAGTGACTCCTTTGGTCCCCCTGAAGCTAATGGAGTGCTTGGATGAAGCTTATAGTGGCTGGTTTGAGGGTTCTAGTTCTGATATGGCAGAAAATGAGGTCTTGGTATGTTGTGTTTCAAGCCTTAGTGATGGGTGGGAAATGATCTATGGATGATTTGTGGTTGATTGGTGAAAGAAATTTGGAAGTTTGATGGCTGAGCAGTGAGAATCGAAGAAGGGAAGTTTTTGACAAATTTTGTGCAATCTCAATGTTGGCTTGTTCTCAGCTCTTGTGTGTTGTGTGTTGTGATCCTTAGGCTATGCATATAAGATTAGAATAAGTCAGAATAATGGTTGGGCACTGTGGGAATGGTATGGCTCCATTGGCCAAAAAGTAAAAAATGGTGTACTTGAAGCATGTGCCATGTCAAAAGTGATTTGAGGTCTTGGGCTGCCTCAACTGAGTTCAAGGAGAGCCTTTGGATCGAAAATGGTGAGCTGTATGGCTTGATTCATGAGTTTGTATGGTTTTTGCATTTTGACAACTTTGACATTTCTTGAGAAGAAAGCCATAAAATCTTGTGGTTCAAAGCATAATTATGGTCAAGGCATGTTGCATTATGTTTCTATGATGTGTAGCAATGCATTAGAGGTCATGAGAAGGCTTGGAAATCAAAATTGCACATTTCCCTCTTTGGCATGAACTTGAAAATTACAAGATTTTTCCCAACTTTGACTTGCCTTATTTTGAGTTCTAGGATGAATCAAGATGAGTTCTTGTACTTTTTGAAAATGGGAAGATCCAATCTACAACTTTCATGTTTGAAGAAAATTTATTTGAGGCCTTTTTGATCAAGAAAGAGGAGGTTGAAGATCTTTCCCAAAATGGAAAGTTTTCATTACAAGTCATGCCCAAAAATAGAAACTTTTGCAATGGATCATAATTAATCAATCTTCTGAACTTCTAAGTATTCCTAAAATCAAATAAAGATCATAGGACATAAAATTGATGAAGATGACCCTTTGGAACCCTTGTTGGTGGCCTCAGATGCCCTAATTCTGATTTTTCTTGCACAACAAGTTACCATTTGATCAGATGACTTCCACAAGGAAATTTTGCTTCAAATTTGATACACATGCTCCTTATAACATATATAGACCCGTAGAGTCAAGAATGGCCAAAATATTTGAGTGTAGGGGCCTCAAACCCAAAACCATAATTTCTAGGTCATCTGTGTAGGAGCTCCTAGCCTGCCTGGACAATTGTGCAATCCCTTGTGATTTCTTGACTTCAAAGAACCCTTGGAGGCATAATATGATCATAGAACACTCATGGACCCTTTTGGCATGCTTCATGGCCTCTGAGGTAGCTCAAACCACTTCTAAGATTCACCTGATCACAAACCCTAGCTATGCAGCTATGCAATGATTTGCTAAAGGAAAGATATGCAATGTGAGATGTGATGATATGCTATGCAGTATGAAGGATCATAAGTCAAGGTGTGAGAAAAAAGAGAGGGAAATTTTGGGGTGTTTACAGCTTCCCCTATTCAAGCATGTGTTAGCTGTGTAGGATGTAAGCGCTTGGCTTAATAGACAAACAAGATAACTTGTGGTTGAATACCAAGACAGTCCAAAATTTGCACTATTTATTATAAGAAGAAAAGGGATATAAATTGTAATAGACAGTATAGACTGAATAACAAATGATAGTGACGCAGGACGACCATCGAGCAAAGGACGACTGCTGGGGATAAAAACGGTGAGAAACACACTGACGGGGATGACCATCCTGCTGGGGAATGAAGAATCTGCGACGGGGACGGCAATCGGGTAAAGAAAAGTGACTTTACTGGGGATTTAAAAGTACTAACAGGGACGACCGTCAGGATGAAGAATAAAGAAACCGCGACGGAGACGGCCATCGGGTGAAGCATAAATAAATCAATGATGAGGGACGGTCATCAAAAGGTGAAGGACGATCACCTAGCAGGGGACGACTGCTAAAAGATATCACGACATAGGACGAATGTTGGAAAGAAAAATCAACGATAGGGACGGCCATCGGATAAGCTGATGAGGGACGATCATCAAAAGGTGACTGGCTCGAACCTGGCTTATTGATCATGCAAATGTTTGATTTTTGCTGTAATGCTCCGTATTAGACGGAATGCTACGCTTTGTTTGGGGAATAATGATGTGAATGCTATAATTATGCAAATGAGAGAAACGAGATCCGAGATCTGAAATCTGCGGGGATCTGTGGGGAGAAAGGATCACTGCACGGTCTTTCTGGAGAACTTTGAGGGAAGAAATCTGTGGGGGCCCAATTTTAGGGATGAGAAGATCTGGCCACTCGCTGGGGAAAAGTGATATCGGCATTGCTTTGGAGATCCCGTTCGGGGAGGAGAGAACTTCTAGGAAGTAATCTGCTGGAGGATCAGCTTTGTGGGGGATACTCTGAGAGGATAAGAAGCTTCGTGGAGGAATGCTTTTGTCAAGTGGTCCTTCTAGTGATGTGATTGCCGTCTTGGCTGGGAATATAGTGCCTGATATGCCCCATGCTGTGAAAGGTTGTCCGCCTTGAGTACCTGCAACCTGTCAAATAAAGGAAACGTACGAGCGCCCTGAGGTATCCTCAAACTGGATTCTGTCATAGGAGTCAGGTTTGCTTAAAAGCACATATTTCCTGCAAGCATTTATTGAAAATGGCCTATACATTTTCATGCAAATGTTGTATTACGAACTTTGGACATTTTGCAAACGAAATAAAAAGGTACAAAACAAAGTGTGAACGAAAATTTGACTTTATTTATTTGTGTGCCCTGAATAGGCAAGTACAGTGAGAAGCTAATCCCTGAAATGAGGAGATTGCTACAAAATTGAGAAAATATAAAGTCCTATTTGGCAATGTTGAAGTTGATGCATCAATCTTCCTTTTGTTATGACCTATATGACTTTGAACGCTCTTCTCATCTTGCTTTCTAAAGAAAGTTGATTCTGATCGACACTTTGTCCTTTCGAAACTTGCCAAGTTATGTGAGTGATACAGACGAATTCAGAATGCAGTTGTTCGCTTATTCCCTGGTTTTGCGTGGATCGCCCTTTCGGGTTTTCAATCCACCGGGATACCCATTTTTGTCTGATGATCGCGGTAAACTATACGTCTAATGGTTTCTAACTACAAGTGCACAGCCTATCGCGGAGTAATAAAGATATCGAACCCACAGAGACCAATGTCAACCTACCGTTATCTATCGTTGCGTTGTAAAGCTAAGGCTAATGATATTTTTATGGTTTAAGGGAAACTAGAACTAAAACTAAATTAAATCTAAGAAAGAAAATAAGAATAAAACGAGGCCGGGATATGGATTCCGCGCTCCTAAGGGACTTTATAGAATTCGGTACTAATTACGACTATAGCTAGTTCCGTATAATATATCAGCTTAAAGACTCCGCCTCACGCTCTCGCGGTCTTAACTAAAGCCACACTTCCTAATCCCAAGATTTTGCTCTCGCTCGCCCGGTAACTAAGAAACGTGTTTTGAAAGCTAATAATATCCTAAACGTCTTTAAAGCGCTCTCGCTGTTTTTAGATAAGTTGCCTAATTTCTACTATCCGGTTCGATCCCCACGCTCTCGCTGTGCCGGTTCTAACCTTAATTAGTTTCTCACTCTCCTGACAAAACAATGTTAACTAACATCTCACTCTCGTGACAATGCTAATTAAATTACACTTTTGACTGGAGAAACATAGTACCTGTGGGAAAACACGAAAACTCTGGAAAGTCGGGAGTTAAATATATAAAATCATAATAAAACGGACATAAAATGCGGTAAATATACGATACATTTACGTGTTATCAACACCCCCACACTTAAACCTTTGCTTGTCCTCAAGCAAAACATGACTCATACGAAAAATATAGTGCATACGGATACTCGTCCTAGGCTACTAACTTTACTTTGGTTAAGTTTGTGTCGATAGGTACTTGCTCACACACTAAGGATATCGTAACAACACAATCCCGCTTTTGCGGTCATCAGCCTCCCTCCTATACAAACCAATCAGAATCATTTCGTTGTACTTAAGTCTAACTCACTCATCCTCCTTTCGTCCCTTTTCATTCTGGCGCAATCACATTAAGCCCTTTACCTTTTCACACTCATGGTAGGATAGCCTGTTAGTGACTATGATCTCATTATCATCGGTTTTTCTCTTTTGCACATAATAAAATAAAGAAGTTTACACCGTTGGGCTAAATGATCGGGTGAGGATCACCTAACTTAGAAGGATCATTTCTTTTCATTCATTCATTTTTTCTTTTCTTTTCTTAATTCATCTTTTAAGCTTGAGATCATACACTTATTTGCATCGGCTTCTTACTTAGTGTGTGTTTCGGATGGTGCTGACTGTTAAATAAACTAATTAGGGACTACTAAAGGGGTAAGAACTTAACGCTATGGCATAACAAGTACTCAAATTGATTTCCATAATTGGAAGGCTCACGGTGTTAAAACGATACCGATCTTGCGGAATTTCCCAAGTCTCACAATCTAACCTTAATTTTGTCTGTAGCCTAAGGTTTTCCAAAAGAAACACTATTTTTGCAATTCAGAATTTTTCAAATTATTTGGTGTGGCTAAAGGTAATGGTGAATTGATAAACACAAGGATCGCATATAAAGACTAGACCGCACATGCAAAGATGCAACTAAACAGAAAAAATTTTAAAATCATGCTAAAAAATAGTAAATTTAACTAGAAAGCAGTAAAGATGAAAGCGATAGAGTTCCTCCCCCACACTTAAACCAAACATTGTCCTCAATGTTTTGATAAAAGGTGGTAAAGGAAGGATGGAACCTGTATGACTGTCATTGCGTGCTACCATGGTCAAATTCGCTATGATTCTTCCCTTGTTGTCCCTGTCCTTGCTGATCACTTCTTCTCCGGCGTCTTGTACTACGAAATATCTGAATCTGCTGAAGCTTCACTTTCCTGAAGTCGCTCATCATATTGCCTATTTCCGAAGGAAGTACCTACAAAACATGTTAGGAAAATATTGTGCGGTGTGTGCAGGTGGAGCCAGACCATGCAAAGAACAAGGATAAGGTGAGTAATCGACGGGAGAGATATGTCGTCTCTTATCATACTCAACATCGGTGTCACCACCAGCAGCGACATTCAAAGGAATGTGCGTGGGCACCATCTCATCTTGAGGGGTTGTCGTCTAGAGATCTTTCGCATAATGGCAGCTGAGACGTGACAAACCATACATTTCTTTATTTTCTGCAAACAAAAACAATAAAAGAAAAAAACATTAAATAAAAACCCGTGGCTTGCCACCCCGCGGAGTTTTGTTTAACATCGATAGCTCGACGGTTATGAGCGTTACTCTTCGGTTTCCATTTCCACTTATCAAGCCATCTCACATATCCCTCACCTTTCCTTTTCTTCCTTTTGTGGGGTGGTTCATTCTTTTGAACTTGTGGTGGTGGTTCTAGATCTATGCTTGGTATTAGCTTTTCAAGTTTAGGCTTAGTTATTTCATTCATCACCTTAAAGTCTAACCTTACCCTCTTAGCACTAATGACTTCCCTCGTTTCATGGTCCTTAAATTTTCTCTTTTTATGCAGGGGTTCAAACAAGGGTGCATCGGTGTGGATATTTTCCAATATCTCCACATAAGTTTTGGATTGGGAGTCGGCAAACATATGTGGGATAGGAATTGGTGGGGTATATGGAGGAAGATCTACAATAGGTTCTTCGTTCTCAACTTCTATGATAACCTCCATTTCGGGTGGTGTCGGTGAATTGTGCTCAACCTCTACTATTTTCCCACCATAACTATCCTCAACCTTATTATAACTCTCCTCAACTTCATCTTCAATCTCCTTAGGATTTTCGAATTGTTCTTCACTACTGGTTGTTATAATGTACGCATTCTCCTTAGGGGAAGGACCTATAGGTTTCATCGTGAGTAGTAATATTTGGGTCTCCAATGCATCAGTGTGAGTCGTGAGGGACTCGATTGTAGTCTAAGCTCTTCATTCTGGATAGTTTGTGCATCCACAAAACGCTCCATCATAGACTCTAGCCTAGAGTTAGCTGAGGTTTCAAGGAAATCTTCCATTAATGTTTCGAGGTTGGGATTAATAGATTCTTCTGGTTCCTTGAAATATTGGGAATGATGATCGTACAGGAAGTTTGGTTGTGGTTCCTCGAGATACTGGGAGTGAGTCAGTGTCGCATTGAAATCTTGCATTAATGCTTCAAGGTTGGAATTATGGGATTCTTGCGACTCCTGAAAATGTTGGGGTTGGTAATCATAGGAAAAATTTGGGTGCAGCTCCTCAAAATTTTGGGATTGGTAGGTGCAGAGGTAATTTGGATGAGAATGCTTGAACGAAGGATTGAAATTCTCCATATGTATTTCGAGGTTGGGATTATGGTATCCTTGAGATTCCTCGAAATACTGGGAATGGGGATTGCAGAAAAAGTGTGGGTGAAACATAGTTAAAGAAATAAGAAAGAAAATGCCTTAGTCTATACGGTGCAACAACGGAGTAACAGTATTGACTTTTGGTCCCCGGCAACGGCGCCAAAAACTTGATCGCGGTAAACTATACGTCTAACGGTTTCTAACTGCAAGTGCACAGCCTATCGCGTAGTAATAAAGATATCGAACCCACAGAGACCAATGTCAACCTACCGTTATCTATCGTTGCGTTGTAAAGCTAAGGCTAATGATATTTTTATGGTTTAAGGGAAACTAGAACTGAAACTAAAATAAATCTAAGAAAGAAAATAAGAATAAAACGAGGTCGGGATATGGATTTCGCGCTCCTAAGGGACTTTATAGAATTCGGTACTAATTACGACTATAGCTAGTTCCGTAGAATATATCAGCTTAAAGACTCCGCCTCACACTCTCGTGGTCTTAACTAAAGCCACGGTTCCTAATCCCAAGATTTTGCTCTCGCTCGCCCGGTAACTAAGAAACGTGTTTTGAAAGCTAATAATATCCTAAACGTCTCTAAAGCGCTCTCGCTGTTTTTAGATAAGTTGCCTAATTTCTACTATCTGGTTCGATCCCCACGCTCTCGCTGTGCCGGTTCTAACCTTAATTAGTTTCTCACTCTCATGACAAAACAATGTTAACTAACATCTCACTCTCGTGACAATGCTAATTAAATTACGCATAGAAATTATAACCAAAACAGAATTTTAATCGTTAATTCGCACCTAGTAATTTCTTCCGAGTCCCGTCGGTAACGACGGTCCTCATACGCCGGACTCTAAACTATTTAGCTAGACATAGAATTAAAAATAAACAAACTAAACATGATAATATCAATTGAAAGAAACATGATAATTAATTAAGGAATGCAAGAATGATAATAATAATAAATGCAATAAAAACCTGTAAAAGCCGAAGATAAATTGCGAGACTTTGGAATAAATGCAGAATTGAAATAACTTGTATAAATTGATCCAAGCAGTTACATAGATTGGCCTAAACACTAATGGTAGAGTAGTTCCTCAGTGTAAGAAACTACTCCTTTTACAATAGTAATTTCTGCCTAAAAAAACTAAGAACAAAATAAGCAGCGCTTTCGCGCCCAAAAACTTGGATCCTTTCTCAAAACTACGAAGACTCTATTTATCTATTTATAGAGAGAAGCTTCCTCTTTTGTAACTTCCGTTGGAGAGAAATAAGGAGTTGTGGGCACAGTAGGAAGTTGAGAGAAAATAGGAAGGATGACTTGGTATGAAGTAGTAGCTTGGTCTTGGTCGTGTGAGAAATAATAGGAAGTGGAGAACGAGTGTTATGTTTTGACCCTTTCTGGAGATGCTTCTGATCCAACGCATAAACCTATTTTTGTGCGCATTACGGTCATAATGGCATAGTTACGGGCGTTATGACCAAAAATCAGCGCGTTACGGTCGTAACACCATCATAACGGTCGTTACACGCATGAACACCGCGTTACGACCGTAAGGAATCTGTAACGGTCGTTACAGCAACAAAATATCAGACTTTTGACAGAATGACTGTTTCTTCTTCTTTTTATGTTGGATTTCTTCATATGGTCACTTAGCACACTTTTGACTGGAGAAACATAGTACCTATGGCAAAACACGAAAACTCGGGAAAGTCGGGAGTTAAATATATAAAATCATAATAAAACTGATCGTACCTGGAGATCAGGATCCGATACGGCTGGACTCGAGAGTGAGCAGAAATGGTCGTCGAGGAGAAAAAGGGGTGTACCTGCAACACACTCCGATGCCAAAGTAAGTATCCGAGCAACAGTGAACAAGTACTAGTGTTAGGGTTGAGAATTGAATACCTGACCCTCTCAAATGAGAGAGTTTTTATAGAGGACCAGCTGGAAGACTATTGGTTCGTTTTATGAGGTGCGGATCGAGGGGTCCGTGAAGATAGGAAACGGTCAATACTAGCTGTTAGAAAGTATCTCCGTGGTCGGATCATTAGTGGTCGACTGAGGGACCACTTTTCATGACTGTGCTCGTGCAGTCGAGCAAGGTGGTTGGGTCAGCCTTTTTGGCCCAATAAGAGGGATTGGGCCGGGTCGGAACAGGAGCCCCCCAAGTCATTGCTCGAACTGTCGAGCAGTGACTTAAAAGAGACGACATAGTGATCGACGGAGTGGGATGCCATGGTCGAAGATCCATGCTATCGGTCTTCCGGGCAAGCGATACGTTGCTCAGTAGAGGAATGTGAAACGAAAAGTTGGAATATCTGGATATTCGCGCCCATTAATGATTTGACGGCTAGCCTAGGGGCTAGCGTGTAGGGGTCACGCGTGCGCACACGTGTCTTCTTCCCTATAAATAGGATTCCCAGGGCCCATTTTGACCCTTTCGTTTCATCTCCTCTCTCAAGCCTCTGCTCGTTCAACCACCGTTGCTTCAGCCATCGACCACTGCCAGTTCTTACCGACCACCGTTCACAGAAGCCTAATCTTCTCCAAAATGTCTTCTCAAGCTCAAGGTACCGTTCTTTTCTTCTCTCTTGAGCGTATATAGCTTATTTTCTGTAGAATGCATGCGGTTTAGGGTGATTTTACCGGTAGTTTTAGGATTTAGAATTAGAAACTCTTAAAGTTCCTGCCACCGTAACTGGTCGGCCACGAACCCTAGCTTTAGGGTCGGCACAGACCTTGGTCGACTTAGGCTTTAGATTCTCTTGGTAGATTTCTGTCATCTGTATACTGTTGGGCGTCAGCCGTTGCCTCGAGCAATGGTTAGCCAGGGCTACAGCTTGGGATATAATTCCTGAGCTGAGGCGCGCCCTTTCACTTGTCGAGCGGTGGAAGGGTGGATTTGATATTCTTAATCGAATTCACTGATGCCTTTCCTCTGCTTTTCAGGTGAAAACTCATTCGGGAATCCGTTGGACGTGCTTTCCGAGGATACATCTTCGGGAAATACGGATTCGTCTGCGTCCCTACCTTCAAACTCAGGAAGCACTTCGGACAGTTCTGACACAAGTACCGCGGGGCAGTCGACGGAATCACCTCAGTGTCCTGCTCAGTCGAGGGTCTCGCCCGAGGAGTGGGTGATGGAAGATTTGCTGGACAAGGTGTCTTCCTTCTCGAGACCTCGATCGGAACCGCTGCCCGTTGTCGGGGATCTTGCTGACTGGGTTGTGACCTGCCCGGGAGATGACGATCGCATCTTTTCAGAGTTTCGTGGTCGGGCATTTTCGATGTATGAATGTGCTACTTCGGTCTTGGGAGTGACGCTGCCCTTCAGCGATTTTGTGAGTGCTGTGCTCGGACACCTTTGTATAGCCCCCTCTCAGCTGCACCCTAACTCCTACGCCTTCCTGAGGGCGTTTGAGATGACGTGCGCTTTCTTGGGCGTCGGGGCCACACTCCCTCTCTTCTTCCGCCTCTTCTCTTTGCAGCGTCAAGTCGGGCGGGGAACCGACCGGAAGGGGTTCGTATCCTTCAAACAGCGGACTAAGATCTTCAAGGCCCACTCGGAATCCATCCGGGCTTTCAAGACCGACTATTTCTTAATAAAACCTGTGAGTGATGTTGCCGTGCGAACTATGAGTTTTCTCGGGATTGACACCGACGAGAACGACGAACCCAAGTTGGACGACCAAGGTGATGTGATTCCGAGGAGATTATGGATGTTTCCCCTCTCCCAGAGTCATATGCATTACGAGCGACCAGTGGGGGAATTTGTTCAGGTGGGGGAAACACTGAACGAAGATGATACGGCCAGTTTTGAAGCTTTCAGAAGGTTGGTAGCTTCTTTTACTCCGATCCCACTATTGGACGGGGAAGGGAAAGTTATGATCGATCAAGATGGGGGAGAAGCTTTGGAGCGTCCTTTGATCAATGTTACTGACCTGCTGGCCTGTAATAACGGGCAGGAGATAGCTGAATTTTTTGGTATCTGTTTGTTTATGCTCGTTAAGTTTTTGATTTGACTTTATTGCTCGTAGCTAACTTTGGTTTTGTTTTTCTTTTCAGGTTCCTTAACAAATCCGTTGGACAAGATCCACGATCGTTTGGTCCAACAACAGAGAAAACGGTCGAGAGTCGTGCAAACTAAACTGACCGAGGCGAGCGCTTCAGGTTCGGGTCCTTTGGTCCAGGGCTCTCCGGTGGCATCCACTGGTTCTTTGATGAAGAAACATAAAACGACGGCTACTGTGGACCTGACGGCTGGTGCTCCCCCGAAGCCAAAACATGGGATACCCCCGTGCTTCGTTGTCCGGAATTTTTTCGAAGGGAATAGTATGGAGGTGGACCGGGCAGACTCTCTGTTCCTGGAAGGGATGGACCGTCCTGCTCGGCGGCTTTCTTTGGCCCAGGACGCGAGCGCCGTGATGCGGGTTTTAACCATGGCTTGGATGACGACCGAAGGGTCCCCTCTGCTGGAGCGAGAGAATAGCAAGCTCAAGGAGCAGTTGGTTGCTGCCGAGGCCAAGCTGACGACGGCCACGGAAGAGGTAAAAAAGGTCACCGCGGAATCGGCTGAACGGGCAACGGTCATTGCCAAATTGGAGGTTGACAAAAAGAGGCTGCTCGAACAAAACAAGAAGTTAAAAGATGCCTTCTGCCCCAAGGAGGACGAGGACGAGGACACTAAGCATTTGCTGACGAGGGCTCAATTTCTCGCTCGGATCGACCAGGACATGGAAGATCTGAACGTGTCGACTGAGCTCAGCTTCCTGAATGCGGTGGAGCAAGTAAAAGCTCTTCATCCCGATCTAGCTTTGGACGTAGATCGGATGAATTACCTCTACAGAGTGGTGGATGGCCAGGTTGTTGTCCCTGCCGACTTAGTGGTGGTCGACTCCCAGCCGGGGGCAAATGCTCGACTTGATCAACCAGCGGAGCAACCGGACCAGGTGGAAGCCTGTGCAGAGGAAACCCGGCCAATGGGAAATGATAATTAATTAATGGCCTGCGTGCCTTCATAATTTATAATGTATCTTGTTTTTGGGGGGCGTGGCCCCCTTTATCTGTAATTCCGAACAAGTCGGCCTTTTGGTGCCGCATTACTTTTTTCTAAGTGTTAAGTACTTGACCCTGGAGGTCGGTTGCATATATTATTTTGCTCGCATTTATTCGTCCGTCGGAGGACATGATTCGTTATTATTTTTACTAAGTGTTTGACGCTCATACTTGCATCAATTAGAAGTGATTGGATAGATACGGGGGGTATGGACGACCTGTTGGTTAGGGGAACCAATCAGTTTTGGAGGGTTGTATCCTCGATAGGTGCCCGGGTCAAGGTAATGGCCCGGGCTCCACGGCGTGAACGTCCCATCGCGAGCTGGGGTTCTGCCTGGTCGTGGTACTTAGGCGACGTCGGACTCGTTCGAGTTTCCGTTCGTGCGACAAGTCTCTCTTTTGCTCTAAAAGAGATCTTGCTTTATTTGTGATATTTAGACTGACGTGCTCGTACCTAGGCACGCAGTTGATCTCTATTTCTCTTCCCCTGGGAGTCGAGCAAGGTGACTGGTTTAACTATAATATTGTTTAAGTTTCTCGGCGTTCCACGGCCGAGCGAGTTCCTCCCCGTGTAGATTTTCTAGGTAATAGGCGCCGTTCTCAGTTTTTGCTCGAACACGATATGGGCCTTCCCAGTTGGGCGTCAGTTTTCCCTCGCGGGGATCCCTGTGGTTTCTTCTAAGGACGAGGCTACCTACTTCGAATGTCCGCCTGATGACCTTGGAATCATACCGAGCGGCTATCTTTTGTTTGAGAATGGTTTCTCGAAGGGCAGCATTTGATCGAATTTCCTCGACCATGTCGAGCTCGTCTCTTAAAGCTTCATTATTGACATCTTGTTCCATGGGGAATTCCGTGCGTCTCGAATGGACATGCATTTCTATTGGAATTACTGCTTCTGTCCCATATGCTAATCGAAATGGGGATTCTCCGGTCGTTGAATGGGGAGTGGTTCTGTATGCCCATAGTACGCTATGTAGTTCCTCGACCCAGTGTTTCTTATGTTCGTCTAACCTTCGTTTCAGACCTCTCAGGATTACCCTGTTTGCGGCCTCGGCTTGCCCGTTAGTTTGGGGGTGCTCGACTGATGCGAAATGTTGTTTTGTCCCTATTGACGCGACGAATTCCTTGAAATGCCTATCCGTGAATTGAGTTCCGTTGTCGGTCACAATAGCGAGGGGCACTCCAAACCGGGCGAGGGTGTTTCTTTTGAAGAATCGAAGTATATTGAGTGCAGTAATTTTGGCCAGAGCCTCAGCTTCTATCCATTTGGTGAAGTAGTCGACGCCTACAATCAAGTATTTGTTCTGACCAGACCCAACGACGAAGGGTCCTAGAATGTCCATTCCCCACCATGCGAACGGCCATGGTGATGATAGCGATTTTAGCTCGGAAGGAGGTGCTATGTGCACGTCCCCATGTCGTTGGCATTTATCGCATCTTTTTACATGCTCCTTTGCATCGTGCTGTAGGGTGGGCCAGTAGTATCCTGCCCTCAGAATCTTACGAGCTAACGAACGTCCGCCCGGATGTTGCGCATTGATTCCCTCGTGGACTTCCCTTAGGACGTGTGGAATATTTTCCTCCTCTACGCACCTGAGGAGGGGTGTAGAGAATCCTCGACGATACATGCGTCCACCTACTAAAGAATATGAGCACGCCCTCCGTCGTACGGTACTAGCCTCTTTCGGGTCGGTTGGTAATTCTCCTTTAGTTAGGTAGTTGAATACTGGGGTCATCCAACAACTTGCGTCGCCCACTAGGTTAATGTGTGTGCAGGGTGACGAATGTCCAATACTTGGTTGGGGGAGCAGTTTTTGTATGACGGACTTGTTGTTTCCTTTCCTTTTAGTGCTCGCCAGTTTGGATAGGATATCTGCGCGAGCGTTGCTTTCTCGTGGAACATGTTTGATTTCCACGCTCTTAAACTGCTTTATTTCGTCTTTTACGAGGGCCAGATATTCGGCCATGTTGTCACTCCTGGCTTGGAAATCTCCACGGACTTGGCTCGCGACCAATTGGGAGTCTGTGCAAATTGTGATTTCTTCTGCTTCTAGGTCGCTCGCGAGCCGTATGCCTGCTAGGAAGGCTTCGTACTCCGCCTGGTTGTTGGAAGTAGGGAAGGATAGAGTCAAGGATACTTCGATGACGTTCCCTTCCTCGTTTTCCAGAATGATACCGGCCCCACTGCCCGTCGGGCCAGAAGCACCGTCTACGAAAATAACCCACTTGGGCGAAGCTTGCGTGTTCTGCTCGGTGAAGGTAAGTTCAGCTACGAAGTCGGCCAGTGCTTGTGCTTTGAGGGCTTGTCGTCCTTCGAATTTGATATCGAATTCAGATAGTTCTAGAGACCATTTTAACATTCGACCGGCCATGTCTGGTCGACCGAGCAACTGTCTTATGGGTTGATCAGTCCTTACGATGATGGTGTGAGCCAGGAAGTAGTGGCGTAGTCTCCTAGCTGCGAGAAGGAGGGCCAATGCGACCTTTTCTATCTGAAGGTACCGAACTTCTGGGCCGTGGAGAGCTTTGCTCGTGAAATAGACGGGTTTTTGTCCTTCGGGTCGTTCGCGCACAAGGGCTGCGCTTACTGCTTCGTTAGCGACCGCGAGGTAGAGATATAGAGTTTCCCCCTCCTCTGGTCTGGATAAGACTGGAGGTTCACTTAATGCCCTTTTCAGGTGGGATAGCGCTAATTCGCATTCTGCTGTCCACTCGAACGTTGCTTCCTTACGGAGCAGTTTGTAAAAGGGGAGGGCGTGTTGAGCAGATTTTGCCACGAATCGGGCAAGGGAAGTGATGACTCCGTTTAGTGATTGTATGGACTTCTTTGATGTGGGAGTTGGGAACATCGCGAACGCTCGACACCGATCGGGATTAGCCTCAATGCCTCGTTCGGTCAAATAGAATCCGAGGAATTTTCCCGCTCGGACACCAAAGGTGCATTTCTCAGGGTTGAAACGCATTTTGCACTTTCGTGCTTGGTCGAAGACTTTTCGCAAATGAGACGCGTGGTCTGTCTCCTGTTGAGATTTGACGATCATGTCGTCCATGTATACTTCGAGCATGTCCCCGATTTCGGCTCGGAATACTTTATTCATCATGCGCTGGTACGTTGCTCCTGCGTTTTTTAGACCGAAAGGCATAACGTTGTAAAAATAATTGCCCGACTCGGTCATGAAGGCCGTGTATTTTTTGTCGGACACGGCCATGGGTATTTGATTGTAACCCGAGTATGCGTCCATGAAGGATAATAATTTGTATCCGGACGAATTGTCGACCAATTTATCGATGTTAGGTAAAGGGTATGCGTCTTTCGGGCATGCCCGATTCAGATCGGTATAATCAACACACATTCTCCATTTTCCATTAGATTTTTTGACGAGTACAACATTTGAGAGCCAGGTTGTGTACCTGGCCTCAGTTACAAATTTTGCCTCTAGGAGGTCTTTAACGGCAGATTCGGCAGCTTCAGTCTTCTCGCTCGACTGTTTTCTCCTGCGTTGAGCGACCGCTTTACACGTTGGGTCGATAGAGAGGTGATGACAAGCTGTTTCGGGGTCGAGCCCTGGCATTTCTGCAGCGCTCCATGCGAACAAATATGCGTTCCCTTTGAGACAAGCTTCCAACTGTCGCTTCACTAACTCGGGCAGGTGTGCTCCAATCTTGACGCACCGGGCGGGATCTTCTCCCAAAGGAACTAGCTCGAAGTCTCCGTCCGGGATTGGTCGGGCTAAGGCCTCTGCTGGTCTCTGGATGTTCTCGCTATTGTTTGAAAACCTGCAGTCTAAGTCGATCGAATCGACTTGAGGGAAGGCCTTGGGCACATCTGGTGGATCCAATGTCGGGGAGATTGGTTGGTACGATATTGAGCTGAGGCCTTTTGATGCTGCCTCGAAACATCGGCGGGCAGCGTCGACATCTCCGTGCAATGTGGAAACTCTGCCCGAAGTAGTATAGTACTTCATCTTTAAGTGAACGGTGGATGACACGGATATCAACTCGGCCAGAGTTGGTCGTCCTAATATGCATTGGTATAACGACGGGCAATCCACGACGAGAAATTGGACCCTAACTGTTCTGGCTGTTTCGCCTGCCCCGAAAGTGACAAATAGGTCGACATAACCCCATGGTCGGGATACTGCTCCGTTGAAACCTTGCAGGTCGGATCCAACGTATGGAGTCAGATGTGTTTCATTCAGTTGGAGTGTTGAAAACAGTTGGGAGTACATGATGTCATATGAACTTCCTTGGTCTACCAATATCCTCCTTACGTCGAAGTTCGCCATGCGTGCTCGGATGAGTAAAGGGATGCTGGCGTTTGGTGCTCCTCCCAGGAGCTCGTCTCGATAGAATGCGAGGGGTACGGAACCTTCCCTTGGAGGGTCTAAGGTGGCGCTTTGCGCTGGCCCTTTGGCGATCAGCTGGTCGAATTTTCTCTTCACAGAACCGACCGTGATTTTATTGAATCCTCCTCCCGATATGACCATCGCCGAGGGGAAAGCTTCCCATGGACTGTGAGAGGAAAGGTATCCTGTGCCTTTGGCGTGATCTGGTAAGAAGAAGTCTTCCGGGCGATAAATGCTCAGGGCGACCTGCATGTTAGCGTCCGCGGGGATGGGCACGGCCTCTTCGATTTTCTGGGTTTCTTGCGTGTCCTGCCGAGGATTTTCTCTGGACTTTGTGAACTGCTTCAAATGCCCGTCTTTGATGAGGATTTCGATCGCGTCCTTGAGGTGGATGCAATCCTCTGTGTTGTGCCCGTGACTCTTGTGGAATCTGCAGTACTTCGTTTTGTCAGTGCCGGGCTTGGTAGGTTGTTGCCTCGGAAAACGTACTCCTGCTTGCTTGAATTCCGAATTGGCGCACTCAGATAAGATTTTCTCCCTGGAGGCTAGGAGAGGTGTGTATTCGTGGAACCGACCGATAGGTCCCCGGTGCTCCCGCGGTTCACGGGAGCGATCATCCTTTCTTTTGTCTCCTCCCCGACGAGATGTCGAGGGTTCTTCGGCTCGATGTGGTTTGGCGTCTTCCCAACGTCGGGCGTCTCTTACTGAACTGGCCGCTTGCTTTTCTTCATATTGGATGTAAGCTTGGGCCTTTAGTAGGAATGCGTCGAGGGTCGCCGGGGTTTCAATACCGACCGCCCGATGAAAATCGGTCGAAGGACGTAACCCTCGTTCAAGCAGATACTTTTTCATGTCGTCGGTCGTGGATACTTTAACCGCCTCTTTATTGAATCTTTCGATGTAGGTTCGCAAAGGCTCGTCCCTCCCTTGGATTATTGCTTCGAGCGAAGCCTCTGTCTTAGGATGTCGTCTAGACGCAGTAAAGTGCCTAGAGAACGTGCGCCCGAGCTGCTTCCACGACGTGATGGATTCGGCCTCAAGGCTCTTGTACCATGTCATTGCCCCTTTCCTCAGCGTCGTGGGAAAGAGTCGACATTTAATTGCTCCTCGAACACCTCGATAGTCGAGCAAGGCATCGATGTTCTCGATGTGTTCGTCTGGGTCGGTAGTGCCGTCGTACGAACCTAAAGGGGGAGGTTTCTCCAGGCCTCTTGGGAGTTTGGCCGCCATGATTTCGGAAGATAAGGGGCCCCGAGCGTCTTCGTCGTCACTGGAAGCAAATGACGATCTGTGATCACGTTTCTTTGTTCCTCGAGGGGAAGCGGATCTTGATCTGCTCCTTCTTGATTTTCTTTTAGGAGAGGGTCGTGGAGATGACCGACGAAAACGTTTGTTGCCTGTTGATTCGTCGGTATTTCCTCTCCTTTTCTTCGGAGGAGACGGGGTGTGCTCCCCTTGGGGTCTCTTTGAAGAATGAGGTTGACGAGAGTTATCTTCAAGTCGGGCGATCTTTTCACCATGAGCGAGGAGTAACAAGTTTGTTTGGTTTAGGATTTCAGCCAGCGCTGCGAAATCTGATCTCGAAGGAGTCGAAGGAACAAGAGTTTTCGGGCGACTCTCCAAGGGTTGATCACGATCGGGTGAAGGCGATGCTGCCTTCTTTTCTGGTTGATCGTGCGTGGTATCATCATGTAGTGGAGGTTGGACATTGCTCTCATGTTGTGTTAGAATCATGCCATCATTCGATCGATCCTCCTGGTTGTCCCGAGCAGCCATGGATCTTGTTGAAACTTTTGTTCTTTGAGGATTTTAAGGGAAAAGAACGGGGAAATCAATCGTTTCCCACAAACGGCGCCACCTGATCGTACCTGGAGATCAGGATCCGATACGGCTGGACTCGAGAGCGAGCAGAAATGGTCGTCGAGGAGAAAAAGGGGTGTACCTGCAACACACTCCGATGCCAAAGTAAGTATCCGAGCAACAGTGAACAAGTACTAGTGTTAGGGTTGAGAATTGAATACCTGACCCTCTCAAATGAGAGAGTTTTTATAGAGGACCAGCTGGAAGACTATTGGTTCGTTTTATGAGGTGCGGATCGAGGGGTCCGTGAAGATAGGAAACGGTCAATACTAGCCGTTAGAAAGTATCTCCGTGGTCGGATCATTAGTGGTCGACTGAGGGACCACTTTTCATGACTGTGCTCGTGCAGTCGAGCAAGGTGGTTGGGTCAGCCTTTTTGGCCCAATAAGAGGGATTGGGCCGGGTCGGAACAAAAACGGACATAAAATGCGGTAAATATACGATACATTTACGTGTTATCACCTGAGTTGTCCGATGTGGCTTTTCAACTCAGCGGGTGTACATTTTTTCTTTTTAATTTTTCCCTTATTTTTGCCCGAGTCTTTTATTCTGTTTTTGACTCGCCGGGATGCCCTATTTTTTCATGGACTTACATTCTGTTTTTATGTCCAACGGGTCATTTATGCGAAGTGTTTTTTAACTGCATCTGAATTCACAGGGGACAGGAAGTCTTCACCATCCATGGTTGCGAGCATCAGTGCTCCGCCCGAGAAGACTTTAGTTATTACATAGGGACCTTCATAGTTTGGTGTCCACTTGCCCCTATGGTCTGTATGAGGAGGAAGGATCCTTTTCAGTACAAGCTCTCCCACTTGATATTCCCGAGGTCTGACTTTTTGATCGAAGGCTTTCTTTATCCGTTCTTGATATAACTGAACATGACAGATAGTCGCTAATCTCTTTTCTTCAATCAGGCTCAATTGGTTATAACGAGATCGGACTTATTCTGCTTCGTCCAGTTTCACATCCATTATTACCCGCAAGGAGGTTAATTCAACTTCAACAAGTATGACCGCTTCCATACCATACACAAGCTGATAAGGTGTTGTCCCGGTAGATGTCCTGATGGAAGTTTGGTACCCATGTAAGGTGAATGGTAACATTTCGTGTCAGTCTTTGTATGTGACTACCATTTTCTGCACAATCTTCGTAATCTTCTTGTTAGCCGCCTCAACAACACCATTCATCTTTGGCCTGAAAAGAGAAGAGTTGTGATGTTGAATCTTGAAATCCCAATATAGCTCTGCCATCATCTTGTTGTTAAGGTTTGAACCATTATCACTAATGATTCGCTCGGGAACTCCATATCATAAAATGATATCCCTTTTCAGAAATTGGGCTACCGCTTGCCTGGTGACGTTTGCATACGAAGCTGCTTCAACCCATTTGGTGAAGTAATCAATGGCTACCATGATGAAGCTGTGACCATTTGAAGCAGTTGGCTCGATCTTTCCAATCATATCAATTCCCTACATGGCAAAGGGTCAGGGTGAAGACAATATATTCATAGGATTGGGAGGCATATGTACTTTGTCTGCGTAGATCTGGCATTTATGGCACTTTCTGGCATAGGCACAACAATCTGCATCCATTGTGATCCAATAGTAACCTGATCTCAACAATTTCTTCGCCATTGCATGTCCTCCGGCATGGGTACCGAAAGAACCCTCATGTACTTCGTGCATTAGCAGGTCTGCTTCCTTCTTGTCAACACATCTGAGCAAGACCATGTCAAGGTTTCGCTTGTATAAGGAGCCATCAGTATTGAGGAAGAAACTGTCGGCTAACCTTCTCAATGTCTTCTTATCATTAGATGATGCCCCGGGTGGGTATGTCTGAGTCTCCAAGAAGAATTTGATGTCATGGAACCAAGGCTTGTTGTCAGTGTGAGTGTCCCCAGAGAAGACATATGTCGGTCGGTCCAGTCTGGATACTAAAATCCGCGGTACATAGTTGGCAGTCTATACTTTGATCATAGATGAAATGGTGGCCAAGGCGTCTGCAAACTGATTCTCATATCGAGGGATGTATTCAAGCTTGACTGTTGTGAAGAAAGTCAACAATCTCCTCATATAATCACGGTAGGGAACCAGATGCTTTTGATGAGTATACCACTTGCCATTAGTTTGGTTGATCACGAAAGCTGAATCTCCGATACATTCAAGGTTTTGATCCTGAGGTCAATGGCTTCTTCAAGACCCATGATACAAGCTTCATACTCTGCTTCATTGTTAGTGCAAGCGAAGGTGAGCTTTGCTAAGAAAGGCATATGGACTCCTTTGGGTGTAATAAGCACTGCACCAACCCCACGACCATTATAATTAACCGCCCCATCGAACATCATAGTCCATGCTTCTTCTGGATCAGACCCTTCAGTGTGAATAGGCTTTTCACAATATTTTGACTTTAAGAACATGATGTCTTTATCAAGGAAATAAAATCTCATAGGCTGGTAGTCATCAATGGGTTGCTCGGCCAGATAGTCAGACAATACACTGCCTTTGATGGCTTTTTGAGAGGTGTACTGAATATCATATTCTATTAGAATCATTTGCCACCTTGCAACCCTTCCGGTAAGTGTTGGCTTCTCAAATATGTACTTGACGAGGTCCATCTTTGAGATCAACAAGGTAGTATGAGTCAACATATATTGTCTTAGTCGGCGAGCAGCCCACGCTAAAGCGCAACAAGTTTTCTCGAGCAGTGAATAATGTTGTTCACAGTCGGTAAACTTTTTGCTTAGGTAGTATATTGCATACTCTTTTCGACCAGACTCGTCATGATGACCCAATACACACCCCATCGATTCATCTAATACTGTCAAGTACATTATTAGAGGTCTTCCTTCAACTGGAGGCATGAGAATTTGAGGTTCTTGCAAATACTCTTTGATATTGTCAAAAGCTTTCTGACAATCATCGTTCCACCTGACTGTTTGCTCCTTTCTTAGCAGTTTGAACAAGGGTTCGCAGGTTGCAGTGATATGAGATATGAACCTTGAAATGTAGTTCAATCTACCTAAGAACCCTCTAACTTCTTTCTCTGTCTTAGGTGCAGGCATTTCCTGAATTGCTTTAACTTTATCGGGGTCAACCTCAATTCCTTTTCCGCTTACAATAAAACCCAACAGCTAACAAGAATGTACCCCGAATGTGCATTTTTTGGGGTTTAACCTTAATTGATACTTCCTCAGACGCTTGAACAGCTTGAACAGATTTACCAAATGCTCTTCCTCTGTTTGGGACTTGGCAATCATGTCATCCATGTAACACTCAATTTCTTTATGGATCATGTCGTGGAATAATGTTATTATAGCCATTGATATGTTGCACCGGCATTCTTCAAACCAAACGACATTACTTTGTAGCAGAATGTGCCTCATGGTGTGATGAAGGTTGTCTTCTCCATGTCTTTAAGTGACATATTGATCTGATTGTATCCAGAAAATCCGTCCATGAAGGAAAATACCGAGAACTGAGCTGTGTTATCCACCAATACATCAATGTGAGGTAATGGGAAATCATCTTTCGGGCTTGCTTTGTTCATATCCCAGTAATCAACACACATACGCACCTTTCCATCCTTCTTAGGTACAGGTACAATGTTAGCAACCCAAGGCGGGTAACTAGTTATAGTAAGAAAACTGGCGTCCCACTGCTTTTGCGCTTCTTCTTTGATTTTCATGGCCATGTCTGGGCGAGTACGGCGTAATTTCTGTTTAACTGGCGGACAATCCTCTTTCAATGGCAGCTTGTGCATGACAATATCTGTATCCAAACCCGACATATCTTGATAGGACCAAGCGAACACATCGACATATTCTCGCAGCATACTGATAAGTTGTTCCTTTACCGGAGCTTGCAGACTGGCCCCAATCTTTACTTCTTTCACATCTTCCTTGGTACTAAGATTGATAGTCTCAACCTCCTCCTGATGAGGAGCAATCACCTTTTCCTCTTGTCTCAATAACCTGGCTATCTCTTCAGGTAAATCGTAGTCTTCTTCAACCCCCTTATATGCTTGATTAATCGGATTGTCGAAGTCATACGAGGTCATAGCAGTGTCGTTGTCGGTGCAATCTGGAGGGCTATCTCTGCAAGGGTTGAGATTTGGTTCATTTTAGTGATTGATTTTATCTTATTTAGAAAAAGTGAAGGAAGTTATTATTGAGAAAAACATTTCCATTTATTGTTTTGTGCGAAAATAACAAAAATGAAAAGACAGTAAGCGAAAAAGAAGATCGTTTGCAAAAAGATGTTCATTGTTCATTAATATTCAATTTGCACAAAATACATATGGCCCTATTACAAAATGAGTCCAAAACATCTTGGGCAAGATGCAGGACTTTGATGCATGCTTAAAATAGGAAATCATAATTACTCTGCAGTAGTAACCCTTATAATTTCCTGGGAAAACCAATTGAGGACTTATTGGCCCTGGACTCTTGGACGGATCCAGCTTTCCAAGTTGTCATCGTTCTCAGCCTCGTCTTCCAAAGTGTTGATAGCATATGGGGTCAGCATTCCCCCACTTATGAACTTGGGAGCTTCAACAGCCTCCTCTGGAACTTGTCGGGATGGTTTGTAACCCAAACCGAATTTGTCTTCTTTCATTTGAACTTTCAGTAGCTTGCCCCAACATTGGGAATTCCCTTCTTCCACAACCTTTTGAGCCTGTTTGTAGGAAGCAATTGAGGTGCCCATCCTCTCCTCTTGGGATGCAACAAACACCTCAGTTGTAGTTTCATTGATGTTCAAAGCTTCGAAACCCTGACTCATGGTTTCATGGATCTCTCCATCCATCTCTATGTATTTGTATGTGGCCAGTTGACTGACAAAGATGTCTTCTTCTCCACAAATGGTGATAATTTGGCCTTCCCACTCATATTTTAACTTCTGGTGAAGGGTCGATGTTACTGCGCCAGCGGCATGAATCTAGGGTCGACCAAACAAACATCTGTAGGCAGGCTGTATGTCCATCACGTAGAAGGTAGTTTTGAAAATTTGTGGGCCAATTATCATAGGCAGCTCAATCTCTCCGAGAATCGATCTCTTAGAGCCATCGAAAGCTCTGACAACTAGGTTGCTCGGACGGAGTGCAAGACCATCATACTCCAGCTTGACTAAAGCCTTCTTTGGTAGCACATTGAGTGATGATCTGGTATCGACAAGGACATGATAAAGTACGACACCTTTGCATTCCAAAGTGATATGCAAAGCCTTGTTGTGATTACGCCCCTCCGTAGTCAAGTCAGCATTGGTGAAACCTAGTCCATGACTAGTATTGACATTTGCGACCACCGTTTCTAACTGATTGACTCTGATCTCCTCATGCACATAAGTTGCGTGCAAGACTTTATGTAGTGCATTCCGGTGAGCCTCGGAACACATGAGTAGAGACAATATGGAGATCTTGGAGGGTGTTTGATGGAGCTGATCCACAACTTTGTAATCCCTTCTTTTGATGATCCTCATAAACTCGTATACATCCTGATCGAAAGGTGTCTTCTGAGTTTCTTTTGCAGCAGGTTCTTTTGGCACCACATTTTTGCCTTTTGCTTTAGCAGCAGCCTCTACTTCATCATTAACTCTGGGAAACTGTGAAGCAAAGAGACGTCTGCTCCGAGTGAAGCCTCCACCTCCCCCAACATTGTCAACTTGTGGTATAGGTATTGAGGAGTCAAGAGTGATCTTCTTTCCATGGCAGTAAAGATCCGAACCATAATGCCAATGCACAACACTGTTGTTATCATAAGGAACTGGTCCAGGTATCGTGATGGTTACCAGACTAATTGCAGCAGCAGAAGGAGTTGTGATAGTTTGCGGATCATAGTAGATGGTGACAGGAGGTCTGATCAAAGATGGTGCAGGTGCAGGAAGTTGTTGATGTGGGTGTTTTTGAAATTCGTTATTGAGAGATTCTTGAACATGAATGGTTGTTGGGTCATAGTAAATGGTAACTGTTGAGATGTCGTCATAGGTGTTTGTTGTTGTTGTAGCCGTTTCCGTTGAAATGACTTTTGCTGGCGTTGTAGAAGATTATGTTGGGATAACTTTTGCTGGAGTTGTAGAAGAGATTTTTGTTGTCTTTGTAGAAGATGGAACCGTTGATGTGATCTGTAGAATGCCTTCTCTGATAAGACCGTTGATACCATTCTTCAGATTTGCACAACCATTGGCAGAAACTTTGCAAGCTTCACAATTGGCCTCAAAACCCGGAAACACTTGGCACTTCAATAGCTGAGCTTTTACTTCTGCCAGTGGTGTTTGAATACTTGCAATGTCATCAATCAAAATTGTTGGTTGGTCCTCCTCAATAGCATTAATCCTCGGCCCACCGTGATTCGGTATTGGATTCTTTGTGACATTTGGTGGAGGTGCAAAATTCAAAGCTTTGGAGTCAATCAGATCTTGGACTTTCATGTGCAGGGCCCTGCACTTCTCTATTGAATGGCCAGGTGCATTGGAGTGGAAAGCACATCTGGCGTTGACATCATAATTTCTTGGAAGATTCAACGGATCTGGTGGAGCCAAAGTCCTTAGTTCAGTCAGGTTAAACTTCAATAGCTGTGGGAGTAAGGCTGCATATGGAATTGGGATGGGATCGATCACCTTGTTAACCGGAGAAGGCCTTTGTTGGAAAGGACGTTGTTGTTGGTTGTTGTTGTTGTAAGATCTTTGTTGCTGTTGTGGGAACTGTTGTTATTGAGGATACTGTTGCTGATGTGCTGGAGTAGGAATGCTGACAACAGCCACTGATCTTTGCAAGTACTGAGGTCTACCTCTACCAACATGCACTACATTAGTTTCTCCTGTCCTTCGAGGTCCTGAGAAGGGTTTCTTTGCATTGCTGGTGCTAGCACCTATGTCAGAAATTTTACCCATCTTCAATAGGCTTTCGATTCTCTCGCCTGCTATAACCACATCAGCAAAACTGGTATAAGAGAAGGCAGCGAGTCTATCAATGTAGGTCCATTGCAAGGTATTCATAAACATATCAATCATTTCCCTTTCAGACATAGGAGGTTGGACAACAGCAGTCAGCTGTCTCCATCTCTGAGCGTACTCACGGAAACTTTCTCTTGAAGATTGAGACATACCCATCAAGAGGGTCCTATTGGGTTCCATATCCAGGTTGTACTGATACTGGCGTATAAAGGCCTCAGCTAAATCTTTCCAGTTCCTGGCGGTAGCCCTTGACAAGTGTGAATACCATTCTTTGGATGCCCCGATTAAACTGTCTTCAAAGTAAAATATCCACAGTTTCTCGTCCATGGTGTATGCTTTCAACCTTCCCATAAAAGATTGTAAATGGGTACGAGGACAGGAGGTACCATTATACTTTTCAAAACACGGGGGTTTAAACTTGTGAGGAATCCTTACCCCTTCAACTAAACCCATATCCATCACATCGAATCCCAAAGAGTTCTGGGATTCCAGGGATCTCAGCTTCTCAGATATCTCGTCCAGGCGACGATCATAAGCTTCATCTGCCCCAGCCCCCAACACTGCAAACTGCTAATCCTGACGGTCTTCTTGCAGAATACGATCTCTATTGTTCCTTTGGCCATTCCCAAGGATATTAACTTCACGATTGTTGTGAGGTCCAAATACCACCGGATTCGTTTGCGGCTGATCGCACGCATTTTTACTTGTACCCCCAGTGCCTGCATGGTTATCTTCTGGAGTTTTCCGCTCGACTAACTCCCTCAATCTTTCTTGGGTCTGTTCCAACCCTGTGATCACAGCCATGAACTGATTCATCTGGGTCCTTACTTCTGTCCTCACATCAATCATCTGAGTCCTCACATCTGTCAGTTCTTGCTGTAGTTGATCCATTTGTAGACTCAGAAGGTTGTGTCGAGTAGGATATCTATGGATGTGATTGACGGTAAATACCCTCCTGCGAGCAATATTTCCTAAAACAATCAACAGAGTGAGAAGACAACAACAAAATCTCCTGCAAAACAAAGGATATGAGATTAGCATGCAATGCAATATGTCTATTTGCCTTCAGAGGGTATCCGGTTTGGTTCTTGGTTTGACCTTCCAGACCTCTTGGAGGAGATAAAGATGTTCGAAGCAAACGAAGTCCATGAGAAAATCCAATACATAACCATAAAAATACAAGTGGCAATGCCAAAATACAAATAGTTCATGAATTACAAACAAACTAACTCCCATACGACAAATTTTAAGAATACAACAAACAAAATCACCATGGTGAGCTAAAGTACAATCAAATGGATACAAATAAAGAAAATTAAACATCCAGTCCAAAAGCATCCTCCTTGACTTCCTTCAGGAGAGCATCAGTCACTGGTCCAACTGGGTGCTCAGTAATAGTCCTGATGAGAAGATTTCTGGTTGCAATGGCATTTGTCATCCTCTGATACTTGTCCTGTTCTTTGGATCTTTTTATCCCTGCCCGAAGTTTCAACTATGAGATCTCCTTCTGAGCTGCTAATAGTGCCTCTTGGCTTCTCTTCTCATTGGCTTCCAACTACTCTATCTTGGCTTGCATCTTCTGGTCTTCTTTCAGACGAGCCTCAGTTATCTTGACCCACCTATCTTGACTCTCTTCTAGATAATGCTCAACTCTTGCCCTTTGAATCTTTGCTTCCTTACACGCATTCTTCAACACAAGTTCCCATGCTCGGGCTTTCCTGATGAAGTCTTCAGTCTTCTCAATTTTGGTTACATGCTTGATGTGTAGCTTCTCTAACCTCTCAATGTCTAGATGACCATCATTCCTTTCCCAAAGGGTCTTCTTCAAGGCTTCAGCCAGCTGGGTGTTTCTTTCCTTCATCTTCTCAAACTCTTCCAGGCTTACTGTAGCCGTGGGCTCAACTGCTGATGGCCCTGGCACATCTTCCAGGGTGAATGGCATACGAGTAATATTTCCTTTGATGCGTGACCATTCAGTGTACTGAGCAGAGCCTATGTTGTTGCATTTCCCCAAAATAGCAGTCCCTTTAGTCTGTATGTTATCCCAAGCCCAGGCTGCTTGTCGGACAATGGCATGATTGTTTTGAAAGGCACAATAAAGAGATTCTGCTAAGTCCTGCTCTCTAGGTGGATGTATCAAGGCATACCCCAACTGTCTCTTGAAAAGCAAAGGATTGTAGTTGATGAAACCCTTTACTCGAATAAGTGGGCACATTTGGGTATTGCCCACAGCTTGTTATTATGTATCGGCCCTTGGTGTTCTGAGTACACCATCTGATATCTTCTGAAGTAAGGGCAATCATCCTCTTAGCCCAATTCCTTGACTGTTGTGGGTTCAGGAAAGCTTTTGTCTTCGGCATATGCTTAATCAACCAACTGTAGAAAAGAGGTGCATAACACCTTACCAGTCTTCCTCTCTGTTTCTCATTCCTCTGATGAATTGAGTAGTAAAATTCTCCCAATAAGGTAGGAAATGGGTTATTTAGCATGAAGATATGGTTGGCATTCTTGCTTACAAACTTAGGCTCGTCTACAAACAAGATGATACCATAAATGCTGAGGGCTAGGAGAGCACAAACAGTTTCCCAATTCCCTACTGCAGCTTGTTTTGTAGCCTGAGTGACCAAGAAATCCAGATGAAGGCCTGGGATTCCAGCCTTGGAAGTCATGTGCTCATCAATGATAGTTACCTCTAGATGTAATGCCTTGGCTATGTCTTCATTCTTTGGAGGAGTCATTTCAGGATTGAAAGGGATTCCTCTTCTGATAGGGGAACCCAACAACATAGAGTATTCTTCCAGTAAAGGACCAATCTGAAAATCTAGGAAAGTGAAGCAACGGAGAGGAGGGTCATAGAACTGAAGACAGGTATGAATCATGCTCCTCTGCAATGTGTCCAAATCCATGATCATGTCTAGAATCCCACCATAATGCTCTCTGAATAAGGGAACATGATCAGGGGTGATAAGAGCCTGTATCTATCTGATGCCTGCTAGAGGATATTCAAAGAAGTGGTAGGTGATGTTGATTTTTCTGGTTGTATCCATGCTGAAAAAATGTGTGCTGAAGGAGACAACTTGAAGAAGATAACTGAAGGAGTGTTGAAGAAGATATCTGAGCAGAAGAATGGTCAAAACCAAAGCAAATGAAGATGGATACCCTCTAAAACAAATAGACAAATGTTAAATGATGCAATATGACGTATGCTTATGATATGCAAGGGTTTGTGATCATGTGCTGGATTATCTGTTGCTCTTGGTAGGATCCATGAGTGTCTAGAGTTTCAGATGGAAGTCTGAGAACCAATAACCAGGTGGGGGACTCAAATAAAGAGTCAATGATCCAGGGTTTCAAAGAACTCGTCCAAAATAGTATAACCTTAAAACAAATGCCAGTAACAAGGTATGTTGAGGTCAAGGGTTCCTGCAAACCTGTAAACAACCCAGCCCACTCACAGGTATTGTTCTAGAACAAAGATCCTCGAATTTGGATCTATTATGAGAAGTGTAAACATTTCTAACCCGGGGTACATTGTTTACCCTAAACATAAAGGATCCTCCTCTAATTCACTTCAGATGCTGAAGGTTATCTAAAGAGGTCATCCAAACTTAGCAGGCTTCCCAGATAGCCCTAGCACTACAGGAAATCCGTCGTACAGAGTTCTCAAAAGGAAACCCATGTCTGAACCGTGTTTTCATATTCCCGCACCAGACCGAAATGGAATGGGAAAGAATACAAAACCACTCTAATCCTAGGTATCACTCAGGCCTTTGTGTTGAGCCTTTCTCACTAGAATACCCCACCCACCAAGGTAATAACAATCTAGCACAGTGATGCAATAATAATAATGAAATACGGAAAGCAGTAAATGAAAGCGGTAAAGTAAATGCAGTAAATAAAGTTGTACAGGAAGCAATGAATAAAGCAAAACCATAAGCACAAATAACACATAACACCCCCAATAAACACAAACAAACAAACGCTAGGAGAAACCCACAAGAGAACCAGAAGCCCTGGTTTCAAAGTCCCCAGCAGAGTCGCCAAGCTGTCTCTCCCTGAATTTTCATCTCGGTGCAAACGCGGACCATCGGTGATGTTGGAAGTTGAGGTTGAATAGAGTCACCAGCTAGTCATTTTTATCCCGAAGGAAAGGTAATGTTGCATAACCCTGGAAGGGTATGGATAAGACAGTTGCGAACCAAAGAAACTGAGAAATGGGGTTGGTTACGACCTGGGAAGGTATTAGCACCCAGATCGTCCATCGTACTCGACGGGATCCATGCTTACTTGATTGTGTTTAAAGGGGGGATAGTATATGTGATGTACTATGCATAAAAATCTAGGGAGAAAAGGATGTACAGAGTGTCAGTGCAAAAAGAAAGTGAGTGCTCAAAGTTGAGGCTGAGGAAAAAGAAACTGGGAGGAGAGGGGGGAGACCTGGGGACTTTTGTTCGATAATTGTTAAGTTATGCCTACGTATCCTCTCGTGCAATGAGGAAGTCAGAACACCATAGTTCGACTCAAAGAGACTAGTTGATTTTGTTGTGAACTGCCTGCTTGTCTATGCTCAAGTGTATGACTCGTCTGGCTCGAGTGCTAACTGTCTTGCATTAGACGGAAGAAGCGAGTTCTCATTTTCAGAGTGAGTATGATGAGAAAATAATCCCGGAGGAGACGTTTATTGTTTGTTTTTGTATTTTCAATTTTTTTATTGTTTTTGGTGTTTAGCATAGGATAATAGCCTTAATCAATGGTCATAAACTCATTATATCACCCCTGATTAGGGATAATGAGTCTACTTAAGTGTGAGATGAATATCCCAACTTAATTACCCTAATGATACAAGATTAAGATCATTAACCTACTTGTAATTATCAAGTGTTTTTGGATTTTTGTTTTGTGTTAAGTAATGAGTTTAATCTCTAATCAGGGATTAGTGAACTCATTACACCATCCTAAGAGAATGATGATAGATGAGGACACTTAAGATGAGGAAGATACCTCAAATTAATCCATGGTCATGGATTAAAATCATTATATAACAAACCTTTATTAGAGCGGATTTTGATTAGAGATTAGATTAAGAAGTGAATTTTATGTTTGTAAGACTAAACCTGAGGGGGACTTGTCCATTAAACACTAGGGTTAGTCCCTCTGACCCAGAGGCAGAGATGTAACCCTAATATAAGGCCCAAGTTACAAGCTTAAGTCTTGATAATTATTAGGTGTTTTGATTAGAAGGTGAAAACAACTTAAAGGTTTAACACTAAGTATTACAATTATACACTCTATCCTAAGATAAGGATACAAGCATAACCCTAATACAGAGAACCAAAATTTTAACTGTTTAGCCTTTGTTATTGAGATGCGAAGCAGAGACTCAAGGAGACTCAAAAGGTAAAAACTAAGGGGGACTATTCACAACCCTAAATTTATCATGCTTGGTAGTTCCTATGGTTTGTGAGGCATAAAGAAAGTCTTCAGATTGGCCACCAAGGAAGAAGAAGCAGATGAAAAGATAAGAGGAAGAAGAATACGTTACTTACTTCCTGAAGAAGTTAAGTAACCTAAGAGAAGTAGAAGGAGCAAGAGAGAGAACAAGTGAGTCGAACTCACTTCAAAGACATGTAAAGATGCAGATGAAGAGATAAGAAGAGATTGGATGTGGAGGCAAATCCACATCCTGATCAACTTACCATAAGCCCCTGCAATGTTAGTATGAATGCATAAGATGAAACAAGATGCAATGATGCAAAGATGAAGATGCATTGATGCCAACCAGAAGTGAATACATGATGCAAATGTGTCATAGAGAGATGCAAAGTCATATACAATGCATATGTATGATCATACAAGTGATGGATGCAAAAACAAGCATGTTAGAAGCTTAAGAACACATGAACATACATAAGATGTAATGGATGCAAAACATACCAAATGGATGCAAAAATGATCAACCAACATTCACACATGTCCTAAGGTGTCTAAGATGACATACAAATGCATGAGATGTCATGACAAGTTCATATGATGATGGTATGCAAAGATGAATGCAAATGAACATGACAAATTCGGGTTTTAAGAAAGTATGAGATGCATATGATCAAAACAAAAGCATAACACATGATAAAAATTTGAAATTGTAACCAAATGAACCCTAAACACACATAAGATCACTCCCCAAATATGGAAGTCAGAAGCTATAACAAAGTCAAGTTATGGTTTTTCTAAGTTAGACTAGGGTTTTGGGTACTTCTTCATGAAAAATGTCAAACAAATGGAAAATGCAATGCAAAAATATGAGGTAAATACCCTAGATACTATATGCAAAGTATGAAAGAATGCAAAAAGAACCATTCACAAACTAATGTTGGTTGATCAGTAATGAATTTTTGAAGTTAGGGTTAGAAAAATAGGAAATTTAGAAACCCTAATTCAAGGTTAATTGTCAAAATGTGATCAAACCATAAAATAAATTTGTAATATGAGTTTGTAAATTGTTATAAATGTGTAAGAATGCTTCATGATTTTTTTTGTGATTTTTAAAGACCTAAAAGTATTTTTAATTAATTATAATTAATTAATTAATTAAATAATACAATTAAATGATTTAAAAATGTTTTTTTGATGCAAAAATTAAAAATGAAAATACTTTTGGGTTCTGAAAATTATTTAAAGTTAGGATGCAAAAAATTAGAATTTTATAAAATGAAATGCTATTTTTAATAAATAAAACAAAAGATATGAAATTAAAATGAATTAAAATGCAAACTAATCAGAAGGAGTGGTCCATATTGCGTGAAAGAGAGATCATGGGCCAGGATGAAAAGTTTGTGTGACTTGGGGTAGGCTGATCCTAAGGCCTAAATTCAAATTGGGCTTACGCGCGTGATCCAAGGGCCATGATTTATCCTGAGTTAATTAATCATAATTTATTTAATTAATTAGGATTAGGGTTTAATGAAATGATCTGGATCGTCCATGCGTTAACCTAATCAACATCCAATGGCTGAGATTCAAACTGGGGACCTAAACCCTAATGACTTTCAGATGACCGGAGATGAGCTTCGGTCATCTTCTCCGGCAAGCCCCAGCCCTAACTTCTTCTACAGGCCACTAAACACCAAACTAACTACCCAGAAATGATCCCCAAACATCATACAATCAAAAACAATCCTCAAACAAGATTTATAACACGCATACATGATGAATCGAAGCAAAAACACTTTCACGGGCAAAGTTTCAGAGATACAATACATACTCATTTCTACACCATTTTCAATTCTAAACACATCAGCATGATCTACAAAGCATATAAAATCATTCTATAACAAGAAATCAAGGTTCTGGAAAAATTGTTCTTGAAGGTTACCTGAACTGGAGCTTTTCGAATATGAGCTTTTTTCAAAGCCTTTCCCTGGTGCAAAGTGACTCCTTTGGTCCCCCTGAAGCTAATGGAGGTCTTAGATGAAGCTTATAGTGGCTGGTTTGAGGGTTCTAGTCCTAATAGGGCAGAAAATAAGGTCTTGGTATGTTGTGTTTCAAGCCATGGTGATGGGTGGGAAATGATTTATGGATGATTTGTGGTTGATTGGTGAAAGAAATTTGGAAGTTTGATGGCTGAGCAGTGAGAATAGAAGAAGGGAAGTTTTTGAAAATTTTTGTGCAATCTCAATGTTGGCTTGTTCTCAGCTCTTGTGTCTTGTGTGTTGTGATCCTTAGGCTATGCATAGAAGATTAGAATGAGTCAGAAGAGTGGTTGGGCACTGTGGGAATGGTATGGCTCCATTGGCCAAAAAGTCAAAAAAGGTGTACTTGAAGCATGGACCATGGCAGAAGTGATTTGAGGTCTTGGACTGCCTCAGCTGAGTTCAAGGAGAGCCTTTGGATCGAAAATGGTGAGTTGTATGGCTTGATTCATGAGTTTGTATGATTTTTGCATTTTGACAACTTTGACATTTCTTGAGAAGCAAGTCATGAAATCTTGTGGTTCAAAGCATAATTCTGGTCAAGGCATGTTGCATTATGTTTCTATGATGTGTAGCAATGCATTAGAGGTCGTGAGAAGGCTTGGAAATCAAAATTGCACATTTCCCTCTTTGGCATGAACTTGAAAATTACAAGATTTTTCCAAACTTTGACTTGCCATATCTTGAGTTCTAGGATGAATCAAGAGGAGTTCTTGTACTTTTTGAAAATGGGAAGATCCAATCTACAACTTTCATGTTTGCAGAAAATTCATTTGAGGCCTTTTTGATCAAGAAAGAGGAGGTTGAAGATCTTTCCCAAAATGGAAAGTTTTCATTACAAGTCATGCCCAAAAATAGAAACTTTTGCAATGGCTCATAATTCTTCAATCTTGTGAACTTATAAGCATTCCTAAGATCAAATAAAGATCATAGCACAACAAATTGATGAAGATTACCCTTTGAAACCCTTGTTGGTGGCCTCAGATGCCCTGATTCTGACTTTTCTTGCACAACAAGTTACCATTTGATCAGATGACTTCCACAAGGAATTTTTGCTTAAAATTTGATACACATGCTCTTTATAACATATATAGACCCATAAAGTCAAGAATGGCTAAAATTTTTGAGTGTAGGGGCCTCAAACCCAAAACCCTAATTTCTAGGTCATTTGTGTAGGAGCTCCTAGCCTGCCTGGACAATTGTGCAATCCCTTGTGATTTATTGACTTAAAAGAATCCTTGGAGGCATAATATGATCATAGAACACTCATGGACCCTCTTGGCATGCTTCATGGTCTCTGAGGTAGCTCAAACCACTTCTAAGATTCACCTGATCACAAACCCTAGTTATGCAGCTATGCAATGAGTTGCTAAAGGAAAGATATGCAATGTGAGATGTGATGATATGCTATGCAGTATGAAGGATCATAAGTAAAGGTGTGAGAAAAAAGAGAGGGAAATTTTGGGGTGTTTACAATAGGCAGTGGATCAAAGTTTTTATCGGGTCTCCTTTGCTGATTTTGCTGGTGTTGTTGAGGAGCGTGTCGCTGTTAATTTAGATGTTGTTGACCAGGTTGTTGTTATGGATAAGCTAATATTTGGTATGGTTTAGGTGAAACATTAGCAAATTGAGGATATGGATGTTGTCGGTTAGGCATATGAGGTGGAAATGGAGCTTGAATAACTTGTTGATAAGGGATTGGAAGAATTGGTGGATAAGGGACATGAGCATATTGCGTAGCTGCAACATATGGGTACTGGTAGTAGGGTAGTGAAGTAAGCATACTCTGTTGAGGTTTCCCACTTGGAGTAAAAATGACATTTGTTTCGCATTCCTTCTTCTTGTACCCATTGAAAGGATTCTTAACTCCAGCTTGGCTGCTAGAACCTCCTTGAATCTTTCCACTTTTCAGGCCTTATTCGATTCTTTCATCGACAATCACCATGTCTGAAAATCCCGAAGATACACTACTGATCAACATTTCTTAGTATTGCCCTTACAAAGTACCCATAAAGATATCGATCAATTCACGGTTAACCAATGGTGGATGCACTCTGGCAGCTAATTTCCTCCAGCGTTGTGTGTACTCTTTGAAGGATTCGCTCTCCTTTTGAGACATACTTTGAAGTTGAGTACGATTCGGAGCTAAGTCAGTGTTGTACTTGTATTTCTTTGTGAATGCATAGGATAATTCAAGCTAAGTGCACACATTGTTGCGTTCAAGTTGCATGTACTATTCTAGAGATGATCTAGACAGGCTGTCTTGGAAGCAATGGATCATGAGCTTATCATCTTTAGCATGGGCTCTCATTTCTTTTGTAATACATCCTCAAATGGAGATGGGGAGAACTGGGGCCCTTATATTTCTCGAATTTCGGCAACTTGAACTTAGTGGGAATTACAACATCAGGAACTAAGCACATTTCTGAGGCACTCAGAGAAGTTGAATTGTGCCCTTCCATAGTTCGGAGTTTCTCAGCTAACTCATGACACATCTTCATAGCTTGAGAATCCTGAACAACATGAGTATTGGTGATCGGAACAACAATATGCATCACATAATCAACTTGTTGATCTTCTTCAGCATTATGAATATGGACCTGAGTTCGAATAGGTTGAGCTTGAGGAATAACACCAACGTAACACCAGAGGTAGGTATTAGTTGATAAGTGACTTATTCAACAGCGGGAGTGAAGCCTGGAGGAAAACCATAGATCACAGGATTAGGAACGGGAACTAAAGGCATTGTGTGCGAGGAAAATCCTTGCACAAGAACATTTTCCCTTACAACGTCGGCTTCACGACGTTCCTTCATTCTGGTCAAGGCTTGTATAGTCTCATAAATTTGGTCAATCTTGTTTTTGACAGAGTCTATCTCCTCTCTCATAGCAGCTTACTCTTGTTGAATCTGATCCATGATTCTTATAGTGTTGGCTCAAGTAAGATACGGGTGTCTGGAAACCAACTTGATTTACTGAAGATGAAGGAACATGAAATGCATTTTCACCTTTGAAATGAAATGCAAATTGCATAATTGATGCAAACAAAATGATATGCATTGTCAGAATCCAGGATCACAAGATCAGAGTCTCGAGTTTAATCTAGAATTTTAATCACGAGAATTCATGAGTCTGAGGTAAGGATGAAGGATAAGGCTTTTTCTCCTCACAATGATCTCACAAGGTTGAATATAGAGTTTTAGGAACCCCAAAGTTATCGATCCATATGACTGTTCATCACACACGCCATCAACATGATGGTTGATTGACTCCCTCATATGAATCTTGTTTGGGTGAGATCTTCGTATCGATAAGCCACAAGTGCAAATTTCTTGGGAGCCCATACTACGCGACCATCGACACGGGGTTTAAAACAAAGGTCTTAGAGTTATGGACTTTGCTCAACTGTTTGATGCACATGTCAGCTTTTGACAGTCAATCAACTCCATTGAGAAAGTCTATTTTGAGTGAGATCTTCGTATCGACAAACCACGAGAGAAAATTTCTCGGGAGCCCATAATACGCAACCATCAATCTTTGTTTCAGCCAAAAAAGTTTAAGGTTCTAAAGGTCCTTAAAGTCGATGACCCTAATGAAAACAACTAAGCACACACGCCACAAGCTTGACGGTCATTAGTATTCTCATTAGAATCTACTCCAAGTGAGGTTTTTTTATCGACAACCCACGAGAGCAAATTTCTCGGGAGCCCATACTACATAACCTCTCCTAACTTATGTTTATACTCATAGACTCGGGTATAGAACCTTTCCCTCAAGTTTCTTTTGCAATCAAAGTATCGATCCAATATCATAGTACCAAGGAGCCACATGATATATAATATGGAAAGTGATAAAAAAAAAGCGATAAAAATAAGCAAGTAAATCATAAAGTTAAACATCCAAACTAGCGTTGAACAACCTAGTCTAGGCTTGACTCGCATAGGGGTGAACCAGGCCCCAGTAGAAATGCCAGCTGTCGCACCTCGAAAAAATACGACCTCGCAATAAAAGACCACGCGCTGGACAGACATGAGAGTTCCCACCTAATTCTCATTTATTCCCATAAGGGGAAGGGAAAGATAAAGATAAAACCCATCTGAAAAGAGGATAAAGACTAAGGTCGTTGCAACCATTGTCTGGGTTCGGAAGTTGGTTATGCAAGGGGAAGGTATTAGTACCCCTCACATCTATCGTACACGATGGGAACCATCTATGTTGTCACGCAAGAAAGGATGATTATGCCTAATGAGTTACTTACTAAAGGAAAAGAGTTTAAATATAAGTTTGATTGATCCTAGGTGCTCGGTAAGGATTGAGATCCTTGTGCCTACATACTCCCTCGTGCAATGGGAAAGTCAAAGCCTCGTAGTTCGGCCTACTATGGGTGGCTGGTTGTTGATTTAATTACATTTCTTTCATAAAAGTATTTAGGAGTCGAATTGCACTAAAGACTATGGGTAGAGGTGATTATTCCAAACCAACAAGACGAGCATCTTGCGACTAAATAATTGGAGCGAGTAACGGGATGCCCATTATCCTCCTTTAAACTACTTAAGGCTCGTGGCATACAACTCTTATCGTATTATTAACGTATTTTATTACCTAATAATGTTTGATGTTGGATCAAAGGTTTGGATTTAAAAGAGACATTTTGGTTATTTGAGGTTTAATGGCGATGCGCAAAGCACTTGACTTACGTGTGAATACAAATGAAGGTTTATTTGTTGGTTTGTTAGCAAGGCACAATGCGCTCGACTCACAAGGTTAGGTGGAAACGATTCCTAGTACCCAAGGGTGCTTCTAGCAATCGAAACGATAACCGAAAATATAAAGTGCAAGTGTGAGTGAAACCACTTGACGTTGGACCAAGGGTTCGTAAACTAAAGCGAGATCTAAACTAATCCCTAAGCGTGCTCCTAGCGATCAAATCAATAAATGCAGAAAATAAATAACGTACATGAAATGGGAGAGGGGTACAAAGTAAATTACACGGGATTGCACGAAATAAAAGGGTTCATTGTATTGGCCCAAGAGGAAGCGTGTGTGAAATGTCCTAAGCTATGTGAAGCCGTTTGAGCTTGAAATTAAATCGAAAGCGTCAGAATGTAGCTCTTTAACTATCTTAGAACCGATTTAATATTAGAATTATTCAATGAGAAGTCGAGCATTACTTTATGCGTCAAAATGAAAAAGGCAACCGATTAATGGTCTTGTATTAACCAAGATTTGTGGTAATCTCGATTTTTAGACTTTCATCGACCAAATACTAAAATAAAATAAAGTGCAATAAAATAAATTTCTACATGGGAAATAAAATGGTCTAATCATTTAATAAAGATTTCAAGTCGACTTACGACAAATCAAAGATATAGATGTGCATCGACCATAAATCGAAAATAAAACAAAACTACAATAAAATAACTAAATTAAATTGAGTTTCCAAAAGAGAAATAAAGTGGTCTCATCCTTTAATCGAGATTTCAAGTCGGCTTGCGACGAATCTCAAGATCTAGATGTTCATCGACCATAAATCGAAAATAAAATGACTAAATAAAATAAACTAAACTAAATAGGCATCATATTGATCAAACTTGACCGATTTAATGAAATCAAACATATTTGACGTTTTATGATATCATAGGCCCTAAAATATCAAAAGAAATAAATGAAAATGAGCCCAAACTATAATATAAATAACAAAGCTAAGCAATATTAAGATGGGATTAAAGTATGATGTATTAACTAAAAATTTATAAAGTTAAAAGAAAAACAAAAACAAAGAGAATGAAATAATAAAATAGCAAGAAGTTAAGGGGTGTAACGGGTGAACTGGAGTGTGTAAATATATCATAGGATGTACCGTGGGTTCAACCCAAAGCAACATATGAGAAAGGGTTTTTTACTTTAAAAATGAAATCAGCATATCACTTTTTAGTTTTTTTTAACAAAAAAAAAGAAACACGCACCCCATACCCTTTTTACTGTTCAGAGGAAAAATGAGACTCACCCTTCGGAAAACACTACTCAACGACACGGTTTCACGAGTTCTCACTCTATCGATTTCTACTGGTTCGGTCGTGTCGCAACACGAAAATCAACCGGCGGAAAACAGAAGAGTCGCCATCGATACATTTTTGTCCCGACGAGGGAAAGGAGAACCATCGAAGAAAACCTGAGGGAAATGGAAAAGACGAGGTCATCGCAACCAAGTCCGGGCTCACAAGTCAGTTACACAAAGGGAAGGTATTAGCACCCCTTCGTTTCCATCGTACTCGATGCGATCCACGCTCACTTCTCCGCTAAAAGGGTGTAGTCATCTGAAGCTCCATCTGCTGATAAACTCGAAAGGACTCGAAAAGAAACAAGAACGAAAACGAAAAACAAAAACAAATGGGTGACATAAAGAAATAGAATCAGGAGGGAATCGCACCCCATCTTGACGTATCTCGTCAACACGAGAATCAGAGACCACGTAGTTATGAATAGAACATGATTTGGGTCGACAAGCATTGCGTTTGTGCCTACATATCTCCTAATGAGAATCAGACCGTTGTAGTTTGGATAACTAAGGGTGACCACAGTCTTTTTGTGCTTTTTTAAGGCTTGAACTGCTTATGTCAATGCTCAGGTGTTGTAGGCTCGTCTGGCACGATTGCATTTACCGTCTTACAAAGAGACAAGTAGGAGCAAGTTCCTACGTTAAGAGTGAATGAGATGAGAAAAGAATTCCTGAAGGAAAGACGTTTATTGTTGGTTTGAATGCTTTTAGAAGCTTTTATTGAATTTGGCACAAGAAAGTGTATCCAAGTCCTTTTCCATGGAATGTGTACTTCTTACATCATTCCAAGATGGAACGAGGAAGAAGAACACCCAAGCAAGGAAAAGACCCCCAAGACTTGGTTCCAAATATTATGGCTTAAGCACACTAACTCATTGTCTTTATTAAGTGTTTTTGTATTTTGAAGTGAAGAAGTGTTTTTTAAGCTTTTCTTTATGAAAATGGCTTCAAGTTTAGACTTTTATATCATTCTAGACAAGTTCACATTACCCCAAGATGGGATAGATGTAAATTCCCCATGGAATAAGTTCATAACATAAGAAGCTACTTCAACCTTTATTAAGTTTTTTGAAATTGTTTCGAGGTAAGAAGAGAGAAAGCACCAAAGGAACTCAAAGGTAAAATGTCTAAGGAAGACTAAGCCTAAAGAAGTTATCATGCTTGGATATCCTAGGTTTGTGAGGTATGATAACTCTATCCTAATGGAGGAAGAAAAGAAGAGGAAAAGAAAAGAAAAGAAGAAAGGAGAAAGGGTTAGAAGACAAATTACTTCCAAGATGGAAGTTAAGTTGTTTCTAAAGGGGATGAGAGAAAGATTAAAACAATCACACAAACTAAACACAAATATCAAGTCAAGGTTCCAAGAATGTGCACACATTTCAAACCAAATTCAAAGATTAGAAGTTGAAACCAAATGGCCAAACAAAGCACCAATGCATACACAAATGACTTATGATCACACAAGGAGGATTATCAATCATAAAAAAAGTGAAGTGAGGTCAAACAAGGTGAGAACCAAAGTGGGGAAGTAGCTATGTCATACGGAAATCAACTCATCTTAATGATCAAAGAAAGAACACAAAGTTTCAAGTCATGCATCATAACAACACTAAATTAATTACCAAATTCAAAACAAGTCTCCACAAAATAACATGCAATGTCTCATACATGGAAAATATACAAAATCTCGATAAAAATATGGATAAATGGTCACACAAACAAGAATTCAGTAGCTTATCATGTCTCAAAAGATGCCTCAAAAAAAGTTTTCAAAGAGTGCTCAAATTGTCTCAAATATTAGGCAAATATCACAACTACGATTCAATCACACAATACATTAATAAACAAAACAAACAAATACCAAAATGCATGAACAACATCCCAAATGAACATTCACAAATCCTATATAAATGTTCCTAAGTGTATGCAAATGAGTGGCTCAAGAATCAAATGGAAAGATCATGAATTAGGGAAATAGTTCAAAGACTAGGTCAAATAAATACCTCATACAATTAAATCAAAATAAAATATCAAAATAAATGGAAAATAAAAATAAAAAATATGAAAAATTAAATAAGACATTAAAATAGCACAAACATATTTTTGATGATTTTTTTAAATGATTGGAAGTAATTTAAATAAATTGAAATGGAAAAGAAAATAAAATGAAATAAAAAAAGCAAAATAAAAGGAGCAAGGGTGTACTAGCAAGACCAAAATGAACATGATGTAGCATATGCGCGGATGGTCCGTAAACAAGGGTGGTGCAAATAGGAAAACTGGGCTAGGACCATGCGAAATCTCATTTAATCCACTCATACAATCAACATTATTTTTTTTCTTTTTTAAATAATAAAGTGAACAAATGTTATGTGACATTAAATTAATTGGTCCATTCCACTTAAAATACTACAAGACGAAAACACACACCAGCCACTCACACGCTGCCAACACATTTCCTTCAACCTCATGCCATGAAGATTTGCGAAAATAACCAGTAAGAACATGAATATGATGGAAAACAACATGCAACCGTCAACTTCTTCTCACCATATCTCTCTCAAATCTCAACGAAAATCAAAGATATAAAAACAAAAAATGAAGTACGAAATAAGAGGATCATCATCATGCCATTAGTTATTGAAAACAAACACTCTAACACAAAGATACATGGAAAACAAGTCACGGGTTCAAACAAAAATCCATACAAAAATTAAGATAAACAAACTCAAATTCAGACATAAACCAATCTCCTACCTATTGTAGGGCTCAGCTACATGCATGATGCACTCTATAACTAAAGAATGAGAGAGCTTAAAGAAGATCACCTAGTGGAGACAATTCCATTGCTTCTTCAACTTCCACTAGTAAAATAAACCCAGAGAAATGATCTTTGAGCTCCAAGGATGAAGAATCAAGTGAGAGTTTAGAGAATGCACAAACCAATTGAGAGAACTTTGGAAAACTTCAAAAATAAACAAGAAAAACCATATCTGAAAATGAGAGATTCTGAGGTAGGCTTGGAGTTTTTAAGCTTATATAGTGAACAATTAGGGTAAGAATGAGGTTATGACCGAAGTTGAGGCTTTGAGAGTGATTCCTTAGGCTTGGAGAGAAGAAATTGCAAAAATGCAAAAGGATGGTGTTAGGTTCGGATGGCTCTTGGCTGGGAGTTTTAGGCTTGGTTTTTGGATCAGAATGGTGTGTCATACTTATGGTATTATTCCAAGTAGCCTCTTTTACTTCCAACTCTACGAGATCCCCAAGCACATTTCACTCAAGCCTGATATCCTTTGAAGAATTGACACTTGGCCGGATAAGTCTCTTAGGGGAATGTCCGTCTCTTTTATCCCCAGTCAGGTTATTTAGGAATCTAATCTTCCAATAATAAGTACGACAAACGGAAATCGAAAGATCCTAAGTAAAATATTCTGAAACAAGACGGGAACTATGTCTTCATACTCCTTAGTAACAAATCGGGATTTATTTTCCCCATCCAACAGTTGTTACATGAAGATGCTAGTGTGCTTCAATTAAATAATTCATACATACATCATTTACATCATATCATGGCATACACATCCATAACACATACGACATTATAATTTACATTAAGAACATCATATCATACATGCAAATAATCTTACATAAACTAACTTTTCCTTTTAAGGATAGTTCGCAGTCAGATAAACATTACCAACTCCTTGAGACAGTTCAGAGACGATCTAAACGAAGATCTAGTGCTGATGCATAGTGCATGATGCTTTTCTTTCCATAGACAGTACGAAGACGATCTATACAAAGATCTAGTCCTGGTACTTAGTGTTGACAATCTCCTGAGATAGTTCAGAGACGATCTAAACGAAGATCTAGTGCTGATACTTAGTGCATGATATTTTCTAGAAGCAATTCAGAGATAATCGAAACGAAGATTTAGTTCTGATGCTTAATTCAAGATATTATCCTAGAGACAGTTCAGAGACGATCTAAACGAAGATCTAGTGTTGATACTTAGTGCAGGATATTGTCCATAAGCAATTCAGAGATAATCTAAACGAAGATTTAATTTTGATGCTTAATTCAAGAAATTGTCCTTGAGACAGTTCAGAGACAATCAAAACTAAGATCTAGTGCTGATACTTAGTGCAAGATATTTTCCATAAGCACTTCAGAGATAATCGAAACGAAGATTCAATTCTGATGCTTAATTCAAAATATTGGCCTTGAGACAGTTCAGAGACGGTCTATACGAAGACCTAGTACTGATACTTAGTGCAGGTTATATTTTCCCCCCAGAGATAGTTTAGAGACGATTTACATGATGATCTAGTGCTAATACTTAGCTCGGGATATGTTACAGAGAAAATTCAGAGATGGTTGAGACGAAGATCTAGTTCTGATACTTAGTGCAGTAATAAATTCAAATAGAGTCAAACGTAGACACATTCTGATACTCCTACCAACAGATACTTAGGATGGCATCCATAAGCCCATCTCTGAATACTCTGAATGGCAACTTTAAGCCCATTCAAGCAATACAATCAACCAACAGTATTACTTTGCGCACTAGCGAGTGCAAATTTCTGGGCTTAAGTGTTCAATCCTCTTCAACCTTCAAGTCACGAATGACGTACATGCATATCTAACTCCTCAGGTTTCAGAAAATTGAACAGGGGAAGCTGATGTACCCTAAAATTTTCCCTCCCATATTCAAGACAATGTGTCTCAAGAGGTCTCCTAATAGTCACAAGATTCATAATTGCTCAAAAGGATTCAAGGTTTCATCAGACAAAGCCTCCTCCTAAGCAATGGATCTGAAATTAGGGTTTTGAGTTTCTCAAGGCAAAGTGTACTTCCAAATCCTCAAGTGGACTTAATGAAATCCTACATACTTCAAAGAATCCTCATGTCAAGTTTCAAGACTTTCCCTACAAGTTTGGTCAGTGAGATGCTTAAATAATCAAAAATCAGTTAACTTGGTCAAAAAGTCAACTATGGTCAACACAAAGGCAAACTTCAATATTTTTGGTCAACATCAAGATTATGAGGTGAAATTCATCATTTGATCAAGGGTTGATCATGATTCATCAAGGAAACCTCAGAATCATCAAGAATCAGGAGTTACTAAATTAGGGTTTTTGTAGGAAAAGTCAACTGTACTTTGACCAGCCATAACTTTCACATGATTCATAAAATATTTCCCATATGAAGCTCAATTTTAAGTAAATTCAATTCCCTGCAACTTTGTGTCTCACAAGCCAAGGCCATAAATGCTTCATTTGAGAGATATATGCCAAGACATTACAGGTCCTTTAAAAAGTCAACAAAAAGTCAACTTTTTCAAAAGCTCATAACCTGAACATGGAAGACCAAATGGACATGGGACCAAAATTAGAAGTTAGAGGACACTCTAAGATGTCTAAAAAGTCCTAGAAAACCTACATGAGATTAAAATTGAGGGAGTTATGCATTGTTGAAGTTGAACAATTTTGAGGAGGTGTATGAAGCAAAAAAGGCCAAAACTCAAGTTTTCTTCAAATGGGCCCATAATTTTTCAACCCAAACTCAATTATGAGACCATTCACGACCCATTAATCATATTATCTGATTTTTGTTATTTATTTTATATTATATTGAATTTAAATCATTTAAATTCAATTTTAATTAAGATAAATCATAAAAAAATCAAGTATTTGATTTAAAAACTATTTTGGGATCAAATATTTGAGGATTATGTTGATTGATAATGTCCAAATTCGTGAAAGACCAAACAAGTATGATTATATGTGATTTTTGACAAATTTGGAAACCCTGTTTCTTCACACTCAAGCAACCCTAGAACAATCCCTCAAGGCCCAAATTTCTGACCTAAATTACACTACTATAAGTATACAACATCATTATAATACAAGACACGATTTTTCAGAGCTAGAAAACCTCTTCCAAACTTCAAAATTTCACAAATTAAAACTCACATTCAGTTTCCTTGTTGTTGCCACTTTCCAAGAGTTTTGAAGGTGGAAATCACTTACTTGAAGCATTCTAGACATGCCTCAATCATTATCATCATCAAAATCATGATCAAACGCATAAACCGATTTCATATTTTTCTTGTTTTTCTTGAATTTCGATTTCTGTTATATGTGCATTATAAATCGAATTTGATCATATATTCTTGTTTGTTTTGAAGTTTAGAATGATTATGGATGGTTGGATTAAGTTTTCATTGCAGGATTCAAAAGATGCCATGGCTAGGGTTTGAAGGTTGAATTTGGGGAGTTTCGATTGAGGCGATTTAAAGACGAGTTGATGAGATATTTGGACTCTCAAACCATATTTTTATTTTTATTTATTTAAAAAAATAGTTTTATTAGGTTTTTTAAAATTAATTTTGTAATTAGGTTAATTAATCAATCCTGATTTAATTTTCTAAACCCTAATTTTCTAAACCCTGATTTTTCATAACCCTAATTTTTATAAAAACAAATAATATATTTTCTTAACTTAATTTATTTTAATTGTCTTAATTATTATATTATTAGAAAAGTTGTATAGGACGCACAATATTATGTAATTTTATTTCCTCACACTTCTTTTTCCGATTATGTAATTGCTCCTCATATGTAATAGTTAATTAAGTTTACTTTCCGCATTTTAAATTTCTGCAATCCCCCCTAAAAGACAAATGTACCCCCTCCCATGAGGTAATAGCGTAGGACTTTACTTTCTGCTTTTATTTTATGCAAAATATTATTGTGTGGTTAGTAAACTAGGGTGTGTAAATGATTGTAGGCTTAAATAATTGGACTCAGCCCATTAAATTCAAGATAAATAACTGAAATTGATATTCACACACGTAAGTCGATTGTTTTACGATCGCCATCTGCACCTCATAGGGTTTCCTCTCTTGGTTGCCTTTAAAACATGGTCAAGTCCCTCGAATGTGAGGGTATCTTAGTAAAAGTCCCTTCAAATAAAAAATCATCAAGTCCCTTCAAAAAGATCATAGTCCTTTCGAGTTGCCTACGAACAAATGATTTTGTCCCTCAATGACCCTACGAAAATGATGATCGTCCCTTCGAATTACTATGATACCCCTACAGGTTGACTTCTATGACCATACGATGACCCTACGCCCGCCCCTTAAAACATCCAAGGTAAATACTACTTACTCACTAATAGTAAGGACAATCTTACCCTTAAAGGAAATAAATAACGAGAAAGACCAACTTAGGGTAGGTAGTTCTTAAATACTTGCTCACTCTTTCAAAAACCCTATTTACACCCCACTTTTTTTCAAAACATTTCTCAAAGCTAAACATTTTGTATATATCCATACGAGGATCATTACAAAGTTAAAGACTTATGAAAATATTTTCTAAACACACACTACACATTTTTTCAAACAAAAGTAAAGTGAGCTAAGTAATTAAGAGCCTATGGATAACCATGGATACAAAGGGTGATAACACCTTCCCTTTGTATAACCTACCCCCCGAACTCAAATCTTTTTTTAAAAAAGGTCTTTCCTGTTCTTTTATTCCTTTTCCTTATTGGATAAAATAAAAGTCGGTGGTGACTCTTGCTATATGCAACATAGTTTTTGTGAAAAGGAAGTTTTGGATTCTTGAATGAAGAATATTTCACCTCCGCCTTTAGAAATGAAGTGACTAATTCTCTTTCTTTTAATCGCACAACAAACCCCTATGACATTCAAGGAACCAATAATCATTTCTCCCTGATTATTGACACCTTTTTTGACTGCTTTCTCTCAACATATCTCCTTTCCATCTCTTGAATCTTTTTTTGTAATTTTTATTCTAACCTTTTGCAACAATACCCATCAAAGAAATCTCCTTCCATAACTTTCTCCTAACATTTAATTAAGTGTTCTCCCAAAAGTGATTATTACAAAACACCACATCAGAGTCTGTAGTGGGTTCATAACACAAAATAGCCCCATCTGAAAAATTATCTTCACCCACCAAAACCATGGTTGAATTGGTTCATTCCATAGAATTATGTTGAAAAGATTAAATAGAGCAATCCTAAGATAAATTAGGCCCAATAAGGGCATGATGAGATCCAACAGGAAAAATAGACTTCAAAACCCTCTTCTTGGGCCTTTTTTTCCTTACTGAGAAAGGCCCACAATACTCATAAATACTTCTGGTTTTATTATTGACATTAGCAACTTTTTTACTGCCCCCGTTTAATCGATTATCCCCCTTAAGATTATCAAAAGAGCATTTGACTTTAGAATCATAAGAAAAAGGTGACACACAATAATCAATAGGAGACCCACCATCATCTATCCTAAAGATAGCTCCCTTTTTCATCGCCCCTAGTCCCATGTCAAAATAGCCTCCCGAAAAATCACATTTGTCTTTGTCCTAGGTACTTGCATTTCTGCCATCACTACTAGACTTGTTTGACACGCTAACTAAATTACCAACTACCTCTAAGGAATGCTTATACACCATACCATATGTATTATTAGCGCCTTTTGAAATGATCTTTGGGTCCTCATCATTAGTGGGGCATGCATCAGAATTGTACCACCCCTTCTTTGAATCCGCAGAAGAAGAAGAATAAGAGACTTGTGTAACCAAATTATGGACCAAAGGAAGTCTAAGAGGTCTATATGAATCTTCAGACAATCTGATCTTACAAGATTTACCACCAACCAAAATATCTAAAACCTTATTGAAAACAATGTCACAAGAAGTTATGATCATAATTCTTGCTATATCCATATCAGTTGCCTTCAAAGTATTATCGTCTGCATAAATATAACTCCCGACCTGATTTACTACCAATTTAAAAAACTTGAAGTTCCAATCTTGACAATGTACCCAAAGAATTCTGATCCAAGTAACTCTCTCCTTATCAACGTCGTCTTCCTTCCATTCCCTAATGACGAAAAACCACTAGCTCCACCAACTTTTTCCTTCCTTGATCAAATCACTGATTGCTCCTTCCTCAACTTCCTCTAGAAGACAAATATTAGCTCCTAAAGGAGTAACTTTAATCGAAAAATAACCTTTCTTCTCAAAATAAGTTTGAATATTGTAAGTTATTCTGGAGTTGATCACTTCCCCAACAAATGACTTCTTGAGCCTTCCTAAATCTTTCACTTCTGCTGAGTAATGTAAATAAGGAATTGATGAAACCACAAAGGGTTTAAAATCAACGTTTTCACCACCTGCACAAAATACATTGATCCAACATAATTTTTTGATCATTGTCTCCTCCCAGAAGAAGGAGGAGGTTTAAAAACAATGTTAACTTTATAACCTGTTCTACCCTTATCGCCCTGAGATGCCCATAAGTTCCTCTCAAAACGTGGATGATTCACATGAATCTTCTTACTATCGATGATCACATTGTCAAGTTTAACAGCTAACAACCTAACATCATTGACCTCCTGAAACATAGAAAAACCGAACTTCTTCCCGATCTTGTTCGTCTTTAGCGGTATAACCACCTCCATGTCATCCCAACACATTCAAATAACTCAACTATTAGTTTTATCAAAACTCAAATATTTTAAAATAATGTTAAATAATTGAGATTAACTGTTATAAAAAGTTTTTTATAGTCAACCTATTATTTGTGTTATTTTAAGTCAAATATTTAATAATTATAATTAATTGATTGAGTAAAAACTTTTTCTATTAACAATGTTATAGTAAAAAATCCTGAATTAAAAAAAATCAAATAACCATAGAAAATGACAATTCTAACAATACTTTTTTTTTATTAATATATAATAATACCTTTTAAAAATTTAATCATAAATAATTAGCATAGTAGCTCTAGCTCTGAATCTCTCTCACATAGAAAAACACTAAGTTTGCAATTCAATATAAGAACGAGTTAGAAAGTTGAAAATAGTTAAAAATAGAAAACATTAATGCACCAGCCGGGAATCGAACCCAGGTCTGTACCGTGGCAGGGTACTATTCTACCACTAGACCACTGGTGCTTCGTGCTTCTAAATCTTACAATTATCTATTCAACCCTTATACTGTTATACGTTAATGGTGAACATTTAAAAAACAACCCAATGACTACAATTTTGATTTAATAAAACTGGAATTGGGTATAATATAAATGTATAACAATATTGTGTGGTAAATAAAGTGAAAAAAGTATACCTTTATAAAAAAAATAGATACGAATATATTCTCTTTCCAAAGTTATGTGTTTTAAATATTCTTCCTTCCACCAACTTTAATCAAAATAACTTAAGGCACAGTATATAGATTATTGAGTAGTGGATGATGATAAGATAATAATAACAAAGAAAATCATAGGGATTAGAGATAAAGTAGATTATAATATATAAATGTTAATCATTACAAGAATTATTCTACTCATATATCTTACTAGTTATAGGCAGCAATTGTGCTGCACTTAACACTAGTCCTTCATAAAACACAAACAAATGGTAACCCTTGTTTTATGGTCTCAAAAAGTAGGTATCTATTCTTCTCTTAATGAAACTTTCTTTTCTAAAATCTAAATAACAAAAAAAAAAAAAATGAAAGTTCCTTATTGCTTCTATAATTCTATTTTATTTCAACAATTCAATATATATAGTATTAGTAACACTATAGCATCAAAACTTGTTATCATCTCTATCACAATGCACTCTACCTACTCTTCACTTCCTCTTCTCACCATTCTCCTTTTCCTACTTCCATCTCTAATCCATTCTCAAATGTGCCAAAGAAACTGCGGCAAACAACCTCTCCGGTACCCTTTCGGCGGCGGTCCCGGCTGCGGCGACCCTCGCTTCCAACCACACATAACATGCAACCAACAAAAACTCACTTTCACAACACACACAGGCTCATACCCCATCACCTCAATCGACTACACAAACCAAATCATACACATTTCAGATCCCACCATGTCCACATGCTCTTGCACCTTACCTAGCAAAGGCTTCGGCTTAGATTGGAACGCGCCGTTTACCTTCGACGATAGCACCGTTTTCGCTTTAGTCGATTGCTCCATGAACTCATCATCCATATGCAAATCAAGAAGCTATGATGATGGAAACAATGCTAAGCTTCAATGTGATCAAAACACACAAATTTGTGATGTTATGTATTCTTGTAGACCTATTAGTACTAATATTAATCTCCCGATTTCTACGTGTTGTGTTTATGCACCGGTTAATCTCGGTCCGTCTTTTGAAATGGATCTTCAGAAGCTTCAATGCAGTTCTTATACAGGTTTTTATAATTACAATGATCAACAAGTTGATCCTGAAAAGTGGAACTATGGAATTGCACTTAAGTATAAGTTTAGTGTCACAAATGATTATCCTAGTTCTTGTGAAGCTTGTGAAAGAAGTTATGGATTTTGTGGTTATAGTGAAGCTTATAATTCATTTTTATGTAACTGTCCTAATGGAATTAACACCACTACAGATTGCTTCTTCATATCTTATAATCATGGTTTTAGAAATGGTAAGCCGAAATCATTTACATGTGTCTTGTGTCAGACACTAACACATGTAAATATCAGACACTAATAACGATACATCACTATAATTTTTTAATTTTCTTTGTATTTTACTATTAATTTTTAATGATTTGTTTTGATCTCTATGTTTTTTTAGGGTTTGCTTGGTTGATCTATGTTGTGGCATGGTGTTTAGTTGGGCTCATCTTGTAAGTTATGGATGGTTATTTCAACAATGAAGTTATAGATGGTTTCAAAGCTTTAAGTGTATGGAATTTTTATGATTTGGAGGATGGAGACCTATGTATGATGACTAGTTAAAAGAATTAGGCCATTTATTTCTTGTTTCTTATTGTGGCAAATATGTGCAAATGCAATTTGTATTTCATGAGTTCGAGTCTTATGTGTTTTTTATGTCTTAATTTATTTAGTCACAAAATGTCTTCTTTCTTTCACCTTTAGAATGGTAGAAGCAACGATAGACCGATAAAGGATATGGAATTGGGTTCCAAATCTTATGGCTTTTAAGTCTATCCATAAAAGAAGAATCTATACCTTTGTCAAGCACTTTTTTCTTTCTACTTTATATGTAAGCCTACAAATTTATTCTAAAGTGCATTGGCATTTATTAGGAAGTTTCATCAGGAAAGCACCATTTGCGTATATGAGTAGCAATTTTCAATAATATAATATAGGGTATTTCCTTGGAGAAGGAAAACATTTTGGTATGAGGAAGAAACAATTGGTTGATAACTTCACTTTATTTATATAAATATTTTGTAGTAATATAAGTAAATTAAATATAAAAAATAAAGATATTTAAATATTATCATGATTTTTATATTATATTTGGAACCCAACTAGAGTTTGATATAATTTATTTTATAAAACTAGCTAACTTATAAGATGTGTGATGTTATTTTATATGAAAATTTATGTTTTACCTGTAATTTAACACACCTTTCACGCTCATCTCAATAATATTATGTTTGATGTGTTGATATAAACGGTGACTCTATGGTCTAATTGATATTTTTTGATATTATATTATAATTTAACCTAGTTATATTTGATTTTTAAGGTGAGAGGTAATGACATTTAATTGATGAATTAACGAGTGTATTAATCAATGTAATAATATTAAGAAATTCGGGAATATCGATCTCGAAGACTGCATTATATATAGGATTTGGTTTAAACTCAGTTGAACAAAAAGATATTTGGGGTTTGAGATTGAGTTGTTGATAACAATAAAATTAAATTAAATTTGACATTGTAAAAAATAATATGAGATAAACATGTCAGGAATAGGAATTGATCTTAAATCCTTTTGTTATCCTAAATTGACCATGTAACAACTAAACTTGATTTCTTATAATCATTGGTTCTCTAGATTATCTATTCCTAATTCCTTAGGGAATAGACATTTGAATTTTAAATTGATTCTTATGGCTATTGATCAATCATAGATAAAACTAAGCATGTAGTTATCAACAACGATTCATGTTTCCAATTGATATTTCTACCTAGGTGATAACTAATCAAAAATATATTTATCAAATGTTATCTATTGAAATTCCTTTCTAACTGTTAACCATAGAACAATTCACAATTGTCCACAAAGCAAAAAGCATTAAGAACAGATAAAAATAAATCATAACAAAATAAAATACTCAATCATTCCAATCATCAATTTAGAATTACAAGTTTCATCAAGAATAATGACTCATATTATGGGTTTAGCTACTCATAACTTGATAAAATATATTATAAAAGTTATCAATATTATACAATATATGATCACAATGAAGAAAGCTTCAATAAAAAAATTGGTTGAATTGGCACTTCTCGTTGCTCATATTAAATTTATCTTTTGACTTCTTTATAAAAATTGTAGCTCTGGATGTTACCTTTCATGGTTGCACGTCAATCAATGTTATGAAGTTTTAGATATGATTAAACTATCGCACATACATCATGATATAAAATGTACGTGCTTAAAATTAGATTTTGTGAATCTCTAAAATTTGTCGTGTTCCTTTTTCTACAATGGTCAAATTGCATGATATTGTGAGCGTTAAATTTAAGCACTTCTTCTGCAGACTCTCTATTACAATTTTATGTATATACTTGCCATGAATCCAATATTTTCGTCAAATCATGTCCTCTCTGGCCACACAGTGATATCAACCTATAATATGTTGATTTTACTAGAATTGTAATATGTAGTTTACGAGTGTTCTTAAGCACCGAGTTCATTAACTCAATAAGGTTTATTGTCATGAGTATTCTTCGTTGATAATTCTCACCCAAATTTGAGTTTTCTCTTTAACGAAATCGCCAAACCCATCAAAATTGAAATCCGGACGATCCTACGAGGAGATCGCGATTTCAGCTGCTATGGATATATCAGTTTGATTTGAATCATTTTTAATTGAAAAATTGTCCAAACCAGTAAAATTCATATCTATTTGATTTTAGTGTTTTTTATAAATGAAACTGAACCAAAGTAATCAATTTAATTTAGTCTGGTTTGGCTTGTGGTATGAAACACTTCTTTTTTACAATGGGTCACTTTTCTCATGAGTTGGTCCATAAAAAATCAAGCAATCTCTTATCACAATTTCAATTTTATTTGATAAGATATAAAGCACATGTAACCATTATTGATAATTCTACCTTGATTCTTAGAGATGATGTTTCTATCAACTTTTTTTTATTAATAATTGGTATAGAGATCTGATCTTACCTGATCAGAAGGAATCCTCTAGATGTTGAACAACAAACGTACGGTGGGTTGAGAGAAGGTGGGGGTGTACTTGCAAGGCACTCCGATGTTAAAATGAGTATACGGTACAGAAAGGTAGGAGAGAATGATAGATTCAGAATACCTGATCCTCTATTGAAAAAGGGTATTTATAGTGTGCCCCAACGCTGGGCCAAGGTTCTTTCTTGGGCTGGATCAGCTAGGCCCAAGGAAGAACTGCCAAGGAATGCGTAGGAACGTGTAAGACCTAGCACATGGTATTGATCTTGGTCTAACTGCCCCTATATTTCAGGAGATAATGGTGGATAATTGGGTGACGTGGCGCACGTGAGGGAGGTGTTATCTCCCCACTGCTGGATAATGGGTCGCGGGACCCGCCCGAAGATTTGGGCCTTTTGCCTGACGAATTGCGCCTCTTCCCGACTGATTGGGCTTCTGCTCGACATTTTCTTAGAGGCCCAGTCCAGAACAGGATCCCCCCAAGTCGAAACTCCGAGATGGGGTGATAACTTAAGAGGAAACTTGTCGGGGATAGTCGCGAACTCATGCACGGCGAGGTGTACGGTGTGGGGTGAAACGTGTTCGACAACCCATGGGGGCCCGTTAATGAAGGCAAGGATTTGCCTTGTCGACATGATGACGTTACTCGAAAGACGAATGAAGTCGAGGTGCGCTTAAACTAGTGTCTGAGAATTTGCGAGCACAGTTCTTTGTCGGGGAAATTGTCTAGCGCGCGACATCTTCGGGTGTCGAGGATGGGAGTGTGTGCTCGACATCTTTTGGGATTCTACAAGATGATGTGTCTTGCCTTTTCGTTTTCCCTTTAATGGTATTTCACGCGTGTCGCTTCGTTCCCTGCGTTACGACACATTAAATGCTGGCCGCCCAAGGGAATCTAGGTAGCCTAGACAATGATTGCCTAGGCGCGTCCCCTTCATGCAACGTCTATAAAAGGGGGGTTAGGAAACCATTTCATTTTTCCCCTTTTCTCTCTCCCCTAATGTTTCACTGGACCTGAATCTTCTTTATCACCGGAACAATCGTCACCGTCGTCACCTCTATCGCATTTTCAGAATCATGTCAGGTAACGTTTTTTATCCCTTTTCTTGGTAATTTTAAGCTTGATTTTCTAGTTAGAACGGTGACTTATTCGCCGGAGTAGGTAAAAACGTTTCCTTCTTAAGTTGTTTTTTAGAAATTTTAGATGAATGTTTCGAGTACCCCATGAATGTGTCGGGCAAAGTAGGCATTTTCTTTGAATACTACGGGCATTCTGTGAATGTCCCGAGCGGAATGTTAGTGTATTCTTTGAATGCCTCAGGCATCCGTTGAATGTCCCTGGCAGTTTTGTATAAATATCTCAGGCATCTGTGGCGTTGTGATATGTGTGTCGAGTAGTTTTCTCCCTCGCCCTTTCACTTGAACTGTGGTGGAAGGGTGAATTTGATGCGATGTCGAATTCATTTGTTTCCTCTGCTTTTCAAGTAACACGGATCAAGGATGTCCCGCAAAAAGGAGCACGCCGTCTACATCTGGGGGCGGGGATCTCTCTTGGGTCGCCGACGAACCGTTGGAGACGGAGTCGCGCTTTATTAACGACTATACTATTGCCCACACAATCATGGAGGAACTGGGTCCCGACGAACCTCACAATTTGGAGTGTTATGCTCCTCTTCCTGATCAACGGATCTGTTCGGCGTTCCGGGGAAAACGGTTCCCTATGTATGAATTCTCTTTCCGGGAGGCGGGGATCCGACTCCCTTTCACCGACTTTCAGGAAGGAGTTTTCAGGCGGCTCAAACTGGCGCCCTCGCAACTTCACCCCAATGTTATATCATTCGTTCGGGCGTTCAAACCGGTATGCCAGCACCTCCAAATCGGCTGCACATTGCCCCTCTTCTTCTATGTCTTCCATCTGCAGCGGTCGAGCAGCCATGGACGTTACAATTGGGTTTCTTTCAAGCAGCCGATGAGGCTCTTCAAAATCTACCACGACTATGTCCGAAACTTCAAAGACAGGTGGTATACGGTGAAGCCCATCACCGCTCGTGCCTTAGATAGAATCTATATTATGCATCGAGATGCTAAAGGCACGAAGTGTCTATTGTCGAAGATCCTTCTAGAGTGGAGGCCGGATCACTTTAACCTGTCAACCGACCATTACAGAGTAAAGTCTGAGCATATGGGGTCTAAGGACAAGTTGGCCTACAAGAAGCTGGTGGCCTTTGTCCGAAGTTTTAACCTCGCAACGTGTGTAGACCGACTATGCTATCCGCTTCTGGGCGATGATGGGTTGCCCCTTTTAGAGCCCCGGCTGATTAATACTAGGGTCGTGCTCGAGTGTAAGTCGGATGAGGAGGCTATCCGACTCTTAGGTAGCTTATGCTCGAACCTTTCTTGCTTTATTATTTTCAATTCGTATTGTTGACTTGTTGTTTATTCTGCAGGTGAAATTCCTGAGGAGGGGAACTCCGAGGAAGAGGGCGTGGTCTCTTCTTCATCTGGTCGTGACGACCTGTCGTGGGTCGTTGACGAGTCTTTGGATGAGGAGTCATATTTTGTGGACGAGACTACTCCCCAACATCCCGAGTAGCACTCACAGAACACCTAAAAGTTCCTAAAAAAACTAAGAGATTTATGCCCGACGAATGCATAAGGCGCTCGTGATCTTCATCAATTATGATGATCCTTGCCGACTTATACATGCAGGTATGCATTTCTCGCCCGGTTTATGCAAATTGCACCCGGGATATTCATCTTTAAAACCTAAACACTAGCATAAAAACAGTAATCTACCCACTCTAAACGAAAGGTTTACGAGTTTTTCTACCTATCAAGCGAAAAATAACCGGGAAGATTACGGTTTAAAAAAAATTATGAGTGATGATCTATGTTGTTTTCATTAAACAATTTTTCACTTTCCTATAGAATTATATGTTAGATTTAGTAGTTATAATATGGTGGATCTAGGAATTTTTAGATATCTATGTAAATTAGAAACAAGAATATTAGTTTTATTGTAATGAATAATAATAATTTTGTTTTTTTTAGTTTTTTGATTTTCTGTTCTTCTCTTACCGCCAAAATTTGACAATCATATGTTTTTAAATAATACACAATATATAATATATAAATATAATACAGTTAATGCTGGTTTCATGGTATGTAAGGCTCCCGGACAGTGTGGTATCAGAGCCTGTACAGAAAGAAGGGGTGCATATGGTATGAATATAATAAAGAGAGTGAGTAAGGGAGAAAACCACCTAAATATGGAAACACCTGAACCAAACACTCAACCTATCACTACCACTTCTTCTTTATCGCTTCCTAAACTCTGTAAAAAGACTAATTCCCATAAAATAGAGAACCTTATTGAGTACTCTCATGTTCCAGAAGATGCTCAAATTGCCGAAACAATACCTCCTCTATTAAGTCCGTACAACATCTTCAAGAGACAACGAAGTGTTACCAGATCTATCCGAAATCTCATCTCTACAAACTGCCCTCAAATGAAAGAATACATCCAGTCATCTAGACTAGACCAATGTAGCCTAAGAGCTACAAACCAGGAGCAGTATATAGATCTGGAGATTCCTCAATATCTCATAAACCACTGGAAGACTGAAGGATACACAACCTTACACTTTGGGGCTGTCAGGCTCATCCTTTCCCTTCATGGAAGGAAGAACCAACCCGTCTTTTGCAAAATAGCGCTACTGGACTCCAGCTACCTCCACTATGAAAATGCTGTGATAGGGACTGTTCTAACTACACTTCATGCAGGAAGTGTTGTCCTCACCATCTTTCCAAACTATAACGTAAGTCTTAATGATAATACTTTATCTACAAGACTTAAAGTACAAGTCCAGATCACCGGAACTGACCAAGTTCCAGAAGCTATGTCAGCTACCCTTCATCACCAAATAATATACCGCTTACAGAATCACTCAATAGATCTTCCGATCTCAGGATGCTCTTCTGATTCCCTATTGGTTGTTACCAATAGAGAAGAAGACATACCCTCGATAGTCCAAATTCCCAGAAGAATCACAAGGGAATAATTGACTCAACTAATTCCCCTTGAATGGATAACCAACTACGAGAGACTTCATGTTGACAGACGACCTATCCAATCCCAAGAGGCTACTTTTAGAAGATCCGTTGACAAGACCGTCAAAACGATTTTCAAGAAGCCAGACGAAGGGTCGAGATCAATATCTCCAATCTTCCATACAATGATGATCCAACCAGTTCTCAAAGAAGACTGGTGCCCTGTCCATGCTGTTACAGCAGAGGGAAAACCCATCTACACTGACAAAATAGATGGCCACTTCCTCTGGGATGTTGATCCAACAAGATGTGACCCAGATTGTGACTGCTGGATGCACGACAATGATATCGACCGAGATATCATTTTTCCCAAAACAAAGAAAAAAGGAAAGTGCAAACCTCCTCCACCTCCACAAAGGAGATCTGATCCAGACAATGGTCCATGGGTAGGAATCCATGGGAAAAGGAAACCCCTCAATATCTATGAAGAAGGACTTAAGATTCTTCGGAAAGAAGGATTGCTACCACCTGATGATCTGACTCTTATTACATGGTCACCGACAGACCACTGTAAACCACTACATCCTCCAGATGTGGCCCAACCAATTCCTTGTTTTATGTACTCATCCACAAATTCAGAGTACGATCAACAATTTCCTGCTTTGGAAAGAAAGATGGATCCAATCACAGGCCGAACATCCAAGCCTTTCATTCATCCAAGTGAAGTTCAGCCAGATGGGAAGCTTAAACCTTTAACTCAAGCTGAAGAAGTTCTAAACTGGCAATCTGAGAACATGGTTTCTCAGAATGAGATTCTCCAAAACCTTGACAAAAAGGTAGACAAGATTGCTGGGAAAATAGACGAAACAGATGAGTACCTCAAGGTTTTATCCCAAAAAATGCAGAAACACTACAGGAGCTTGAAAGCCCAAGTATCCCAACTAGATCGCGATTTGCGAAAGATGTTAGAAGAGAGGAATTTTGGCCAAACTTTTGACCAAAAGGAAAGAAAGATCAGAAGTCTACAAGGCCAAGTAAAAGAGATAGATGATTTCTTAAGGGCCTCTCATGAAAGAAAAACCAAGCCTGTTGAAAACTCTTTCTTAGACCCTCCTACTTTTCCTACATATTTCAAACTACCAGAAAGGCCTTCTCCTTTCTACCCTTCCTATGTTTCATCACCACCAAACCTGGTCAAATACATACCTACAACTTACAGACCAAAATCCACCAAAACTACCACTACCTCAACCTCCAAGAAAAAAGAGAAAGTTGTTTGTTTGAATACCTCATCGTCAGAATCTCAAGATATCCCTGAAACACCTCCTCCAAAAATCCAAAAGGAGGAAAAATTTCCTGATCAAGGTTTCCAAGCCTTGGCAATTACTAGGAATTATGAATCTTCCCAAAATAATCACTCTGAATCTTCAACACAAAAGGAAGACGAATCTTCTTCAGATGGTGACAACAACTCTGATCAAGAAACGTCCTCTGATGAAACACCGAGATCCTTTTCATCTATACCAGAATCCGAAGACCATCATATCCCAAGACTCTTCATGACAAATATAAAAGAGGAAGAATCCTTTTTTGAAGAGGAATCCCCTGAAGAAACTCTAGTCCCTGAAAGGACTAGACCAAATGGCGGTCCCTGGTTCACTTTTGATGATATACCACCTAGCCGATGGAGAAAGAGACTACTGGAATTTGGAGCTTGGCTTGACACCCAAATGATGAAGACAAGTGCAGATAACTATAAAATCATTGAAGAATTTTGCTGTAGAATGACCGGAACGATGAAAGAATGGTATCATAATCTTGGAGATTTCAAACAAGATGAGTTGCATCGTTTAGAAACTACGGCTAATGTTCTTGGTGTGCTTCACCGTGAATTCATTGGTGACATGGAGATATTTGATAGGGAAAACAGACAAGAATTCTTTGAGATGAAGTGTTGCTCTCTCAAAACAAAGGATCTTGACAAACACTATCATAGGATGGCACAGAGGTATTATGTCCTTAATGGATACAATGATCCTAGTATAAAGAATACATATGTGTCCTCTCTACCACAAGAACTCCAACCAAAAATTCACAGGATGTTAGCCACAACTCAAAGGGATATTAAAACAATGAGTCTTGGCCAAATCCACCAGGTGACACTAGAAGCACTTGAAAAGCTCTGCAGTTTCCACCATCAATTCTCCGAAGTTATAGAACAAAAGTCCAAATTCACCCAAGCATGTAAGAAGCCCTACCTGGAGATTAAGTGTAAAGACAAAAGATGTAGTTGTGCAACAACAAAGAAACATCATCACAAAAAAATACACCAAATCTCCTAGGATATTCAAGGGAAAGAAAAGAAAGAATATGAAGTTCTTTAGAAAAAAAACCTTTCCGAGGAAAAGGAAGAAATCAAAGATGCTTTATTTGTGGAAAAAAGGGGCACTTCTCTAAAGAATGTCCTAATAACACTCATAAAGCTGCAAAACTGATTAATTCACTTCAGCCTCTAGAAGGAGACTTAGAATCTTTATATTCTGAACAAAGCTCTGCTGATGAAGAAACAATTTTTGCCCTCCAAGGCTCTTCCTCCGATGAAGCCTCGTTTTCAGAAAATGACGATGACACATATCTCCCTGTTTACTCCTTCAAAGAGATAAGCAGCTCTCTTCCTACTACACCACTTCCTTGTGTTGAAGCCCATATCCTCGTAACAAAGTTTTCCCGTCCGAAAAAGGTCATAGCTTACATGGACACTGGAGCCCAGATCACAATGATGAATCCCAACATTCTCCCTGCAGAATCATGGGTGACGCATGCTGCATACTTTGTAGCAGCAGATGGAAAAGTTTTCAAAACAGATTTAATGACCAAAGACAAAATAGGAATTAAATTCTTCCCAGACTGCATAGTCTGGACCAGAGTCATTGGCAGTAATCTTCCAAACAAAGATATTGTAGTAGGAATGGATGTCTATTCAGCAGCAAGTAGACTTCAAATTCTCCCCACGGGAATTAAATACAAAAGAGAATTCAAAGCTTATTCTGGGATATTGAAACTATACTCACTTTCCAAAATCCCTGCTGGCTATGAAGAAATAAAGTCCAACTTGCTCAAATTATGTGCTGACAACCATGAAGATTTCCGTCACCCAAAACCTTTATGGAAGAATAAAGACTTCTTCGTTCAACTTCCTTTCAAGCTTAATGAAGATGTTAATCCAACCAAGGCCACTCATCCAGGAATGAGTCCATCAGATTACACATTAGCCAGGGAAGAATGCAACCAGCTTCTCAAGCAAGGTCTGATAGAATCTACTAAATCAGAATGGGCTTGCCAAGCATTTTATGTAGAAAAGAGATCTGAAAAGTTGAGAGGAAAGAAGAGGCTAGTAATCGATTACAAACCTCTAAATCATTTTCTCAAAGATGATAAATTTCCCATTCCAAAGGCCTCGTCATTGAATGTTTTCATCAAAGATGCCCAGATCTATTCTAAGTTCTATCTCAAGTCAGGTTTTTGGCAACTAGGCATTGACCCTGAGGATCGTCACAAAACAGCATTCTGCATTCCTAATGCCCAGTACCAATGGACGGTGTTACCATTTGGACTTAAGGTGGCCCCATCTCTCTTTCAAAAAGCCATGACTAGAATTTTTGAACCCATTCTCAATAGTATCCTGATCTATATTGATGATGTGCTATTATTCTCAAAAGATGAAAAAGCCCATAAACAATTATTGGGCTGATTCCTTCAAATAGCCCAACATCATGGAATGATGCTCTCTGAAAAGAAAAGTCAAGTGGGGCAAACAGAGATTGATTTCCTAGGGATGCATTTTTCCCAAGGAAAATATCAACCCCAACCTCATATTGCCCAGGAACTATTAAACTTTCCTGATGAAAATCTCACAATTAAGCAGATCCAACAATTTCTGGGTATAATTAATTATATCCGAGATTTCCTGCCGAAGCTGGCGAGATACACAAGTCCCTTATCCCAAATGCTGAAGAAAAAACCTCCACCATGGGGAGAAAAACAAACTGAAGCAATAAAAACGTTGAAGAAAATCGCACAAGCTCCACCTGCCCTAAAGATTCCTGGAAATGGCAAGAGAATCCTACAGACCGATGCCAGTGATCACTATTGGGAAGCAGTTCTGATAGAAGAACTTGATGGAAAAAGATACTATTGTGGTCATGCCAGTGGTCAATTTAAAGAAGCTGAAAAACACTACCACACCACCTACAAAGAAGCTCTCGCCGTGAAAATGGGAATCCAAAAGTTTGACTTTCACCTAAGAGGCTACCAGTTTGAAGTACAGATGGATAACTCCTCTTTTCCTAAGATCCTTGAATTCAAGAATAAGATGCCTCCTGATCCTCAAACTCTCAGGCTCAAAGATTGGTTTTCTAGATATGATTTCTCTGTAAAACATATCAAAGGAAATCAAAATGTAATCCCTGATCTACTATCCCGACCTATGAAACCTATCCAGATCATCACAGTCAAACATATTTTTCCTCTGATTCTCATGGTCAAGCCATTACCAGCCCATGCATTCAAAACCAAAAATCTCCCTCCAGGAGTAACAATATCTTTTTCACCATCCCAGCTCAAGCAGTATGCCAGGAACAATCTCTTCTACTACATGACAAAAATCATAAGGAATAAACTACCTGACCATAGTCCTTATTTCCCAGACACACCTTTTCTCCTACCAATTTTAATAAACCCAAATGTTAAATTCACAAAAAACCATTTATGGTATATCTGGTGTGCCACCTGTTTGTATTTTATGCCTGTTCTCATTCCCACTAAGGCCATGTATCAACACATAATGGATCCCAAGAATCAAAAGTCTTTAATTTGGACTACTCTTGAGTGGTACTCTCCATTACAATGGTGGAGAGATCAATTAAAATCGATCATAGACGAAGTCCAAGCGCGAAGATTATCCTCTGAAGATATTAGCAAACTCAAGTCTGTTTTCTTTCTACACAGGCCTTATATGACAGATCCTGTAACTAAGCTGCTTGATTGTAAGAGTTATGTTCATCTTTGGGAAACTATTAATGAATATCCTCCCAGCCTAAAAATCACAAGGGAATTATTGGAGTATGTTAATTTCATTAATCTGTATGATCCAAAGAACCTCGATGATAGTTCAACCTGCATCAGTCATGAAAAGTTCAGGAGACCAGAAGTAGGAGAAAGCTCGACTCAAGCCACACAACAAAAACCAGATTCTCCGATGGAAGCTGAATTCTCAGAAGGACAAGTGGCAGACGCTAATACAAAATTAGCAGATCACGCTTACATGATGGATGACACCTGGCAGCGTGAGTCATCTCAGTATAAAGAGTGCTTTTCTGATGAAAATTTATCCGATCAGAACATGTCCCCCTCTCATGAACCCATTTGCAAAGACTAAATGGACAAGTGTCCTTCAAAGACCATAAGCATGTTTGTGAATAGTGATATTTCGTCCTTTTGTGTAATAAGACTACAATAATGTAATCCATAATGGATAAGTGTGTCGGGTGGTTTGGAAAAGGCATTTATATAGTATAAAGAATGCCATGCTTGTAAATAGTGTAGCTTTTGTCTTATTTGTACCTCCTTGGCTATAAAAGGAGGGTCCTTGTAACATATTTTCATCAAGCAATCACAAATAAACTCTCTTGTGTGCTTAAGAACAAACATGTTCTAAAAATCTTTTCTTTCTCTCTCAAAGCTTTAGTTATTATGTTCATATCATAAATCCCCTCAAAGATGCAAGTATGCTCTACACCTGCCTCTAAATGAGGATCTTGTGTATCAGAAAACATCTGACCAATGATCCATACTACGGTCCTTGCTATCATGAAATTTCAGTTTTAATTGTTGGTCTGTGTTATGCCTATGTTTGGCTATTTGATGACAATACAGTTAATGTTGGTTTCATGGTATGTAAGGCTCCCGGACAGTGTGGTATCAGAGCCTGTACAGAAAGAAGGGGTGCATATGGTATGAATATAATAAAGAGAGTGAGTAAGGGAGAAAACCACCTAAATATGGAAACACCTGAACCAAACACTCAACCTATCACTACCACTTCTTCTTTATCGCTTCCTAAACTCTGTAAAAAGACTAATTCCTATAAAATAGAGAACCTTATTGAGTACTCTCATGTTCCAGAAGATGCTCAAATAGCCGAAACAATACTTCCTCTATTAAGTCCGTACAACATCTTCAAGAGACAACGAAGTGTTACCAGATCTATCCGAAATCACATCTCTACAAACCGCCCTCAAATGAAAGAATACATCCAGTCATCTAGACTAGACCAATGTAGCCTAAGAGCTACAAACCAGGAGCAGTATGTAGATCTGGAGATTCCTCAATATCTCATAAACCACTGGAAGACTGAAGGATACACAGCCTTACACTTTGGGGCTGTCAGGCTCATCCTTTCCCTTCATGGAAGGAAGAACCAACCCGTCTTTTGCAAAATAGCGCTACTGGACTCCAGCTACCTCCACTATGAAAATGATGTGATAGGGACTGTTCTAACTACACTTCATGCAGGAAGTGTTGTCCTCACCATCTTTCCAAACTATAACGTAAGTCTTAATGATAATACTTTATCTACAAGACTTAAAGTACAAGTCCAGATCACCGGAACTGACCAAGTTCCAGAAGCTATGTCAGCTACCCTTCATCACCAAATAATATACCGCTTACAGAATCACTCAATAGATCTTCCGATCTCAGGATGCTCTTCTGATTCCCTATTGGTTGTTACCAATAGAGAAGAAGACATACCCTCGATAGTCCAAATTCCCAGAAGAATCACAAGGGAAGAATTGACTCAACTAATTCCCCTTGAATGGATAACCAACTACGAGAGACTTCATGTTGACAGACGACCTATCCAATCCCAAGAGGCTACTTTTAGAAGATCCGTTGACAAGACCGTCAAAACGATTTTCAAGAAGCCAAACGAAGGGTCGAGCTCAATATCTCCAATCTTCCATACAATGATGATCCAACCAGTTCTCAAAGAAGACTGGTGCCCTGTCCATGCTGTTACAGCAGAGGGAAAACCCATCTACACTGACAAAATAGATGGCCACTTCCTCTGGGATATTGATCCAACAAGATGTGACCCAGATTGTGACTGCTGGATGCACGACAATGATATCGACCGAGATATCATTTTTCCCAAAACAAAGAAAAAAGGAAAGTGCAAACCTCCTCCACCTCCACAAAGGAGATCTGATCCAGACAATGGTCCATGGGTAGGAATCCATGGGAAAAGGAAACCCCTCAATATCTATGAAGAAGGACTTAAGATTCTTCGGAAAGAAGGATTGCTACCACCTGATGATCCGACTCTTATTACATGGTCACCGACAGACCACTGTAAACCACTACATCCTCCAGATGTGGCCCAACCAATTCCTTGTTTTATGTACTCATCCACAAATTCAGAGTACGATCAACAATTTCCTGCTTTGGAAAGAAAGATGGATCCAATCACAGGCCGAACATCCAAGCCTTTCATTCATCCAAGTGAAGTTCAGCCAGATGGGAAGCTTAAACCTTTAACTCAAGCTGAAGAAGTTCTAAACTGGCAATCTGAGAACATGGTTTCTCAGAATGAGATTCTCCAAAACCTTGACAAAAAGGTAGACAAGATTGCTGGGAAAATAGACGAAACAGATGAGTACCTCAAGGTTTTATCCCAAAAAATGCAGAAACACTACAGGAGCTTGAAAGCCCAAGTATCCCAACTAGATCGCGATTTGCGAAAGATGTTAGAAGAGAGGAATTTTGGCCAAACTTTTGACCAAAAGGAAAGAAAGATCAGAAGTCTACAAGGCCAAGTAAAAGAGATAGATGATTTCTTAAGGGCCTCTCATGAAAGAAACACCAAGCCTGTTGAAAACTCTTTCTTAGACCCTCCTACTTTTCCTACATATTTCAAACTACCAGAAAGGCCTTCTCCTTTCTACCTTTCCTATGTTTCATCACCACCAAACCTGGTCAAATACATACCTACAACTTACAGACCAAAATCCACCAAAACTACCACTACCTCAACCTCCAAGAAAAAAGAGAAAGTTGTTTGTTTGAATACCTCATCGTCAGAATCTCAAGATATCCCTGAAACACCTCCTCCAAAAATCCAAAAGGAGGAAAAATTTCCTGATCAAGGTTTCCAAGCCTTGGCAATTACTAGGAATTATGAATCTTCCCAAAATAATCACTCTGAATCTTCAACACAAAAGGAAGACGAATCTTCTTCAGATGGTGACAACAACTCTGATCAAGAAACGTCCTCTGATGAAACACCGAGATACTTTTCATCTATACCAGAATCCGAAGACCATCATATCCCAAGACTCTTCATGACAAATATAAAAGAGGAAGAATCCTTTTTTGAAGAGGAATCCCCTGAAGAAACTCTAGTCCCTGAAAGGACTAGACCAAATGGCGGTCCCTGGTTCACTTTTGATGATATACCACCTAGCCGATGGAGAAAGAGACTACTGGAATTTGGAGCTTGGCTTGACACCCAAATGATGAAGACAAGTGCAGATAACTATAAAATCATTGAAGAATTTTGCTGTAGAATGACCGGAACGATGAAAGAATGGTATCATAATCTTGGAGATTTCAAACAAGATGAGTTGCATCGTTTAGAAACTACGGCTAATGTTCTTGGTGTGCTTCACCGTGAATTCATTGGTGACATGAAGATATTTGATAGGAAAAACAGACAAGAATTCTTTGAGATGAAGTGTTGCTCTCTCAAAACAAAGGATCTTGACAAACACTTTCATAGGATGGCACAGAGGTATTATGTCCTTAATGGATACAATGATCCTAGTCTAAAGAATACATATGTGTCCTCTCTACCACAAGAACTCCAACCAGAAATTCACAGGATGTTAGCCACAACTCAAAGGGATATTAAAACAATGAGTCTTGGCCAAATCCACCAGGTGACACTAGAAGCACTTGAAAAGCTCTGCAGTTTCCACCATCAATTCTCCGAAGTTATAGAACAAAAGTCCAAATTCACCCAAGCATGTAAGAAGCCCTACCTGGAGATTAAGTGTAAAGACAAAAGATGTAGTTGTGCAACAACAAAGAAACATCATCACAAAAAATACACCAAATCTCCTAGGATATTCAAGGGAAAGAAAAGAAAGAATATGAAGTTCTTTAGAAAAAAACCTTTCCGAGGAAAAGGAAGAAATCAAAGATGCTTTATTTGTGGAAAAAAGGGGCACTTCTCTAAAGAATGTCCTAATAACACTCATAAAGCTGCAAAACTGATTAATTCACTTCAGCCTCTAGAAGGAGACTTAGAATCTTTATATTCTGAACAAAGCTCTGCTGATGAAGAAACAATTTTTGCCCTTCAAGGCTCTTCCTCCGATGAAGCCTCGTTTTCAGAAAATGACGATGACACATATCTCCATGTTTACTCCTTCAAAGAGATAAGCAGCTCTCTTCCTACTACACCACTTCCTTGTGTTGAAGCCCATATCCTCGCAACAAAGTTTTCCTGTCCGAAAAAGGTCATAGCTTACATGGACACTGGAGCCCTGATCACAATGATGAATCCCAACATTCTCCCTGCAGAATCATGGGTGACGCATGCTGCATACTTTGTAGCAGCAGATGGAAAAGTTTTCAAAACAGATTTAATGACCAAAGACAAAATAGGAATTAAATTCTTCCCAGACTGCATAGTCTGGACCAGAGTCATTGGCAGTAATCTTCCAAACAAAGATATTGTAGTAGGAATGGATGTCTATTCAGCAGCAAGTAGACTTCAAATTCTCCCCACGGGAATTAAATACAAAAGAGAATTCAAAGCTTATTCTGGGATATTGAAACTATACTCACTTTCCAAAATCCCTGCTGGCTATGAAGAAATAAAGTCCAACTTGCTCAAATTATGTGCTGACAACCATGAAGATTTCCGTCACCCAAAACCTCTATGGAAGAATAAAGACTTCTTCGTTCAACTTCCTTTCAAGCTTAATGAAGATGTTAATCCAACCAAGGCCACTCATCCAGGAATGAGTCCATCAGATTACACATTAGCCAGGGAAGAATGCAACCAGCTTCTCAAGCAAGGTCTGATAGAATCTACTAAATCAGAATGGGCTTGCCAAGCATTTTATGTGGAAAAGAGATCTGAAAAGTTGAGAGGAAAGAAGAGGCTAGTAATCGATTACAAACCTCTAAATCATTTTCTCAAAGATGATAAATTTCCCATTCCAAAGGCCTCGTCATTGAATGTTTTCATCAAAGATGCCCATATCTATTCTAAGTTCGATCTCAAGTCAGGTTTTTGGCAACTAGGCATTGACCCTGAGGATCGTCACAAAACAGCATTCTGCATTCCTAATGCCCAGTACCAATGGACGGTGTTACCATTTGGACTTAAGGTGGCCCCATCTCTCTTTCAAAAAGCCATGACTAGAATTTTTGAACCCATTCTCAATAGTATCCTGATCTATATTGATGATGTGCTATTATTCTCAAAAGATGAAAAAGCCCATAAACAATTATTGGGCCGATTCCTTCAAATAGCCCAACATCATGGAATGATGCTCTCTGAAAAGAAAAGTCAAGTGGGGCAAACAGAGATTGATTTCCTAGGGATGCATTTTTCCCAAGGAAAATATCAACCCCAACCTCATATTGCCCAGGAACTATTAAACTTTCCTGATGAAAATCTCACAATTAAGCAGATCCAACAATTTCTGGGTATAATTAATTATATCCGAGATTTCCTGCCGAAGCTGGCGAGATACACAAGTCCCTTATCCCAAATGCTGAAGAAAAAACCTCCACCATGGGGAGAAAAACAAACTGAAGCAATAAAAGCGTTGAAGAAAATCGCACAAGCTCCACCTGCCCTAAAGATTCCTGGAAATGGCAAGAGAATCCTACAGACCGATGCCAGTGATCACTATTGGGAAGCAGTTCTGATAGAAGAACTTGATGGAAAAAGATACTATTGTGGTCATGCCAGTGGTCAATTTAAAGAAGCTGAAAAACACTACCACACCACCTACAAAGAAGCTCTCGCCGTGAAAATGGGAATCCAAAAGTTTGACTTTCACCTAAGAGGCTACCAGTTTGAAGTACAGATGGATAACTCCTCTTTTCCTAAGATCCTTGAATTCAAGAATAAGATGCCTCCTGATCCTCAAACTCTCAGGCTCAAAGATTGGTTTTCTAGATATGATTTCTCTGTAAAACATATCAAAGGAAATCAAAATGTAATCCCTGATCTACTATCCCGACCTATGAAACCTATCCAGATCATCACAGTCAAACATATTTTTCCTCTGATTCTCATGGTCAAGCCATTACCAGCCCATGCATTCAAAACCAAAAATCTCCCTCCAGGAGTAACAATATCTTTTTCACCATCCCAGCTCAAGCAGTATGCCAGGAACAATCTCTTCTACTACATGACAAAAATCATAAGGAATAAACTACCTGACCATAGTCCTTATTTCCCAGACACACCTTTTCTCCTACCAATTTTAATAAACCCAAATGTTAAATTCACAAAAAACCATTTATGGTATATCTGGTGTGCCACCTGTTTGTATTTTATGCCTGTTCTCATTCCCACTAAGGCCATGTATCAACACATAATGGATCCCAAGAATCAAAAGTCTTTAATTTGGACTACTCTTGAGTGGTACTCTCCATTACAATGGTGGAGAGATCAATTAAAATCGATCATAGACGAAGTCCAAGCGCGAAGATTATCCTCTGAAGATATTAGCAAACTCAAGTCTGTTTTCTTTCTACACAGGCCTTATATGACAGATCCTGTAACTAAGCTGCTTGATTGTAAGAGTTATGTTCATCTTTGGGAAACTATTAATGAATATCCTCCCAGCCTAAAAATCACAAGGGAATTATTGGAGTATGTTAATTTCATTAATCTGTATGATCCAAAGAACCTCGATGATAGTTCAACCTGCATCAGTCATGAAAAGTTCAGGAGACCAGAAGTAGGAGAAAGCTCGACTCAAGCCACACAACAAAAACCAGATTCTCCGATGGAAGCTGAATTCTCAGAAGGACAAGTGGCAGACGCTAATACAAAATTAGCAGATCACGCTTACATGATGGATGACACCTGGCAGCGTGAGTCATCTCAGTATAAAGAGTGCTTTTCTGATGAAAATTTATCCGATCAGAACATGTCCCCCTCTCATGAACCCATTTGCAAAGACTAAATGGACAAGTGTCCTTCAAAGACCATAAGCATGTTTGTGAATAGTGATATTTCGTCCTTTTGTGTAATAAGACTACAATAATGTAATCCATAATGGATAAGTGTGTCGGGTGGTTTGGAAAAGGCATTTATATAGTATAAAGAATGCCATGCTTGTAAATAGTGTAGCTTTTGTCTTATTTGTACCTCCTTGGCTATAAAAGGAGGGTCCTTGTAACATATTTTCATCAAGCAATCACAAATAAACTCTCTTGTGTGCTTAAGAACAAACATGTTCTAAAAATCTTTTCTTTCTCTCTCAAAGCTTTAGTTATTATGTTCATATCATAAATCCCCTCAAAGATGCAAGTATGCTCTACACCTGCCTCTAAATGAGGATCTTGTGTATCAGAAAACATCTGACCAATGATCCATACTACGGTCCTTGCTATCATGAAATTTCAGTTTTAATTGTTGGTCTGTGTTATGCCTATGTTTGGCTATTTGATGACAATACAGTTAATGCTGGTTTCATGGTATGTAAGGCTCCCGGACAGTGTGGTATCATTATTAAAAGGAGCAAAAATTATTTGTTTTGAAAAATAATATTGTATTGAGTTTTGTCATTTAAAATTAAATATTCAAGACTATTTCTTAGTAAAATATTTTTCAAACATCGTGTAAAATGTGTTTGAAATACTCAACATTTAAAATTGAATATTCAATATTATTTTTCAATAAATATTTTTCAAACATCATATAAATGTGTTTGAATTAGTCATTAAAAGAAAAAACTCAATAAAACATTATTTTTCAAAACAAACCATTTTTTTTTAATAATATTCAATTTTTTTATAATATATCATTTAATTAATTAATTTTAAAATAAATTATTTAAAATAATATTTATTTATATAATATAATTATATATTTATGAAAATGTTGTACTTAAATAGAATGCAAAGTCTGGTGGAATAAAAGTGTGCACAAGAATTGTACATTTTATTAGTAATAATTCTGATCAAGGACAAGTCATCCTCAACTCAATTGTCATTAACTTTCGAATAAATAGGCAAATTGTAAAACTTCTTGAGTCAACTCCTTCGTGCTCTATTGATATATTCTTTAGTGTAGTCTCAATAGATAGTAAATCCAGATGCTATCGATCATATGACAAGCAAATCTACATATTTTTCATATAGTCCTTGTGAAGGTAGTATAAAAGTTGCAGATGACTCTCTTTTAGTCGTTTTATCTAAAGGCTTACTTGTATTGTTTACGAGGGTTCCTAATTGTATTGTTTACGAGGGTTCCTAGTATGGTCTGTGTGATTTTGACGCTAATAATCATTTGGTAAAAAAAATGTGATTCGGTTTAGTTCGGTTGACTTTTAAAAATAAAATCGAACTGAACCAAATTAAACTAAACCAATGTGGTTTTGATTGATTTGGTTTGTTTGATTTTTCACAAGATTTTTTAAAATTATACATACACCTATTAAGAACAATATAACTTTGTATTTAATTATACGTACTTTATCAAATAACAACAAAATTCATCTTATTTAAACAAAAACTTCTCATTATATATATCAAAATTATATTAGACAAAAGTAAAATAAAAAAACATAAAATAGTAATATACAATAATTTAAATATTTTTTATATAGAAAAGAAAAACGTAGGAGATGAAAAAGAAAAAATATAAAAGATGCAAAATTAGAGAAAGAATATGTAAGAAAAACATAATTAAAAGAGAAAATAATAACATAAAAACGAAAAAATGAAAAAGAAATAACATAAAAAAAGAGAATGAAATAGAAAAGGTGAGACATACATAGAAAATAAGATGAGAAGAATGTGTGATACTATTATGAAAGATTTGAGAAAGTTTAAACTAAAACTCTAAATGTGAGTAAGAGAATATTTGTAAGGTTAATACATAATAGGTTAGGTTTGAGTTTTGAATTGGAAGTGGGATAAATGAAGTTTGGGACTTGTGACATAATGTGATTTTGTTTGGTTTAATTCGTTTGTAAAATACAAACCGTAATTTTTTAAAAAAATGACAAAACACCTCCGGATCAAATACAATTTTCGCAGATTCAATTTAGATTAGTTTAATTTTGAACACCAATATCTTACTCGTTATAGAGAATCGAAACGTAGTCCTCTCTACTAAATTCACTATCATTCACCACTAGACCATCTAATAATTAGTTAACTAGTGATAATATTATGTTATAATATTATGTTATGCAGTTACAATTAAATTATTTCGTTGTTTGAAACACTTTTTTTTTTTAAATTATTTATAAGAATTTATCCTGTTTAAGTGTGAAGCCTTCAAATTTCATTTTTCTATACCTCCTTATAAAACCTTTTTATGTCATTTTGTAAGAAAACTTATTTTTTAATATGGTACAAAATCAATTCCAAACAAATATTCAAGCTTGTAAACGTTAAAGTGGGCATCAAAAATACTTCAACCCTATTATGGATGAGTTTTTCATAAAAATGAGATAGTTCATCTAATTCATATTCTAAAATCCCCAACAAAATAATGACATTAAATACTTCAACACTAATATGAATGATTTTCCATAAAAATTGGGATAGTTCATCAAAGTTGATATTCTAACTCCCAACAAAATGAAATTGCTGAAAGAAAAAATTGACATTGATTAGAAGTACCTAGTACTATACTTTTTAAAAATAAACTCCTAGGGCAAAACTCTTTTAGTTACTTCGTATTTGATTAACATAATATCATCTAAGGTCCTTAATTTTCAAACTTCGATTAGTATTTTCAGATTGTTTTTCTAGTAATTGTGTTGTAAATTAGATGATTAACGCAAGATTCTTGAAAATAAATGGTCTATTTGATGCCAACAAAGTGAAAAAAGAAAACAAATTTTATTGAGCTTCCTCTACAGTCTACACTACAAATACAACCCATTGGTTTGATCCTTCATCAATCCCTGTAGTACACCCAACTTTCACTCTCCCTCTCTCTCCCTCTCCCTCCCCTCTCTCTCTCTCTCAATATATATATGTAACATGCCTAGACTACCTATTCTATTCTTTAAGGTGAGAGAATGGTTCATTCAAATAAGGGCGAAAACAACGAACTGATAGGTTGAGCAAAACCGCCTCGAAAGAAGGCTAATTTACATAACTTAAACATTATCATGACATTTAACTTTCCTAGATGTGGTGCTTCTGTCTTTGTCATCTCATGTTGCAGCAAAGTGGTTTACCTTGATGTTGCAATTTATCCCACATGCATGTCATTTGTCTCGGCGATTGGTAATGCGCGGTGTAGTAATCTTCAATGCAACCGAATTGGCAGAACTTGAAGCTGTGAACATATTCTACTTCTTTTGAGCTGTTGAATTTCTCTACCCACATTCCCATGCTCACATCTTCCATTTTAAATAACTGCATCGAGTCAGAGTTAGTTAACGGTCAAGAGATTATCGCGGCATGTATCAGAAGATTCAAAAGACAGACTTACTTTTAGTCTTTGCTGTTCAAATTCGGAAACTATGAACTGAGCAATGTCAGATGAGACGATGTAACCCGGACCGTTAGCATAGGGAGGATACTCTTCCTCTATCCATTCCTAAAAGTTGTTCAAGAAAATGAAAATTAGAAATTAAACATGCCATATGATCTTTCCAAACATCTCACAAGTGTTTTTGCCGGTAGATAAGTTCAAATAAATCAATTCAAACCGGACTATAATATGCAATTGGTGTAAAAAGAAAAATAAAAGCAAACAATCACCGCAGAAAGCAAGTAGAGAAACCAAAAGAGATGTTATACCTCGTAGGTTACAGCCCATTTCCCATCGCGAAGAGGCCTGTGGTGGTAATTCATATTTCCCATATAAAGGCTTTCATCACTTTCGAATTCTCTTGTCTCGCTTATGATAGAATCCACTCTAACAAATGTGTCATCATCGCACTTCATGATATACTTGGCAGCTACGGTGCGAATCTGCAACAAACCGTGTTCATCAACAACCAATTATATAGCAACTTAACAATGTATACAAATATGAATTAGCAGCATTTTCTTCTCTCTGATCACTTACCCCGTATTCACATATAGCTATGGTCTTCAAAACAACGAGGTCATAATGATCCATGTACGGGACTATAATAATATCGCCGAAATACTCAGCTTCTTTCTTTATTTCCACATTTATATCTTTCCTTGCATGCTATCATATGCAAAATGGAAAAACAGTAAGATTAGAACAACGTGTAAACTATTTATGGATTTTTTGAATCATTATTTGTGGTGGATAAGATGCGGCCACTCTTACCAAGGCTACAAAAAACCGAGCCACAATATGCGAGGATTTGATTAGCTTATGTTGCATCCATGACTTCCTCACTGCCATACGTTCTGCAAAATGGTTTCCAGCAGAAAGGATACCAATGAAAAGCTCGACAGTCACGCCAAGAATAGGTGGAGCCTTCCATTGAGGAAGCAATTCAAGATGCATCTGCGGAGCAAAGCTAGGATGTGATGTAGGTAAGGAAGCAGCATATATAGAGTGCACATCGACGTCCCCGTTTATTGATAGTCCGGTAGCATCCTCAAGAGCAAAGCCCTGCAAAATGTGAATACAAGATTCATACAGCAAGAGATATTGAATATAGTTATGTTATTTGAACATCAAAATGACACTGCACGTGTTGTGTTGTGTTGTCTCTTACTGTTGTATCTTCTACAACTTACACATATTTCAAAAATACGCACAAAAATCAAAAGACTTTGTATCTGACATCAAATTTTGTACTTACCGTGCGATACGGAAAGGACGTAACATGCCTCCCATCCACAGTAATATGGTAACCTTCCAAGCCAGCACTTATGGTGAGAACAAATAACTTCCCTTCAGCAAAAGGAAATGGCCAGTCCACATGCACGACTTTTTTCCGACCCATTAGTCTGTTCAACCACCATGTCGCCTTCCACTCTTCTGATCGGTTATCGTCATCGTGAATCCATTTTTCACATTTCACCTGTCCATCAACTTCATAACATAACAAAAAAATCAGCAGAGAAATTAATGTCCCTTGTAACAAGACATACAACAACAACAAAGCCTGATTCCGATAAGTGGAGTCAGCTACATGAATCAAATTCCACCAAAATATTTTATCCAAGACCATGTTTCTATACAATTCGTTAATCTCGAGATCTTTCTTAATAGTTTCTCTTGTAATTTTTCTAGGACTTCCTCTTGCTCCTCTAGTTGTTTGACTCCTCTCCATCTTATCTACTCTCCTTAAAACAGAATCTGCAGGTCTTCTCTCTACATATGCTCAAACCACCTAAGCCTACTTTCTACCATTGTCTTCTCTCTACATATGCTCAAACCACCTAAGCCTACTTTCTACCATTTTTTCTACTATAGGTGCTACCCCAATGCACTCTATAATATTGTAATTTCTAATCTTGTCACGTCTAGTCTTACCACCCACTCAACACGTCATCCTCATCTTTGCTACACTTACTTTATTTTCAAGTTGATTCTTAACCACCCAATAATTGTTTACATCCTACTCTATTTCTCCATCATTTTGTATGACAGACATAGAAGGAGAAAAATATGAAACAAACACTAAAAATGCAATCATTCAAATAAGAAAATGAGTGAATAATATCAATGAAACTTGATCCTCAGTCGGCAAAAACTGTAGTATTACATTATCACCCAATGATGTGCGTCTTTTGAAAGTTGGACTTTTGAGATAGAATTTACGATAGTTAACAATAATAACCACCCTCGATTTTTTCATTAAATGGAGTTGGGTACATGTATTAATGGGTGCCATAAGCCCCTATCACAAAGTCAACATATGGATAAGTCAAAGTCACAAATTGCTATCGCTTCTTAAGTCCAAAGATAAACCACTCACCTTTAAATGCACCTTAATTGTTTGACATGCAATTTTCTTTAGTCTATGTCAATCTCTAGCTATTGGACTATTCTTCATTTGACCAGCAGCTTTCTATGGCGGCTATGTGTTTTCCACACATCCTCAAACCGCCTAAGAGAAACCTCCCATCTTTTTACAATTGAGGGCCAAACCAATTTACAACCCTCCCATCTTTTTTACAATTGAGGGCCAAACCAATTTTATCACTAATAATTCTATTTGTGAAATTGTAAGATAATACTACCTTCATAGAAACACATGATACTCAATCTCCTTTCTAATGTAAAACCTCTTATCCAAAACTCAATTGAAAAACATGAAACATGGTATTGAAAGAGTTGATAACATGACTCTCCCTAGAAAAAACAAACCTAAGTTTTGGTACCTATCATCGCCATTCGGGCAGCCGAAACCACTGTAAGAACATAAAAATGTCCTCACGCCGACTCAAGGATCAGACTTATCGCGGCCTTAAAGGCCTAATCTGCGGGGATAACGGCACTAGTTGGTGTTGAAAGACCCTAATTCAAGTATAAAACACAAACACAAACACATGCATGGATATAAAAAAAAGGACTTTTCAACCTTACCAGTTTCCTCATCAGCACGAGACTTCCATCCCTCACACCGAAGTGCAGTACCCCATTGCATCCTATAACAAGTATTCTGCTCAATAACAGGCTTCCCACTCCAATCCCCTTTAAGTCTAGGATTAAAATGCAATATCTTCGGCGGTTCTTCATTATCAACAGCTTTCAAACCCTGCAACTCCATCATAAACTGCGAAACCATCACAGGCTCATCACCATCTTTCACAACCCCAATCTTCGAATCACTCTCCCCATGAGCCCAGCGCGGTGTCCCCACAACAGTCACATGAGACCAAAGTGTCAACCCACAAGGCAAAACCATAACCCCTTTCAACTTCTCTTTAAACTCAAACCCAGAAACTGAAACCGAATTCAAACAAGTATCCGAACTGTTTTCGGCTCTAAACCCCGAAAAGCTCTTAACTTTACCACTCTCAACCTCTTCCCATAACTTCTTCCCCGAAATGTAAGCTTGTTTTGCTACCTTGTGAAGCTCTGATGCACCATCAAAGCTCCCATTAAAGCTCAAAGTTGAAACTTTCTGCAACAAAAACCCAAAGGGTCGAATTTCTTGATGATTTTGTTCTGCCAAAAGCGGCATTGAGTCGGTGAGAAACCCAATAGCAACTTTTTCAGAACCAACCCCTGCTTTGAAAGCTAAGGGAATTTCAAAGCTCATGAAGAGCATGTAGATAAGCATCAACAACGTGAAAATTTGAATCAGTGTGAGTCTATTGGATAGTGTAAAAAATTCAAGCTTTACCTTCTTCATCTTTATATTTTTGGGTTTCAATATTAACTACAAAAATGGAAGAAAAAATTTGAAATTTTGAAGAAGATGGAATCAAAAGGTTTGTTGAAGAAATTAGAAAGCTTGTTGAAAATTGGAATTTGGGGAAGAAAGAAAAATGGTTTCTTGTTGCAGTGACATATGAATAAATATAAATGCAGAGAGAACAGAGAAAGGGAATGAAAACGAAAGCTTTGATATGCGTTTCTTATTATTGTAGTAACTTGGAAAAGTTATTTTAAGGAAAGTGTAGTTTAGAAATATAAATATTTGACTCTAGATAATTTATATTAAAAATAATGTATATTCAACTTTTCTGGAATTTTAAAATTATAAAATTTAATTTTTTTTAGCATTCATTTTGGTTTTTTATTATTTTTATTTTTAGCTGTCTTCATTAAGATGATTTTTTTTTATATTTTATTTGTTTTTTTTAATTGATTTCCTCTCATTTTTCTTTCCTTTTAATATTTTTTAAATAAAGTTTTAGTTGTAAAAGGACTGATGTATTTAAATATTTTTTTAATCCCGATAAATCAATTTGTTTGATAGTTGGACAACAACATCAAAAAAAATAAAAATTATATATATATATATATATATATATATATATATATATATATATATATATATATATATATATATATATATATATATATATATATATATATAATATAAGTGTGAATTCGAATCTCTAACATCTTATTTATTCACATTTAAAAAATAAAATTTCAACAATAACTAAACTATTTGATAAAAAAAATACTGTATTTATTTTAATTATAGCATTTTTACGCATTTGTTAGCGGACTCTCATCAATTGTCAAAACAAAATATGATTCAAAATTTTAATATTCCATATAATTATATAAAAGAAATGATTTATGTTATTTCATTATTTAGAAAATAAATATTTTTTACATACATTAAATAATCAAAGTATATGCACTATATATAGACTACATACATTGATTATTTAATGTATTTAATCAATGTATTTAAAAAGTAATCTTTTTTCTTATAATAAAAATATGAGGAATTATTAATTAATGATATACTTTCATCAAATGATAGATATATTAATTATTTAATGTATTTAGAAAGTAAATTTTTTTCTAATAATAAAAACAGGAGGAATTATTAATTATTAATGATATTTTTTCATCAAAGGAGGAAAAAAATTAAACAAATCAATTGGTTAATTAAAATTGGCCAGACATTATTGGATGGAAGTTTGGTGGATATCATTTAGAAGGAGTATTCGTTTACATGATTCAAACAAATAAGTATACCTTCACTAAACATGAAAAACTTAATGTATGCTACTAGATAAGATCGGGTAAGTTGATAGAAACAAATATTTAGTTTCATTAGTCTTTTAGTATGTTTAAACATTAATTGAATTGCTTATTTACATATATTCAAATGAAATGGGCATTTAAGTAGGATAATAGGTCAACCAATCTTTCAAAAAGGTCAGACTCGGGGTTAAAAATAAGCATATGACAGACAACAAGTCAGACTTAGGCTTTGAATAATTTTAGTTGACCATGTACAAGCTTGTAAAGCCTAACTCGACTCAGCCTATTCTCACCCCTAGGAATTAGTTAATGGTGATTGATGTTTTCTTTTTCCTAAAGTGAAGGTACAATTTTTAACAATCATCTCATCAAATCAATATCACATTTTAATCAGTTGTAAAGTAGGCGTAAGAAGTACTATATCCCACAATAATTTCAATTTTGAAAATGTGTAGTTAATTGAACTAGGATTTAATGATTTTGAAAATGAATAATGAAATTTTGGTTACGTAGATACTACAAAGTCCTACCTTAATGTTAAGACAATGATTACTGCACTTTTAGTAAACAAAAGAATTACACGGTTGCTGTTTTGAAGTGGTGCAACACAAATACCAACAGATGTCAAGACAACATGTTGGGACATCTCAATCAAGAACAACATACAAATACCTGTAAATCTGCAGAATATAAAGAACACAAATAATTGTTGACCCAATTCGGTGTTAACAAACCTACATTGGAAGATACCAATCCAGGATGAAGAATCCATTAAATCGTAGCATTATCACAAAGTTAAACTCTTTCGTTTACAAATTTGGCTCCTAATCACTACCCTAATGAACATCCTTACCAAAGCTAAACTCTACGATTTACAGCCTTTATATGAGAGACCGGTCAGATCCTTCATAACCTGCGTTGCATCTGTCTTTTGCCATCACATAACCTGTCACGGTTTCTTGACCTACAAGCTATCATGGACTTGCTTCACAGCTTTGTCAAAGAACAATACAACAACCATTACCTAAAGGCTTCTGGAAGTGTGCATGCACCTATGTCGTCCTCTCTACATCCCATACTGCAGATTGGAACTACAACCCTAAGAGCCAACGACTCTCAAAACATAAACCCTAATTTTTACAAAAGAAAACTAGGTTACAATTGTCACATAAGGCATAATTAACCTTAAGTCTTAGTCTTCATATTTATAGTCTTTTATCTTAGATTTTCTATCTTTGTTCCTTGATCCAGTCTTTTAGGAGTGAAACAAAACCTGAAAAGATTTGTTACGGAATTAAACATGTTGAAGTAACATTTCAGGATGTCCTATTAACAAGATAGGACATCTTCTTTGACATGTTTGACTTCTGCAGTTTTTCTTCACCTTTAGGTTTTACCAAAATTCAGTCAAACACTAGGAGCTTTCTGTCTCCCCCTTTTGACAAATTTTTGCTAAAACCTACTCCCTGAATTCTTCATGCTTGTTGGTATGTATGAGAAGGGATTTGAAGCATGCTCCCCCTCAATTCTTTGTTGTCTTTGAAGAATAAATCTTCTTCTTCTAGGCATAAGAGAATCATTAATAAGAAGTGAAATTCAAGTTCGTAACACAGAGTATACAACAAATGTAACTCAGGTCACAAGATACAACCTGCTTCACAACTCAGATCATAAGACACAATTTAATAGAAATATAGATAAGGTGATAGAACATCATCTTTCCTTTATACCATTTTTGCACTGCTACGGCTTGAATGAACCCAAAAACTAGAACACAATTTCCCCCCTTTTTAGCCAAAACTTGGCAAAAGTAACCAAGACAGCTCCAAATCCAGGAACAACCCATCCAGACTTTGAAAAATGCCATCAAGTACTTCACTTGAAAGTAGGAAAATGTGAGACCAAGAAGTGTCACAACAATCCAATTTATAGCAAGCAATATTCTTTGATAGCAGCAAACTATCGATCAAAACGCCGGTCAATTCAAAGAGCCAATATCTCCACGAATAGTGCATCGACCAAGATTGTTGACTGTTTCTTCTTTTATGAGAACCGTCCAAGGAAAACCAGTTCCATGCAACATATTCCAAGACAATGTCCTGACATCATGTCAAATAATGTCTTTGCTTTATTGGTCCTTCAGCTGAATTAGCATATTCAGAGTATCTTCACAGGAATATGCAGAGAAAGATAAATTTTTTCAGACTGGTCAATGATTCTTTAAGCATCTAACAAGAATCATATATTTTGTATTGTCAAGTCTCCCCCAACTTGCAACAATACAATGTCACCCTTGACATCTTCATCACTCCTGGATGGAAAAACTTTGCTTGTTACTCACCACAAGCTTGGTGTTGATGATCCTTAGATCAAGAGGCAACTCCCCATATCCAAGACAATTTCTGCTCCCCCTGAGCACTTGCATAAAATGAATGGAAAACATAAGACGCATCGTCAATGTCTTCAAGAGCAGCACCCTCTGTCTAGCCATTTGCTGAGACACATTCACTTTACCTCATATGAATAAGTAACACCCCGATTTCTATATTTAATTATCTATTTAATTAATTAAGATGATTCTATGAATTAATTGAACTTTTGTGAGAACAATTGAGTTTGGTGACGCGTTGAAGTGATATATTTGATGAATGATGATTTTGAGGACTTACCGATAAAGTTAGAGTAATTAGAAATTAGTTTGAGTTTAATCAATTAAAGAAAATAAAATAATATAATTTATAGGATTAGAGGGAATTGTGGTAATTGTGAGGAATAAGTAAGGATATTAGTGGAAAATTGTATTTGGAGTTATAAGGGTTACATGGGTTAGTGGAAGTGGAGAAATTCATTAGGTACGTTTTGCTGTGGAGAAGAAACAGAGAGGCAAGACAAAGAGCTAGGGTATTAAGGAGAAGTAGAGGATTATCAGAAAAACGCGAAGAAGATTCAATCGGAAGCGATAATCGAAGGTAAGAGGTTTGTAATTGTTATTATTATAACTGAATTTTAATAATAGATAATTGTGGTGGTTTGGATTATTTGAATTAAGATGATGAATTTGAATTAAGATGATGAATGTGTGATGAGAATGGAAGATAAATAGAAGTTTTGAAACAATTAATAAGTGGTGATTGATATACGAAAGATTAATGGTGATCGGTAAGAAATTGGATAAAATCAGGAACGAAACCCCTATTACTGAAGGGCGGCGAGTGCCACCCACTAAAGTGGTGAGTGCCACTAGGCTTATGCATGTGTGGCGGCTACCACTTCACCTTAGTGGCCAGTGCCACTTTGAGTGTTATTTTAGGCAAGTGTTTTTATTAATATGCTAATATTTTATTTAATATGCTAATTTTTAAATTATTTAATTAAATGGCTGGTGCCACATGATTTAGGTGGTGAGCCACATAAAATTAAGTGGTTGGAGCCATATGAAATTAAGTGGCTAGTGCCACATGAATAAAGTGGTTGGCACCACATGAAGAACAAAAGTGGCTAGCGTCATTTATTGTGTGGCTAAGGGGGTGGCGAGTACCACACCCAATGTGGCCTGCACCATATAGATTTTTGAGGGGTGGCGGGTGCCACCTCACACTGTGTTTTCTTTTTGGTTTTCAATTTTCTGATAAATGCATTTTTCAAACTGTGAGTTTGTTTCATCTGGAATTTGAGACATTGAACGTCTAACATAATAACCTACATTGTAGGTAAATAAATGAGTAACTCCAGTGTTAGTGTCAGGATTCAGTGAGGTGTTATATGCTAGAGAAGTTAGTGTATGTGTGTTTACTGTGTGAAAATTTTTGAATGTGTTTGGAAGTGAATTGTTTGATGTCTGTTATAATAATTGATGATATATTTGTTGTGATCCATAAGTTATTTATATGCACAATGTTATGTGTTATATGTGAGTATAACTTTCGAACCACGAGCCGATTTTACATGTCAAATCAAGTATAGGTGTTCTACGGTATAAATTGATATAATGATGTCTTGAAGTGAATTGTTTAAGTGTTTGTTATGATGAATGATGATGTGTTAACTATAATGTACGTGTATGAGATATATGAAGAGAAAATGATGATTTTTATTAATGATTATGTGTTTGACTAGATGTGGTCTTATTTTATGTGTTACGCATCATGCATTCATAGCATTTGTTAGGACAAGATGTCCAGTGATGTTTTGCAAGATGAAAATTCAATGGCCATGTATATGACATGCAGGTCCAGTGATGGCCTTAGTCTCATTGTGCAGATTAAGTTTAAATTATGATGTGCTGATGTGCTCTGGTTCCAAGCGTGAACCGATCTTATTGGTGGGGATCTTTGGAGATAATGATGACTAAGTCATTAGTGATGTTCTAGTACCGCATGCATGAGTCTAATGGTGTTGCATCTCATTTAAATGTGGCATTGCATGATGTTATCTTTAGTGAAGTATCTTGTTGATGTTTTTGTGATTATGACATTTTGACATGAAGTCCTTGAAGTTGTTGTTGTTTATATTGAAGTATATGATGTTATCTTGTGGTTATTTAATTGTATGTTATATTATGTCTATTCCTTATATCTTTTATAATAATTATGATTACTCACCCTTTCTGCTTGGAAATGTTACCTTAAACGTGGGTAACTTGCAGGTAATCATGAATAGTGCGGGAAGCTTAGTAGTTGCTTCAGAATGTTTCGTTTTACTTCTGTAGAAGTGAATGGAGTCTTGCTCTAATACGTAACACCGGGGATGAGGTCGCTTGAATTAAGAACTTATGTGTTTTTGTTGTTTTGAAGATTATGTGATAATTTATGATTTATGTTTTACTTTTGAGTTATGATATAAACCTTGAGTTGTTATCAGTTTATGTGATTCTGAGAAACTACCTTTATAGTATTGAGTTGATTTTAAAGAACCTTGAGTTTGTTATGCTTGTCTGACTTGTCAGAAGTCGAAGATTGAACATCAGAAGCCTTTGGGTTTGATACATGATAACACGAATTTGTATAGATTATTTAGCATTGTTTTCGTTTATTTAAGTTATGATTTTCTTTATTTCGAACAATATTATGCGAAGTTTGTGTCTATTTTGCAGGTATTTAGTTATACTTGACTCATGGAAGAAAAGAATGAAAATGAGACAAAAAGAAGACTTTTAGCACAAGAAATGAAGCAGATAGCTGAAGATATAAAGGTTCTGCATTTTTACTGCAGGACGACCGTTACTGCTTGGTGATGCCCGTCTCAAGTGCCAAAGGCCCAGACGAACGTCATGAACCTAAGACGACCATACCAATTATTATATCAGAAACCTAAAATGCGCGCTTCAGTGCAGTCAATGGCAGATAGTCGTTAAACGAATTCTTCTCATTCAGCAAAGATTTTTCCTCAACCCTACACAATCTCAGTCCAACCCTACCAGTCAAGGCCCAACAAATATGATTCCGACTTATTCTCAACAAACTGTATTCACAGAAGCTATATATAGTAACTGTTACAAGTTCCAAAGGGAGCTTCGACCACCTTACTGAATTTCTGCCAAATTTTTGTTCGAAGCCGTATTTTTATGTGTAGAGCTTTCTATTGTTTTCTTTTATTACTTTAATTTTCATTCCCGAACCAAAGTGATAGCCTCCTTCCTTGGGAAGCTATCACCATTTATTTTCTTTCTAGGCACTGCATTTGTTTTAGTTTAAGTTTCTGCAACATTGTTTGATCAAGAGTACTTCAGCGAAGTTTCCTAATTTAATGCTTTACCATTTAATTATTATGTCGTTTACTTTTATGCACTTCTTCTTCTACCTTTCTTCGTATTTATTCAATATGTCTGGCTAAACCGTTTAACCGGTATGTGATTGTATAACTGGAACGAATTCAATAGAAGTAGGCTAAAACCATAACTCAAGCTACTTTTTGGTTTCGATTTCTTATTTTAAAACAAATTTTGTTACGAGAGTAAGAAAGTATAAAAGGTTAGAATTAAGACCATGGGAGTGTGAGATTGTAACCAGATAGCTGAAATCGAGCATTGCTTTTAAATACAATGGAAGCCCTTTAAAACCAATTAGAATCTTTAGGTTTCCAAAAAGTATTTCTAACTTGAATTGACACAGCGAGAACACTCAATTGAACTTAGGAGTATAGTAATAGGCAAGACCACGAAAGTGTGAGTCAACAACTTTTAAACCGACAATTTCTATGGAAAGATAATTTGACAAATCTTAATAAGCCGATCTTTTATTAAATTCATGATGGCGTACCAATTACATACCAATATCCGTATTATAATCTAATTTAATCTAAAATTCTTACTTTCTCGCCCCTTAAAACTAAAATATCACTCGCCTTAGCTAAACATAGTAACACCCGATAGTGCTAGGTTGATTATCGAGTCTATATGGGATCAATATCTTTTATTACTACGTGATTAGGTTGTATACTTGTAGTTAGAATCTTTAGACTCGGAAAGTCGCGATCAAGTTTTTGGCATCGTTGCTGGGGACTTCGATTTAGTAAATAGTAAAATTTGTTGTTGCACCACCTAGACTAAGGCAACCAAATTGACCCCTTTTTCTCGATTGTATGCCCAGTACTCGCTCCCGAGGCGAAGACTTAGAACCCCAAATCGACGAAGTTGAGCGTTTCTTAAGCTCGAGACGTCGAACCGAAACCAACGAAACCCTTTTACATGAAGATCATATACCTAAACCAGTTGAAGAACCGATCATGGCCGAAGAAAATGGAACACCACTGCGACATTCACTCAAGTCCTATGCGACTCCAACTCAACAAGAACCGCACAATAGTATTTCCGCACTAGCCATTACCCGAAACAACTTTGAACTGAAACCTTCATTGTTGCAAGTTGTATAATAGAACCATTTTTTTGGAAATCCTACGGACGACCCTAATGAACATCTGACAAAGTTTGTGAAATACATAGATACCGTGAAAGCAAATGGTGTAACTTAAGACGCAATAAGATTGAGACTTTTTTCATTCTCTTTAAGAGACAGAGCTTGGGCATGGTTGCAATATCTACTAGCCAACTCTATTACAACATGGGCAGAACTGAAGAATGCCTTCCTATTACGTTATTTCCCGCCAAGCAAGACAACTATGTTGAAAGCTCATATTAACGGATTTCGACAGAAAGATGCCGAATCACTTTATGAAGCGTGGGAAAAATACAAGGATCTATTGAGATTATGTCCACACCATGGGTTTGAAAATTGGGTGACCATCATTACCTTCTACAATGGACTTATATATAACACGAGGATGACGATATACGCTGTCGTAGGTGGCGCTCTTATGTATAAATCATACGATGAAGCCTACAACCTCATTGAGAACATGGCTCAAAACCATTAACAATGGGGAGGTGAAAGAACAATTGTAGAGAATAACCAAAATAAGGGAGGAATGTATGAAGTGAGTTATTTAGATCACGTAAATTCTAAGATGGATGCAATCTCCCAGGAGATTGATGATAACTTGACCATAACACGACCAACCATCATGGCTGCCGTAACTCCTAATTGCAAAATTTGTGGAATCCCAGGACACACACATTCAGAATGTAAACTTCTTGCCAGATTAACCACATACTAGGTGAACTATGCTCAAGGAAATCTGTATTCTAATACCTACAACCCAGGATGGAAGAATCATCTGAATTTCTCTTACAAGAATAATAACGCCTTGTATGCGCCTAACCAAGCACCAACTGTACCACCGGGATACCAAAAAGTTGCGGCACCCAATCCAAATACTCCTAGGAAATCCAACCTTGAACTGATGATGGAAAACTTCATAGTCACACAAACTCAAACAAATAAAGAATTCCTGAACCAGAACATCCATACTAGTGATCAGATCAAACAATTGGTGACAAAAGTAGACGTTTTAGCTACTCATAACAAGATGTTAGAAACCCATATTTCTCAAGTAGCCCAACAAAAAGCATCCACTGCTGCCCCAGCTGGAACGTTTCCTGGAAAGCCACAACCAAATCCTAAAGGTCATGCAAATGCAGTTATACTATGAAGCAAAAAATAATTGGACGGACCTGTCGATCCTAGAACTGAAAACCCATCCATGTACCAAAAGCCTGAAAAATCAATTGAAAAGAATGATAAACCACAGAAAAAGGAAGCCAATTAACAAGAGGCTGAGGAAAAGGAAAATCCTTATGTACCTCCGCCACCGTATAAACTACCAATTTTGTACCCCCAACGGTTAACCAATTCTAAAATTGTGGGACAATTCAAGAAATTTATAGAGCTTCTGAAACAGTTAAACATTGCGATACCCTTTACAGAAGCTATTACTCAGATTCCCTTATATGCTAAATTCCTAAAATAAATCTTATCTGATAAAAATAAAATTGAGGAGAATGAAACAGTTACACTTACTGTTGAGTGTAGCGCTATTATCCAAAATAACATGCCTCATAAACTAAAGGATCCAGGAAGTTTCTCTATTCCATGTGTAATATGAAAGTTCGTCATAGACAAAGCAGTATGCGATTTAGGAGCCAGTATAAGTGGTATGACTTTATCAATTTGCAAGAAGCTCGATATGGGACAACTAAGACCGACCAAGGTGTCAGTTCAACTCGCCGATCGCTCAGTAAAATTTCCGGTTAGAATTTTAGAGAATGTTCCTGTACGAATATGCCAGTTCGACATCCCAACTGATTTCATAATCATGGACATCAAGGAAGATGCTACGACCCCTATCATACTGGGAAGACCATTCCTAGCCACCGCTGGAGCTATCATAGATGTGAAGAAAGGAAGGCTGGAATTTGAAGTAGAAGAAAAGAAAGTCGAATTCATTTAAACCCAATTCCTCCAAGCTCCAGCCATACACGACACATGTTACCTTATAGACGTCATTGACAAGTGCAGAAGGGAAATGGAAAAAGAAGAGATTGCTTATTTTGATATAATGAAGATCTCATCCCCTTCAATCCTTGAAGATGATAATCAACAATAACCTTATCAGGACGGAAGTCTAAATGAATGGCTAGCTTTAACACCAGACCATATGACATGCCCAAAGGAACTTGCTCTAGAACTCAAGGTATTATCTAACAATCTTATGAAATTCTGTGATCAGGTATGAGATGTCCTAAGAGATGTCCCAACACTTGATAGGACACTTGACAAATTTAACCAAAACTTAAATAGCAAGAAAAGTAAACAACACAGAAGTTTGTTAACCCAGTTCAGTGTATAACCACACCTACATCTGGAGGCTACCAAGCCAGGAGGAAATCCACTATAAGTAATATTAATTTTAGACTTAAACCACCCTGTTTAATCTATCACTTAATAACTACCCAATGCAATTTCTACCTAAGACACACCTTAGATAAGAGTACCCTACTCACTCCCCCTCAATCACACAGTGATCAAGTTTACAAGTTTACTGAAATTGAAGACATCCTTCAAACAATACAGCTTGATCTTACTTCACAGTTTCAATCAAGTCACAAATGCACTTTTGCTTAAAAGCTCATAAAGTGGTACATAAAACACAACCTGCTATTAAAACACTAGACACCCTATTTGGTCTTCTGAAATTCGTGCTCAATTCTATGAGTTTCTGTTGCTTAAATAGGTATCTGAATTTTGGGCTTTCTGTAGAATGATCCAGCCCTAATGCGCAGCAGCTTCCACCTTGAATTAGGGTTTGTTACCTCCTAGATTCTAGGTGCTTTAGGTCTTCTGTTTTAATCTGAATCTTCAATATAAAACTCCCTACAGATGCGCCTTGTTCTGTTTTTATCCATCATTAATTAATTCCAGATAACTCTCCTTAAATATCTCTGATCAGTTAATCATTAATTAATTCTGGTAGCAGGTCTGAGATGTCTCAACATCTGTTGGGACATCCTGAAAAACTGAACTTAAGTTATTTACACAATGTCCCAACATCTGATGAGACATCCTGAAATAAGTTCATATACTCTGTTTGATAATGTCCCAACATCTGATAGGACATTCTGAACTGAATTTAACATTTCTTGTTTGGTCAAAAATTCTGCCAATTCTTAAAAATCTACATCTTAGATACGAATTCCTAGATTCAGAACTTAAAAGACCAGTAGCTAAACATAGTAACACCCGATAGCGCTAGGTTGATTATCGAGTCTCTGTGGGATCGATATCTTTTATTACTACGTGATTAGGCTGTATACTTACAATTAGAATCTTTAGAATCGGAAATTCGCGATCAATACAACTGTTGAATATCCTAGAATGGAAGTTGGACAATAGTTTGATGTTTCTATGTCAGATAAATGGTTGAGAAGCGAGACAATTACGAGGTCAGGATATTGCTATAGTGAAGGTGTTGTGAAGTGGATCAACTAAAGTTGGACTTGAGAGGGTAAAAATTAGATGAGGGAGTCACATATGACTCTATTTGCTTAAGGTAAATTTTCAAGGACGGAAATAATCTAAGTGGGGGAGAGTTATAACACCCCGATTTCTATATTTAATTATCTATTTAATTAATTAAGTCGATTATATGACCTAATTTGACTTTTGTGAGAACAACTGAGACTGGTGACGCGTTGAAGTGAAATATTTGATGAATGACAGTTTTGAGGACTTACCGATTAAGTTAGAGTAATTAGAAATTAGTTAGAATTAAACCAATTAAAGAAAATATAATAATATGATTTATAGGACTAGAGGGTGTAACACCCCAAAATTTTCCCTCCCTTTTTCAATCCATTTAGCATACCATTCTCATGCATTGCATTGCATATAAATCAAAAGAAGAGAAATCATACATTCATTGGTTGAGGCCTAAGGTGTGTGATAAGTTGATTTGCCAAGTTATGATCATTCAAAGTCAAAGAATAAGAGCCAAGGGTCTCTCAACAAGCCTCAATGGTCTCTCATAGTCCAAACAATCTCAAAGGATTCCTCAAGTCATTGGAAGAAGTGGATTGATCAAGGGATTGAAGCAGTGCATCATCTCTTAACAAAAGGGGCCAAAATTAGGGTTTCTGATTCAAAGGGCTTCCTGATGAAATTTTGGTTCAAACTTGGATTCATTATTTTCCACATAATATCAAGTATCGAGGGATGGGATATTGTCCATTAAATCATTTCAGAAGGTCTCCAATTGGTCTGTTACTTGAAAATCAAGAAATTGGGGAAAACTCAATTGTGCAGAGGATAAAGTCAACTCCTGACTTTTAGAGGTCAAAATCATGATCCACAAGTTGTATATGTTCAATGGTTGAAATTTGAGCAAGAAAAGTCAAGAGATTCATGAAAAAACTCAAGAAATCACAAAACTACCTAAAATAGAAACTTAGGGTTTCTATTTATGGTAAGTTTAGGCCATTTTGCACCTCACTTCCAAGCCATCTTTCTTCAAGATAAAGGTTTCAAACTTCAGGCCTAAGCTGACCCAATTGAAAATCACATCTTGAGCTTTAAATCCATAGCAAAAACGTCTCTATTGGATCAAAATTGAGTGAGATATGATCAATCAAAGTTTGACAAAACCTAGGAAACTTGGCTAGGAAACCAAGTCATAGGTGTACCAGATGCCAGGCATTTCATCAAGCACATGGTGTGCCAAATGTCAAGCCAGGTTTCTCCATTAAGGAAGTTTCAAATGAAATTTGTTTGAACATCAAAGTTGTTCATCTTGATCTCCTCTACAACTTTTATGTTTGAATTTTTTTTCATATGATTAATGTATGAAGAGATATGAGGGTTCAAACATGGGCCACAAAAGCTGAGTTTTTGCCCTAGGCCTGGGCTAGGCTTGACACGCCCATGGGGGAAGTTTTATGTGCTTAACTTCTAAGGAATTTTCAACCATCTTAGAGGCCTTTATTTATTGAGATTCAAACCTAAAACTTGTTCTATGATCCCCCCTCTTTCATTTGCACACAAGAGTCCACCATTTCATCCATTATACATGGAGCTTTGCATCCCTAAACATCATCACTTTCGTTGATCCTTGGATGCTAAGTTTGAAAGCTTTGTGGTGTGCTTGTACACACATTCACACGCATGTCTTGTACCTCAGTTTCACATTACCTCATTTAGTTAGCCAAGGCTCTTATACATACATATATGCATGCTTCATCATGCATGAATGTGGAAAACGTTTCAAAAATTAGAAAATTATGTTGCAAGTCAGGCTATGTTACACTATCATGTATCATCATCATCATACATCAATAATGCATACCATAGGATGTTATGAGCTCATTACAAAAGAACAAGCACACAAATCCTTCATTTTTTGAATTTGGTTTTCCTTCCTCCATTGCTTAATCCACCTCTATCTTAACTCAACCCTGGTTCTAACTACCAACTGAGGTAGTTAGAGCCTAACCCTGGATATAAGAAGCTCCATAACAGAATTTTAAAGCATCTTCAATCATTTTTCTCAATTTCACAAAAAAAAGCTCTCACATTCTTCTCCTTGATTCTCTCTGCATCCAACACGAATTCCTTCCATTTCTTCTGTATTTTTGCTCATCTAGCTTCAACAAATCATCAATGGAGTGATTGAATAATCACTGAATTATCTTCTTCTCCATAATTTATTTTCTTAATTTGAAGCTTCCAAGCAAGAATCCAAGCTCTACAAGCCTTTATTTGGATCCCTTCAAACTTAAGAACTCAAGGAGTAATATTTGGTCTTCTTACAACATCAACTTCATCAAGAAAAAAATTTGTTTTCTTCAAAAAATTTGGATCTTGTTTCTGCATTTTTAGTGGCGTTTTTCTTGATTTGAAGCTTAATAGAAGCATTGGAACTTCTGGCTAGTTGATAGGCACAAAGGTGCTTAGATTTGAAAAGTTAGGGCAAACTTTCTTGGTTTTGATTCTTTCTGATTATAAGGTGTTTGTGAATTTGGATGCTGGATATGGAACCTGCATGGCCTAAGCTTCATTTTGGTATGTATTTTGTGAGTTTCTGGGGTTTTTGCTACTACCATTCTCCTGAGAGTGTCCGGAGAAGACGACCAGAGTCTTCCCCAGCCGCTGGTGTTGCCTGAATCTCATAAACCCTAGGATCCATAACTTTAAGTCTCAACCGTTTTATGAACATGATCTAACGCTTGAAATGTTGCCAACACATTAATGAAATGCATGCTCCTCACATGCTATAATTTTGTGCCTAAAGGATTCCACGTGTGTGCACCACCATATCATAACATGTGCATCTCATATGGACCACACATCTTGCATAATTGTCTTGATTGTTTTAGTTGACTGCATCCTAAGGCTCAGATTGAGTCAAACATTTGACTGAGGTCCACCATAGTTCCTATAAGCCACACGCCCATTAGACCTAGACTCTATTTGCTTTTCACACCCCAAATTTTGGCCCATTCTTCATTTTGAACGCATGATTTGCTTTGGATACACCCCTGGCCAATTTTCTCCTATTTTCATCTTATTTTCATATAATTTTCATTTTAATTATTAAAAATCATTTTTAATCACTCAAAAATCACATAAAAATTCATAGAACCTTCTTACACATTTAAATAATTCTTGATATTTTTCATTTCCGATTTTAATAATTTTTCACCCTATTTTCATATTTTTCTTTTATTTTCTTTTCAAATTGTTTTCTTCTTAACATCTCAACTTCAAAATTTTATTTTGCATAGTTCATTAAACATTTTTCAACTCTTCTTTTTGAATCCATTCATTAACATCTTAAACCTCATAAAAATATTTTTTACACATTTTTAAATCAATTTTAATTGCATTTTGGTCCCTTCCTTTTGCATCTTTGTTATTTGATCCTTATGCAACTTTGAAGCTTTGTTTGAGGTAGTTTGATTGTGATTTTTTGTGTGAGATTTTAACAAGTTAATAGCTTCTGACTTAGGTCACTTGAGGTACAATTTCACAATTTTTAACATTGTTTGGTATGTGTTTGCTTGCTTGTGATTGAAGGTATATTTTATGATTTTTCCTTACCATCCCTTAACCTTAATTGCTTGAAGGCATTTATGTCATTGTGTGAGGTATCTTGTGAGTGTTTTCTTGGGTTGTTTAGATGTTTATAGGTCTCCTTTGATAACTCTTAGCTCCATTGTGATTTGTGTTTTCCTCTTGCTTGGGTTTATGCATACTTGTTCACCTTTGACCTAATTCTTCCATGCCTTCTCCTACTATGCTTCTTATGCTTGTTTGTATGCCTCTAACATGTTTATATATTCATCTCATTTGCATCGCATATCAATTATGCTACTGAATTCATGCATAAGCATCCATATTTATATGTTATGTTGCATATTTTATCAACCATCTCAAGTATGAAGCATCATTTTCTTATGTGACTTTCTTTTGTATGTTTGGTGAATTTTTTGAACTTGTGTGCTATGTGCATTTGGTATGCTTGTATGTGCCTATTTAACATGTAATCTTGGTCATATGATACTTACCTTCATCATCTCATATCATCTTTTCTTATTTGACTTTCATCTTGAGTTATGTTTTCTTCTTACATGATACATGCTCACTTCTTCTTACTTCTTTTTCATCTTAATCCTTCTATCACTTGAACACTTCTCCCCATTCCTTGTATGCTCATTCATAAGCATTATAGGAAATTCATTAATGATGTATGCTACTGACTTTAACCATTCATTAAGCATTAATAGATGTTCATCTTGCATAATCATTCATTCTTTCTACATTAACCTCACATAGAACCTCCATAGGGTTTAAGGCATAGTTTGAATTTGGTTAGCTTGTGTTTAGTCTCTTAGAATTAGAGGACAATCTTAGGGATGTGCTACTGAATTTAGAAGTCATGTTACCCTTAGGAACCTTCATCTTTAGTCTCTTAGACTTATAGGACAACCTTAATTGTTTCTCTTATTGTTGATTTCATATGCAATTGTCACTAACCTTTTATGTAGGGACTATGGTAAGTAATTGAGTAAGTGGATGCTTATCCATACTCATACCTCTTCTCCCTTCTCTTTTAAAAGTTTTCTCTTATGTGATTGTGAAAAGCATCTTTATGCTTCTTTGACATTTCAATTCATTTCATCCCTTTAAAGTCCTTATCTCATCTTCAATCTTTGAAGTGAGTTAGAAATTGTTCTTATTTTCTCTTCTTCTAGGTTTAGAGTTCTTCAAACCTCATTAACCCTAGGATCCCCATTGAATAATAACATAGGACAAGTCTTAGTTTCCCTTAGAGTTTCCCTTTCCCAACTTGAGTCTTCTCTCTCTCTCTCTCTCTCTCTCTCTCTCTCATCTCAAAACAAAACCAAAGCACCTAATAAAGGTCAAGCTTTCTCATGTGCAAAGAGACTTTTCCATGGGATACTTGCACACATTTCATATGGGTATGAGGTGTAGGGTATCTATTATGATGAATAATTCTTAGCATGAGGATGATTCACAAACATAAACAAAAAAACACTTCTTAATCCAAAAACAATAAAAACATCTAATAGAGTAAAATAGGCTAGTGTTCTTAAGCCTTAATCATTGGAACTAGGTTTGGGGATCTCTTCCATACTTAGGTGTGCCTCTTATGAATTCCAGTTCGGAGTGATGTAAGAAGTACATGTTCCATTGAAGGAGACTCGAATACACTCTCATATGCAAACTCAAATAAAAAGCTTCTAAAAATCTCCAAACCAACAAAAAGCATCTTTCATGCGAGAATTCTCTTCTCATCTCTTTTACTTTAAACGAGAGAACACTCTTCAACTTGTCTTTTGCAAGACGGTAACACACTCGTTCCAGACGAGCCTATAACACCTGAGCATATGCATAAGCACTTCAATCATAAAAAACACAAACAAAAAAATTTCCTCCCTTGTTAGGGGAACTACGACGACTCTTATTCTCATATACATAGGCAGTGGGGTAGGGCCCATTCGAGCACAATTCTTTCTTTTCCCTACATTGTTTCCAATTTTCATTTTTTCCAATTCTTTCTCCAGTTTCCAATTAGCAGCAGATGAAGCAAATGCTTATATCCTTTGAAACAATACAAGAAAATGTGGATCTCGTCGAGTACGACAAACGTGAAGGGGTGCTAATACATTCCTTTCACGTAATCGACTCCCTTACCCAGGTTTGTACAACATTACCTTTCCCTTTTCTTGGGATAAAAATGTATGGCTGGCGTTCCTTCTTCTTTTTTCGCGCCACTTTCGCGTTTGTACCAGGATGAAAATCCTTGGAGCAACAACTGGCGACTCTGCGGGGGATCTCTTAACCAGAGTTTCTCTGGTTCCCTATGCTAGTCAATCCTAGCATTTGTTTGTTTCTTTTCTTTGGGTGTTTATCTGTTTATTGTTGCGTGATAAAGCGAAATTATATCGTATATTTGACTCGACTTACATGAATTTCCATTATGTTTTATTCATTTTTCCTGTCATTTATATTTTATTACGTTGGTATTTATTATGCTTTCAGATAACTAGATTTAATCAGAGTATTTTGCAAAAGGAAGGAAAAAGAAGAATTAAAAGTTAGAAAAGAAAAATAAAATATGAAGAAATTAGAAAGAAGAGAAAATGGAAGGAAAGAAAAGGAAAAGAAAAAAATGATATTGGGTGGGACCCACCACATATCAAAGTAGCGCAAGCCACATTTGAATTTGGCACCCGCCACATTGTAGAGTGGCACCCGCCAATTGGGATGGGTGAGGTGGCGCAAGCCACCAACCCCACTCCCCCTTGTTTTTCTCCATAATCAACCCAGTCTTCTGTCAGTTTCGCCTTCTTCTCATTTTTCACACACGACCAAGCAACAAACTAACCATTCTCCAGTCAAGTGAAGTTTTAGGAAAGAAGCGTATTTCTCGGATGCAAAATCAGTATAAATACAAGTAGTTGTTTCCATAATAGTGATCCGGAAAATTTTAGAAAATAACAGTTTTACTTTTAATATTTCCAACTTGCTTTGTTCTTCTTCTGCATTTTTATTATTTCGTTCTACAATTTATTTCCTGCACCCAGTTTGTAATCGAATCAATTGTAATCAAATTGAAGCTTGCCGAAATCATTCGATAAGATTCATTATTCAAGCATTAATTCCAGGTTTTTTTTATTTATATGCTTTTTAGTCCATTTAGTTTATTTCGATTAAGCATGTTTAGTTTTATTATTAATCATAGGTTATGCATTTGTTTCCAAATTATGTCTAGCTAAATTATTTATATCGGTATGTAGCAAAAATAATTGGAAGGGATTAAATAATAATCGGTGTTCTTACAATATATTGTTTAGGCTGAGGTTTCTTATTTTAAACTAAAATCGGTCTTTGTTACGAGAGTAAAAAGAACAACTAAGGTTAATTTCAAGATAAATGAGAGTTTGAGAATTTAATCGGATAGCTGAAACTAAGCATTAATTCTAAATACAGTGAAAGCGCTTTAGAGTTAATTAGGATTTATTTATTTTCAAAAAGTATTTTTAAATGCAAAATGATACAGCGAGAATGCCCATTCTGATTTATTAGTATAGTCTGAATCAATAAACACGAGAGTTTGAGACGAGGTCTTTTAAATGAATATTTTCTACTGAATAATATTTTGAACCATAAATATACACCGAGAGCTTATTAAATCCCTGAAGATCGATTGCGCTGCATACTGATATCCTTTCATTGATTATTTCAATTAAAATTATTGTTTTCTTAGATTTAATTTTAGTAGCTTATAAACTTAAAATTCGATTCGCCTTAGCTAAACGTAGTAACAACCAAATAGCATTAGTTTGATTTTCTGTCCTTGTGGGTTCAATATCTTTTAAAACTACGCGATAGACTGTGCACTTGCAGTTAATACTCGATAGAATCTTAAAGTCGCGATCATTGCGTGCTTTAGTTTAGCTTTACTACTTTATTTACAACTTTACTTTACTACTTTCCGCATTTAGTTTCCATGCATCATATACTAGACTGTCTGGACTAGTTTTTTTTGGAGGGAGGGACTTACTATGAGACGAGACTAATACACAGGCTCGAGTACACCTTAGACTTTAGCATGGATAGACACTGTACTTCAATGATGTATCATCATGATGAGTGGCGGTGTGTTCCACACCCAGATTGCGACCGTCTTGAAAATATTTTGTTTAGGGGTTTTCTCCACTTCAGGATACAACCTTGATTGTTATGTGCATCTGGTGACCGATCATTGAGGACCTTAGTGGAAACATCCCTCTTCAGTGGTGACAATGGCAGACCATATTTGTTGGTAAACCCACTCGCACCCGAGGGCCCAATTGGAACTCGCATAGGATGGCCTTGTTCTCTCGTAAGAACTCAGTCAAAGCACTTTTTATATGGCAATAGTATTGTACCCTTCAGGATGAATGTACTATTGCTTCTCGATCTTAGTGTTTGAAGTTGGGAACTTATGAGGGTTGCATGTTTTTCAGGACTCAACTGAGACCTCCTATTTTAGTGTATAATTCCAAACCGGAAATGGTGAGCATATTATCAATACTCGACCTAAAAGTCTGTGATGTTGACCCTAGGTAGCACACCCGTGAGATGGGGGGATTGTTTACAGGTTTGCAGGAACCCTGACCTTTAACATACCTACTTAATTAGTGTTGTCCTATGATTTGATCTGGTTCTATGTGGTTCTTTGGTTCACAATTCTGGGATTCTCTACAGAGATGATACTATTATTATGACTCTACACAGACACTTGGCTCACTTCTCAACACCAGCACATACACATATCACTGATCACATGCCTTGAATTGTATTATAATATCATTGACCATTTATGTTTTTCTTTCTCAGGGTTTACATAGTGTTCTCGATTCTGGTCAGTTTTCTTGTCCAGAGATGGAAGATTCAAGGAAGAAGAAAATTCATTACAAGTTCTTTGATACTAAGATCAACATGCTAAATAAGATGGTTGATCTGATTACTCCATACCACATTGAGGATTTTCGGAAGCTTCATGGGGGTATTCTAACTATGGATGTAGAGTTGGATGATTCTGAGAGGAGTGGTATCCATACTTTGCTGCAGTACTATGACCCTCAGCTAAGGTGTTTCACATTCCATGACTTTCAGTTAGGCCCTTTGCTAGAAGAATATGCTTTGATCTTGGGGGTACCTCTTCAGGATCAGATTCCCTTCAACTCCGAGATGGCTAAACCTACACATGATGATATTGCCAAGGCTCTTTATTTGAGCATATTTATGGCAACTACAAATCTAAGTACCACCAAAGGCGGAGTATCTGGTTTCTTTCTGGAGTTCTTGGTGAAGAAAGCTGAGGAACTTGCTACTGAAGCTTAGTGGGATGATGTTTGTGATTTTCTATCTCTTTCCATTAATGGGATTATTTTGTTTACGGACCTCGATAAGTTTGTAGACATGAAAGCCATTCACTTATTTGTACTTAAAAATCCAATGCCCACTCTTTTGGGGGATCTTTATTACTCGGTGCACTACAAGAACGATAAGAAACAAGGAGGTTTAGTATGTTTCTGCGCTCCTTTGTTTCACTAGTTGTTCATGAGACACTTTCCGAGCACTGAAGCCTTCACTGATCCTAGCTTGATTTGGTCCCAAAGGTTAAGTGGGTTATCTGCTAAGGATATCAACTGGTTTACCATGAGGTTGAAGGGGAAGAACTTCATCACTAGATGTGGGAGTTACCTAAATGTACCACTCTTAGGAGTAACTAGGGGAATTAATTATAATTCGATTCTTCTAAGAAGGAAACTAGGGTATACATTGAAAGATATTCCTGAGGAGTTGGAGTTAGCCAAGGACTTCTACTTCACAGTGAAAGACAACCTTCCACTAGTTAGGAAAGTTGTTGGCTCTTGGAAGCTTATCCGAAGAAGAGGTGTAGTATGCTTTGGTAAGAGCAACAACCAAACGTTTCCCAAATATGACGCATGGTTGGAGAAGAAATCCCAAGAGGCTCTATTGCCTTTCTCTTCTCAAGCTCCCCCTTCAGTAGTTGAGCCCAAAACCACTATACCCTTGGAAGAGTTTCAAAAGCTGGAAGGTCTGGTGAACCAGTTCAGTATAGAGAATACTAAGGTTCACCGTTCTTACCAAAAGATGGTGCACCTTAATCAGAGGTTGGAAGAAAGAGTTCAGAAGGATGAGAAGATGGTGAAGACAAAACATAAAAGGTAGAAGACAAAGAGCTTTACTTCAGGAAGAAAGGTTTAGCTGAGATCAGCAAAGTTGGTGAGCATCAAAGGACCAAGAACTCTTTAGCTGAGGCCAATGAAGCTATAAACCTCTGGCAAGAACAATGAGAGGCTAATCTGAAAAAGCAGAAGGAGATGGAAAAAGAATACAAGCTGAAGATCGAAGACCTGCATGTACAATTGGATATCCGGAACGAAGAACTTCAGAAAGCCCACGAGCAACGTAGGGACTACTTCCAAAGGCTAGAGCAAGGTTAAAGACCAATCGAGGATGCCTAGAAAGAAATAGAAGAACTCAAAATTTGCGCTAAAACTAAGAAGGCTAGATCATAGCTAGGTCCTAGTAGGGAGAATGAAGAGGTATTCTTGCAACAAATCAGTGAGTTACATGCTTCTTTTGACCAAAGAGATCTGCTCATCCAAAAGCTAATTGAAGACCCAAGACATCCGAATGTTGCCCAACTGTTCGAGGCTGTCAAGCAGTTTAGCTAGAGGTTTAAAGATGTGGAGTTCCATACGACCTAGTTTCCTTTGATTGTACTTTATTACCCACATGCTTGTTGTGGGAATCTTTTATACTCTTTATGTTTTCATTATTGTAGAAACTTGTAACCCTTCGGGGATATCTTTTGTTGCTCTTGAGATTTATTTCATGTTATCTGATTTAGTTTAGCTTTCTGATTATTTTCTATGCACCGACACGTGTTCCAGACACTACTTTGTCATAGCCATCTTATTTGAGCTTTGTGTGAATGTTTCTTCCCAAAAGTCAGAGTCCCAAAGGCCATTTGAACTTCCATATTATTGAATACCGGGATTGGGACATAAACAACCTTAAGAATGAAAAACACAGCCTTTACATATCATGCATATCATTTCTTGTATTTTAACAGGTTGTCCGGGTTTCCTAGCTTATTTGATTATCCAGGAAGGATTGCAAACCATCACCCTCATAGGTACGCCATCCGACAAAATCAACGGTACGTCAAGGATGTTGTGCAGACTGAATTGGCTGAGCTTCGCCTATGCATGAATGAGTTCATGAACATGTTGCAAGGGGTTTCTTTGGGGCAACAAGAACTGCGGGTCATTGTTCAATGGCTTGATACACCACAAGTAAAGGATCCGGGCGTAGAAGTCAATCTAGATGCACAAGGGAATCTTGTCAATGCTGTTGGTGCGCCTACGGGAGTTGAAAGACCCCCTACTCCGGTGGGTATTCCTATTCCAATACCCCATGTGGAAGATAACCAGGCCGACCAGTTCTCACTGCTGAATGAGGACATGGGTTTTGGTGCTGGCGGTGGTCATTGTGAATTCCAAATGCTGGAAGAAAAAGTTCGGGCTCTCAAATGCAAGGAAACTTTAGGGATTGTGTCTCTGATATGAGGTTCATGCAAGGGCTGGTGATCCCACCAAAGTTCAAAGCTCCTGGGTTTGATAAGTATAACGGAAGTTCTTGTCCCAAGACCCATCTTCAGGCTTACTATCACAAAATTGCTACTTATACCAAAGATGAAAAGCTCTGGATATACTTTTTCCCGGAAAACTTGTCTGGTGGATTTCTTGGGTGGTATATGAAGCTGGAAAGAACAGTCGTCCGTAACTAGAAAGAGCTTATGGAAGCATTCCTGAAGCAATACTAGTATAACATCGACATGGCCCCTAACCGCACCCAACTGCAAAGCATGTCGCAGAAGAATTCTGAAAGCTTCAAAGAATATGCGCAATGGTGGCGCGAGCTAGCTGCTAGAGTTCAACCACCTCTACTTGAAATAGAAATGGTAGACCTGTTTATGGATACTCTCCCAGGGCATTTCATGGAGCACCTCGCAGGGTGTTCATCGAACGGTTTCTCTGACATTATATTGACAGGAGAAAGGACCGAGAACTGGATGAAGCTAGGAAAAATCCAGAACAATGGTGCCTCCACGTCCGAAACTAAGAAACCATTCTCGAATGGTCAAAAGAGAAGGAACGGAGAAGCAGGGGCAGTATATGCCCAAAGGAAGAGGGGAAATCAGGTTCCTTATTACCAGACTACAACCGTCACCATTACAGCCATAACCAATCAACCTGCACCACAACGCAACAACAATAAAGAGTTTCCCGACAGGGTTATCAACCAAGGCCTAGGACAACCGAAAGACATTTCGAGACTCCGCCCATGTTATATTCTAGACTTTTGCAAAATCTTCTACAACTATAAAGGATCCAGCTCCGAACTTTATAACCACTAAAGCCTAGAAAAATCCTGAATGGTTATGATGCTAACGCTCATTACGAGTAACACTCGGGCGCACCGGGCCATACAAATGAGAATTGCAAAGCTCTGAAACATAAGGTGAAATACTTGTTGGGCTCGAAGGCTATCAACTTTGCTCCCACTCCTAATGTTTTGCAGAATCCCATGCCTCCGCATGGGAGATCCGTGGAGGCTGTAGAAGATAGTGACAAACTGAACTTGATATGTGATGTCGACTCTATAAAGACTCTGTTATTAGCAGTGAAGAATGTTTTATCGAAGAAGGGTTTGTTACTGGGTTGCGGGGAAGTTTGTCAAGATTGTGAAAGGTCTACCAATGGGTCTGGAAAGTTGAAGACAAGTATTCGGAAACTGATTGATGAGGGAGGTATTCAGTTTGATCGAATTTCTAAAGAGGACGAGATCTATACAGTGACTATATATTTCACCCCTATTGAAATTCCAGCACTGGCAAGGGCCACACCTGTCACACTCACTGTTCCAAGACCAGTGCCATATCAAAGTGAGAGAGCCATTCCATGGCACTACGGCGCGGAAGTTTATTTCAATGGACAATGACAAGATATAGTTGCTTCAGGGACGGGGCAACATCAAGTTGAAAATGTAGGTGTTGGAAGGTTCACTAGAAGCGGAAGGTTGTTTGTGCCACAAACCTTGAGGAATAATGGGGTATCACCAAGTGACAATGCAGAAGCCCTGGCTAAGGCCAATGGTAAACAAGTTGTGTCCAACGAAGTCCTTACTCTTGATTCAGAAGCCACTTTTGAGAAAGAAGCAGAGGAGTTCCTATGAATCATCAAGAAGAGAGACTACAAGATAGTTGACCATCTTCACCAGACTCCTTCCAAAATCTCTATCTTGTCTCTACTATTGTGTTCAGAGTCCCACAAGAACGCCTTGTTGAATATCTTGAATAATGCCTATGTCCCTAAAGAGATATCTATAAACCAGCTCGAGACCATTGTCGCCAGTGTAAATGCAAGTCACGGGTTGGGTTTACATATTTTGATTTGACTTTAGAAGGGCAGAATCACAATAGAGCTTTGCATATTCCAATAGAGTGCAAAGGGGATATGCTTTCACATGTGCTCGTTGACACAGGGTCGTCACTAAATGTGCTCCCGAAAAGGCCTTGATTAAATTCGATTATAATAGCGTAGTGCTCCGGCCCAGTGATCTGGTGGTCCGGGCATTCGATGGCTCAAATAGATCAGTATTCGGAGAGGTAGAACTCCCGATCAAGGTGGAACCACATACTTTCAACACAACTTTCTATGTAATGGATATCCATCCCGCTTACAGTTGTCTGTTGGGACGCTTGTGGATTCATGCGGGTGGGGCAATGTCTTCTACCTTACATCAAAAGCTTAAGTTCGTCATGGACGGATAAATCGTTACAGTATGTGGGGGAAGAGGACATCTTCATAAGCCATTTGTCTTCCTTCAAGTAAGTGGAGATGGATGGCGAGATATATGAGACTCTGTGCCAAGATTTCGAGCCGGTCAAAGACGAAACAACGTCAACATCAGCATCAATTTCTGCAGAGAAAAAGAAGGGGATATCCATTGCGTCCTACAGGCAAGATCCCAAGGTGATTGTATCAGGAAATAATGAAGGTTGGGGAAAGATGATCGAAGTCCCTAAAAAGGAAGATATATTCGGAGTCGGTTATCGCCATACTCAAGCAACAACAACTAAAAATGCTAGAGGTCGGAATGGGCCAATCACTTTCTCCAGTATTGGATTGGTCGATCATAGCCGTATTTACGCCATTCAGGATGATGTAGCTGACAATGGATGCAAAATAGACGATTGGATCAAACCGAGTGTCCCAAGAGTGGAGCTCAACAACCGTTCGTCTGAAAATATCATCACTGTTACGCGACAACAAGAGCAATCTCCTTGTTTTTTCCTTACTTTTGTGTGAAAGCTCTACGCCTTTCCCAAGGCGTAGTAACTCATTATAAGGGCATCTTTGTTTCAATATACAATGTTTAATCATCAATAAAATGGACGATTTTTGGATTCATAATATGGTCTTCCCTGTTGTCGCACCCCAAAAAATACGACCTTACGTGATCTAAAGAGAAGAGCCGCGCAATGGGCAGACATGAGATCGCCACCTAATTCTAATTTATTCCCGAAGAGGGAAAGGGAAGATATAGATAAAACCCGTCGAAAAGGAGGATGAAAACAAAGGTCTCGCAACCATTGCCTGGGTTCGGAAAGGATGTCTATGCTTAATGAGTTACTTGTTAAGGGAAATGAGTTTGAATTATAAGTTAGATTGATCCTAGGTGCTCGGAAAGATTTGAGATCCTTGTGCCTACGTATTCTCGCGTGCAATGGAAAAGTCAAAGCCTCGTAGTTCAGCCTACTAAGGGTATTGATTGTTGATTTTATTACCTTTCTTCGAGGAAAGGATTTAGGAGTTGAATTGCACTAAAGACTATGAGTAGTTTATTCCAAACCAACAAGACGAACGTCTTGCAACGAAATAATCGGAGCGAGTAACGAGAGCTCGTTATCCTCCTTTCTACCGCTTAAGGCTCGTAGCGTACAATTCTTCTCATATTTATTAAAGTGTTTTATTAACCTACGACCACTTGACGTTGGATCAAGGGTTTGGATCTAATCGAAACATTTTGGTTTTTTGAGGTTTATGGGTGAATGCAAATGGAGGTTTATTTTGTGGTTTGTTAGCGAGGCACAATGCGCTCGGCTCGCAAGATGAAGTGGATCATAGAAAACAGAACGAAAACTGAAAATAAAGTGCAAGTGTGCAAGTGCAACCGCTTGGCGTTGGACCAAGGGTTCGCGAACTAAACAAAATCGATAAAATGTGGAAAATAAAATGCGTGCAAAGTAATGGGAGAGAGATACATGTAAGTTACACGGGATTGCAAGAAATAAAGGGTATCATTGTAGTTTGCCCAAGAGGAAGCGTGTGTGCAGTGTTTTCTAACTGTTCGGAGGCGTTTAGCCTTTTTATTCGGAGGCAACTATTCGGAGGCATTGGACCTTTTCGGATGCGTCAAAATTTGGTTCATTAACTACCTTAGAACTGATTTAATGTTAAAATCGTTCTATGAGGAGTCGAATCGTTTTATGTATTAAAATGTGATAAATTGAATAAATTAAATAAAGTGATATAAACGATAAATAATAAATTAAATTAAATTAAATTACAAAATAAAAAAATAAATTGAAGTAAAATGGTGGAAAAAATAAACTGAATTACATAGGCCTCATATTGATCGAGTATCACTGATTTAATGAAATCGGGCGAAACGTCGACCATTTGTTATATCATCGGCCAAAAAATAAAATAAAACGATAAATAAACTAATTAACTAATGGCTTTTTTTGCTTTTTTTCTTCAAGAATATAGAAATATAAAAGAAACAAATAAATTGGTTATAAAAAACAAAAACAAAAAAACTAGTTAAAGATCAAAATAAAATGACACAAAAATAAAGATAAAAACAAGACATGAATAGGGGAGGTGCACTGTATGATCAGGATGTATGAATAGCAGAAACTCAGATGGGCCAAGCCCAATAGCAAAAAAAGTAGTGATAAAAGAAATTGGGGGTGCTGTTCTGAAAACGCATGTTTGAATAGATGTAGAGTCATGTGGGCTTTGCCCATAGACACTACACGGGTTCTCCCAAACCCAAAGACAACAACATCAGGACTTTTATAAAAATAAAACTAAAAAAAAAACTTATATAAAAAGAACAATCAAGAAAAATATTAGGATATGCTTCATAAAAAAGGATTTGTAAAACTCAAATAAAATACGATGAATGGAAGAAACCCACCCTTTAGAAGGATTCACGGCAAAAAAAAGTGACAGCAAAACTCAGAGAAATAACAACCTAAACACAGCGGCGACGATCCTCTCACCCTTTCCAATCTCTCTCGCTCTCAGGTTTTCTCACTCTCGCGCACTCACGACACTCTTTCTCTCGGTTTCGTTTTCTGATTTTTGCTCAAAATCTCAATCTCAGATCTCTCTGTTCAAGTCTCTCTCGCGGATTCAGTGTTCACTCGCGAACTCTCTCTCGGCGGTGTTTTCGCGGAGGAGGTGCGATTTTCAATGGTGAGTATCACAAGTTTACGTTCATGTTGTTGAAGGTTCGCATTTTGGGTGTTTGAATGAGGGTGGTGGATGAGTTCGATGATGGTGGTGGTTGTAAACACCCCAAATTTGCCCTCACCCATTCACACCATGGCTTGTAAATCATCTCATATGCATAAACACAATCATATCATCTCACATCTCATTTTTGATTCACTGGATAGTTTCTAAGGCATCTGCACCTAGGGTTTGTGATCTGAGCAACCTCAGGGCATCTTGAGCCATTCCAAAGGCTACCAATCAACTCAAAGGGGTCCATGTGTGTTCTTATATCATATTTCATCTCCTCAAAGTCAAAAATGCAGAGGAATCACAAGAACTAGGGTTTGAGTGGATGCAGGGCCAGCTTGAACTACACAGTTGACTGAAAATTAGGGTTTTGGTTTCAGAGGCCATAACCCCAAATTTTTTGGTCATTCTTGTTTCCATTGGTCTCTATATGGTATAGGGAGTATGCATATCAATTTTCATGAAGAAATTCCATGGGGAAGTCATCTGATCAAGGGTTGACTTTTCAGACAAGTCAGTGCAAAATCAGGGCATCTGAGGCCCCCAATGACCCAACCAATGGGTGATCTTCATCATTTTGAGTGTATATGATCTTTATTTGATCATGGAAGAAGGTTGAAGTTCATAGAAATCAAGAATTTAGGGTTTTTGCAAATGTTGACTTTTTGGGCATAGTTGACTTTTCAAGAATGCATCATTTTATGTCATTTTTCAAGCCATGATTTTGGATCCAAAAATGCTTCAAATGGAAAAACTTTGGTCATGAAAGTTGTAGATCTCATCTTTCCCTTTTCAAAAAGTACAAGAACATGATCAAACTCTTCTTGGATCAAAAGTTATGGTGTGGCAAAGTTGGCAAAAATCACTAAAATTCAAGTTATGCACCAAATGGAAATTTTGCAAAACCTTGAACCAATGCATTTTGTAACTTCTAATTGACTTCAAACCAGTATGCAAACATTCTACAAGTCACAAAATTCAGAATGAACTAGGCATTGCTCATGTTTCATGACTTTTGGAACAAGATCTTCACATGTGAACCATAAAGCAAGCAACTTGCAAAAACTATCATCACATCTCACCCACTTGATTTCTTGGCTGCTGAACCAAACTAGCTCCATACACACATCATGCTGCGCAGCCCCATGCTCATTGTACTTAGCTAGAGTTTAGCCCATGCCCTCTCTTACAAGAAGTGGACTTTTTGCAAAAGTTGCCTTACCAATCAATAAAGGGCATGTCTTGTCAACTGACCAATGAGAGAGAAATATGTGGACAGTTTGCAAGTTAAACATATGAAGAAGCAAGGCTGAAACATTCCCATTACACACATACACAAAAACTCACCATTTTGCAAGTTCCTTCGAATTCCTCTCCACAGCCACAAAACACTAAAACTTTTTCCTCCATTCAACTCACCATGTATCACTGAGTAGAAACCACCCAAAGCACAAGCCTGAAACAGCCAGATTACTCCATAACCATTTCACACCCCAAGCTGCAAGTTCCTTCGAAACTCTTGCCACAGCTTGCAAACACACAAACAAACACCATAGACCTTCTCCATTCACCCTCAGGATCATAAACAACCCCTCACCATGACCTGAAAGTGCCTATTTCACCATTGCCATTTCTGATCAAGCTTGAACAGAAGCTTTCGAAACTCATCAACCATCCAACTTAAACTCCATTTGAGCATTCAAACATCATCAAGAGGTTCTAAGGAGTAGATTGCACAAGGAGAGGTGGTCAGAAAGTTCCTAAACTGAAAGCTTCAAATCTCAGGTAGCTCGAAAATTATTTTTCCAGAAATCATTTTTCTTGTTACAAACTTGTTCTTTGTGTTGTCCTGATCATCCTGATGTTCTTAGTTTTTGAAATGGTGATGAAATGAGCATTTAATTTCTCTCTGAAACCTGCGTGCCCTAGTTTTCTTTTTCTTCGATTCAGTTGATTTAGGAAACATAAATTTGTTTTGATTGGGGGTTTTGATTCGTGAGCTTGTGAGAATCATTTCTGGGTTCTTAGAATTCATTTTAGATGCGTATGAAGTGAGTTAGGGATTTTGATTGAACGGAGAAGATGACCGGAACACTGTTCCGGTCATCTGAGTGTGTTTAACGGCGAGATTAGGGCATAAGCATTGATTAGCGAAATTTGAATTCTGGCCTTTGGATTTGGCGCCAGGTCAACGCGCGCGTGTTTCCATTTGAATCTCCACCATCAGATCACTTGACTTTTGTTTATTTCAGTTTAATTTCATTTTTAATTCATTTTAATTCATTTGTTTTGTACAATTTATTTAAAATAGCAAAAATGTTTTAAAAATTATGAAACTTTTTGTCAAGAGTTTCACTAATTTTTAAAACCCAAAAATATTTTTAGTTTTATTTTTATCACTAAAAAAGTATTTTTAAATATTTAAAAGATTATTTTTAATTGATTAATGAGAATTAATTAATTAAAAATACTTTTAGGTATTTAAAAATTACAAAAAAATTCATGAAATGTTCTAAGACATTTAGAAACATTGTCCAACCTTCAAACTAAATTTCTTTTTTGATCTTGATGCATTTTAAGAATTTTTCATTGAATTAAATCATTTTTTATGCATTATTTTGATCACATGTTTGAAAATTCATTTCTGCCTTTTGAAGAAGGTTGAGACATTGGTTCTTCTTGCATTGTTTTGTGTTTAACATGTAGTTTCTAGGGTAAAAAGGCCATGAATTGTTCTTGCATTTTCAAATTGTTTGGCATTTGTTTTGTTAAGAACCCTAAAAAACCCTAATAACTTGCAAAAATCATATCTTGAATTTGGTTGAGAGTTGAGAGCTCCCCTTTGGGCAGTGGTTCATTATAGGTCTAGGGTTTCCTTAGGTACCATTTTCCATCTTTACTTTAGGGTTTTGCTTCTGTTTTTGGTTTGTGTTTGATGTTTGATCCATAAACCCTAATTTGGGCTTCCATTTGCATCCTTCTTGCATTCTCTTGCATAACATGACTTGTCTTTGCATTTTGTGCATTCTTGTGATTCATTTGACATCTTAAGACATGTATGAAGCACCTTTGATCATTGCATTGCATATTTGCCATGTCATTTGTCTTGTATGATTCATAACTTTTCATGCTTGTTCATGCTCCTTAGCTTGCATCATTTGCATTCATGATCTTGTATGAACATCCCCATTGCCTTGCCTCATGTTTGCAGCACCTCATACCATCATAATCATCATCAACATGCTTCTGGTTTTGCTTTGCATCATATCATTTCATCTCATCTTGCATTGCATTGCATTTTCTTTCTAACATTGCAGGTGGTAAGTAAACTTGAGAAGTGGATTTGCCTTCACTTCTCATGCCTTTTCTTTTCATCTCTCTTGCATCCATTGCTGCATTTCCATTTGTGTTTGATTTTGAGCTTGCTCATTCTTCTTCCTCCCACTTTCTTTCTTCAAGTGACTTGACTTCTTGAATGAAGCAAGTCACTTTGCTTCTCTTGGTCCTTTCATCTGCTTCCTGGTGGCTCCTTTGAAGATTTCTCTTGAAAACCTCACAAACCTTAGGATCATCCAAGCATGACAATGAATTAGGGTTTTGATTAGTCCCCCCATAGTTTTACCTTTGTGTCTCTCTTTGAGTCTTCTCTTCTCATCTCATAATCAGGGACTAAACCCTAAAGGCTTTAAGACTTTGTGATTAAGCTTATGCCTGCATCCTTCTCTTAGGATGGAGTGTATAACTTTAATCCTAAGTATTAAACCCTTAAGGTGTTTAAATCCCTTAATCAATCCACATAATAATCATCAAGACATCACACTTGTAACTTGGGCCTTGCATTAGGGTTCTAATTCTTCCTTAAGTGGTTAAGAAGGACTAACCCTAGTGTTAATGGACAAGTCCTCCTCAAGTTGTCTTACAGATCATAAAACTCACTTCATCATCATATCATTAATCTAAAATCCACTTAATCAAAGGCTTGTTTTGCCATGAGTTTAATCCCTAATCATGGATTAAGTTGAGGAGTTTTCCTCAGCTTGAACATTCTCATCTATTATCCTTCTTTTAGGATGGTGTAATGGGTCTGTTTAATCCTTGATTATGGCTTAACCTCATTACTCAACACTAAACAAAAATCATAAAAAACATCTAAATAATCACAAGTAGGTTAATGATCTTAATCCTGCATCAAAGGTGATTAAGTGTGAGAATCTGACTTCATACTTAAGGTATTTTCATTACCCCTAATCAGAGGGAAGATGTGATGAGTTTACTAAATCCATTGGTTTAGGCTTAGGCTCATTAACTTATGACAAACTTTCAAAAGCAATAAAAGACTGAAAACTCAAAAAACAAACAATAATCGTCTCCTCCGGGATTCTTTTCTCATCATCCTCATTCACAAACGAGAACTTGCTGCTTCCGTCTAATGCAAGACAGTTAGCACCTGAGCCAGACAGGTCATACACTTGAGCATAGGCAAGTAGGCAGTTCATCAGTCAATTCACCTTTCAGTCTCTTTGGGTCGAACTACGGTGTTCTGACTTCCTCATTGCACGAGAGGATACGTAGGCATAACTTAACAGTTATCGAACAAAAGTCTCTGTTCATTCCCCCTCTTTCCAGCTTCATTCTTAAGCCTCATTGTCATGAGCATTTCACCTCTTTCTCTTTTACACTGACACATCATTATACACTTCACTTCCTTCACACTGACACCTGTACATATTGCTTTCCAGCCATTTTACACACAGATTGCACTGACACTACCCCTTTAAAACACAAATCTTTTAAGCGTGGATCCCGTCGAGTACGGCGGACAATCTGGGTGCTAATACCTTCCCAGGTTGTAACCAACCCCCTTTCTCAGTCTCTCTGGTTCACAACCGTCTTATCCATCTTTTTCTAGGTCTATGCAGCATTGCCTTTCCTCCGGGATAAAAATGCCTAGCTGGCGACTCTATTCATCTCCAGTGAGTTCACGGCTGTGTGTTCTCATTGTCCCTCTCGCCGACCGTTCGCGTCTGTACCTTCATCTGACCCGGTTTCATTTGTCGGGAGCGACAGCTTGGCGACTCTGCTGGGGAACCTTATACTGCAACCAGGGTTTCTGGTTCTTTTTGTGGGTTCCTCCTAGCGCTTGATTGATTTGTGTTTACTGGGGTGTTATGTGCTTGTATGTGCTTGTATTTATTTTTGTTTTTTGCTTCATGTACAGTTGATTTATTGCCTTCTTTATAGCTTTATATTTTTCATACTGTCATACTGTGCTGGCTGGATCTGGTTTTTCTTTGGTGGGTGGGTATTTCATTGAGGGTTAAGGTCCTATACCTGGGACCTGAGAGACACCTAGGCTAGAGTGAATCATATTCTTTCCCATTCCATTTCGGTCTGGTGCGGGAATATGAAACACGGTTCAGATATGGGTTTCTTCTTGAGAACTCTGTGTTGCAGATTTCCTGCAATGCTAGGGCTATCTGGGAAGCCTGCTAAGTCTGGATGACCTTTTAGTATTGACCTTCAGAAACTGAGGTGAATTAGAGGAGGAATTGTTATGGTTATTGTAAACACTGTACCTCTGGGTTAGAAGTGTTTACACTTCTCATAACTGATCCAAGTCTGAGGATCCTTGTTCTAGATCACCACCTGTGAGGGGGTTGGGCTGTTTACAGGTCTGCAGGTACCTTGACCTCAGAATACCCTGTTACTTTGACTTTGTTAAGAATACTCCATGTTGGACAGTTCTTGTGATTCCGAAACCCTGGACTTGTGGCTCTTTATTTTGAGTCCCCCACCCTGGTTACTGGATTTATAGACCTCCATCTGGAATTCTTGAACACACATGGATCCATACCAAGGCATTTAATCAGATCCAGCTCAGTCACAAACCCTTGCATTTCATTTTGCATACATACTCATTGCATCATATTAACATGTGCTTATTTGTGTTTCAGGGTATCCATTTTCATCTGGTTTTGGTTTTGACCCCATCTGTTATATTGACCTATCTCCACCAGCACTTGCTTCAGCTTGTCAGCCATATACTTCAGTTACTTGCACTAGCCAGCCAGTGGCCCACTCCTCAGCATCTTCATCAGCACTCTACTCAGTCTTCAGCATCATGGCTCCAAAGAAAAGCAACATCACCTATCATTTCTTCCAACCAGACTTGTCAGACATCAGGAGGATCCAAACCCTGATCACTCCAGATCACATACCTTTGTTCAGGGAGAGTTTTGGAGATATACTGGACATGGTTATGGATCTGGACCCTTCACAGAGGAGTTTGATCCACACCTGTATTCAGTTTTATGACCCCCCATTGAGATGTTTCACCTTTCAAGACTTTCAGTTGGGGCCTCTACTAGAAGAATACTCATCATTGACTGGTCTGCCCATCAAAAGAGAAATCCCATTCAACCCTGAAATGGTCTTTCCCAGCAATGGAGAGATAGCAAAAGCTTTGTATCTGGAGCCTGTTTTGATTGAACAGCATATGACCTCTAAAGCTGGAATCCCTGGTTTACATCTGGACTTCCTGATTTCTCAAGCTAGTTTGAAGGCCTCCTTGGGGGAGTGGAAAGCTGTTTGTGCTCTGTTGGCCTTAAGTGTATATGGAATTGTGTTGTTTGCAGATGAGCCTCGATTCATTAGCAAGAATGCAATCCACCTGTTCATCCTGAAGAACCCTGTGCCAACTTTACTGGGTGATCTCTATTACTCAGTACATCAGAGAAATGAGAAGCAGAGGGGAAGATTAGTGAGGATTTGTGCTCCATTATTCCATGCTTGGCTTCTCAGGCATCTACCCAGGACAGATGCATTCCTAAATCCTCATCAGCAAAGCAACTGGGCTAAGAGACTCACTGTCCTAACTTCAGCAGATATCAGATGGTGTACTCAGAGCACCAAAGGCAGAGATATGATCACCAGCTGTGGGCGCTTTCCCAATGTGCCCTTAATAGGAGTTAAGGGGAGTATCAACTACAACCCTCTGCTGTTCAGGAGACAATTGGGCTATGCACTGGTCCACACTCCTAGGGAACAAGATTTGGTAGAGACCCTCTACTGTGAGAACAAGATTAGTTTGGCTGTTGTTAGGCAGGCTGCCTGGGCCTGGGATCATGTTCAGACTAAGGGAATCACCATTCTGGGGAAGTGCAATAATGTGGCATCAGTCCAACATTATGAGTGGTCCTATGCTAGGGCCCAGTTCTCTGGAATGCCCTTTACCATAGAAGACATGCCTGAATCATCTTCAGCACCACCCCCTGCCACTATCAGTTTGGAGGAGTTTGAAAGCTTGAAGGAAAGGAATGAGAAGTTAACTCAAGCCTTGCAGAAGACCCTCAGGGAGAGGAGTGAAGGTGTGAGGGAGATTGAGAGATTGGAGAAATTGAGGGTGGAACACTTGACGAAGATTGAGAAGTCTGGGGAGTATATCAACAAGTCTAAAGCTGGTGAGCAGATTCTGAAGAATGCTTGTAAAGAAGCCCAGTTTCAGAGAGCAAGAACAGACTTGTATTTGAAAGAGAGTCAGGCCAGGTGGGTCCGGATCACTGAGGCCCGTACTCTAGAAGACAAGAGAGCTCAAGACAAGATGGAGCAGATGGAAAAAGCCCTGGCGGCAGCCCAGGAGGAGATATCAGAGCTGAAAATCAAAGCAGGATTGAAGAGGTCAAAGGGCCAAAGTCAGAGCAGGAAGTTGACTGCAGCTGTTGCAACAAGAAACCTTCTCATCAGAAGTCTTACGGAGCATCCGGCTGATCCTGTGACCGAAGCACTTCTCAAGGAAGTTCGTGAGGATGAGTTCGGCCTTGGAGTTTGATCATTTGCTTGTTGTTGTTCCTTTCCATGTACTTTTGCTTTTTTGTGATGTATTTTGGCCCCCTTTGAGGGTTTGTGCTGTAAAATGAACAAGTTGTATTATTTCACCCTTTGTAATATATTTGTGTTGGTTCCTATCTGGGTTCACATCAAAAGCAACTTCAACAGCATCATCTTCAAGGGTCTGGAAGGGTCAAAACTGAAGGCCAAACCGGATACCTTGAGAACAAATAAGCATAACTGCATTGCATGCTAACCCATTTGTTTGTTTTGTAGGTTTTGTTTTGTTATTGCTAACCTCTGTTGTGATCTTCAGGAATTATTGCTCGCCGCCGGGTATTTCCCCTCAACAGGCCACACAGGTACCCAACTAGAAACAACCTTCCGGGAATTCAGATGGATCAGATGCAACAGGACCTTACGGAGGTCAGAAATCAGATGGCAAACGAAAGGTTAGAGATGAGAACGCAGATGACGCAGTTCATGGAAGTTATGAACAACATGGCTCAAAGCCAGGAGAGACTGAGGGACATGGTGGAGAGGCAAAATCAAGAGGAGCCTCATGTAGGAACTGCAGGCACCAGTAATAATGAAAGGGTGCAACCCCATGTTAATCCCCCTGTGTTTGGCCCACATTTGCACCCTGAGATCAACATTCCTGCAAACGTTCAAGGCACGGCCACTGCAGCCAGAGTACTTCAGGAAGACCCTCAGGAGGACCAGTATACAGTAATGGGTGCCGGAGAGGAAACTTATGATAGACGATTGGAAGAAATAGCTGAGAAGTTGAGATCACTGGAGTCTCAAAACTCTTTGGGGTTCGACGTCATGGACATGGGTTTGGTAGAAGGGGTCAGGATCCCCCACAAGTTCAAGCCTCCATGTTTCGAAAAGTATAATGGGACTTCATGCCCCCGGACTCATTTGCAATCATTTCTGGGAAGGCTGAAGGCCTATACAATGGATGAGAAACTTTGGATGTTCTACTTCGAAGACAGTTTGACTGGAGCATCAAGGGAGTGGTATTCCCATTTGACAAGGGCAACTGTGAGATGCTGGAAGGACCTGGCAGAGGCCTTCATCAGACAGTATCAGTATAATCTAGATATGGCACCCAACAGGACCCTCCTAATGGGAATGTCACAGTCGTCCAGGGAGAGCTTCAGAGAATATGCTCAGAGATGGAGGCAATTGGCTGCTGCCGTTCAACCACCAATGTCTGAGAGAGAAATGGCAGACATGTTTATGAACACTCTCCAGGGAACGTATATTGACAGGTTAGCTGCTTTCTCTTCCACTAGCTTTGCGGATGTTGTTATAGCTGGGGAGAGAATTGAAAGCCTGTTAAAGATGGGAAAGATCTCAGACAACGGTGCAAGCTCGTCCAGTAGTACAAGAAAGCCTTTTGCAGGCCCGAGAAGAACTGGCGAGACCAATGCCATTCACACCAACAGGGGTAGGCCCCAATATGTTCAAAGGTCAATAGCAGCAGTCACTATCCCTGCTCCAGCTCATCCTCAGCCAATCTATCAACCTCCTCAACAAAACTTCCAACAACAACCTCAATATCATCAGAATCAGTACCCTACAAGAAACTTCAACAGTAACAACAACAACAACAATCAACAGAGGCCATTCCAACAGAGGCCCTCTCAAGCCAACAGAGTGATCGACCCGATCCCAATGCCGTATGCTGCCTTGCTGCCACAACTTCTGAAACTCAACCTAGTTGAGCTAAGAACGTTGGCACCTCCGGATCCCAACAGTCTACCAAGGAATTATGACTCCAATGCTAGGTGTGCTTTTCATTCCAACGCACCTGGTCACAGTACAGAAAAATGCAGGGCTCTGCATATGAAGGTACAAGACTTGGTAGATTCCAAGGCTCTGAATTTTGCACCTCCTCCCAATGTCAATAAAAACCCTATGCCAAACCATGGTGGTCCCCGAATTAACGCTATTGAAGAAGACCAACCGTCTTATTTGATAACTAGTGTGGATCAGATCAGGACACCATTGGTGGAAATCAAAGCTCAACTCCGTGAAAACCAGATATTTCCGGGGTGTGAACTAGGGTGCCCCTACTGCAATATTTCTTGGAATGGGTGTGAAGACCTGAGGAATGGCATCAACAGCCTTATTCAGAGTGGCCTACTCCAGATCACTACATCGTTTCCGGCAAATCCGACAACTTCATCAACAACGGTCTCAGAACCTCCTACAACTGCAGCAACTATTGTTCCCAACAATTCATCAGCAGCATCAACAAGTACTTCATCAGTTCTCCCAAATGATCAGTTTTCAAAAGTTTCTCCTGCTACAACTTCAGCTTCATTCCATTTCGAATCTCCATCAACAACAACAACAGTTCTTCCAACAGAACCTCCTACAACACCAGCAATCAATCATGAAGATGTCTCCACTGTTACCATATTCTATGATCCTGAAAATAATTCCGCCTACCATTCAGAAGGTGCTGCTCCCGCCAGGGCACCAGTTACAATCTTTTATGATCCACAAACAATAATAGTCCCTTCAGCAGCAGCAATCAGTCCGGTCACTGTCACGGTGCCTGGACCAGTACCATATGAAAGCAATAGGGCCATCCCTTGGCACTATGGCTCTGACGTGTACTGCGAAGGAAAAAGAATCACTCTGGAAACATCAACACCTGCACCCCAAGTAGATAATGTGGGGGGAGGCGGAGGCTTCACCCGAAGCGGACGTCTCTTCGCCTCACAAGTTCAAAGACCTACAGCCGAAGCAGAAGCTGCTGCCAAGGCAAAAGGAAAAGGCCCGGTGCAGGAAGATCCAGCTGCCAAAGAAGCCCTGAAAACTCCATTTGATCAGGAAGTTGATGAGTTTATGCGAATCATCAAAAAGAGTGACTATAAAATTGTGGATCAGCTTCACCAGACGCCATCCAAAATCTCCATCCTCTCACTGCTTATGTGCTCCGAAGCCCATCGGAATGCACTACTTAAAGTCCTGCACGCAGCTTACGTGCCTGAGGAGATTACTGTCAACCAATTGGAAACCGTGGTTGGAAACGTTACTGCTAGCAACGGGCTAGGGTTTACCAATTCTGACTTGACAGCGGATGGCCGCAATCACAACAAAGCCTTGCACATAACCCTGGAATGCAAAGGAGCTGTCCTTTCTCATGTGCTGGTGGACACAGGTTCTTCCCTGAATGTCTTACCAAAGAAGGCTCTGGTGAAGCTTGAATATGATGGATTGGCATTGAGACCCAGCAACCTGGTGGTAAGAGCCTTCGATGGTTCTAAGAGATCGGTTCTGGGAGAGATTGAGCTGCCTGTGACAATTGGCCCACAGACTTTTAAAACTATCTTTTATGTGATGGACATTCAGCCCGCCTACAGCTGTTTGTTGGGTAGACCCTGGATTCACGCCGCCGGCGCAATAACGTCTACCCTTCACCAAAAGTTAAAATTTGAGTGGGAAGGCCAAGTTGTCACAATCTGTGGAGAGGAGGACATTTTTGTTAGCCATCTGGCTACTTATAAATACATTGAGATGGATGGAGAGATCCATGAAACAATGAGCCAAGGTTTTGAAGCCTTGAACGTCAATGAAGCATCTGCTGTATCTGGTATCTCCATGTCGTCTTACCAACAAGCCCGGAAGGTTGTTGAAGAAGGAACGGCCCTAGGCTGGGGCAAGGTCTTAGCTGTGGAGGAGAAGAAGGACAAATTTGGGTTGGGTTACAGACCAACTCAACATCAAGCAAAGGCTGCTGCAGAACCTGGTTTTGTCAGTGGGGGGATGCTTACCCCCGATGCTATCAACTGTCTGGAAGACGAGCTGGAAGAGGAGCGCAATCTGGAGAATTGGATTCGTCCAAAGATCCCGGGGAGCAGTGTCTCGAACTGGTCTTCCCAGGAAATTATAAGAGTTACTCATGCAGAGTAATTATTATTTCCTGTATTTTTTATAGCATGCATCCAAGTCTTGCATCTTGCCCAAGATGACAAGACTCATTTTGTAACCAGGGCCATCTGTACTTTTGTGCAAACAAGATTAAATTAATGAAATACCAGACATCTTTTTGCAAACGAGTCTTTTCCTTTTATGCTCACTGTTTTTCCATTTTTCTTTTTGTACAAAAATAAATGGCGGTGTTTTCAAAATGATAACTTCATTTCACTTTTTTCTAAAAGCAAGATTAAAATCAATCACTAAAATGAACAAACTTAACCCTTGCAGAGAGTGCCTTCCTGACAGCACCGACAACAGCACGGCTATGACATCGTATGACTTTGACAATCCAATCAATCAAGCTGATGAAGGGGTTGATGAAGAATATGAGCTTCCTGAAGAGCTAGCTAGGTTGTTGAGACAGGAGGAAAAGGTTATTACTCCTCACCAGGAGGAGATTGAAGTGATCAATCTTGGTACGGAAGAAAATGTGAAAGAAGTTAAAATCGGGGCCTGCCTGCAAGACTCAGTGAAGAGACAGTTGATAGATCTGCTTCAAGAGTATGTTGATGTGTTTGCTTGGTCGTATCAAGATATGCCAGGGTTGGATACCGACATTGTTGTGCACAAGCTGCCTCTAAGGGAAGAATGCCCGCCAGTCAAACAGAAGCTGCGCCGAACTCGCCCAGACATGGCTATGAAAATCAAGGAAGAGGTACAAAAGCAATGGGACGCCGGGTTCCTTGCTGTGACTAGTTATCCGCCATGGGTTGCTAACATAGTACCTGTGCCTAAGAAGGACGGAAAAGTTAGAATGTGTGTTGACTACCGGGATCTGAACAGAGCTAGCCCGAAAGATGACTTCCCATTACCTCACATTGACGTATTGGTGGATAACACGGCTCAGTTCTTGGTATTCTCCTTCATGGATGGATTTTCAGGATATAATCAGATCAAGATGTCACCTGGAGACATGGAGAAGACAACATTCATTACACCTTGGGGCACGTTCTGTTACAAAGTGATGCCATTCGGACTGAAGAATGCCGGTGCAACATATCAACGGGCTATGGTGACATTGTTCCACGATATGATCCACAAGGAAATAGAATGTTATGTGGATGATATGATCGCCAAGTCCCTTACAGAGGAAGATCACCTGGTAAATCTTCTCAAGTTATTCAAGCGTCTGAGGAAATACCAATTGAAGCTGAACCCCAACAAATGCACATTCGGGGTGCGATCCGGTAAGCTGCTGGGCTTTATTGTAAGCGAGAAAGGGATTGAGGTTGACCCTGATAAGGTCAAGGCTATCCAAGAGATGCCTGCACCGAAAACTGAGAGAGAAGTTCGAGGGTTCTTAGGTCGATTGAACTACATCTCCAGGTTCATATCTCACCTCACAGCAACCTGCGAACCCTTGTTCAAGCTGTTAAGAAAAGAACAAACGGTCAGGTGGAATGAAGATTGCCAGAAGGCTTTTGACAAGATCAAAGAATACTTACAAGAACCTCCAATCCTCATGCCGCCAGTTGAAGGAAGACCTCTGATTATGTACTTAACAGTATTAGAAGAGTCAATGGGGTGTGTACTGGGCCAGCATGACGAGTCTGGTCGAAAAGAGTATGCAATATACTACCTAAGCAAAAAGTTTACCGACTGTGAACAGCGTTATTCACTGCTCGAGAAAACTTGCTGTGCTTTAGCGTGGGCTGCTCGCCGACTGAGACAGTATATGTTGACCCACACTACCTTATTAATCTCAAAAATGGATCCAGTTAAGTACATTTTCGAGAAGCCAGCTCTTACCGGACGGGTTGCAAGATGGCAGATGATTCTCACAGAATACGACATACAGTACACATCTCAGAAAGCCATCAAGGGCAGTGTACTATCTGAATATCTTGCTGAGCAACCCATTGATGACTACCAGCCTATGAGGTTTGACTTCCCTGATGAAGACATCATGTTCATTAAAGCAAAAGATCATGAAGAGCCTGTTCACACTGAAGGGCCCGACCCGGAAGAAGAATGGACTATGATGTTTGATGGGGCTGTTAACATGAATGGTCGTGGTGTTGGTGCAGTACTCATTACACCCAAAGGAGTTCACATGCCTTTCTCGGCAAAACTCACTTTCAATTGCACTAACAACGAAGCTGAATACGAAGCTTGCATTATGGGCCTTGAGGAAGCCATTGACCTCAGGATCAAGACATTGACCGTATTCGGAGATTCAGCTTTGGTAGTCAATCAAACCAACGGGAAATGGTACACCCACCAAGATCATCTGATACCTTACAGGGATTATACAAGAAGGTTACTGACTTTCTTCACAACAGTCAAGCTTGAGTATATCCCTCGAGACGAGAATCAGTTTGCAGATGCCCTTGCTACCATTTCATCCATGATCAAAGTTCAAACGGCTAACTTTGTACCTCAGATTTCAGTATCAAGACTTGATAGACCGGCATATGTATTTGCAGCGGATGTTGTGAAAGATGATAAGCCTTGGTTCCACGACATTAAGTGCTTCTTGGAGGATCAGACATACCCACCTGGGGCATCTTCCAATGACAAGAAGACTTTGAGAAGGCTTGCTGGTAGTTTCTTTCTGAATGCTGATGGGTCTTTATACAAGAGGAACTTTGACATGGTACTCCTCAGATGTGTTGACAAGACGGAAGCAGATTTGTTGATGCATGAAGTGCACGAAGGATCTTTTGGTACCCATGCTGGAGGGCACGCCATGGCTAAAAAGTTGTTAAGATCAGGCTATTACTGGATCACAATGGATGCAGACTGTTGTGCCTATGCCAGGAAATGTCATAAATGCCAGATTTACGCAGACAAGGTGCATGTGCCTCCCAATCCTTTGAACATCATGTCTTCACCCTGGCCCTTTGCTATGTGGGGCATTGATATGATTGGCAAGATTGAGCCAACTGCTTCAAACGGCCACAGATTCATCCTGGTCGCCATCGACTATTTCACCAAGTGGGTTGAAGCAGCCTCATATGCGAATGTTACAAGACAAGTGGTAGCCAGATTTCTGAAAAGAGATATCATCTGTCGGTACGGAGTGCCCGAGCGAATCATTACTGATAATGGTTCCAATTTAAACAACAAAATGATGGCAGAGCTGTGCCGGGACTTCAAGATCCAACATCACAATTCTTCTCCTTACAGGCCAAAGATGAACGGCGCTGTTGAGGCGGCAAATAAGAATATCAAGAAGATTGTGCAAAAGATGGTAGTCACTTACAAAGACTGGCACGAAATGCTACCATTTGCCTTGCATGGGTACCGCACATCAATCAGAACATCCACTGGGGCAACACCGTATCAACTTATATATGGTATGGAAGCGGTCCTACCTGTTGAAGTTGAATTACCCTCTATACGGGTATTGATGGATGTTAAACTGAGTGAAGCAGAATGGGTACGGTCCCGATTCGAACAACTGAGTCTGATCGAAGAGAAAAGATTGGCTGCAATCTGCCATGGGCAGTTATATCAGAAGAGAATGAAGAAAGCCTTCGATCAGAAAGTCAGGCACCGAGAGTACCAAGTAGGAGATCTTGTGCTGAAAAGAATCCTCCCTCCTCATACAGACTACAGGGGCAAATGGACTCCAAATTATGAAGGACCATTCGTTGTAAAGAAAGTTTTCTCCGGTGGAGCACTGATGCTCAGCACCATGGATGGTGAAGATTTCCCGTCCCCTGTGAATTCAGATGCAGTTAAAAAATACTTCGCATAAAATGACCCGCTGGACATAAAAACAGAATGTAAGTCCAGGCAAAAATAGGGCATCCCGGCGAGTCAAAAACAGAATAAAAGACTCGGGCAAAAATAAGGGAAAATAAACAAAAATGTACACCCGCTGAGTTGAAAAGCCGCATTGGACAGCTCAGGCAAAAATGGGTATCCCGATGGATTGAAAACCCGAAAGGGCGATCCATGCAAAATAAGGGAATAAGCGAACAACTGCATTCTGAATTCGTCTGTATCACCTACAACTTGGTAAGCTTCCAAAGGATCAAGCGTCAATCAGAATCAACTCTCTCCAGAAAGCAAGACGAGAAGAACGTCATTGTCATACGAGTCATAGCAGGAGAGGAAGCTCCTCAAAGCGTCGTCAACACCGCCAGCACTTTATTTCTCAATTTGTAACAATTTCCTCATTTCAGGAGATTTGTTTCCCTGACTGTATCTTGCCAATTCAGGGCACATGAATTAATAAAATCAGATTTTCAGTCATGTCTCGTTTTTACATTTATGTTTTGCAAAGAGTCGTCTGATATCTCTAAAAATACAATTGCATAAGTACAGATGCCTTTCTCTAAAAATAAAAACACATGCTTACAGGGAATGTGATTATTCTCGAAAGTACTTGACTCCTATGACGGAATCCAGTGAGGGATACCTCGGGACCTTTTGTACGTTCCATTATCTTTGCAGGATTGCAGGTATCCAGAACGCAACCTGGGGCATGCAGGTTACGTCTCAGCAAGTAGGTGAATCATTATCAACTCGGTTTATCTTCCACCTGGCACTAGAAGGTGCCTATTTCCCCAGCGGAGCTGCCAAATCAGCATACACTAAATCTCAGCATCCGAGATGCTCTATCCCCAGCTGAGTTGCTCCCCCATTGCTTCCCTCAGCAAAGTTGCCAAATCAACAAACAGGCTTAACACTCAGGATGCTATATCCCCAGCTGAGTTGCCTCTTGTGGCTCTCCCCAGCTGAGTTGCCTCTCGCTTCCCCAGCCGAGTGGCCATTCTTCCTCAACAGAATACAGGAATCAGGGAATCATCTCCCCACAGAGCTTCAAGCCTTTATTCAGAAGAGCAACGCACGGAGAAGTCACAACAGAGTACATAAAGCTTCTACAAACCCCAGCTGGGTCCCGTATTATCAAGGTTATGTCAACCAGTGACATATATCCCCAAGCAGATACCTCATTAGATTTACCAATGATCTCATCCCCAGCTGGGATGTTCACTTCAAGCAGATCAATCCGAGATTTTCACAGCAACGGGATCCGAATCCCGGATCTGTGCCCCTTTGCATAATCGTGGCATCCGCATCATATTCACCCCCCAGAGCGTAGCATTCCGTCTAATACGGAGCATTACGGCAAAAATCAAATGCATAGCATAATCATAAGTCATGTTGTGAATTGAACGCTTGTGAATACAGATTACTTCCCCCAAGAGTCCCCATCAGAGTCCCAGCAAAAGCAGTTGCCCCACAATCACAAACACCCGTATATACACCTTTTGGCACCCGTCCGTGTCATCTCTCCCCAGTAGATCGCCAACAAAGCAAATTTTCTTTTTATCTAACACTCGTCCTGTGTTATGATACCTTTGAGAGCAGCCGTACCCTGCTGAGTGGTCGTCCTCCACTTCTTGATGGTCGTCCTCCATCATGCTCATCCGATGGCCGTCCCCATCGTTGATTTTAGCAGCCGTCCCCTGCTAGGTGGTCGTCCTCCACCTCTTGATGATCGTCCTTCATCACTTTATCCAATGGCCGTCCCCATTGTTGATTTTGGTTATCTGACACTCGTCCTGTGTTATGACAAACCTCGAGAGCAGCCGTCCCCTGCTGAGTGGTCGTCCTCCACTTCTTGATGGTCGTCCTCCATCTTGCTCGTCCGATGGCCGTCCCCATCGTTGACCTTTTCTATCCGATGGCCGTCCCCATCGTTGATATTTTCGGCAGCCGTACCCTGCCAGGTGGTCGTCCTCCACCTTTGATGGCCGTCCCCATCATTTTTTTGTTATACCCAACAGAGCAGCCGTCCCCTGCTAGGTGATCGTCCTTCACCTTTGATGGCCATACCCCATCATCTGTTTATTCCATTTATTCTTTAACCCGATGGCCGTCCCCGTCGTGGTCTCTTTTCCTTTTAACCCGATGGCCGTCCCCATCGTTGGTTACTTTACCTTTATGAACTTGATGGCCGTCCCCGTCACGTTTCATTAATCCTCAGAGAATTTTATAACTTTATCTTGATGGCCGTCCCCATCATGATTTCTTGTTTTTCCCCAGCTAGTCGGCCGTCCCCGTCTTAGCTTTACTCTTTTTATCCCCAGCATATCGGCCGTCCCCGTCATCGCTTTATTCCACACATTTATCCCAGCATGTCGGCCGTCCCCGTCATTGCTCCTTACCCAGCAGTCGTCCTCTGCTCGACGGTCGTCCTCCGTCGCCCATACTTTACAATACACTTTATTTTGCCTTTACAATCTATATCCCTTTTCTTCTTCATTTCTGTGAGTGCAAATTTTGGACTGTCTTTGGTATTCAACCACAAGTTATCTTGTTTGCCTGTTAAGCCGCTGCTTACATCCTGCACAGCTAACTCATGTTTGAATAGGGGCAGCTGTAAACACCCCAAATTTGCCCTCACCCATTCACACCATGGCTTGTAAATCATCTCATATGCATAAACACAATCATATCATCTCACATCTCATTTTTGATTCACTGGATAGTTTCTAAGGCATCTGCACCTAGGGTTTGTGATCTGAGCAACCTCAGGGCATCTTGAGCCATTCCAAAGGCTACCAATCAACTCAAAGGGGTCCATGTGTGTTCTTATATCATATTTCATCTCCTCAAAGTCAAAAATGCAGAGGAATCACAAGAACTAGGGTTTGAGTGGATGCAGGGCCAGCTTGAACTACACAGTTGACTGAAAATTAGGGTTTTGGTTTCAGAGGCCATAACCCCAAATTTTTTGGTCATTCTTGTTTCCATTGGTCTCTATATGGTATAGGGAGTATGCATATCAATTTTCATGAAGAAATTCCATGGGGAAGTCATCTGATCAAGGGTTGACTTTTCAGACAAGTCAGTGCAAAATCAGGGCATCTGAGGCCCCCAATGACCCAACCAATGGGTGATCTTCATCATTTTGAGTGTATATGATCTTTATTTGATCATGGAAGAAGGTTGAAGTTCATAGAAATCAAGAATTTAGGGTTTTTGCAAATGTTGACTTTTTGGGCATAGTTGACTTTTCAAGAATGCATCATTTTATGTCATTTTTCAAGCCATGATTTTGGATCCAAAAATGCTTCAAATGGAAAAACTTTGGTCATGAAAGTTGTAGATCTCATCTTTCCCTTTTCAAAAAGTACAAGAACATGATCAAACTCTTCTTGGATCAAAAGTTATGGTGTGGCAAAGTTGGCAAAAATCACTAAAATTCAAGTTATGCACCAAATGGAAATTTTGCAAAACCTTGAACCAATGCATTTTGTAACTTCTAATTGACTTCAAACCAGTATGCAAACATTCTACAAGTCACAAAATTCAGAATGAACTAGGCATTGCTCATGTTTCATGACTTTTGGAACAAGATCTTCACATGTGAACCATAAAGCAAGCAACTTGCAAAAACTATCATCACATCTCACCCACTTGATTTCTTGGCTGCTGAACCAAACTAGCTCCATACACACATCATGCTGCGCAGCCCCATGCTCATTGTACTTAGCTAGAGTTTAGCCCATGCCCTCTCTTACAAGAAGTGGACTTTTTGCAAAAGTTGCCTTACCAATCAATAAAGGGCATGTCTTGTCAACTGACCAATGAGAGAGAAATATGTGGACAGTTTGCAAGTTAAACATATGAAGAAGCAAGGCTGAAACATTCCCATTACACACATACACAAAAACTCACCATTTTGCAAGTTCCTTCGAATTCCTCTCCACAGCCACAAAACACTAAAACTTTTTCCTCCATTCAACTCACCATGTATCACTGAGTAGAAACCACCCAAAGCACAAGCCTGAAACAGCCAGATTACTCCATAACCATTTCACACCCCAAGCTGCAAGTTCCTTCGAAACTCTTGCCACAGCTTGCAAACACACAAACAAACACCATAGACCTTCTCCATTCACCCTCAGGATCATAAACAACCCCTCACCATGACCTGAAAGTGCCTATTTCACCATTGCCATTTCTGATCAAGCTTGAACAGAAGCTTTCGAAACTCATCAACCATCCAACTTAAACTCCATTTGAGCATTCAAACATCATCAAGAGGTTCTAAGGAGTAGATTGCACAAGGAGAGGTGGTCAGAAAGTTCCTAAACTGAAAGCTTCAAATCTCAGGTAGCTCGAAAATTATTTTTCCAGAAATCATTTTTCTTGTTACAAACTTGTTCTTTGTGTTGTCCTGATCATCCTGATGTTCTTAGTTTTTGAAATGGTGATGAAATGAGCATTTAATTTCTCTCTGAAACCTGCGTGCCCTAGTTTTCTTTTTCTTCGATTCAGTTGATTTAGGAAACATAAATTTGTTTTGATTGGGGGTTTTGATTCGTGAGCTTGTGAGAATCATTTCTGGGTTCTTAGAATTCATTTTAGATGCGTATGGAGTGAGTTAGGGATTTTGATTGAACGGAGAAGATGACCGGAACACTGTTCCGGTCATCTGAGTGTGTTTAACGGCGAGATTAGGGCATAAGCATTGATTAGCGAAATTTGAATTCTGGCCTTTGGATTTGGCGCCAGGTCAACGCGCGCGTGTTTCCATTTGAATCTCCACCATCAGATCACTTGACTTTTGTTTATTTCAGTTTAATTTCATTTTTAATTCATTTTAATTCATTTGTTTTGTACAATTTATTTAAAATAGCAAAAATGTTTTAAAAATTATGAAACTTTTTGTCAAGAGTTTCACTAATTTTTAAAACCCAAAAATATTTTTAGTTTTATTTTTATCACTAAAAAAGTATTTTTAAATATTTAAAAGATTATTTTTAATTGATTAATGAGAATTAATTAATTAAAAATACTTTTAGGTATTTAAAAATTACAAAAAAATTCATGAAATGTTCTAAGACATTTAGAAACATTGTCCAACCTTCAAACTAAATTTCTTTTTTGATCTTGATGCATTTTAAGAATTTTTCATTGAATTAAATCATTTTTTATGCATTATTTTGATCACATGTTTGAAAATTCATTTCTGCCTTTTGAAGAAGGTTGAGACATTGGTTCTTCTTGCATTGTTTTGTGTTTAACATGTAGTTTCTAGGGTAAAAAGGCCATGAATTGTTCTTGCATTTTCAAATTGTTTGGCATTTGTTTTGTTAAGAACCCTAAAAAACCCTAATAACTTGCAAAAATCATATCTTGAATTTGGTTGAGAGTTGAGAGCTCCCCTTTGGGCAGTGGTTCATTATAGGTCTAGGGTTTCCTTAGGTACCATTTTCCATCTTTACTTTAGGGTTTTGCTTCTGTTTTTGGTTTGTGTTTGATGTTTGATCCATAAACCCTAATTTGGGCTTCCATTTGCATCCTTCTTGCATTCTCTTGCATAACATGACTTGTCTTTGCATTTTGTGCATTCTTGTGATTCATTTGACATCTTAAGACATGTATGAAGCACATTTGATCATTGCATTGCATATTTGCCATGTCATTTGTCTTGTATGATTCATAACTTTTCATGCTTGTTCATGCTCCTTAGCTTGCATCATTTGCATTCATGATCTTGTATGAACATCCCCATTGCCTTGCCTCATGTTTGCAGCACCTCATACCATCATAATCATCATCAACATGCTTCTGGTTTTGCTTTGCATCATATCATTTCATCTCATCTTGCATTGCATTGCATTTTCTTTCTAACATTGCAGGTGGTAAGTAAACTTGAGAAGTGGATTTGCCTTCACTTCTCATGCCTTTTCTTTTCATCTCTCTTGCATCCATTGCTGCATTTCCATTTGTGTTTGAGTTTGAGCTTGCTCATTCTTCTTCCTCCCACTTTCTTTCTTCAAGTGACTTGACTTCTTGAATGAAGCAAGTCACTTTGCTTCTCTTGGTCCTTTCATCTGCTTCCTGGTGGCTCCTTTGAAGATTTCTCTTGAAAACCTCACAAACCTTAGGATCATCCAAGCATGACAATGAATTAGGGTTTTGATTAGTCCCCCCATAGTTTTACCTTTGTGTCTCTCTTTGAGTCTTCTCTTCTCATCTCATAATCAGGGACTAAACCCTAAAGGCTTTAAGACTTTGTGATTAAGCTTATGCCTGCATCCTTCTCTTAGGATGGAGTGTATAACTTTAATCCTAAGTATTAAACCCTTAAGGTGTTTAAATCCCTTAATCAATCCACATAATAATCATCAAGACATCACCCTTGTAACTTGGGCCTTGCATTAGGGTTCTAATTCTTCCTTAAGTGGTTAAGAAGGACTAACCCTAGTGTTAATGGACAAGTCCTCCTCAAGTTGTCTTACAGATCATAAAACTCACTTCATCATCATATCATTAATCTAAAATCCACTTAATCAAAGGCTTGTTTTGCCATGAGTTTAATCCCTAATCATGGATTAAGTTGAGGAGTTTTCCTCAGCTTGAACATTCTCATCTATTATCCTTCTTTTAGGATGGTGTAATGGGTCTGTTTAATCCTTGATTATGGCTTAACCTCATTACTCAACACTAAACAAAAATCATAAAAAACATCTAAATAATCACAAGTAGGTTAATGATCTTAATCCTGCATCAAAGGTGATTAAGTGTGAGAATCTGACTTCATACTTAAGGTATTTTCATTACCCCTAATCAGAGGGAAGATGTGATGAGTTTACTAAATCCATTGGTTTAGGCTTAGGCTCATTAACTTATGACAAACTTTCAAAAGCAATAAAAGACTGAAAACTCAAAAAACAAACAATAATCGTCTCCTCCGGGATTCTTTTCTCATCATCCTCATTCACAAACGAGAACTTGCTGCTTCCGTCTAATGCAAGACAGTTAGCACCTGAGCCAGACAGGTCATACACTTGAGCATAGGCAAGTAGGCAGTTCATCAGTCAATTCACCTTTCAGTCTCTTTGGGTCGAACTACGGTGTTCTGACTTCCTCATTGCACGAGAGGATACGTAGGCATAACTTAACAGTTATCGAACAAAAGTCTCTGTTCATTCCCCCTCTTTCCAGCTTCATTCTTAAGCCTCATTGTCATGAGCATTTCACCTCTTTCTCTTTTACACTGACACATCATTATACACTTCACTTCCTTCACACTGACACCTGTACATATTGCTTTCCAGCCATTTTACACACAGATTGCACTGACACTACCCCTTTAAAACACAAATCTTTTAAGCGTGGATCCCGTCGAGTACGGCGGACAATCTGGGTGCTAATACCTTCCCAGGTTGTAACCAACCCCCTTTCTCAGTCTCTCTGGTTCGCAACCGTCTTATCCATCTTTTTCTAGGTCTATGCAGCATTGCCTTTCCTCCGGGATAAAAATGCCTAGCTGGCGACTCTATTCATCTCCAGTGAGTTCACGGCTGTGTGTTCTCATTGTCCCTCTCGCCGACCGTTCGCGTCTGTACCTTCATCTGACCCGGTTTCATTTGTCGGGAGCGACAGTGGTAATGAGGTGTTGTTTCACGGTTTTCAGGTTTGTGTTTGTCGGATTCGCTTGTATCGTGGTTTGTTACGGATTTTGGAAGGTTTGTGGTTAAGAACACAGGTTGCAGATTCTGGTTTTTGGAAAGTGGTTTTGTATTTGATTGAAGATGGCGGCGATTAGGTGTATCTGGTTCAGATTGGTTTCTGAGTTTGATTTAGTCTGTGGGTTTATGGTTTCGGTGATTGTGGATTTATGTTATGAGTTGATGAAGAGTGATGGATACAATGGTGTTTGAAGAATATGAATATAGTGATTTGTTTTATTTGACTCATTTTGCAGAAAGAAAATGTGAGTTTTCTGTGATTTGTTTGAGGAAGATTTAGAAAGAAAAGGTTTGATGTGTTTTTTTGGTTTTTTGAAGCTGAAATTATTTTTGTTTTTTTTGAAGGGTTTTGAAGCTTGATAATTCTGAGTTTTTTTTGCTGAGTTTATGTAATGTTTTTCAAGCTCTCAAATGAATGAGTGAGGGGCTGAATATAAAGGAGAGATTGAGGATATTTTTGGGAGATTTGTGGGCAAAGATTATTGAGGAGATTTGATGCCATGTGATTCTGTTTTGGTGATTACAGGTTGTGAATTTTGGAAAGAAGAAAATTGTTATTGTTGTTGCTGTTCGTAGGGATTCTCATGTGGGGTCCGAAAGATATTTATTGAAACAATTGTGGTAAAGTTTGGCTGACTGCGGTTACCTTTTGTAACAAGACAAAAACTAGTAATAATAAAATTAATAAGAACAAAGAAAATAATAACAAAGAAAACAATAATTATAATAATACTAACAATAGAATAAAAATAATGGTAAAATAATAAAATAATAATAATAGAAATAAAATAATAATAATAATAATAATAAGAATAAAAATCAAAGGATTAATAATAAACATTAATAAGAATAATAATAGTAGTAATCATAATAAAAACATAGTAAATAATAATAAAAGTAACAAATGCTAATAAGACTAATAATAAAAAAAGATTTTTTTGGAATTTTTATAATGAATGATAAATGGATGGATTTTAAAAAAATAGTGGATAATAATAAAACTATGAATGACAAAAAGACATAAAAATGGATATTTCTAAAAGAAAAGTGGAAAAATTGATTGATTGATTTTTTTGTAGAATTTTGTGATAAAATGGCTAATGGAAAATAAGGATAACCAGACAAAAAGCCTCCACACAATACCGACTTAACAAACTCAAACAACTGATTTTTTGCACAAAAGAAAATGACATATTTTTGGATTTTTGAAATAATGGTTATACAGTAAAATAAAACGGTGCGGGTAGGACAAATTTGGGGTATGACAGTTGCCCCTATCAAATTGACTTAGACCGAGTAAGATGAATTGGCCTGCATTCAAACTTTCAAGGTATAAGATAATTAGATACTAACAGACTCCAAATTTGTCCGATAAAAGAAAATATGTAATGATAAAAGCTATATGACTGAAAACTGGAAAGATGGGTGACACAACAAAGAAACAAGTTGACTGAAAACGAAATCACTCATCAACGAAGGATGATAAGGCGAGTGAAATTTAAATAAATCACTTATCACCGAAGGATGATAAGGCGAGTAACTGAAAATAAAATCACTTATCACTGAAGGATGATAAGGCGAGTAACTGAAAATAAAATCACTTATCACTGAAGGATGATAAGGCGAAAGACTGAAAATAAATAATCGCTATCACCAAAAGGATGATAAAGCGACTCCGACACCAAAAGGATGCTGAGTGACAGAAAAGTAAATAATTGCTAACACCAAAAGGATGATAAAGCGACCCCGACACCAAAAGGATGCTGAGTAACAGAAAAGTAAATAATCGCTAATACCAAAAGGATGATAAAGCAACCACGACACCAAAAGGATGCTGAGTAACAGAAAATTAAATAATCGTTATCACCAAAAGGATGATAAAGCGACTCCAACACCAAAAGGATGTTGAGTAACAGAAAAGTAAATAATTGCTAACACCAAAAGGATGATAAAGCGACCCCGACACCAAAAGATTGCTGAGTAACAGAAAATTAAATAATCGCTATCACCAATAGGATGATAAAGCGACTCCGACACCAAAAGGATGTTGAGTGACATAAAAGTAAATAATCTCTAACACCAAAAGGACGATAAAGCGATCCCGACACCAAAAGGATGCTGAGTAACAGAAAAATATATAATCGCTAAAACCAAAAGGATGGTAAGGCAACCCCAACACCAAAAGGATGATGAGTGACTGAAAATTAAATAATCGCTATCACCAAAAGGATGATAAAGCGACTCCAACACGAAAAGAATGCTGAGTGACAGAAAAGTAAATAATCACTAACACCAAAAGGATGGTAAGGTGACCCCGACACCAAAAGGATGACGAGTGACTGAAAATTAAATAATCTGGTTGAGGAATGCTGGTAAAACAAGTAAAATTGCTTGGGGAAGTAAACAAAAGGTTGAAGAGAAAAAGTTCAGTGGGGAACGCCCACTAGAATCACCGAGGAGATGCCTAGAATCTTCGATTGATCTTGGATCCTGACTTATGCTTGTATGCTTGTTTTTATTGAAACGGTATTCCATAATGATGGAAATGTAATGCAAATGTTTATGCACTGAGGTATAACCGGAAATGTTAGGGACATGAAAAGTTGATTTACAAATGATGCGTATGTTGTAAATGATTGATGTAAATGATGCGTAATGATGCATATGAGGTGATCGGAACGATAAAAGCGCCTGCTTGGTGGACTTTTGGTCTGGTAGTTGCCAATGATGATTGGACTTTGGGTGGGTGGAGGGTTTGATTCCCCGACACTTGATCTTCGACGATGCATGGTCAGAAGATGGATCTGAATGCTCCAAGTTTGTTCACTTGCTGATGAGCGGAGCGAATTGGTTGACACGTGAAGATTACTTTGCTTTGAATGGTTGACAAAGTCTAGCAAGATCTGCTTGTTCAGTTGGGGGTAGAGATAGGAAGATTTGCTTCTTGTTTGCTTGCCCCTGTCTGTAGGGTATTTGAAAAAAATCTGGTGGGGAAGCTTTGACAATGGCCATGGCATGATTTTCCCTAATGTTTGGATTTGGTAGGTGTCTGCCCCTGATTGAGCTTTTGAAGGTGATTTGCCCCTGATTGGGCCATTGAGGATGATTTTGACCCTGATTGAGTTGTTGAAGATGATTTTGCCCCTGATTGAGCTGTTGAGAATAGTTTTGCCCCTGATTGAGCTGATTTTGAAGGAGTATTGATTCAGGTTCCTCTTTCGATTGCCCTTTGTTGGGATTGCACTGATGTCAAGCACTGAATTGCAATTAAATTGTTCATACACAAATGGTAATGTTAATGCAACCTTCATGTAAGTTTTGAAAAAGTCAATTTATTTGAATGTTATTAAAGTGTGACGAATGGACCGTTAGTCCAAACGAGGTGCTGATTTAGAAAGTGCGTGAAAGATGCAGCAAGAATAATGTGCTATTAAGATTGAAGATTAGCAAATATATGGGAGTCAGTTTACGCAACTTTGCTGGTAGCATGCTTTCAGAATAAACTTCGCCTCAATTAGGTCTTTCGAGGGTTGTAACGTGGTCTGGTTCATGGTTTGAGAAACAAAGGTATAAGGCTCAAAGTTATTTGTACCCACCCCTTCTTCGTGATGTTCTCCAGTCCTACATTCAGTTAACTCTACACATGCATTTTTTTCCGACTTTGCAAGAGTGAATATGAAGCCTTGATGTTTGCTTGGAAGTGGAAATTGTAACGCCCTGATTTGATTTTCCCATTTGTTTTGTTGAGTCTTTAATTGATTTAATTGAGAATTTGTTTGTTTGTAGAATTAACATGATTATGTGCTATGTTAATGTGATAAAATGTGAATATGTGTTGTGTTGGTGTGTTGGTGCGATTTTACCGTTTCGAGAGTTTCCGGGTAAGATTGATTAAGAGGGTATTTTAGACCTTTACTTTTAGTAATAAGTTAGAATTGTTTAGAATTGGTATTTTGAGAGAAAATAATATTTTGGTTGGAAAAGAGATAAAATGAGTTAAGTGTAGAAAATAGAATTAGTTAGTAGTAGAAATAGAAATAGAATTGAGAGAGAGTTATAATAGAAAGTTGGTAAGAGAGAAAGAGAAAAGAAAGAAAAGAAGAGAAAGAAAGAGGAGAGAAGAGAAAGAGAAGGAAAAGAGGAAAAGAGAGAATTTCTTCAAGATTGGTCCACGGAGAAGAATCGAACGGGTAAGGGTGATAAACTTTGTTATTCTAAGATTGTGTATGATTATGTATGTGTTTGGTTGATTGGGTTTATGATTTGGAGAAGTTTTAGAGAATGTTAGGTTTAGGGTTTTGATGAGAAAACTTGGAAATTGGTGGATTAATCGGTTAGAACTTGATATAGTCGAAGTATGAGGATGAATACATGTTAATAATCATGTTTGTTGAGTTTTGGAAGAGTTTTGAGGGTTTTTTATAGGTCTGTTGCGTAACTGAGCAGTTCTGAAATCGCGTTTCTCGCTCAGCGAGCATTTCCTCGCTCAGCTAGAGTTCCAGCACATTGCTCGCTCAGCGAGCGATTCTCGCTCAGCTAGACCTGGAATTTTGGAATTTTGTTTTATTCATAACTTTTGATTCGAGTATCCGTTTTAAGCGTTCCACATATCGATTCGAAGCTAAAAACATGTAAAATTTATCGATGCTAAAATATGTAATTTTTAGCCGACTTTTTCCCGACTTTTCCGATAAAATGTAAATGAGTTAATTATGGAAATGTGGGTTTGTTATAATGTTGTGGCCATTGGGCAAGTGATTACTATGCTTAAATTGTATGCATATGTATGTTAATGGTATGTGTTGAGTGCATAATTATGTTGTGAATAATGTATGCATTTTCAAGGATGTTTTGTGTCATTTTGCATGTAAGCATCATGTCTGCATTCTTGTGGGTTCCTTGTGAATCCGTTGTAGCGTCGTGTGCTCATGTGGAGTGTGTGAGCGATGACTACAACATGATCGTGTGCCCATGTGGGGTGTGAGTGATCGGATTGTGTGCCCGTGTGGGGTGTGAGCAATCCATAAACATCGTGTGCCCATGTTGGGTGTGAGCGATGGGTGATTAAGTTCACATTGATCGTGTGTCCATGTGGGGTGTGAGCGATCGGATTGTGTGCTCGTGTGGGGTGTGAGCAATCCTAAAACATTGTGTGCCCATGTGGGGTGTGAGCAATGGGGGACATCGTATGCCCGACGGTGAGTTACTTTAGGTAATGAGCGATGATTCTATTTGGTTCCTGAGTGAACTTGTTGAATGTTGAGTCGGTACCGCATTGCATCTGCATAGAGTCGTATGTCGGTCTCTATGAGTTGCATTTTATACATTGTATATATATGCTGAAATAAACATGATTGTGCATATGTTTATTTGGAATTTTGTGAAATGATTGGTATGTGTGAAGGACATACTTGCGGATATATATATATATATATATATATATATATATATATATATATATATATATATATATATATATATATATATATATATATATATATGCATGTTTGATATGTATATATGTATGTGATTTATACATTGAATGTATATGTGTGATTTAAACATAGCTTGTCGTATGTTTATGCGAAATGAATGTAAATGAAGAATAGACATAAATAATATAAGATTTATGTGTATTGGTAATTTGTGAATGATTGTACATGTTGATTGGTAAATGAAGATTCATTGTGATGTATGTGTGTTATGTGAACATGATTGATATATGATTTGTGTTATGTGAATGAAATGGTGATAAGTATGCGTATAAGTATGCTTTATGTTATGTATGAATGATATGTTGTGGTGAGAATACGTTGATGTATATGTTATATGTTGAGATATATGATTATATGCAATGTTATTATGATAATGTTTCTCACCCTATTGCTGTTTTCTGATGCTCTACGAGGCATTGCAGATTAGGTGTGCCGAAGTCGTTTTTGTGAAGCTTGTCTTCATATCTTTTGGTTGGTCGGCTCTGATATGTAGCATCGGGTAGTTAGGGGGCCTTGTGCCTTTTTGGGGATACATTTGTATATGTATTCGTCGTGGACATGTTTTGTATAACATGATATATTTGTACGCTTCTAACTTGTAGATATATTTTGATAAATATATAAGTTGAAGTTGTTGATGATTTAAGTTTTCCGTTATGCAATTTATAATTGAGATATGGGTGTAAGGATTGAAATTCCTTTGTGGATAGCTACCCCATTGTTGCATATCTATTTGAGCAGGTGTTGTATGTTTTAATTTCACGTAATGTGGCATGCTCCTTTTTATGCTTGATTTAAATTATACTCTGACGAAATTTTATCTATGCCTAAATGATTTAATGTATTATTTTGGGGTATAGAAAGGGTGTGTTACAACAATCATCTTATTTTGATTTTGATTGGATTTCGGTGACCCTTTGATTCTTGATGTAGTCACATGATTTTTGTTCTGTCTTTACTGAGGATCTGAGCTCCTCTTCTTGATTCGTTCTTTTTTTTTGAATAAGTCTCCCTTCAGGTGCTCAACTTAGCGATTTTCTTTTCTATTTTTTTTGTATTTTGTTGAATATTGTGACTGCCAAGTCATTTGTTGATGGTCCTCCAACGGGATGTCTCATCTTGCATTTGAAAGTGTAGTCAGGTTAACTGAACAACTACCCTGCCCTGGGTTAAACGTAAAGGTTTGTATCTGAAAGAAACTCCTACTTCTAGGCTCGAAGTGGTTGACTAGGGATTAACTCCTTATACCTCCAATGTTTGGGGATTTGAAAAAATGCATATACATCATTGACGAGGTTTTATCTGAAAGCATACCGCAACAATTATGGGTATTTCATTTTCATCATCCCCCCTCAAATATTTGCTAAAGTGAAGTGAGAGAATATTTGTGTGATTTTGTGTTAAATGAGAGATAATGAGCGAATGCGAATAAACTGATTCAAAACATGCATAAACATAATATTAACAAAACCAAGTATGAATAACAATGTTCAAAGCAAATAGTACTTAAACAAACAATACAAAATAACAAAGATTACGAAATGATAAATGGCAATGGCTTCCTTGATTTGAGGAATTGAACTTCTCTTGATTTGACTTCTTTAGAGTTGGAGACCATTCAGCTCAATCTTCAACAACTCCTTCAAAAGCTTTCACTTACTGGCCCCGTGCGGCGGCAATGGATTGACCTGAACATTTGGATTCTTCTGAGTGAAGGTGAGATCCTTAGAGTCGATCAGGTCTTGAACCTCGTGCTTGAACGATTTGTAGTTCTTGATCGTATGACCAGGAGCACCTTTGTAAAACTCACAATGAGCATTGGCATCATAGTCTCGGGAGGTACCAGTTTGAGGTGGCAGGTCTTTCAAAACAAGAGTTCCCTTCGCCATCAGCCCATTAAAAATTTCTCCATACGACATAGGCAGTGGATCAAAGTTTCTTTCAGGCCTTCTTTGTTGATATGGTTGGCGCTGTTGTTAAGCGCGTTGTTGTTGTTGACCAGGCTGTTGTGGATAGGTCGGTTGCTGATATGGATTGGGTGCATACTGCGCAGCGGCGACTAGGGGACAAGGACGTGGTTGATAAAGCATCTGAGGAGGAAATGGAGCTTTAATAGCTGGCTGATAAGGCATTGGAGGAACTGGCTGATAAGGCACAAGAGCATATTGCGCAACAGCAACATATGGATACTGATAGTAGGGTAGTGAAGTAGGTGCACTCTATTGCGGATTCCCACTTGCAGCAGAAATGGCATTTGTTTCGCCCTTCCTGTACCCATTGAAAGGCTTCTTGGTTCCAGATTGGCTGCTAGAACCTCCTTGGATCTTTCCACTTTTCAGACCTTCTTCGATTCTTTCTCCAACAATCACCATGTCCGAGAAACCAGAAGATACGCTACTGATCAGCTTTTCGTAGTATTTCCCTTGTAAGGTGCCCATGAAGATATTGATCATTTCACGGTCAACCAATGGAGGATGGACTCTGGCGGCTAGTTCCCTCCAGCATTGTGCATACTCTTTGAAGGATTCGTTCTCCTTTTGAGTTATACTCTGAAGTTGAGTACGGTTAGGAGCTAAGTTGGTGTTGTACTTGTACTGCTTTTTGAATGCATCAGATAGATCAAGCCAAGTACGCACATTATTGCGCTCAAGTTGCATGTACCATTCTAGAGACGCTCCAGACAGGCTCTCTTGGAAGCAATGGATCATGAGTCTGTCGTCTTTGGCATGAGCGGCCATTTTTATGCAGTACATACTCAAATGGAGCTCATGACAGCTGAGGCCTTTGTATTTCTCGAATTCAGGTAATCTGAACTTAGCAGGGATCACGACATCCGGAACTAAGCACATATCTGAGGCACTCAGAGAAGTTGAATTGTGTCCTTCCATGACTCGGAGTTTTTCAGCTAACTCACGACATATCTTCATAGCTTCAGACTCTTAAACATCATGAGGATTGGTGACTGGAACAACGGTATGCATCTCGTACTCAACTTGTCGATCCTCTTCAGCATGAGGAATGTGAACCTGAGTTGGAATGGGTTGAGTTTGAGGAATAACACCAATAGTAACACCAGAGGTTGGTATTGGTTGAGAAGTCACTTCTTCAACAACGGGAGTAAAGCCTGGAGGCAAACCATAGACCAAAGGATTTGGAACTGGAACTGAAGGCATTGTGTGCGAGGTAGATCCTTGCACGAGAACATTGTTCCTTGCAGCAGCAGCTTCACAACGCTCTTCCATTCTGGCCAAAGCTTGTAAAGTCTCATAAATCTGATTGATCTTGCTCTTGATCGAGTCAATCTCTTCCCTCATAGCAGCTTGTTCATCTTGAATCACATCCATCAGTCTTCTAGTGTTGGCTCGATTTAGATACGGGCGTCGAGAAAGATACGTGCGTCGGGAAACCAATTTGATTTACTGAAGATGGAGGAACATGAAATAAGTTTTCGAATTTTGGAATGAAATGCAAGAATTGATGCAAATGAAATGATATGTAATGTCAGAATCCAGGATCACAAGATCAGGGTCTTGATTTAATCCAGAATTTGATAACAGGAATTCATGAGTCCGAGTTACGGATGAAGGATACTCTGATTCGGAACTCACTGGGTAGACTCTAAGGTTTTAGGGACCCCAAAGTTGTCAATTCATATGGTTGTTCATCACACGTGCCATAAGCATGACGGTTGATTGACTCCCCCATATGAATCTATTTTGGGTGAGATCTTCGTATCGACAACCCACGAGAGCAAATTTTCTCGAGAGTTATGGACTTTGCTCAACTGTTTGATGCATATGTCAGCTCTTGACAGTTAAACAACTCCATTGAGAAAATCTATTCTGAGTGAGGTCTTTATATCGACAACCCACGAAAGCAAATTTCTCAGGATTCCATACTACGCGACCATCAATCAATGTTTATACAAAAATGGTTCTAAAGGTCCTCAGAGTCGATGACACTAATGAAAACAACTGAGCACACGCGCCAAGAACTTGACGGTCATCAGTATTCTCATTAGAATCTACTCCAAGTGAGGTTTTCGTATCGACAACCCACGAGAGCGGTTCCCTCGGGAGCCCATACTACACAACTTCACTAACTTATGTTTGTACCCGTAAGCCCGGGTATAAAACCTTTCCCTCAAGTTTCTCCGATCAAAGTATCGATCCAAATCATAGTACCAAGGAGCCACAATATATATAATATGGAATGCGATAAAGAAAGCGATAAAAATAAACAAGTAATGCATTAAAAGCAAACATCCAAACAAGCGTGGGAACCTAGACTAGGCTTGACTTTTACGCGATCTAAAGAGAAGAGCTGCGCGCTGGGCAGACATGAGAGTCGCCACCTAATTCTAATTTATTCCCGAAGAGGGAAATGGAAGATATAGATAAAACCCGTCGAAAAGGAGGATGAAGACAAAGGTCTCGCAACCATTGCCTGGGTTCGGAAGTCGGTTATGCAGGGAGAAGGTATTAACACCCCCTACATCCATCGTACTCGATGGGAACCATCTATGTTGTCACACGCGAAATGATGTCTATGCTTAATGAGTTACTTGTTAAGGGAAATGAGTTTGAATTATAAGTTAGATTGATCCTAGGTGCTCGGCAAGGATTGAGATCCTTGTGTCTACGTACTCCCGCGTGCAATGGGAAAGTCAGAGCCTCGTAGTTCGGCCTAATAAGGGTATTGATTGTTGATTTTATTACCTTTCTTCGAGGAAAGGATTTAGGAGTCGAATTGCACTAAAGACTATGAGTAGTTTATTCCAAACCAACAAGACGAACGTCTTGCGACGAAATAATCGGAGCGAGTAACGAGAGCTCGTTATCCTCCTTTCTACCGCTTAAGGCTCGTGGTGTACAATTCTTCTCGTATTTATTAAAGTGTTTTATTAACCTACGACCGCTTGACGTTGGATCAAGGGTTTGGATCTAATCGAAACATTTTGGTTTTTTGAGGTTTATGGGTGAATGCAAATGGAGGTTTATTTTGTGGATTGTTAGTGAGGCACAATGCGCTCGGCTCGCAAGGTGAAGTGGATCATAGAAAACAGAACGAAAACTGAAAATAAAGTGCAAGTGTGCAAGTGCAACCGCTTGGCGTTGGACCAAGGGTTCGCGAACTAAACAAAATCGATAAAATGCGGAAAATAAAATGCGTACAAAGTAATGGGAGAGGGATACATGTAAGTTACACGAGATTGCGAGAAATAAAGGGTATCGTTGTAGTTTGCCCAAGAGGAAGCGTGTGTGCAATGTTTTCGAACTGTTCGGAGGCGTTCGGCCTTTTTATTCGGAGGCAACTATTCGGAGGCATTGGACCTTTTCGGATGCGTCGAAATTTGGTTCGTTAACTACCTTAGAACTGATTTAATGTTAAAATCGTTCTATGAGGAGTCGAATTGTTTTATGTATTAAAATGTGATAAGTTGAATAAATTAAATAAAGTGATATAAACGATAAATAATAAACTAAATTAAATTAAATTGCGAAATAAACAAATAAATTGAAGTAAAATGGTGGAAAAAATAAACTAAATTACATAGGCCTCATATTGATCGAGTATCACCGATTTAATGAAATCGGGCGAAACGTCGACCGTTTGTTATATCATCGGCCAAAAAATAAAATAAAACGATAAATAAACTAATTAACTAATGTTTTTTTTTGCTTTTTTTCTTCAAGAATATAGAAATATAAAAGAAACAAATAAATTGGTTATAAAAAACAAAAAAACAAAAAACTAGTTAAAAATCAAAATAAAATGACACAAAAATAAAGATAAAAACAAGACATGAACAGGGGAGGTGCACTGTATGATCAGGATGTATGAATAGCAGAAACTCAGATGGGCCAAGCCCAATAGCAAAAAAAGCAGTGATAAAAGAATTTGGGGGCGCTGTTCTGAAAACGCAGGTTTGAATAGATATAGAGTCATGTGGGCTTTGCCCATAGACACTACACGGGTTCTCCCAAACCCAAAGACAGCAGCAGCAGGACTTTTATAAAAATAAAACAAAAAAAAACTTATATAAAAAGAACAATCAAGCAAAAATATCAGGATATTCTTCATAAAAAAGGATTTGTAAAACTCAAATAAAATATGATGAATGGAAGAAACCCACCTTTTAGAAGGATTCACGGCAAAAAAAAGTGACGGCAAAACTCAGAGAAATAACAACCTAAACACAACGGCGACGGTCCTCTCACCCTTTCCAATCTCTCTCGCTCTCAGGTTTTCTCACTCTCTCGCACTCACGGCGCTCTTTCTCTCGGTTTCGTTTTCTGATTTTCGCTCAAAATCTCAATCTCAGATCTCTCTGTTCAAGTCTCTCTCACGGATTCAGTGTTCACTCACGAACTCTCTCTCGGCGGAGTTTTCGCGGCGGAGGTGCGATTTTCAATGGTGATTATCACAAGTTTACATTCGTGTTGTTGAATGTTTGCATTTTGGGTGTTTGAATGAGGGTGGTGGATGAGTTCGGTGATGGTGGTGGTAATGAGGTGTCGTTTCACGGTTTTCAGGTTTGTGTTTGTCCGATTCACTTGTATCGTGGTTTGTTACGGATTTTGAGAAGGTTTGTGGTTAAAAACACAGGTTGCAGATTCTGGTTTTCTGAAAGTGGTTTTGTATTTGATTGAAGATGGTAGCGATTAGGTGTATCTAGTTCAGATTGGTTTCTGAGTTTGATTTAGTTTGTGGGTTTATGGTTTCGGTGATTGTGGATTTATGTTATGGGTTGATGAAAAGTGATGGATACGATGGTGTTTGAAGAATATGAATATAGTGATTTGTTTTATTTGACTCATTTTGTAGAAAGAAAATGTGACTTTTCTGTGATTTGTTTGAGGAAGGTTTAGAAAGAAAAGGTTTGATGTGTTTTTTTGGTTTTTTGAAGCTGAAATTATTTTTGTTTTTTTTGAAGGGTTTTGAAGCTTGATAATTCTGAGTTTTTTTGCTGAGTTTATGTAATGTTTTTTAAGCTCCCAAATGAATGAGTGAGGGGCTGAATATAAAGGAGAGATTGAGGGTATTTTTGGGAGATTTGTGGGCAAAGATTATTGAGGAGATTTGATGCCATGTGATTCTGTTTTGGTGATTACAGGTTGTGAATTTTGGAAAGAAGAAAATTGTAATTGTTGTTGCTATGCGTAGGGATTCTCATGTGGGGTCCGAAAGATATTTTTTGAAACAATTGTGGTAAAGTTTGGCTGACTGTGGTTACCTTTTGTAACAAGACAAAAACCAGTAATAATAAAATTAATAACAAAAATAATAATAACAAAGAAAACAATAATTATAATAATACTAACAATAGAATAAAAATAATGGTAAAATAATAATAATAATAATAGAAATAAAATAATAATAATAATATAATATAATAATAATAATAAGAATAAAAATAAAAGGATTAATAATAAACATTAATTTGAATAATAATAGTAGTAATCATAATAAAAACATAGTAAATAATAATAAAAGTAACAAATGCTAATAAGACTAATAATAAAAAAAGATTTTTTTGGAATTTTTATAATGAATGATAAATGGATAGATTTTAAAAAAATAGTGGATAATAATAAAACTATGAATGACAAAAAGACATAAAAATGGATATTTCTAAAAGAAAAGTGGAAAAATTGATTGATTGATTTTTTTGTAGAATTTTGGGATAAAATGGCTAATGGAAAATAAGGGTAACTAGAGAAAAAGCCTCCACACAATACCGACTTAATAAACTCAAACAACCTGATTTTTCGCACAAAAGAAAATGACATATTTTTGGATTTTTGAAATAATGGTTATACAGTAAAATAAAACGGTGCGGGTAGGAAAATTTGGGGTATGACACATGTCATTAATTCTTATTTTCCTTTAAATAATAAATGGCAATGTACATTTTTTCATTTTTCCTCATGCTTATTCTAAAACAAAGCATGAATCATCATTCATGCAGATGTACCCCATTGGGTCCCATCGATGACAATTATACTATGACTCGCTATGACTTCGACAATCTCATTTACCAAGCCGAAGAGGAAGGCGGAGAAGATTGCGAGCTGCCTGAAGAGTTAGCCAGACTGTTAAAGCAAGAAGAGAGGGTGATTCATCCGCATGAAGAGATTATTGAGATTGTGAATCCGGGTACCGAAGAGGCTAAGAAAGACGTAAAGATCGGGGCCGAATTAGAAGAATCCATGAAGAGTCGATTGATTTCCATGCTCCGAGAATATGTTAATATCTTCGCCTGGTACCAAGATATGTCAGGGCTCGACACTGTTATTGTAGTACACAGACTACCGCTCCAAGAAGACTGTCCTCCAGTGAAACAGAAACTGCGTAGGACTCGACCTAATATGGCAATAAAGATCAAGGAAGGGGGTCATAAACAATTTGATGCTAGATTTTTGGTTGCCCCAAGGACTCGACCTAATATCGATATTTGAAGAGAGCTAGTCCCAAGGACGATTTCTTGTTGCCTCACATTGATGTGTTGGTCGACAACATAACTCAATACTCAGTGTTTTCCTTCATGGATGGCTTTTAGGGATACAACCAAATTATAATGTTGCCAGATGACGTGGAGAAAACTACATTCATCACCCCTTGGGAAACCTTCTGTTATAAAGTGATTCCGTTTGGTCTTAAGAATGCTGGGGCAACTTACCAACAAGAAATGGTGACTCTCTTTCATGATATGATTCTTAGTGAGATTGAAGTCTATGTTGATGACATGATTACAAAGTCACAAACAGAGGAAGAGCACCTGGACAACTTGGCCAAGCTGTTTGACAGGTTGTGAAAGTTCAGACTAAGGCTGAATCCAAACAAATGCACCTTTGGAGTGTGCTCCGGTAAACTAATGGGTTTCATTGTAAGTGAAAAAGGGATTGAGGTTTATCCTACAAAGGTGAAAGATATACAAGAAATGCCTGAGCCTAAAATAGAAAAAGAGGTGTGTGGCTTCTTAGGTAGATTGAACTACATTGCACAGTTCATATCTCACCTAACAGCTACGTACGAACCAATATTCAAGCTCTTGAGAAAGAATCAGGTTGTCAGGTGGAACGACGATTGCCAAATGGCTTTCGACAAAATAAAAGAGTATTTACAAGAACCTCCAATCCTCATGCCTCTGGTTCCGAGGAGGCCTTTAATTATGTATCTTACAGTACTTGAAGGGTCAATGGGTTGCGTTCTCGGTCAACATGACGAGACAAGTAGGAAGGAGCTCGCCATCTACTACCTGAGCAAGAAGTTAACAGACTGTGATTCCATATACTCAATGCTTGAGAAGACATGATGTGCACTGGCATAGGCTACTAAGCGATTGAGGCAATACATGCTTACTCACATGACCTTATTTATTTCCAAGATGGATCCTGTTAAGTACATCTTCAAGAAACCAACACTAACCGAAAAAGTTGCACGTTGGCAGATGGTCTTGACTGAATACGACATTCAATATACTTTCCAGAAAGCCATCAAGGGAAGTATATTGTCAGACTACCTGGCCCAAAAACTAATTGACGACTATCAGCCGATGAAGTTTGAGTTCCCTGATGAAGACATCATATTCCTCAAATCGAAATATTACGAAGAACCACTCCCGGAGGAGGGGCCAGACCCTGAATCCAAATGGAGTCTGATGTTCGATGGGGCCGTTAACATGAATGGAAACAGAGTTGGTTCCGTTACTATCACACTAGAAGGAGTTCATATGCCCTTCACTTCCCGTTTGGATTTTGAATGCACCAATAATGAGGCAAAATATGAAGCTTGCATAATGGGGATTGAGGAGGAAATTAATTTGAAAATTAAGACCCTCTATATCTTCGATGATTCAACTTTGGTCATTAATCAGGTTAACAAAAATTGGCTTGTTCATCAACCATATTTGATTCCGTACAAGGATTACACGAGGAGGTTGTTGACATTCTTCACGATGGTTAAACTTCATTATGTGCCTCGTGACGAGAATTAATTCGTTGATGCCCTAACAACCTTGTCCTCCATGATTAAAGTCCAATAATGGAATTATGTGCCCAGAATTGTGGTGTCTGGTCTTGAAAGGCCCGCTTATATGTTTGCATCTGATGTTACCGATGATGATATGCCTTGGTACTATGATATCAAATGTTTCCTGAAATGTCAAGAATACCCGACGGGGGCATCCAACAAAGATAAGAAGAACCTAAGGAGGTTGGCTAGTGGGTTCTTCTTAAGTTAGGATGATGTGTTATATAAGAGGAACTTCAATGTGGTTCTGCTCAGATGCGTGGATAGACACGAACCAGACATGTTAATGCAGGAAGTTCATGAGGGATCCTTAGGTACCCATGCTAGAGGAAAAGCCATGGTAAACAAACTTTTGAGGTCAGGGTATTATTGGATGACCATGGAATTTGATTGTTGCAAATACTCCCACAAATGCCATAAATGTCAAATTTATGTTGATAAGATGCATGTGCCTCCTAATCTGTTGAGTGTCATGTCTTCTCATTGGCCCTTTGCAATGTAGGGCATCGACATGATTGAAAAAACCGAGCCTACCGCTTCCAATGGTCATCGCTTCATTCTGTTTTCCATTGACTACTTCACCAAGTGGGTGGAAGTGGTGTCCTATGAAAATGTTACCAAGCAGGTGGTAGCCCGATTTTTAAAGAGGGACATCATTTGTCTGTACAGAATACCCAAAAAAATCATTATTGATAATGGTTCCAATCTCAATAACAAAATGATGGCGGATTTATGCTGGGATTTCAGAATCGAACATCATAACTCTTCTCCGTACCGCCCAAAGATGAATAGCACCGTCGAGGCTGCCAATAATAACATCAAGAAGATCATACAGAAGATGGTTGTGACATATAAAGATTGGCATATGATGTTTTCGTTTGCATTGCATGGGTACCGAACATCCGTACACGCATCGACTATGGCAACCCCATTCTCAATAGTGTACGGTATGAAGGCAGTCCTACCGGTTGAAGTTGAGATCCCGTCTTTGAGGATAATGATGGATGTCAAGTTTGATGAAGCCAAATGGCTTCAGACTAGATTCAACCAATTGAGCCTCATCAAAGAGAAACGTTTAGCATTTGTATGCCATGGACAATTGTATCAAAGGTGGATGAAATAGGCGTTCAATCAGAAGGTACGACCTCGATGTTATATACCCGACGACTTGGTGTTGAAAAGGATCCTTCCTCCTCTAACAGATCACAGGGGAAAGTTGACTCCCAACTATGAAGGTCCATTCATGGTTAAAAAGGTTTTCTCAGGCGGAGCCTTGATGCTAACCACCATGGATGGAGAAGACTTTCCATCCCCTGTCAATGCAAACACAGTTAAAACATACTTCGTATAAAAGAGACCCGCTAGACAAAAACAAAATAAAGAGTCCAGGAAAAAAAAGGGCATCCTGGCGTGCCAAAATCAGAATAAAAGGCTCGAGCAAAAATTAGGGATATAAACAAAAAATGTACACCTGGTAAGTTGAAAATCCACATTGGCCAACTCAGGAAAAAAAGGGTATCCCGATGGATTGAAAACCCGAAAGGGCGGTACATGCAAAAGAGGGATTAAAATGAACAACTACGATTTGCATGATTTGTAATTCATCATTTACAATAATGGATAATCTGAAGGTCAAGGACCATTCTAATCATTTTCCCCAAAAGCAAAGTATACAGAGAGTCTCGAGGACATACAAGTCATAGATGGGTTGGAACTTGATAGGATCCGACTCCACGTTGCCATTATGATAATTTATTTTCCTTTTGTGCAATTTCCTCTTTCTAGGGGTTGCTTCCTAGTGTAACGCCTATTCATGGCTACCTTTCAATCAATGAATTGCATTTCATCCTAATAGCTTTTGTTGTTCTTGTTTTCATTTACCATTGTTGATTGCAAAAACGTCCAAATATTGTGATAAATATTGCATTGTGAAGACATTGATGCTTTATAATACATGCTTAAGAGTAAAAAACTTGACATATGCTTTAATTGTTGAGTAACAAGGGTGGTAAACTCAGACCATAAACCTGTGAAATATGGGCTTGTCTAATCTCCTCTTTTTCATGAATTATCAGTTGCGTTCACTAATTTTCAGGTATGGAGTAAAACAATGCCAGGCCCAACACAAGGCATCAGGGAGCTTTTCCCTCAACAGGCTTCATGGATAATGATTCCTCAGCAAGATTTAGTGGATTACCTTCCTCCAACAGAGCAACCAAAATGGTTGGTGTTCCCCGAACAGAGGGTATCATTATTAAAAGATTCTTTAAAACTCTTATCCCCAGTAAGAGTCGACTTAAAACTCTTATCCTTAACAAAAAGCATTCTCCTTGATGTTTTCCATTGAAGGTGGTTCATATCCCATCATCCCCAGTAGAGTCCGACATTGAAGTCCTCCCTAGCAGGACAACGAAAGGTTGATATCCCCAAGCAGAGAGTTTTCCTCCAGGGGAGGTATTCTTCATAAGAGTCTTCTTATCCCATCAGTACATCTGGATTCCTTATTCCCTAGCAGTGGTGAAGACAATAAGAAGTCAGATGGTTTTCCTTCTTGCACGATGTTGTTCGTAGTCTTCCCCAACTAGAGTCCAATATTCATTAGTATCTCTCCCCCAACCAAGGACTATGTGCCTGAGTGATTCCCCAACAAAATTTTTCCTCAGCAAAGTATCAACAAACCCTTTCCTCAGCCAGGTCAGAAGGTTGTCACTTCCCCAACGAAATTATATGGGTAGCGTTCCTTCCCAATTAGATTCCCCAACAGGGTTATCACTCTTCAAAATCTCAAAGTACAATTTATTTTTGGCAGTTATGGCAGTTCAAAGCCAGTATATCATTATCATCCTCACCAATAGAGATGTTATTCCCCGCAGGGATTCATGAAATCAATTCAGGGATTATTTCTCCCTATTGAAGTTTCCAGGGATACCTGTTATCTCCACACCAGAGATTCCCCCGCATTTGCATTTATTAATCATCCTTACATTTGCATCTCCTAAAGCGTAGCATTTCCATCATTATGGAGCATTACGCCATAGAAAATTCAAACATATGCACGAAAGCCCAAAATTGTGAATCAGCATTCATACCTGAATATTCCTACAGAGAATTCCTAGTGCATTTCCAGACATGATTTCAAAATAACCAAAAGGATGTGGATTTGTTAATCATACCCTAGAATACTTGTTGTCCCCTGTAGAGTCATCTTTCATGATAACCCTAACATAAGCCTACCTTTGGTATAGTCTTAATTTTTCGAGTCCACCTTTGGCTTGGTCTCGTATCCTTGTTTAAGTCTATGTTCGAATTAGTCTCATTTTTTGTAAGTCCACCTTTTTCTTGTTCTTACTTTTTCAAGTTCACATTCGGCTTGATTTTGAACCTTATCGTAAGTCTACCCTCGACTTAGTCTTACTTTTCGAGCCCACCTTCGGCTTTGTCTTGTATCCTTGTTTGAGTCTACCTTCAGCTTATTCTCATTCTTTGTAAGTCCACCATCGGCTTGGTCTTACTTCTTCGAGTTCACCTTCGGCCTGATCTCGAACCTTATCGTAAGCCTACCCTCGACTTAGTCTTACTTTTCGAGCCCACCTTCGGCTTGGTCTCGTATTCTTGTTTGAGTCTACCTTCAGCTTAGTCTCATTCTTTGTAAGTCCACCTTTGGCTTGGTCTTACTTCTTCGTGTTCACCTTCGGCTTGATCTCGAACCTTATCGTAAGTCTACCCTCGACTTAGTCTTACTTTTCGAGCCCACCTTTAGCTTGGTCTCATATCTTTGTTTAAGTCTACCTTCAGATTAGTCTCATTCTTTGTAAGTCCACCTTCGGCCTGGCCTTACTTTTTCGAGTTCACCTTCGGCTTGATCTCAAACCTTATCGTAAGTCTACCTTCGGGATAGTCTTACTTTTTTGAGTCCACCTTCGGCTTGGTCTTACTTTTTCAAGTTCACCTTCGACTTGACCTCGAACCATTTTGTAAGTCTACCCTCGGTATAGTCTTACTTTTAGAGTCCATATTCGGCTTGGTATCGTATCCTTGTTTGAGTCTACCTTTGGCTCAGTCTCATTTTGTGTAAGTCCACCTTCGACTTGGTCCTACTTTTTTGAATTCACCTCCGGCTTGACCTCGAACCTTGTTGTAAGTCTACCTTCGGCATAGTCTTACTTTTTTTGAGTCCACCTTCGGCTTGGTCTTGTATCATTTCTCCCTTTGAAAGTCAGGATACTTTATTTCCCGCAGAGTGCAAATTTTCAGGTTTATTCAGGTATTCAATACCTCCATACCTTGAACGTCTGAAAGCCATTGCTACCATACATTCAGGTATATAGATGATTGAGAAGGGGCCGCTGTAACACCACAAAATTTTCCCTCTCGTTTCAAGCCATTTAGCATACCATTCTCATGCATTGCATTACATATAAATCAAAAGAAGAGAAAGCATACATTCATTGGTTGAGGCCTAAGGTGTGTGATCAATTGATTTGAAAAGTTATGATCATTCAAAGTCAAAGAAGAAGATCCAAGGGTCTCTCAACAAACCTAAAGGGTATATCATAGTCCAAATAATCTCAAATGATTCCTCAAGTCATTGGAAGAAGTGGATTGATCAAGGGATTGAAACATTGCATCATCTCCTAACAAAAGGGGCCAAAATTAGGGTTTCTGATTTAAAGGGATTCTTGATGAAATTTTGGTTCAAACTTGGCTTCATTGTTTTCCACATGATATCAAGTATCTAGGGATGAGATATTTTCCATTGAATCATTTCAGAAGGTCTCCAATTGGCCAATTAATTGAAAATCAAGAAATTGGGGAAAAGTCAACTGTGTACAGGAAAAAGTCAACTCCTGAATTTTTGAGGTCAAAATCATGATCCACAAGATGAATATGTTCAATGGTTGAAATTTGATCAAGAAAATTCAAGAGATTCATGAAAAATAAAGAAATCACAAAACTACCTAAAATAGAAACTTAGGTTTCTATTTATGGCAAGTTTAGGCCATTTTGCACCTTACTTCCAAGCCCTCTTTCTTCAAGATAAAGGTTTCAAACTTCAGGCCTAAGTTGACCCAATTGAAGAGCACATATTGAGCTTAAAATCCATAGAAATAACGTCTCCATTAGATTAAAATTGAGTGAGATATGATCAATCAAAGTTTGACAAAACATGGGCAACTTGGCTAAGAAACCAAGTCATGGGTGTGCATATGCTAGACATTTCATCAAGCAGGTGGTGTTCCAAATGTCAAGCCAGTTTTCTCCATCAAGGAAGCTTCAAATGAAATTTTTTTGAACATCAAAGTTGTTCATCTTGATCTCCTCTACAACTCTGATGTTTGAGTTTTTTTCATATGATCAATGTATGAAGAGATATGAGGGTTCAAACACGGGTCACAAAAGCTGAGTTTTTGCCCTAGGCCTGGGCCAGGCTTGACACGCCCATGGGGGTAGTTTTGTGTGCTTGACTTCTAAGGAATTCTCAACCATCTTAGAGGCCTCTATTTATTGAGATTCAAACATCAAACTTATTTTATGATCCTCCATCTTTCATTTGCATACAAGAGTCCACCATTTTATCCATTGTACATAGAGCCTTGCATCCCTAAACATAATCACTTTCATTGATCCTTGTATGCCAAGTTTGAAAGCTTTGTCGTGTGCTTGTACACATATTCACGTGCATGTCTTGTACCTCAGGTTCACATGACCTCATTTAGTTAGCCAAGGTTCTTACGCATACATGTATGTATGCTTCATCATGCATGAATGTGGAAAACGTTTCAACAATGAGAAACTTATGTTGCAAGTCAGGCTATGTTGCACTATCATGTATCATCATCACCGTATATCACTAATGTATACCATAGGATGTTATGAGCTCATTACACAAGAACAAGCATACAAATCCTTCATTTTTTGAATTTGGTTTTCCCACCTCCATTGCTCAATCCACCCCTCTCTTAACTCAACCATGGTTATAAGTACCAACTAAGGTAGTTAGAGCCTAACCCTAGATATAAGAAGCTCCATAACAGAATTTCAGAGCATCTTCAATCAATTTTCTAAATTTCACAAAAAATCTCTCATATTCTTCTCCTTGATTCTCTCTGCATCCAACACAAATTCCTTCCATTTCTTATGTATTTTTACTCATCTAGCTTCAACAAATCATCAATGGAGTGATTGAATAATCACTGAATCATCTTCTTCTCCAAAATTTAGTTTCCGAATTTGAAGCTTCCAAGCAAGAATCCAAGCTCTACAAGCCTTTATTTGGCTCCCTTCAAACTCAAAAACTCAAGGAGTAATCTCTGGTCTTCTTACAACATCAACTTCATCAAGAACATGTTCCATTTTCTTCAAAAATTTTGTATCTTGCTTCTGCATTTTTAATGGTGTTTTTCTTGATTTGAAGCTTAATAGAAGCATTAGAAAATTTGGCTAGTTGATAGGCACAAAGGTGTTTAGTTTTGAAAAGTTAGGGCAAAGTTTCTTGGTTTCGATTCTCTCTGATTATGAGGTGTTTGTGAATTTGGATGCTAGATATGGAACCTACATGGCCTAAGCTTCATTTTAGTATGAATTTGGTGAGTTTATGGGGTTTTTGCTACTACCAGTCATCTGAAAGTGGCCGGAGAAGACGACTGGAGTTTTCCCCGGCCGGTGGTGTTGCCTGAGTATCATAAACCCTAGAATCCATAACTTTAAATCCCAACCATTTGATGAATATGATCTAACGCTTGAAACATTGCCAACACATTAATGAAATGCATTCTCCTCACATGCCATAATTTTGTGTCTGAATGATTCCACATGTGTGCACCACCATATCATAACATGTGCATCTCATATGGACCACACATCTTGCATAATTGTCTTGATTGTTTTAGTTGACTGCATCCTAAGGCTCAGATTGAGTCAAACATTTGATTGAGGTCCACCATAGTTCCTATCAGCCATGTGCCTATTAGACCTGGATTCCCTTTTCTTTTCACACCCCAGCTTTAGGCCCATTCCCATTTAGAACGCTTGATTTGCTTTGGATACACCCCTTGACCAGTTTTCTCCTATTTTCATATAATTTTCATTTTAATTCTTAAAAATCATTTTTAATCACTCAAAAATCACATAAAAATTCATGGAACCTTCTTACACATTTAACTAATTCTTGATATTTTTCATTTCCGATTTTTATCATTTTTCACCATATTTTCATATTTTTCTTTTATTTTCTTTTCAAATTGTTTTCTTCTTAACATCTCAACTTCAAAATTTTGTTTTGCGTAGTTCATTAAATGTTTTTCAACTCTTCTTTTTTGCATCCATTCATTAACATCTTAAACCTCATAAAAATATTTTTTACACATTTTTTACACATTTTTAATTGCATTTTGGTCCCTTCCTTTTGCATCTTTGTTATTTGATCCTTTTGTAACTTTTAAGCTTTGTTTGAGGCAGTTTGATTGTGACTTTTTGTGTGAGCTTTTAACAAGTGAATAGCCTATGACTTAGATCACTTGAGGCACAATTTCAAATTTTTTGAACATTGTTTTATATGTGTTTGCTTGCTTGTGATTGAAGGTATCTTTTATGATCTTTCCTTGCCATCCCTTAACCCTAATTGCTGAAGGTATTTATACCATTGTGTAAGGTCTCTTGTAAGGGTTTGCTTGGGTTTTTTAGATGTTTATAGGTCTCCTTTGATCACTCTTAGGTCCATTGTGATTTGTGTTTTCCTCTTGCTTGGTTTTATGCATACTTGTTCACCTTTGACCTAATTCTTCCTTGCCTTCTCCTACTGTGCTTCTTATGCTTGTTTGTATGCCTATGATGTAACACCCCGATTATTTATTTAATTATTTAATTTAAATAATTTGAATTGTTGTGTATTGTGTGTGGGTGAAGTGGTAGTATGTGGAAGGAAGTATGATATTATTTAATATTATATGAATTTAAAACAAATTATATTATATTGAATAAATAAAAATATTGGAAATATGAAGAGAAATGGTATAATGGTAATTTGGTGAAGGAATAGTGAGGGAGAGATGGGAAATCCTTACTATATTGTTGTTGTTGTTGTTGTTGTTACATGACATTGATGTTGTTATATGTTGCTATAGTTGTTGATGTATGTAGTTGATGTTGTTATGTGTTGTAGTAGTTGTTGTAGACATGCATATTGTCATTGATGATGCATGACATGTGTATAGTTAGAGATGGTGTACCAAGGTAGGGTATATCCTTTCGAATTCCCAAGGAAATTGTTGTGATGTTGGTGCAGTGATGTCGAGTACAATCAAATGTAAGTATTTTGTTTTATCGTATCCATAGGGATTTGAGCGATATCAAAACCACTCAACAATTTCCATAGTTCTAAGCAAACAGTTTCAAGATGTTTGGTTTATACGTTACGAAAAGTAAAAGTGTGCAAGAAATAAAGATGGATTGTAGATGAATAGGCTTGTCGGGAATTGGTGTTCATACACCAATTCAATATGCATATCACGAATCAGTTATACACAATTTAAACTTGTTTCAATATCATCACATATTGTTCACAAACAAAGGTTATTTCTAAACTTTGTCTAAACATCTTATGAGATTTCTTATCTTATGGTTTAATCGAAGATTTCTCAGTCTATTAAACAATACGGTGCATTAAGATTCGATACTTTTGGTGAATATTAAACTTAAATCTATGTCTAAAATTTAGAGTTTAATAGATGTTATCTTCGATCGAGATTTAAATCGTATTTGTCAATATCGATTTAATCCATGAAATAAATGATAAAATGAAGATAACATCAACATTAATTCATAAATAAAATTTGTATAACACCATGATTAATGAAAGTACATACTGTTTCGGTGAACTACGACCAATCCCCACAACATAGGGATTTAGCTACTCATGGTAGCTTCAAGCATAATGGAAGGATTGAGGTGAACAAGCATCAATGACGATTTCCCGACTCTTGATGCGTATCCAACTCCTTCTCCTTACAACTTCTCCTATTTCTCTTCTATTACAATATATATCTCATATTAAAACTAAAACTAAGATCTCCTCTTCTGCATTGTACTGATGTCTTTTTATAGTGTTTCTGGCTTCCTAAGTTCACATAGCGGAAGGAAGTTCGCTATGCAAACTTTAACGCCCCAAATTTTATTTAATTATTTTATTTGGATTATTGCGTGTTCTCGTGTTTAGAATAATAAATTATCGAATATAATTGTGATTGAGAATTATATTTTGGTGGATAATCGTATTATCATGTGATAAATAAATTAAATGGAATGAAATATGAGGTAAGGACAAGGTGGTCAATTGGTAAAAGTAATAAGGGTAAGAGTGGAAGCTCATAAGTTGGGTCTTTGGGGTTATGTTAGAAATAAGGAAAAAGGGAAAATATAATCGTGTTTGGGAGAGAACGTGAAAACGATTGTGAAAGTTGTGAAGAGTAGAAGGAGAAGAGAAAAAGGTTCGATCATGAAGAAGAGTACTCGCATAAGAAGGAAATTCTCGACAAAACCAAAGGTAAGGGTGGGATTCTTCCATCTCTAAGGGTTTTATAATGGGAATTGGGTAGGTTGAGGATTAAGGATTGATGTTGTGATGAATTGGGGAAAAATTATGTTGGTTAGTTGGTAGATGTTGTTGTTAGTTGTTAATGTTGTGAGTTAGGTGATTAAACTTAATATTCTGAGATTTTCTGACTGGTATTGGTGATTTCTGGTGAGAAATTCGTAGCAGGTTGAGTGCTGAGCGTAGAAGTGTGATTTGCAAAATCTTACAGCTCGCTTATCGAGCATAGTCAGTGAGTTTGTCACTTAGCGAATAGTGACCCTTGCTTAGCGAGCCTTGTAGCGTGAAAAATTAATTTTTAAAAAATTCCGAAAAATTACTGAAAAATTATTTAATTACTTAGTAATGTCTAGGAATTGATGGGGTGTAGATGAAGGTAGTGAAAGAAGAGTTATACACATAATTGTAGGGATAATTAGTATAACTTGACTATAAACATAATCGATATGTTCGTTGAAGTTGTTGTTGTTGTAATGAGTAAGTGTTGTGATGATGTGTTTTATATGCTTATTAATGATATATGAGTTCGTGATATGTTGTAGTATATGTTGTGGTGCGTTGTCGTGGTATGAGTTAAATTATGTGATTATATGTTAAGAATGCATGATAATCGTGATGGTAATGACTAATAGGATATTGATCGATGTTGTAATATGTGGTTGTTGTTGTGTTGTATGATGTAGTCATTATGAGTATGCATGTATGTCATTGATGTTGCTTGACATGTTGCATAGTTGAATAACATACCAATGTGGGGTATGATCATTATTGTGATGTTGGTGCGGTCATGAAATAGGGATCATACGTGGCCATGAAATAGGGGTCGAGGGTGTGATCATGAAATAGGGATCATACTGGACCATGAAAGAGGGGTCGAGAGTTCCAATGAGAACTGGATCTTTAAATAGAGATCGAGTATGGTACTGCATGCATAGAGTCAAATAGAATGTCATTGCATGATTGTTGTTGTTTTTGTATATGATGTTGTGGTAGTATATGATGATGTTGTATATATGTTGTTGTTGTATGTGATGTTGTTGAGGTGTGTATTAGTTGTTGTTGTAGGTGATGTTGTTGAATAGTCGTTGTTGAGAAGTGTGCATTATTTTCTGATACTTGCTTGATCCTTATTATATTACTCCTTGTGATGTAAGTATCTCACCCCTTCTGTTTGAATGTTACCCTTATATTGGTAACATGTAGGTGAGCAGGATAAGTCGAGTGGTGGTCAGTGAAGTCGGTGTACTTCACGTCTTTAGGGAGTCGGCTCTGATACGTCTCTTTGGGAGTTAGGACGACGTTACTTTTATTTGTTATTTATTTTTGAAAAAAATTTCTTGTAATTGAAGTTTGTTGATGTTGATTAAAAATCATTTCCGCTGCATGCTGAATACTTATTTATGAAAAACGTATCAATGAGCCATTTATGGTGTTTTGTAGTTTATTTTGATACTCGAATAAAAATTGAAATTTTACTATGATTTTTATTAATATTTCCGTGGGGTAATTTGGGTGTTACAAAGTGGTATTAGAGCAGGTTCGTCCGTCCGACCAAGTAGTTGAGTCGTCGAGTCATAGAGTCGTCGAGTTGTTGTTGTTGTTGTTGATTCTAAATTGTTGTTGGATTGTGCTGTGTGGTAGATTTAGAATGGCTGAGAGGAATGATGCTGCACTTGCCGTTGCTGTGAAAGTGATGGCACATGCTGTGCAAAATCCGATGAATGTCGAGGATCGTGAAAACGACAAGTTCAGGAAGAATGATCCACCAACATTCAAGGGGAAGTATGATCCTGATGGAGCACATGATTGGCTCAAGGAGATTGAGAGGATCTTCAGAATTATGGAATGTTCAGAGGGAAGCAAGGTGCGATTGGGTGCGCATAGACGGGTACCTGAGGCTGATGATTGGTGGGTTGACACTCGCCAATGATTGGATGCATCTGGTGAGGATGTCATCTGGGCTGTGTTCAAGTGAGAATTATTGAGGAAGTATTTTCTTGAAGATGTTATGGGAAAGAAGGAAATAGAGTTTTTAGAACTGAAGCAGGGCAACATGTCAATGATTAAGTACGCTGCGAAGTTCATTGATTTGGTGAAGTTTTATCCACATTATAGTGAAGCAACTGCTGAGTTCTCAAAGTGTGTTAAATTCGAGAATGGTTTGAAGCCTGAGATTATGCAGGTGATTTGCAATCAGAGAATCCATAGGTTTCCAGATCTAGTGGATTGTTGTAGAATCTTTGAAGAAGACAATAAGGCTCGATCTGAGCACTTCAAGGGTTTAGCTGAGAGAAGAAGTAAGCAACAAGAGAATCGTGGAAAACCTTAAGCAGTTCCTGCTGATAAGGGTAAGTAGGAGCATAATGAGGGGAAAAGGCCAAGTGGGGGAGGTACTCTTACTTCACTTAAGTGCTATACGTGTGGTGAGATGGGTCATCGTATCAGTGAGTGCACTAAGGACATAAAGAAATGTTTCAAGTGTGGTCAGCCTGGACACTTGATTGCTGAGTGCAAAGAAAATTTGGTTACTTGCTACAACTGTGGGGAGCAAGGTAATATCAGTATGCATTGTCAGAAGCCCAATAAAGCTGCAACTAGAGGAATGATGTTTGCTTTGACAGGGACACAGACTTCCAGCGAGGATCGTTTGATCAGAGGTATTTGTCATATTAATAGTATTTCATTAATTGCTATGATTGACACTGGTGCGATGCACTGTTTTATTTCTCTTGATTGTGTGAGGAAATTAGGACTTGTTATGTCTCTGATGCAAGGAGAGATGGTTATCGAGACTCCTGTTGATGGGTCGTTAACTACTTCTCTCGTATGTCTGAATTGTCCATTATCGATCTATGGTAAGGACTTCAATGTATATTTAGTTTGTTTACCGTTGAGGGGTATGTATGTGATTTTAGGTATGAATTGGTTAGAGTACAACCATGTTCATATTAATTGGTTCAGTAAGTCCGTTTGGTTTCTTACTCCTGGCGAAGAGGAAGAAGAAGCTGGTTATTTGTCTGCTCGAGAGTTGAAAGAGCTTATGGATGATGAAGCAAAAGTTTTGGTGTTGTTTGCATCATTGTCAATGGAAAATGATATGACAATTAGTGAACTGCAAGCGGTGAGAGATTTCCTGGAAGTGTTTCCAGATGATGTTGTGGATGTACTGCCAGAATGAGATGTGGAATTTAGTATCGATCTTGTGCCAGGAACGAGACCTATTTCGATGGAACCGTATCGTATGTCGGCTTCTGAGTAATCTGATTTGAAGAAATAGTTAGAGGAATTGTTATAAAATAAATTTGTGAGACCGAGTGTATCGCCGTGGGGAGCACCAGTATTGTCGGGGAAGAAGAAGGATGGTAGCATGAGGTTGTGTATTCATTACAGACAACTGAATAAGGTGACGATTAAGAATAAGTATTCGCTTTCAAGGATAAATGATCTGATGGATTAGTTGGTTGGTGCTCATGTGTTCAGTAAGATCGGTTTGTGATCGGGTTATCATCAGATACGAGTGTAGGATGCAAATATTCAGAAGAATACTTTTAGGACTCGTTATGACCACTATGAATATGTAGTGATGCCATTTGGAGTTACTAATGAACCTGGTGTATTCATGGAATATATGAATCAGATTTTCCATGAGTATTTGGATCAATTCATTGTTTTGTTTATAGATGACACTCTGATTTATTCTAAGTCAGAAGAAGAGCATGCTAAACATTTGCGAATTATGTTGCAAGTATTGAAAGAGAACAAGATTTATGCGAAATTTTCGAAGTGTGAATTCTAGTTGAAAGAGGTGAGTTTCTGGGTCATGTGATTTCAGAACAAGGGATTGCTGTGGATCTGTCCAAAGTAGATGCAGCGCTACAATGGGAGACTGATGCGTGTTTTTCGCAAGTGTACGAACACGTCAGAGTAATATAAAAGATTGTCGAATCCACAGAGACCAAGTGTCAATCTATCGTACCTATTGTTATGGTGTGTATCTAAGGCAATTGAATATAATGGTTTTAAAGAGTGCGCAATGGTAAATAAAATAATAATTTTAAACAATTAATAAAGACAGGCTTGAATGTAATTCACGTAATCAATAGATAATCTAGTACTTGTTAATAGAACTACTTACGGGCAATGTTTTCTACTATGAAAATAACTAATTTAACAGAAACTGTCGCTTTCGCGTATTCAGAACCGAGTTGTACTCTCTAATCAACCCCTCCTATTGTCACGGATAAAAAGGTGCGTACTGTGTTAGAGTAGTAAACCTATTTTTAAGAAATGTAGTATCTTGACTAAGTTGAAAAGTATTTTAACCTGGACTTCTTAGCAAAAAGAGGTTCTTATGAACCAGACTCTAAACTTCATAACGCGTCCGAAAATCGTTTTAAAATCTCTTTTCTTTTTAACCTAAAAACTCCTAATGAACTAGACAAAGTACTTTTGGATGTTTTTGAAATAGTTAAAAACAATTACTTGAATTGAAAGATAAAATAGCCCTTAAGTGTTTCCACGAACAATTATACGGATTACTGGTTTAATTACGATCCTTACATTCTAACCTTTATAGATTTAGTTAGACATGGTAAAGCAAAGGTTCTTTTAAATTTTTTCATAAAAGTAATTTAGTGCGAGTGCGGAAAATAAAGAAATTTAGTGCGAGTGCGGAAAATAAAGGAATTAAGTGCGAGTGCGGATAATAAACGAAAGTAAAGCAGTGTGAGAAATAAATAAAAGTAAAGCAATGCAGAAAAGTAAAATACGAACTGAAATTAAAATGGCGGCAGGATTAACTTCCTCCAGAGTGCTCTAAAACTTGATCACACAGACAGATTACAGACTCGATCACTCGATTGCAGAAACACCCCGATGTGGAATGGTAACTGCTTTAAAACTGATATATGCCTAAATAAATCTAAGTTTGGATGAAGAAAAACGAAAAACTAAAGTCCTATTTATAGGAAAACTAAATGCGGGAAAAGACCAGGATGCCCCCTCCACTAAAAAGTGGAGGGAACTGCTTTTTGCCTTGTGGCGCCCGCCACAGGCCTATGGCGCCCGCCATGGTGCTAACAGGGAATGGAAGAGTGGGGATCGTGGGTCTTGGCAGTTGTGGAGTGGTCTTGAGACGTGGCCACGTCATGGCTGACCCCATGGCGCCCGCCACGGTGGGTGCCGTAAGTGTAAAACGCTGAATTTCTAGGTTTTCGTCCGTTTCCACTCCTTTTTCGCTCCTTTTCTCGATTCAAGCCCCGATTACATAAAAAACCTGAAAACAAAGGAAAACAAAGTAATAACATAACAAAATAACAATAAAAGCTAAGAATGCATGCGAAATCGGAGTCAGAAATAAGGTGAATTTTAGTGTGATCAAATTCTCCCACACTTAGACCTTTGCTTGTCCTCAAGCAAACATTAAAGCTCAAGAAAATATGGTGTCAACATGTGTCTTTGGGCTAAAGGGCTTCTAAGTTCAAGTCAGGATGCAGTGACAGGTACTAACTAAGTGAACCAAGGGTACCATAGTAACACAAACACAAACTTCAATCCTATATTAACCACTCCATGTCATCCCACAATACCTAGGCCTATCTTCTCATCTTTTTGTGTCCTTTTCATTCAGGCGCAATCACATTAAGCCCGTTATCCGTACATGCTTCATAGTAGAGTGACCGGTTAGTGATTCTGATCCATAACATAAGGTTTTTGGAACATAAGCATGTGTAAACCTGTTTTATTTGACCTAATTGTAGCTGCGGGGGATCGGATCGTAATCCGCCCTACCAAGTTCAGTGCCAGATACCTCTGAACCAACTAACAATAGGTGACTGCATTTTTTTCTTTTTGTGGCAAAATTTTTTTCTTCTCTTTTTTTCGGTTTAAATGACTTTGTGAGGGTCACCTATCCCAGAGTTTGCCTTTTTCTTTTCTTTTTTATTAGCACTGGATCATTCACTTATGTTCATCGACCCCCTACGTAGAGCATGCTTAGGTCGGAGCTGACTGCTAAAATAAACTACTTAGGACAATTTTTTTGAATGATAATAAAGGCCATGGTGTGGGGTTTAGGAGTGATTCCTATATTCAAGAGGTCTATGGTGCTAAAAATGGTGCTGATGTTTCAAAAAGTTGACCTAAGTCACCACATCCTAATCTAAACCTGTCTCAAAGCCTAAAAAACATGTGAAACAACATTGTTTTCTTTTTAAAAATTTTCTGGTAAGGCTAAGGAAATGGGAAAAATGAAGATGTACTAGAAATACACTATACTGGTGACTCGTCAGACTCATGCATTATCTAAGAAAATTAAACTAAATAACTTACTGAAAAGGGAAATAACTGAAAGGAAATAATTAACTAAAAAGGGAAATGACAGAAAGCAATAAAATCCCCTCCCACACTTAAATCGAACATTGTCCCCAATGTTTCGAAATAAGATAAGGAGGGTAACCAGAAAAAAACTACTGAGGAGGAGCACTGGTGCCCTCGCCGTCCTGCTGTGATGGTCTGGAACGACGGGATCTACTACGATGCTGGTCCCTCCGGTCAAGTCGTGCCGATAAGGCAGCCTGAGCACCCCGGACCTCTCGAAGGTTACCTAAGATGGAACCTTGAGTGGCCTCTACAAGCTGGTAGTGCCGGCGGTTGAACTCTCTCTGACGGTTCTGCTCTAATGAGATATCGCTCAAGGTACGGCAAACGTTGCTGTAAGCACGATCCGAAACCAATCGCGATTGTTGCATGAAGCTCATGTTGTCCGTCAGTTGTTGTGAAATAGTAGAGAGAAGGCCGTCTCGCTTTCCTCTCTAGCTGTCATATCACGCCACATCTCCTCAGTGACATAGAATCCAGGAGCAGCACCTGCAACAGGGTTAGAGGAAGATGGTGCGGTGTGTGACTGTGAAGGACGATGGGGGGACATGTGAGGTATGGGAGACTGTTCTCTCCGATCATACTCTTCATCAGAGTCATGTTCCTACCCATCAGGAATATTAGGAGGAAGTGGACCCAAAACAGGTGGAGCATTCAGATCATAGGTCCAGTTCCTTTCATTACGTACATCAGTATGTCTACTGCATGGTAAAGCAACAGATGGGATAGCTACCCCATGAACCATCAACTCATAACCACCTTCTTTCCTCGTTCGACACAATTTCATATCTTTCAGAAATTTTAAATTAATTGTGCGAGGAGGTAGTGGTTCAAGTGTAGCTATCTCATTGTTCAGGCCAAGAGCCCGAGCAATAGACGTAACAAGCCCTCCAAAAACAATCGGTCCTGTTTTATTAGTAAGTAAAGCCATGTGTGCAAGCATAAACGGGACCGGATTGATATGGGTACTAGTGAGGCATCCTTGCAAAAATAGGAGTTCTCTAGCATTTACCTTGTTTGGACTCTCCCGGCCAAAAATAGTACATGCCAAAAGATATCTGAAAACTCTTATGGCCGGGTTATGAATGGTCGACGCAAGTATTCCTTCAAAAGAATTTATTGAAGTACTTGAAAGCCTTTGCCAGAAGGAAAATACCTCGGCCGACCATTCCGCATCCAAAGGTGCCTCACAAATCGCACCTTCCCTATGAGGGATTCCTAACAAGCCTGCTAGCTTGTTGGTACTGAATTCATATTCAATTCCAAACAGTCTAAAATTAACAGTACCGACTGTGCTAGCAGTGTTAGGACTGACAGTGTATATCAATGAACTTAAAAACTCAACTGTCAGCCTCTCATAGGTAGGTTCCTGATTAACGAAAATATTATGCAAGCCTAAAAAATCTAATAAATTAAAAACACTATGATAAATACCCAAAGCATACAGACAGTTATCATCGACGTACCTAGTCGAGAGAATTTCTCGACTCTGAAGCCTCTGAATAATTTTCCTTTGCCTATCACCCGGTCTTCCATCACGAAGAAGAAATCCATTGAACTCCATTGTTGATTGCTCCTTAGGAAGTGAAAAATGGTAGAAAATGGTATATGAGAGATATGATAAAGTTTTGATTTTTATGGTTTGTGGTGGATGAAAATGAAAATGGATTTTGGATAAGTTTTATGGATGGTGGGTATTTTGGAAATGGGGGAGCTTTAATGGGGTTCAAGGAGGTTTTTGAAAGTTGCAAAAATGGGTTTTGGGAGAAGGAAGGTATGAAAATGGTGAAAATGGAAGTTCAGCCCCGAAATAGGGGAGAACGCCATGGCGCCCGCCATGGGCCTGTGGCACCCGCCACAAGGCTAAATCCTGATGGGCCTTGGATTTTTTTAAATCCTCCTTTGGGCCCTCTTTGCACCTTCGGTCTTCGGGGGGTCTGGATAGCGTTTTCTTCTCTTTTCCTAGGCATGAGGCTTGCATATTTTTTTGTGAAGACAAAAATGAAAATATTTTTGTCTTATATTTTTTTTTCTTTGCTCGACAAAATAAAATAATTAAAAAAAATCAAAAAAGAAAAGAGAAAAATCGACATTAGTGCATAATATGTATATATAAGATAAATTCAAAGTACATGAAAAAAAAGAAAATATAATAGATGCAATAATGTAAGATATGTCTGGAGATGCGATAAATAAAATAAAGCATGAAAAAAAGAAATTAAATACTAGGGTAATATCGTCAGTGTAGAATGAATCATGTGGTAGGCTTCTCCTCCTGGTTTGATCCACGAATCTCAGCTATCTCCCTCTGAAGGTCTTCAATCTCCTGATATAGAGCATCGGCCTCTGAGGCATGAGTGAGATCAGAAACCTGAATCTGTAATTCCAAGTCCGCTACTTCCTGCTTGAGCAGGGCAGTCTCCTTACGGAGCTCATATATCTAAGTTTGTAGATCAGGCGGCTGCAGAGACATATTGTTAGACATAACAGTGATTCGGGGAGTAAGCGGTGTATGAGTGTACTCAGCGGCGGGAGGTGATTTCGGCTCTTCGACAGTCTCTCCATAACCCTCTAGAGCATAACTCCAATTAGCAGGATCATGGACACTAGTCATCAGCGGGTCTGGTAATGTAAAGTAATGTATCACTTCTCCGTCGATCAGTAATCTAAAAGTGTTGGGCTCAAAAGAGCCCTCCTCATCAGTCCTCTGTCAAGACAAAAGTCAACATCCAGGGTGGTGTAGCAGCAGAAGGTCCTAAGGTGCAATAATTTGCGAGACAAACCCAATGCAATAGTTATCTGTGTAACAATCCCACCGACATGTATGATGCCTACAGATGATCTGGCAACACTAGCAAGTCCCTTCAACAGAAAGTTGCCACAAGCAACTGAGCGAGACTGAGTCGCACAAAACAGTAAGAAAATCTCCTCTTCACTTAGCAGGGTCTCTGTATCAGGCAAACCTAGGAAGGAATGTGCTAGAATCATCTGGAAGTACCTTAACGCAGGGTTGTGGATTACCTGAGAAAACTGAGTGGAAGGATCTTGGCTCCCTCCACCTGATATTTTAGACCAAAACATTTCCACTTCTCTGCTCATAAAATACCCCATCGGTGTCTCTGGAATATCATCAGGAGTAGTCTGAAAACCTAGTAAATCACTAAACTCTTTGTGAGAGAAGGAATAGTCAATCCCGAACAACCTGAAAACAGCGAGTCCATCGGGTCCAGCCCAAGGGTCATGATGAAACGAGCTGAGGAACTCAAGAGTCAAGTTCCTATAAGTGTGGTTCCTGTCGTCAAACTGGTCCCACTGGAGTTGATGGCATAAGAATCTGACGCTTGGCTCTATCCCCAAGGCATCCATGCAATCATGGTCAGGGTACCTGGTAGGAGCCATAGGGCGTCTCATGTGGACATAGTAACGCTCTCTTTGTGCGTCGTCTCTAAAGGCCACGTGCATGTCATCGGGGTTCTGCATTCTGCACAAGGTTAGCAAACAAGTCTTGAAAGCACATAAAACATTCAATCGTTAGTCCTGACATAATAATAAAATAAACAAATAAAAATAAAGAAAAAATAAATAAATAAAAAGTACGTAAATAAGAAAACCATGGGTTGCCTCCCATGCAGCGCTTGTTTAACGTCATTAGCTCGACGACCGATTTTTATACATCATTGGAAGGATATGGTGGATCACTCAGAGTATGACAGGTGTATGTTGTTGGGATGTCACCTCCTTCGTAGGGCTTCAACCTCTGTCCATTGACGATGAATGACTTACATGTTTGGTTCTTGATTTCAATAGCACCAGATCTTAGGATCTTAAATACTTCGAAAGGGCCAGTCCATCTCGAACGAAGCTCTCCTGGAAAATGTTGTAACCTAGAATCGAACAAGAGAATAGGATCGCCTATTTTGAAGTCTCTTCTTATGATTCTTTTGTCATGCCAAGCTTTTGTTCTTTCTTTGTATATGATGGCATTTTCGTAGGCGGATTGTCTGAGCTCTTCTAATTTGTGGATATCAAGGATACGTTTCTCACCAGCAGTCAAGTAATCCAAATTCAAAGTTTTGATGGCTCAATAGGCCTTATGCTCCAATTCAAAAGGTAAGTGACATGATTTTCCATAGACCAGTTGATAAGGGGTTGTTCCTATAGGGGTTTTGAAAGCGGTTCTATAGGCCCATAATGCTTCTTGAAGTTTCTGCGACCAATCTTTTCTAGATATAGAGACAGTCTTCTCAAGAATTTGTTTGATCTCCCAATTAGATACTTCCGATTGTCCATTGGTCTGTGGGTGGTATGGTGTTGCTACTCTATGCCTAACTCCATACTTGCTTAAAAGTTTATCAAATATTTTCGATATGAAGTGTGATCCTCCATCACTTATGACTAAACGGGGGGTTCCAAACCTGGGAAATATATAGTTTTTGAATAATTTGATGACTACTCTGGTGTCGTTCGTGGGTGCGGCGATAGCTTCAATCCATTTGGACACGTAGTCAACAACTACTAAGATGTACTGATTTCCAAAAGATGGTGGGAACGGTCCCATAAAGTCTATACCCCATACGTCGAAGAGTTCCACTTCTTGGATATTTCTCAGCGGCATTTCATTACGTCTTGAAATATTTCCTGTGTGTTGGCATCTGTCACACTTGACAATGAAAACATGGACATCACGCCACATAGTAGGCCAGAATAGGCCAGATTGAAGAATCTTGGCGTAGGTCTTGGATGTGCTCGCATGTCCACCATAGGGTGCAGAGTGACAATGCTCAATTATATTATTTACCTCTTCTTCTGGAACACAACGGCGGAAAATGCCATCTTTACCTCTCTTGAAAAGAAACGGTTCGTCCTAATAGAAGTTTCTCACATCACTGTAGAACTTCTTCTTCCGGTGGTAGTTTAGATCAGGGGGTATGATGTCAGCGGCTAGATAATTAACGAAGTCTGCATACCAAGGTACATTACTTATAGCTAAGGATTTATGAGAATTCTCATGTGGGTCTGGGTTATCATCTTCAATAGTTTCTAGTTGGGCTATCAGTCTATCATAGGCAAAATCGTCATTTATGGGTACTGAGTCAGGTTTCAGGTATTCTAGCCTAGATAGGTGATCAGCTACTACATTATCAGTGCCTTTCTTATCACGGATATCCAAATCAAACTCTTGCAATAATAGAATCCATCGAAGTAACCTAGGTTTGGCATCCTTTTTACTTAGTAAGTAACGAATGGCAGCATGGTCGGTGTAAACTATAATCTTGGCTCCTACTAGATAAGATCTAAATTTGTCTATTGCAAAAACTACAACTAGGAGCTCTTTTTCGGTTGTTGCGTAGTTGAGCTGTGCAGCGTCTAGGGTTCTACTGGCATAATAAATTACGTGTAACTTTTTGTCTTTTCTCTGACCTAGAACGGCTCCAACAACATAATCACTGGCGTCACACATTATCTCTAACGGTTCTGACCAATCAGGGGGTTTCATTATAGGTGCTGAAATCAGAGCTTGCTTTAGAAGATTAAATGCTTCAGTACATTTTTCATCGAAGATGAATTCAACATCTTTCATTAAAAGACCAGTTAAGGGCTTTGTTATTTTGGAGAAATCCTTGATAAAACGTCGGTAAAATCCGACATGTCCAAGAAAACTTCTTATCTCCCTAATAGTCTTCGGCGGTTTTAGATTCTCTATGACTTCTATTTTAGCTTTATCTACCTCTATACCTTTTTCGGAAACTATATGTCCTAAAACAATCCGTTCGGTGACCATGAAATGACATTTTTCCCAATTTAGCACAAGGTTTACTTCCACACATCTTTCCAGGATTTTCTCAAGGTTGATAAGACAATTTTTGAAATCTGATCCACAAACTGAGAAATCATCCATAAATGCTTCCATGATTCCATCTAAATAGTCTGCAAAGATAGACATCATGCAGCGTTGGAAAGTGGCAGGAGCATTACAGAGTCCAAAAGGCATTCTTCTATAGGCATAAGTTCCAACTGGGCATGTAAAGGTAGTTTTTTCTTGATCTTCGGGGTGAATAGGTATTTGGAAGAATCCTGAATATCCATCTAGGTAACAAAAGTAAGAGTGTCTGGCTAGGCGCTCCAACATTTGGTCTATGAATGGTAATGGGAAATGGTCCTTCCTAGTTGCTTTATTTAATTTTCTATAATCTATGCACATACGCCAACCTCCATCGGTTCTTTTTGCTACAGGTTCGCCCTTCTCGTTTTACACGACTGTGATGCCTCCCTTTTTAGGTACTACATGCATAGGACTCACCCATTTACTGTCCGAGATCTGATATATTATACTTGCCTCTAGTAACTTAAGAACTTCAGTCTTAACTACAATACTCATTATAGGATTTATTCTTCGTTGGTGTTCTCTGGAAGGTTTTGAATCTTCTTCAAGCAAAATCCGATGCATGCATACGAATGGGCTTATTCCTTTTAGATCAGAGATCTTATATCCTAAGGCTGAGGGGTACCTACGTAAAACATCTAACAATTGGTTGGTTTCTTCTTCGTTTAAGGTAGCACTGACTATAACTGGACGATTCATTTCTTCATCAAGAAATTCATTTCTCAGGTTTTTAGGCAGTTCCTTAAGTTTTACGGTTGGTTTCATAGGGCAAGGCATAGGATCTGGGATAAGAGATAAACATTCGTGAAGGTTATCATCAATGTAGGGTCTTTTATAATTATCATCTTCCAAAATAAGGGTTGATGGCAATTTTATAGATTCAGTTTCTTCTTCTTGTTCTAATTTCCTAATGCATTCTTCGATGATATCTAAGGCATAACAAGCATCTCCTATCACATGTGCCATAAGAAATTTTGAAAGTATAAATTCTATCTTCTCGTCACCTACCTCAAAAGTTAGTTTCCCTTTTTTAACATCTATTACGGCTCCAGCAGTCGATAAGAACGGTCTACCTAGGAGGATTGGTATGTCGTCATCTTCTTTAATGTCCATGATAACAAAATCTATAGGAATAAATAGCTGACCTATCCTAACAGGGACGTCTTCAAGTATGCCTATAGGGTATTTAACGGATCTATCGGCTAATTGAAGTGACATCTTAGTAGGTTGTCATTCTCCTAAGTTTAATCTCTCACAGACTGCTAAAGGCATTAAGCTCACACTAGCTCCTAAGTCTAGAAAAGCTTTTTTGATGACCTGATTCCCCAAAACACAAGGAATGGAAAAATTTCCGGGATCTTTATCTTTCTTTGCTAACCTATTTTCGGAAATAGAATTACATTCCACGAGTTTTGGATCTTCAAGTCTACGTTTATTCGTAAGTATGTCTTTGAGAAACTTAGCGTAAGAAGGTATTTGGGTGATGGCTTCTATAAAGGGGATTTCTACGTGAAGTTTTTCTATAACCTTAACGAATTTTTGATATTGATTATCAATTTGGGTTTTCTTTAATCTTTGAGGGTAAGGTATTGGTGGTTTGTATGGCGGTGGTGGTACATAGGTTTTATTTTTAGGTTCTTCTCCTTTTTCTTGACTTTCCGGGGTTTCAGACTCCTCTGGTTCCTTCTCCTCATTCCTCTCAGAAGTTTCGGGCTCACTTAATCTAGGGTTCAAAGGCTCCTTATAAGCGGTTCCACTTCGTATATTAATGGCATTTGCTTGCCCTTTCGGGTTTTGTTGAGGTTGTCCAGGGAACTGTCCTCCAGGTGTAGTCTGAGGGGCTTGGTTTAAAGCTACCTAAGAGATCTGGGTTTCAAGCATCTTATTATGAGTAATGATTTGATCAACCTTGGTTCCTAACTAGGTAATCAGTTCGTTAACATGGACGTTTTGGTTCATGAACTCTTTGTTTTGTTGTGTTTGAGCGGTGATAAATTTTTTTACAATTTCCTCAAGGCTCGGACTTGGTGGTACAGGTTGCATAGGTTGATTCGTTCTTGGGGCTTGGTAACCTTGTTGTCTCGGAGGTGCGGTATTTTGAATAGGGTTATTATTTTTGTAGGAGAAGTTTGGGTGATTCCTCCATCCAGGGTTATATGTATTTGAAAATGGGTTCCCTTGGGTGTAGTTCACTTGCTCAGTGTTGGTCTCATTCAACAGATTGCATTCGACAGATTGGTGTCCTTGCGTCCCACATATCTCACAATTCGGCAAAACTGCGGCTACAGTATTCGGAGTTTCACACATATGTTCGACTCTAAGGGCCAACGCGTCCATTTTAGCTTGCATCATGTCTATAGAGCTTAGCTCATGTATTCCTCCTTGGGCTTCCTTCTTTTCCACTGTCGCTCGTTCTACTCCCCATGATTGATGGTTTTGGGCCATATCCTCGATAAGGGCACTAGCTTCAGGGTAAGGTTTGTTCATCAGTGCGCCACCAGCGGCAGCATCGATGGTCATCTTAGTGTTATAATGAAGTCCATTATAGAAGGTTTGAATGATTAGCCAATTCTCTAGGCCATGATGTGGGCATGCTCTTAATAGTTCTTTATATCTCTCCCAGGCTTCGAACAACGACTCTCCTTGGTGTTGGGTAAATCTGGTTATTAGGTTTCGAAGAAGAGCGGTCTTACTTGGGGGAAAATATCTAGCAAGGAAAACTTTCCTAAGGTCATCCCAAGTTGTTATTGAGTTGGGTTGAAGGGAATCTAACCATGATAAAGCTTTATCTCTGAGGGAAAAGGGAAATAATCTTAAGCGTATTGCCTCAAGAGAATCTCCATTAGTTTTAAAGGTGTCTGCTAACTGAAGAAAGTTTTTTAAATGTTGGTTTGGGTTATCAGTAGCGAGACCTGCGAATTGTCTCTGTTGCACTAATTGCAGCAGGGATGGTTTGAGTTCAAAATTATTGGCTGGGATAGCGGGGTTTACTATACTAGAACTAGGTTCCTCGTTTGATGGTTGGGCGAATTCCTTAAGAGGTCTTCGGTTTTGATCTTCGGCCATAGCTTTCCTATTCCTATGGAAAAACAAACGTGCGCGAGCGTAACGTTCAGGTTCAGCTAGAGGGTCTACTAAACTTCCGGCACTGCAAGTCTTTCGCATTGACCGGTGGGTAACAACCTTAGTCTAAACGGTATAACTACAGGGTAATGAAATTTGATGAAATTGGTCCCCGGCAACGGCGCCAAAAAACTTGATGCGTGTTTTTCGCAAGTGTACGAACACGTCAGAGTAATATAAAAGATTGTTGAATCCACAGAGACCAAGTGTCAATCTATCGTACCTATTGTTATGGTGTGTATCTAAGGCAATTGAATATAATGGTTTTAAAGAGTGCGCAATGGTAAATAAAATAATAATTTTAAACAATTAATAAAGACAGGCTTGAATGTAATTCACGTAATCAATAGATAATCTAGTACTTGTTAATAGAACTACTTACGGGCAATGTTTTCTACTATGAAAAGAACTAATTTAACAGGAACTGTCGCTTTCGCGTATTCAGAACCGAGTTGTACTCTCTAATCAACCCCTCCTATTGTCACGAATAAAAAGGTGCGTACTGCGTTAGAGTAGTAAACCTATTTTTAAGAAATGTAGTATCTTGACTAAGTTGAAAAGTATTTTAACTTGGACTTCTTAGCAAAAAGAGGTTCTTATGAACCAGACTCTAAACTTCATAACGCGTCCGAAAATCGTTTTAAAATCTCTTTTCTTTTTAATCTAAACACTCCTAATGAACTAGACAAAGTGCTTTTGGCTATTTTTGAAATAGTTAAAAACAATTACTTGAATTGAAAGATAAAATAGCCCTTAAGTGTTTCCACGAACAATTATACGGATTACTTGTTTAATTACGATCCTTACATTCTAACCTTTATAGATTTAGTTAGACATGGTAAAGCAAAGGTTCTTTTTATAATTTTTCATAAAAGTAATTTAGTGCGAGTGCGGAAAATAAAGAAATTTAGTGAGAGTGCGGAAAATAAAGGAATTTAGTGCGAGTGCGGATAATAAACGAAAGTAAAGCAGTGCGAGAAATAAATAAAATTAAAGCAATGCAGAAAAGTAAAATACGAACTGGAATTAAAATGGCGGCAGGATTAACTTCCTCCAGAGTGCTCCAAAACTTGATCACACAGACAGATTACAGACTCGATCACTCGATTGCAGAAACACCCCGATGTGGAATGGTAACTGCTTTAAAACCGATATATCCCTAGAGAAATATAAGTTTAGATGAAGAAAAACGAAAAACTAAAGTCCTATTTATAGGAAAACTAAATGCGGGAAAAGACCAGGATGCCCCCTCCACTAAAAAGTGGAGGGAACTGCTTTTTGCCTTGTGGCACCCGCCACAGGCCTATGGCGCCCGCCATGGTGCTAACAGGGAATGGAAGAGTGGGGATCGTGGGTCTTGGCAGTTGTGGAGTGGTCTTGATACGTGGCCACGTCATGGCTGACCCCATGGCGCCCGCCACGGTGGGTGCCGTAAGTGTAAAACGCTGAATTTCTAGGTTTTCGTCCGTTTCCACTCCTTTTTCGCTCCTTTTCTCGATTCAAGCCCCGATTACATAAAAAACCTGAAAACAAAGGAAAACAAAGTAATAACATAACAAAATAACAATAAAAGCTAAGAATGCATGCGAAATCGGAGTCAAAAATACGGTGAATTTTAGTGTGATCAGAGACTCCGAAGTCAGTGACATAAATTAGAAGTTTCTTGGGATTGGCCGGTTATTATCGGAGGTTTATTTAGGGTTTTTCGAAAGTGCGAGAAGAGTTTTATTGAGATGAATATAAGACATAGACGTTGGTTAGAATTTATGAAGGATTATGAATTTAGTTTTAATTATCATCCAGGTAAGGCTAATGTTGTAGCTGACGCCTTGAGTCGGAAGACATTGTATATGTCGGCTATGATGGCTAGAGAGTTGGAGTTGATTAAGCAATTCAGAGATAAGATTTTGGTTTGTGAACAGACACCTCATAGTGTGATATTGGGAATGCTAAAGGTTAATAATGATTTTCTTGATAGTGTTCGAGAGAGTCAGAAGTCAGATGTGAAATCAGTGGATTTCATGGTTAATAACGAACGAGTTGGAAATAGTGAGTTTTGGGATGATGAACAGGGAGTACTTATATTTCGGGACCGTATCTGTATTCCTGATGATATTTATTTGAAGAGAATGATTTTTGAAGAAGGGCATAAGAGTGGCTTGAGTATTCATCCAGGAGCGACAAAAATGTATCAGGATTTGAAGAAGATATTTTGGTGGCCTGGTATGAAACGATATGTGGCTTAGTTTCTGTATGTGTGTTTGACTTGTTAGAAGTTGGAAGTGGAACATCAGAAACCTGCTAGTTTGATGCAACCATTGGATATACCCAAGTGGAAATGAGATAGTATATCAATGGATTTTGTTACGAGGTTACCTACTACTCCAAGAGGGCATGATGCCATTTGGGTGATTGTTGATAGGTTGACGAAGTCAGCGCATTTTATTTTGATTGGTATAACTTATTCCTTGCAGAGATTGGCAGAGATATATGTTGGTGTGATTATGAAGTTGCACGAGATACCTTTGAACATTGTGTCAGATAGAGGTCTGAGGTTTACTTCGAGGTTTTGGAAGAGTTTGCAAGAGGAATTGGGTTCGAAGTTGAAGTTAAGTTCAACTTATCATCCTTAAACTGATGGTTAGACAGGGAGGACAATACAATCTTTGGAGGATCTGTTGAGGGCTTGTGTGCTTGAACAAGGAGGTACTTGGGATAGTCACTTGCCGTTGATTGAGTTTACGTATAACAATAGTTATCATTCCAGTATCGGAATGGAACCGTTTTAAGCTTTGTATGGTCGAAGATGTAGAACACCTTTGTGTTGGCATGAGTCAGGTGAAAGCGTTGTAATTAGACTTAATATTATGCAACAGACTACTGAGATGGTGAAGTTGATTCGAGATAAGATGAATACTTCATAGAGTAGACAAAAGAGTTACCATGATAAGATAAAAAAAGATCTCGAGTTTCAAGAAGGAGACCATGTGTTTTTGAGGGTTACTCTGGTGACCGGTGTGGGAAGAGTTTTGAAGTCGAGAAAGCTTACTCCTAAGTTTATTGGGCCGTATCAGATTTCGGTGAGAGTTAAACCTGTTTCTTATAGAGTGGCGTTACACCCAGGATTGTCAAATTTGCATGTTATGTTTCATGTGTCACAACTTTGGAAGTATGTTCCGGATCCGTCACATGTGATACCGATGGATGAAGTTGAGGTAAGAGATGATCTTACAGTTGAAGCATTACCAGAATGAATTGATGATCGGGAGTTAAAGAAGTTGAGGGGAAATGAGATTGTCCTTGTGAGAGTGGTTTGGGGAGGAGCTGCCAGTGGGCATATGACTTGGGAATTGGAAAGAAGGATGCGAGAGTTGTATCCAAATCTTTTTACTTGAGGTAAGTTTTCGAAAACAAAAACCTTTTAAGTGGTGGAGAGTTGTAATTCCTCGAATTTTATTTAATTATTTTATTTGGATTATTGTGTGGTGTCGTGTTTAGAATAATAGATTATCGAATATAATTGTGATTGAGAATTATATTGTGGTAGATAATCATATTATCACGTGATAAATAAATTAAATGGAATAAAATATGAGATGAGGACAAGGTGGTCAATTCGTAAAATTAATAAGGGTAAAAGTGTAATATCATAAGTTGGGTCTTAGGGGTTATGTTGGAAATAAGGAAAAAGGGAAAACATAATCGTGTTTGGGAGAGAACGTGAAAACGACCGTGAAAGTTGTGAAGAGAAGAAGGAGAAGAGGAAAAGGTTCGATCGTGAAGAAGAGTTCGCGAAGAAGGAAATTCTCGACAAAACCTAAGGTAAGGGTGGGATTCTTCCATCTCTAAGGGTTTTATAATGGGATTTGGGTAGGTTGAGGATTAGGGATTGATGTTGTGATGAATTGGGGAAACATTATGTTGGTTAGTTGGTAGATGTTGTTGTTAGTTGTTAATGTTGTGAGTTAGGTGATTAGACTAAATATTATGAGATTATCTGATTGGTATTGGTGATTTCCGGTGAGAAATTCATAGCAGGTTGAGTGATGAGCGCAGAAGTGCGATTTGCAAAATCGCAGAGCCCGCTTAGCGAGTTGGAGCTCGCTTAACGAGCAGAGTCAGTGAGTTTGTTGCTTAGCGAGCAGTGACCCTCGCTTAGCGAGCCCTGTAGCGTGAAAAATTAATTTTTAAATTCCGAAAAATTAATGAAAAATTATTTAATCACTTAGTAATGTCTAGGAATTGATGGGGTGTAGCTGGAGGTAGTGAAAGAAGAGTTATAGACATAATTGTAGGGATAATTAGTATAACTTGACTATAAACATAATCAATATGTTCGTTGACGTTGTTGTTGTTGTAATGAGTAAGTGTTATGATGATGCGTTTTATATGCTTATTAATGATATATGAGTATGTGATATGTTGTAGTATATGTTGTGGTGCGTTGTCGTGGTATGAGTTAAATTATGTGGTTATATGTTAATAATGCATGATAATCATGATGGTAATGACTAGTAGGATATTGATCGATGTTGTAATATGTGGTTATTATTGTTGATGTTATATGATTTAGTCATTGTGAGTATGCATGTATGTCATTGATGTTGCATGACATGTTGCATAGTTGAATAACATACCAAGGTGGGGTATGATCATTGTTGTGATGTTGGTGCGGTCATGAAATAGAGATTGTACGTGACCATGAAATATGGGTTTAGGATGTGATCATGAAATAGAGATCATATTGGACCATAAAAGAGGAGTCGAGAGTTCTGATGGGAATTGGATATTGAAATAGAGATCAAGTATGGTACTGCATGCATAGAGTCAAATAGAGTCTCATTGCATGATTGTTGTTGTTGTTGTATATGATGTTGTGGTAGTATATGATGATGTTGTATATGTGTTGTTGTTTTATATGATGTTGTTGAGGTGTGTGATAGTTGTTGTTGTAGGTGATGTTGTTGAATAGTCGTTGTTGAGAAGTGGTGCATTATTTTCTGATACTTTCTTGATCCTTATTATATTACTCCTTGTGATGTAAGTATCTCACCCCTTCTATTTGAATGTTACCCTTATGTTAGTAACATGCAGGTGAGCAGGATAAGTCGAAGTGGTCAGTGAAGTCGATGTACTTCACGTCTTTAGGGTGTCGGCTCTGATACGTCGCTTTGGGAGTTGGGACAATGTTACTTTTATTTGTTATTTCTTTTGAAAAAGATATTTCTTGTCATTGAAGTTTGTTGATGTTGATTAAAAATCATTTCCGTTGCATGTTGAATATTTATTTATGAAAAACGTATCAATGAGCCATTTATGGTGTTTTGTAGTTTATTGGGACACTTGAATAAAAAATTGAAATTTTACTCTGATTTTTATTAATATTTCCGTGAGGTAATTTGGGTGTTACACAAACTATCCTTTCTTGTCCATTAAATCTTTGAGTTGTCATCCCGTCTTTGGTGAAGCCACCACACTTCTCTATGCAAAGTTTAGTTCGCTATGCGAGCTCAGTTCGCCTTTGGACGCTTGAAGCGAACTCTGGTTCATTTGGTTCTGTTTTTGCTCACTTCTGCTTCGCTTTTCTTCGCTATGCGAACTGAATTTGTTTCTTCCTTACTTTTCTTTGCTATGCGAACTATACAAGACACAATTTTTCTTTGTGCTTTCTCTGATGCATCTTTTAGTCCTTTTCCTGCATAAATGCAAACCAAACCAAGAGTACTTGTACAATACTATTTTCATTCATTAGTTGAGGTGTTTATGTTAGAATCTTGTCATTCAAGTAAGATAAATGCCCTTTTTTATGTGATATTTTATCATGAATAAAACACTTATCAAACTCTCCCCAACTTGAATCTTTGTTTGTCCTTAATCAAAGTTATAAAAGCAAGAGTTTCTATACCACTTTTCCTATGATCAACCAAATTGTTTAATGAAGTACTCAAGGTATATGGTTCCATGGTGAATTCCACATCCAAGTTATTATGCACTACCCCTTTCCAAGCACTTAGACATATTTATGAAACAAGTCTTCCACATAAATTTCTTTGTCAAGCAATCCAAAATAATAAACATGTCTATTATGAATCACACCTATCACACTTTTTATATAAGTGAAAATAATGAGGTATTTTGAACTCTCACATGACAAATTTGCTAACATCTAGATTAATTCATGCCTTCATCTAAGAAAAATATGTTGATAAGCAAAAAAAAAGATCACTAAGGTCTTTTCAAGGTTGTAATTTGGCCAAGGTACCAAGGATGTGTCTTTTTCTAAGGATAATGGAAACAAAGTAGTTTTTGAATTTTTTCTTTCTTAGAAGATCATTCATAGGATTTTATTTTTTTATACCATGTTACTTCATCCAAACCTTTCTTGTTTATTTCTTTTGAACACATTCATCCTTTGGTATTCATTGTCTTTTCTTTTCTTTTCTTTTCTTTTTCTTTCATTATTTTCTTTTATAATTTTTCTTTTCTTGCAAGAGGAATTTTTCTTCCTCTCCTCAACTTGAACACAACTTTACCTTTACTTGAATGCTCCTTATGATTTGGCAAATGATATCAATGGTTTCAAGGTTTTATATTTAAGAAAAATAGAATCAATCATAGATAGACTTTTATGATTTTTCAAGATATAGAACAATGTCCACTAAGTGGTTTACTTAATGCATTATTCAGTTCATAAATGATTGATTCATGTTATATGGCTCAAAAGGGATTGCAAATGATCACTCACTCACAAAGGATAATGAAGCTACATTTGGTTTACTAGTTTTGCTCAATTTTTCAAGCAATGCCTTGATCCTTTCTCTGTCTTCACAAATATCAACATAAATGCAAGATTAAGCATGAACCAAACGAGTTAAAACAAGAATTTATCATTCTTCTGAGCATATAGTAATCAATGGAAGGTTACCTCACTTTTTTGGTTTTGGAACTAAGTGATTCACAATGAAAACACGTTATTTCATATGCTTATATGACTTGATTATATGTAGACTACTCATGTCATAATCATGCTAAAATCTAAGAAAGCAATAAACAAGTACCTTGGATTGTGTGATTCTTTCAAAGTTGTAGCATTACCATTGTATTTTTTTTGTTGATTCAAATGTGATCTTCCACTCTTTGCCTTTCCACTCTCATTTAAAGGACAAGTATTCAAACATACTATATGGATTGGCCATATGACACCCACAACTAAACCAAAAGAAAAACATTAATGTGAAGGAAATGACATGAAGGGCATTTTTGTTGATTCTGCTACTCTCGCTATGCGAAGTATATTTCGTGATGCGAAGTATATGACTTTCACATAGCGAAGTTTTGCTCACAATGCAAACTTTGTAGAATTCAGTTTTGTGCAGAATTTTCTTTTGGCTCATTCATGCTATTTTCTTCCTACCATTTAAACTAATTATGCAAGAAAGAAAAACATAAGTATGTAAAAGGTTGGGTTACCTCCCAACAAGTTCTTATTTAATGTCATTAGCTCGACACCTGTGTTAGGGATGTTTTAGAGGTCTTATTATGGTAATTCTTGGAATGTCACCATAATTGTAGATGTTTAAGAATTGGCAGAATTTTTGACCAAACAAGAAATGTTAAATTCAGTTCAGAATGTCCTATCAGATGTTGGGACATTATCAAACAGAGTATATGAACTTATTTCAGGATGTCTCATCAGATGTTGGGACATTGTGTAAATAACTTAAGTTCAGTTTTTCAGGATGTCCCAACAGATGTTGAGACATCTCAGACCTGCTACCAGAATTAATTAATGATTAACTGATCAGAGATATTTAAGGAGAGTTATCTGGAATTAATTAATGATGGATAAAAACAGAACAAGGCGCATCTGTAGGGAGTTTTATATTGAAGATTCAGATTAAAACAGAAGACCTAAAGCACCTAGAATCTAGGAGGTAACAAACCCTAATTCAAGGTGGAAGCTGCTGCGCATTAGGGCTGGATCATTCTACAGAAAGCCCAAAATTCAGATACCTATTTAAGCAACAAAAACTCATAGAATTGAGTACGAATTTCAGAAGACAAAATAGGGTGTCTAGAATTTAATAGCAGGTTGTGTTTTATATACCACTTTATAAGCTTTTAAGCAAAAGTGCATTTGTGACTTGATTGAAACTGTGAAGTAAGATCAAGCTGTATTGTTTGAAGGATGTCTTCAATTTCTGTAAACTTGTAAACTTGATCACTGTGTGATTAAGGGGGAGTGAGTAGGGTACTCTTATCTAAGGTGTGTCTTAGGTAGAAATTGCATTGGGTAGTTATTAAGTGATAGATTAAACAGGGTGGTTTAAGTCTAGAATTAATATTACTTATAGTGGATTTCCTCCTGGCTTGGTAGCCTCCAGATGTAGGTGTGGTTATACACTGAACTGGGTTAACAAACTTCTGTGTTGTTTACTTTTCTTGCTATTTAAGTTTTGGTTAAATTTGTCAAGTGTCCTATCAAGTGTTGGGACATCTCTTAGGACATCTCATACCTGATCACAGAATTTCAATTGGCATCAGAGCAGGCACCCTGCCTGTTTATACTGGGTGAGATCTAGGGAAAACAAATTCTGTAACATGGACAGAGATATAGGGTCAGTAAATAGACCACCTATACTGGATGGATCTAATTATGACTACTGGAAGCCAAGAATGATTGCATTCTTAAGATCACTTGACAACAGGGCATGGAGAGCAGTAAATGTTGGATGGGATCATCCTGTCCAAGACACCAAAGATGAATCAAAAGTACTGAAACCTGAAGAAGAATGGAGTAAGGAGGAAGAAGATTCAGCACTAGGCAACTCAAAAGCCTTAAATGCCTTATTCAATGGCATTGATATGAACATTTTCAGACTGGTGCATCATTGTGAGCTGGCTAAAGATGTTTGGGACACTCTCAAAACAACTCATGAAGGAACATCAAAAGTAAAAATGTCAAGACTTCAACTTCTCACCACCAAGTTTGAAAACTTGAGAATGAAGGAAGATGAATCAATTCATGAGTTCTACATGAACATCTTGGATATAGCCAATACTTCTGGAGCTTTGGGAGAAAAGATGACTGATGAAAAGCTGGTAAGAAAGATTCTCAGATCTTTGCCAAAAAGATTTGACATGAAAGTCACAGCAATAGAAGAAGCTCAAGACATATGCTCCATGAAAGTTGAAGAACTCATTGGCTCCCTTCAAACTTTTGAGATGGGAATGAATGACACAAATGTTAAAAAGAACAAAAGCATAGCATTGGTGACAAATACTGATGAAGAAGAAGATGATGAATCAGAAAATGGTAAAAGCTTATCAGAAAACCTAGCTATGCTTGGAAGACAATTCAAACAGATTCTCAGAGGAATGGATGGCAAATCCAAATCCAGTGGAAAATACACAAACTCTTCTGAGAATAGGAGACCTTATGATGCTAATAAAAAGTCAAATTATGCTGAAAAGACCAGTCAAGAAAAAGGAGTCAAATGCCATGAATGTGAAGGATATGGACACATCAAGAAGGAATGTCCTACCTTCTTAAAAAGACAAAAGAAGGGACTATCTGTGACCTGGTCTGATGAAGACTCAGGAGGTGATTCAGAAGAAGAATCAGCTAAGCATATCACTGCTTTAGCTGGACTGTGTGAATATGATAGTTATTCCAGTTGTGGAGAGCTTACTTATGCAGATCTTGAGCAAGCTTTCAAAGATCTATACAAGAGAAGCACTGAAATATGCAGTGAGGTTATAAAGCTAAAGAAGCAGAATGAGACATTAGAAGATGAAAAAGCAAATGATCAAGAAATCATTGACACCTTGAAAAGTGAAGTAAGTCTTCTCAACTCCAAGTTGGAACATATGTCCAAATCTGTTAGAATGTTGAACAACAGCTCAAATACACTGGATGTGATTCTCAACAACAATAAGCACTCAGGGGATAAAAGTGGACTGGGATTTAACAGAGCAAATAAAGATGAAGCTAGCTCTAGCAAAACTGCTTCAAAATCCATACAGTCTAACAAGATGTCCCAACAAATGCTTCAACATCATGAAAGAAACACAAAGTCAAACATAATGTTCCAACAGATGTCTCAACATTCTGAAAAGAACAAAATGAAGAAGAAGTATCAAAGATGGAGATGCCATCACTGTGGAAGATTTGGACATATCAAACCTCATTGTTATAAGCTACATGGATATCCAAATCAGATGTATCAGCAACCTTCCAAGCAGAAAGTAGAAGGTACCAAGAAAGTGCTGCATAGACATCAAAGAAATCAGCAATCTCCTAAGCAAAAGACATAGGTCATTAAGAAGGTATGGAAACCAAAAGCTAGCACTGAAGCTGATCAAAGCTACAAGAACAATATCAACAATCAAGCTTGGAGATCAGCTGATAAACAACACACAGGGCAGAGGCATCAAAAGAAATCTCAACTCATCTGGTCAAAGAAAAATACTGCATACATAGCACATACATCACTGAGAGTATCAGCTAAAGAAGACTGGTACTTTGACAGTGGATGTTCAAGACACATAACTGGATTGAAGAATTTGCTAGTAAACTTAAAATCACATTCATCCAGGTATGTGACCTTTGGAGATGGAGCTAAAGGAGAAATCAAGGGAGTTGGAACCCTGGATTGTCAAGATGTTCCAAGACTAGATGATGTGCTGCTTGTTAAAGGTTTAACTTCTAACCTGATCAGTATAAGTCAGTTATGTGATAAAGGGTACAGTGTAAACTTTACCAAAACTGAATGCATAGTGACTAACAATGAACAAGAGGTTGTCATGAAAGGAGCCAGATCTAAAGACAACTGTTACATGTGGGAACCACAAAACTTCAGTCTCACTTCAACCTGCTCTCTAGCTAAAGAAGAAGAAGTGAAACTGTGGCACCAAAGACTAGGTCATCTTCATTTCAGAGGCATAAAGAAGATAATATCCATGGATACTGTAAGAGGTATTCCTAAACTGAAGATTGATGATGGCAAAATATGTGGTGAATGTCAAATAGGCAAGCAAACCAAGATGTCCCATCCAAAGCTCCAACATCTGACAACTTCCAAAGTTTTGGAACTTTTACATATGGATCTTATGGGACCTATGCAGGTTGAAAGTCTTGGTGGTAAGAGGTATGCCTATGTTGTGGTTGATGACTTTTCAAGATATACATGGATAAATTTCATCAAAGAAAAGTCTGATGTATTTGATGTATTCAAAGAGTTATGTCAAAGATTGCAAAGGGAAAAATCCAGCTGTGTGATTAGAATAAGAAGTGATCATGGAAAAGAATTTGAGAACCAAAAATTCTTAGATTTCTATTCTTCAGAAGGAATAAATCATGAATATTCTTCACCAATCACTCCTCAACAGAATGGAATTGTTGAAAGGAAGAATAGAACTATTCAAGAATCAGCAAGAGCTATGATCCATGCTAAAAAGTTACCTCTGTATTTCTGGGCTGAAGCTATGAACACTGCCTGCTACATCCATAACAGAGTCACCTTGAGAAAAGGAACTTTGTCCACAATATATGAAGTCTGGAAGGGAAGAAAACCCACTGTTAATTACTTTCATGTGTTTGGAAGTAACTGCTATATTCTGGCAGATAGGGAGCAAAGGAGAAAAATAGATCCTAAAAGTGATGAAGGGATTTTCCTTGGATACTCTATAAACAGCAGAGCATATAGAGTATTTAATTCTAGAACCAAGGTTATCATGGAGTCCATAAATGTGATAATTGATGATGATTCTACAAATGTCCCAGAAGATGTTGGAACATCTGCTGATATCAAGATTGAAGCTGAAGAAAAGAATGATCAATATAACTTCACTCAAACTGATACAAGGACAGAAGAATCAAGCAAACCTCCCTCCATCAGAATACAGAAGGATCATCCCAAAGATTTGATAATTGGTGATCCCAACAGAGGTGTGAGCACTAGATCAAGAGAAGTGATTTCAGGTTCTTGTTTTGTTTCCAAAATAGAACCTAAAAATATCAAGGAAGCTCTCACTGATGAATACTGGATTTGTGCTATGCAAGAGGAATTAGGTCAATTCACAAGGAATGAAGTGTGGAATCTTGTTCCTAGACCTGATGACATAAATGTGATTGGTACAAAATGGGTGTATAAGAACAAGTCAAATGAACAAGGAGTTGTTACAAAGAACAAAGCTAGACTTGTAGCTCAAGGATACACTCAAATTTAAGGGGTAGACTTTGATGAAACCTTTGCACCAGTAGCAAGGCTTGAATCAATCAGACTGCTGTTGGGAATTGCTTGTATCTTGAAGTTCAAGCTATTTCAAATGGATGTGAAAAGTGCCTTTTTAAATGGCTACCTTAATGAAGAAGTATATGTAGAACAGCCTAAAGGATTTGTTGATCCAAGCTGTCCAAATCATGTATACAAACTAAAGAAGGCACTTTATGGTTTGAAGCAAGCTCCAAGGGCATGGTATGAAAGACTGACCACATTTCTTATCAAGCAAGGATACAGAAAAGGTGGGATTGATAAAACCCTGTTTGTTAAAGATGAAGAAGGAAAAGTCATGATTGCTCAAATATATGTGGATGACATTGTCTTTGGTGGGATGTCTGATAGGATGGTCAAACATTTTGTCAAGCAGATGGAATCTGAATTTGAAATGAGCCTAGTAGGAGAGTTAACCTACTTTCTTGGTCTGCAAATAAAGCAAATGGAAGACTCAATGTTCATCTCACAAAGCAAGTATTCAAAGAACATAGTCAAGAAATTTGGAATGGAGAATGCTACTCACAAGAGAACTCCTGCCCCCACACATTTAAAGCTGACTAAAGATGAAAAGGGTGAGAATGTAGATCAAAGCTTATACAGAAGCATGATTGGAAGCTTGTTATACTTGACTGCTAGCAGACCAGACATTGCATTTGCAGTAGGCGTTTGTGCAAGATATCAAGCTGATCCAAAAGTCAGTCATCTCAATCAAGTCAAGAGAATTCTTAAATATGTTAATGGTACTTGTGACTATGGCATAATGTACTTTCATGGTTGCAAACCAATTCTCACTGGCTTCTGTGATGCTGATTGGGCTGGAAGTGCTGATGACAGAAAAAGCACTTCAGGAGGATGCTTCTTTCTAGGAAACAATTTGATTTCTTGGTTCAGTAAGAAACAGAATTGTGTATCCTTATCTACAGCTGAAGCTGAATATATAGCAGCTGGAAGCAGTTGTTCTCAGTTGGTTTGGATGAAGCAAATGCTCACTGAGTACAATGTCCCACAGGATGTCATGACATTGTACTGTGACAAATTAAGTGCAATAAACATATCAAAGAATCCTATCCAACATAGCAGGACCAAGCATATTGATATCAGACATCATTTCATCAGAGATCTTGTAGAAGAAAAAGTGATTTCATTGGAGCATGTAGCTACAGGTCTGCAGTTAGCTGATATCTTTACCAAAGCATTGGATGCTACACAATTTGAGAACTTAAGGGGCAAACTTGGAATCTGTTTATGTGATATTTAGCAGTTAATGAGATGTGCCAACATGTCATATGACATTGTATGGCATAAGTTCCAGATGGCAAAACCAGTCTGGACAAGTTCCTTGGGAATTCCATTCCTAATCATTTGTACTGTAACGGCTACTTATTTAGTAAATGTTTATAAGCAGCTATCAAGATTCTCATCATTCTATCACAAGCGAATCACATTAACTAGCTATCCTATAGAAATCATAAACCCTAAAGCTGTTCATCCATTTTCCTCAACAATGTCTCAAAGCCCTAACACAACTGAAGAAGTTCTCAACCAGGAAGATGTAGTTTATGCCACTCCCATCTCTGTGGTACCAATGCAATCAACACCATTGGACGAACTCAGGGGAAGCGTTTCTCACTCTAAAAAGGCATGAACTCCAAAGAGAGCTAAAGATCAAGTACGCAGCAAAGCAAAAGGCATTCCCTCTCCTGCTAACAGGCCCCCAAACTCTTCAAAATATGTTGATGATTCCATCAAGGAGATTGTCAACCAAATCCTCTTTGAACAAAGAGTGGTGAGTGGGATCTCTGTTCCTTTGAACACCATGCCTGCACCTCAAGAAGATCAAGCTCAAGCTGCAGAAGAACAAGATGTCCCAACAGATGTTGGAACATCTAAAGATAAGAAAAAGAACTCATCTGATGTTGACTTGGAACAAACTGAGGACCAGAATAAGGCCTCAAATGAAAATGATGAAGAAGTCTCTGAGGATCAGACCAAAGCCTCAAATGAAGATCAAATCCATGATGATCAACCAGCTGAAGAGGAGGCTGCTCAATCTCCTCCAGTGGTAAACCTGGAGCAGGACTCTGATGCAGAAATCATAGCATCTGTTAAACCCAGCATAGCCAAAAGGCTCAGGTCCAGAAAAGGAAAGATGCAAGCTGAACCTGAAATTTCTGAAAAGAAGAAGGCTAGTCCAAAGAAAGGCAAGGCTAAAGCTACCTTTGGTCCAACTAAACCATGGAGCAAAGTCCAAACCCAGAAGAGAAAAGCTGCCACACCATCAGATTCAGATGTTGAATCAGATGTCCCAACATCTCCTTCCAAGAAGAGACCAGCACCATCCAGAGCTTCAACTGCTGTTCCAGAAGCTCCCTTGGACAACATATCATTCCATCATGTCTCCAGTGTCAACAGATGGAAATATGTGTACCAAAGAAGGGTTGCCCTAGAAAGAGAACTGAGCAGCAATGCACTTGAGTGCACTGAATTGATTGACCTCATCTCTGCTGCAGGACTATTCAGAACAGTCTCAGATCTCTCTCCCTGCTATGAACTTCTTGTCAAAGAGTTCATTGTAAATCTTCAGGAGGATTGTTCAAATGGTAAGTCCTCTGAGTTTCAAAAAGTTTTTGTTAGAGGTAAATGTGTAGAGTTTTCTCCTCAAATCATAAATCAGTACCTAAGAAGAGAAACAGATGGACCAAATGAGCTAGGTAAGACAGATAATCAAGTCTGTAAGGTGATCACTGCAAACCAGGTCAAGGCATGGCCTATGAAGGAAAAGCTATCAGTGAGCATGCTTACCAGAAAGTATGCCATGCTGAACAGGATTGGTACAGCTAACTGGGTGCCTACCAACCACACTTCTTCAATCTCAACTGGTCTAGCCAGGTTTATATATGCTGTGGGAACTCAAACCAAGATGGACTATGGAGCTTTCATTTTTGATCAAACCATGAAGCATGCCAGCTCTTCTGCAACAAAGCTGCCAATAGCTTTTCCATCATTGCTGTGTGGTATTGTGATCAATCAATACCCTGGAATTCTCACTGACAAGGATACAGCATGCAAAAGAGAAATCCCCCTGGCTTTTCACTACAAGTTATTCCTCAGTCATCATGCAGCAGATGTTGAAGCACCTTCTGGGACATCTGCAGGTCCATCAACTGCTAAAAATCCAATCTCCAAGAAGGCTTTAATTGCTGAACTCAAAAGCACCTGCAAAGAGCTTGAAGCTAGAAAGCAGAAGCTTGAGGAAATCATTCAAAGGTTGGAAAGTGAAGAAGACCAGACAGCTGCCTCTGATGAAGACAGTGAAGCTGATGAAGACAGTGAAGCTGATGAAGAAACAGAAGCTGATGAAGAAACTGAGAGTGATGAATCTGAGTGATCAATGTATGTGAGGCAAATGTAATAACAGCAATGTATTTCTGGAATAGTGTCTTTGGCCCCTAATTTTGTGTCTACCAAGGGGGAGAACAACAACAAATTGTATTGCTGTTTAATTATGAATGAAAAATTCTGTTTGTTTGCTTCTGAACTGAATAAGTTTTTCTGTTGGAACAAGACTGGATACATATATGTTTGAGGGGGAGTAATCTCAAATAAGAATCAACAGAAAAGTAATGCTATACTCTGAAAAAAAAGGAACTTCTGCTGCACTCTGATAACTAGAAAAGATGTTAGCCAAAAATTAGCCAAAGGGGGAGTTTGTAGATGTTTAAGAATTGGCAGAATTTTTGACCAAACAAGAAATGTTAAATTCAGTTCAGAATGTCCTATCAGATGTTGGGACATTATCAAACAGAGTATATGAACTTATTTCAGGATGTCTCATCAGATGTTGGGACATTGTGTAAATAACTTAAGTTCAGATTTTTAGGATGTCCCAACAGATGTTGAGACATCTCAGACCTGCTACCAGAATTAATTAATGATTAACTGATCAGAGATATTTAAGGAGAGTTATCTGGAATTAATTAATGATGGATAAAAACAGAACAAGGCGCATCTGTAGGGAGTTTTATATTGAAGATTCAGATTAAAACAGAAGACCTAAAGCACCTAGAATCTAGGAGGTAACAAACCCTAATTCAAGGTGGAAGCTGCTGCGCATTAGGGCTGGATCATTCTACAGAAAGCCCAAAATTCAGATACCTATTTAAGCAACAGAAACTCATAGAATTGAGTACGAATTTCAGAAGACAAAATAGGGTGTCTAGAATTTAATAGCAGGTTGTGTTTTATGTACCACTTTATAAGCTTTTAAGCAAAAGTGCATTTGTGACTTGATTGAAACTGTGAAGTAAGATCAAGCTGTATTGTTTGAAGGATGTCTTCAATTTCTGTAAACTTGTAAACTTGATCACTGTGTGATTAAGGGGGAGTGAGTAGGGTACTCTTATCTAAGGTGTGTCTTAGGTAGAAATTGCATTGGGTAGTTATTAAGTGATAGATTAAACAGGGTGGTTTAAGTCTAGAATTAATATTACTTATAGTGGATTTCCTCCTGGCTTGGTAGCCTCCAGATGTAGGTGTGGTTATACACTGAACTGGGTTAACAAACTTCTGTGTTGTTTACTTTTCTTGCTATTTAAGTTTTGGTTAAATTTGTCAAGTGTCCTATCAAGTGTTGGGACATCTCTTAGGATATCTCATACCTGATCACAGAATTTCAAAGAAGATAAATGTGGAAGTTGTCAAAGAAGATGTTGAATTCAGTTCAGAATGTCCTATCAGATGTTGGGACATTATCAAACAGAGTAGAAGAACTTAATTCAGGATGTCCCAACAGATGTTGTCATATGTTACAGTCAGATGTCAAAGAAGATGTTGAAACATCTGCAAATGTCATGACAGAATTACTGTCATATGTTACAGACAGATGTCAAAGAAGATGTTGAAACATCTGCAAATGTCATGACAGAATTACTGTCATATGCTACAGACAGATGTCAAAGAAGATGTTGAAACATCTGCAAATGTCATGACAGATGTCAAAGAGAATGTTGAAACATCTGCAAATGTCATGACAGATGTCAAAGAGAATGTTGAAACATCTGCAACTGTCATGACAACATTACTGTCATATGTTACATATAGATATCAAACAAGAAGTGTTGAACTTAGTTCAGGATGTCACACCAAATGTTGTGACACTGTCAAACAGAGTAACAGTTAATGAACTTAAGTCAAGATATCAGGATGTCACACCAGATGTTAGGACATTGTATCAGTTGATGGAATAAGTTCAGTTTACAGGATGTCACATCAGATGTTGTGACATTGTATCAGTAAATGAAGTAAGTTCAGTTTTTCAGGATGTCCCAACAGATGTTGAGACATCTCAGACCTGTTACCAGAATTAATTAATAACTAACTGATCTGAGATATTTAAGGAGAGTTATCTGGAATTAATTATGGATGGATAAAAACAGAACAAGGCGCATCTGCAGGGAGTTTTGTTATGAAGATTCAGATTAATCAGAAGAACAAAATCACCTAGAATCTAGGAAGTGACAAACCCTAATTCAAGGTGATGACATTGGATTTATCAGATCTGAATTATGCAGAATATTCTGGAGATATTATGCAATCATATGTGGTGCTGATCTAGAAGATCTTAAAGACTCAATTTAAATTGAAGACAAATATTGAAAAATATAGGTTTCTATATTTAGAGATATTTTAGGAGTTGGAGATCTTTTGGAATATTTGTAGCAGATATTTCTGCATATTTGTAGCAGCTATTGTTGTGATTGTTTAGGCCCAAATCCAGTTGGGAATAGGTTATAAAAGAAACCTTGTAACCTAGTTTAGAATAAACCCAATCAACCGAAAATGTAAACACTATTAGGGTTGTGTTCTTGTGTCAGCCGTGCATAACAAGTAACTCTATTGTGGCTGTTTCACTTGTGATTCTCGAAGCTTGTAAGCAAGAGAAGTTTTGTGACTTGATTGAAACTGTGAAGTAAGATCAAGCTGTATTGTTTGAAGAATGTCTTCAACTTTATTAAACTTGTAAACTTGATCACTGGGTGATTGAGGGGGAGTGAGTAGGGTACTCTTATCTAAGTTGTGTCTTAGGTAGAAATTGCATTGGGTAGTTATTAAGTGATAGATTAAACAGGGTGGTTTAAGTCTAGAATTAATATTACTTATAGTGGATTTCCTCCTGGCTTGGTAGCCTCCAGATGTAAGTGTGGTTATACACTGAACTGGGTTAACAAATTCTGCTGTGTTCTTTATATCTTTTATGTTTTATGCAGTACCTGAACTGAATGTCCTATCAGATGTCCCAACATCCTGAAGCATGTTTGACTCTGATATATCAGAATTATTTAAGTACTGATATATATGCCTTACCATGCTTATAAGTAACAGATAAGATGTCTCAACATCACATTCGACATCTGAGTCTGTCATACCAGAATTTCAATTGGTATCAGAGCTGGCATCCTGGTCGGTTTCTGGATGAGATCTAAGGGGGATACTTTCTGGTTCATGGTAAAGGAAGAAGGAGGATATAATGAAAAGCTGTTTGAACTTGAGAGGTTCATATTGGTGTTTGAATGGTCCCTAGAAGTGGAGGATGGACTATTCATCATATGGTGTATATTGGACCAGTCTGGTGTTATCAGGGCTGGAAATTTGCTGGTGAATTGTTGTGTAGCTATGATGTCAAACAGAATGTCCTGACATCTTGGTTCTGAGAATTCTATATTTGAAGGAGGCTTGTATTTTGTTTTCTGTGAGAACTGGAGAACACTTAGTTCAGAATGTTGTGGTTCTTGATGAAAGAAGAGGTTAGAGCCAAAACAAAAGAGTATAATTATCAAAGCTTTCATGCGGGAGTGAAAATCTTGATAAGTTATCTCTTAAGCTTATTTATGGTGACCTAATGAGGATATCCTTCCTGGTTATGGTGTCCTATGTTGTTTAGGTATAGCTGGAGAAAATCTCTCCTGTGAAGATACATGTTTATGATTGTCTAAATCATGAACGGAAGGAAGTTTCATCAAGAAAGAAGCTGAATTGATATGTCAATCCTAATGGCTTGACACGACACTACACATCAACAGTTTATGAACCAAGCTTAGTTTTGTGTTCCAGAAGAAGGAAACTGGTGTGATGATGGATGCTTTGGGTGCTAGACAAATGTGTGATGATCACATATGTTTGGAACCTACTCCTAACCTGGAAGAGAAGGCATCTATGCTACATGTTGAAGACTTAGATAATGACTCTGACACAGAGATCATTGCTTCTGTGGACCCTAGCATAGCCAAAAGGCTTAGGTCTAGAAAGGAAAAGAAGACTGCAGGAAATTCAACTCCTGAAAAGAAGCAGCCTACTCCAAAGAAAGACAAGGTCAAAGTGATACTTGGTCCTACTAAACAATGGAGCAAGGTGAATACCCAAAAGAGGAAAGCTGTAACTCCACCAGATTCAGATGTTGAAGAGGATGTCCCAACATCCCAACCAAAGAAGAAACCAGCACCCTCAAGGTCCACCTCTGCTGTTCCAGAAGCTCCTCTGGACAATGTTTCATTCCATCATGTGTCAAGTGTGAGCAGATGGAAATTTGTATACCAAAGAAGGGTAGCACTTGAAAGAGAGCTGGGCAGAAATGCACTTGAGTGCACTGAGGTAATTGACCTAATTTCTTCTGCTGGTTTATTCAAGACAGTATCAAACTTTTCACCTTGCTATGAGCTGCTAGTCAAGGAATTCATTGTCAACCTACAAGAGGACTGTGATGATGGTAAATCAGATGACTTCAGAAAGGTGTATGTAAGAGGGAGATGTGTGGAATTATCTTCTAGGGCTATCAACCACTATCTAGGAAGAGAATCTGATGGACCTAATGAGCTGGGAAAGATAAATAACCATGTGTGCAAGGTCATCATTGCTAATCAATTCAAAGCTTGTCCAGTCAAGGGGAAATTTTCTGTTAGCTTGCTGACAAGGAAGTATGCAATGCTGCATAGGATTGGCACTTCAAATTGGGTCCCTACCAACCATACCTCCTCAATAGCAACTGAATTGAGCAGGTTCATATATGCTGTGGGCACCCAAGCAAAGCTGGACTTTGGGGCTTATATTTTTTTCAGACATTGAAGCATGTTGGAACATCTGCAACAAAGCTTCCCATTGCTTTTCCCTCTCTGCTATGTGGAATCATACTAAGCCAGTATCCAGGTATCCTCACTGAGAAGGATTCAGTATGCAAAAGAAAAAGTCCTCTAGCCTTCCATTACAAACTTTTCTTGAGCCATCATGCTGCTGATGTTGAAGCTTCCACTAGGACATCTGCTGGACCTTCAAAAGAAAAGACTTCCATATCCAAAGCTGCCTTGATTGCAGATCTGAAGAACACTTGCAAAAATCTGGATGCCAGGAAGAAAAAGCTTGAGGAAGTATTTCAAAGGCTGGAGCTGGAAGAGGTTGCTCAGAATACTGATGAATCTAATGATGAATCTGAAGATGAAGAAGCTTCTAAATGTATTTACAAATGTGGGTGATAAATGCATGACTTTGGTCATGATTAAAGCTAGCAATGTGACCAACAATTGCTAGAAGCAAGGGAAGAAAGTCAGATTGGGAAGTCTGATCAGAATGGTTGTTGAACTGGTAGTCTCTTCCACTACTAGTCATGGATAGTGGCAGTATAAACCCTTTGTAGCAAGCAAACTAAGAGCATCTGTTTTGGAATATAAAATCAAGTGTGGATATTTATCAGTTGTGCTCTTTGTATGTTCATCAGGGGTGTGAAATTGAGAATTAGTGGAGTACATGCTCAGCTGGAGTATTGTTTATCCATGACATGAGGAGATCTTGCTAATCTTATCTGGAGCTAACCTTAAAATCCTTCAAAAGTAAAAGATCAGATTGTGTAGAACTATCTGATAAGGTATTATACAAGGATTTAAGATCAATTGTTGTTTGTGGAATTCACAAATATTTAATTGATTATCCTTGTGATTCAAGATTGGTGATGTTCAAAAAGATGTTGGAACATCTTATCATCAGAGTTTGTGCAGAATCATGGGAGAGGTATTGCATAAGCTGTAACATTGGCTTCAGTCTTGTGTGACAGGAGTTATGTAATTCTGGAAAGTTTCTTGGCAAGAACTTGTCTGGATATTGTTGATGCTAAAGATGGAGATGAAAGACCATGAACATATCATAATCTTGGTAACTACTTGGATTGGTTTATTTCTGATCTAGGTGTAGTCCAGAATGCTCATCATGGAGTTAAGATAGGTGGAGATATCATAAATTTGTTTAGACTGCCTTACTCAAGGAAAGGTGGCATCCTTGGTATAGTTTTGAGGTGTAGTTCTTAACTATTCCTTCTGAATAATCAGACAGTGGCAGGTTTGAAGACTTTGGAGAAACATTGGAAGTTTCTCATCAATATGTGTTATTGGTAAGAACTTCTGCAAAACCAATAGAATGGAGGTTGTTTACTCAAACTTGATGGATAAATCAAGTCTATGAGAGCATGGAACTCTTGTTCTATAAAGGAAGGAGGTTCTTTCAAGTGGCAGAAGAAGGAACTGAATTTAACAGATGGATGTGGGCTAATAATGTTTAAACATCTAGTTCAACATCAGAGTCTAATTGGTGAAGATCAACTTTTTTGATCAGGATATCTTTGGAAGATTTATTATAAACGTGAAGAAGACAAAAGTGGCAATTGGCTTTTTCATATGAGGATTCATAAAGAAGGTTATCAAAATGTGGTAATTGGTTGATCTTTAAAGTAGATTCGAAGAATCAAGATAATCAGAGTGTGGCAGCTGGTTGTTCTTGAGGATTGTCTTGGAACAAATTGCTCTTGGGCAGAGGAGTGATGAGTTGAAGACTCAAGAGGATTTATTCTTCTTGAAGGTGGATGAGAGTTTATCACTCTTTCTGGATTTCTGATTCTAACTGGTGGCACAGTGTAGTTGAATATTTTCAGTTCTTGGATTACTATGCTATAATAAGTCCAGTTGGTGGAGCACATCTAGGATCATGGTGATAAGGTCTTGGTGTATGAAAAATGTTCTAACTAAGTGTTAGTACATTATCTGGGGTGTTTATCTACATGGTTTCTATTATTAGACTACCTAATCATATGGGAGAATGATGAAGTAGATGATCTATATTGGAAGAAACATGTAGAAGAGACTGGAAGTGTTCCTCGTGCTAAAAAGCCAAGAACTCCAAAAAGATCAAGTTTTCAGCAAGACCAAAGGCATACCTTCACCATTGTACAACACTCCAAAAGCTTCTAAATATGTGGATGATTCCATAAAGGAGTTGGTAACCAAAATCCTATCTGAGCAAAGAGTGGTAAGTGGCATATCTATCCCTCTGAACATTATGCCAGCCCCACAAGAAGATCAACAAACTCAGGCTGCAAAGGACACTCCTGCTCAACAGGATGTCCCAATAGATGTTGAAACATCTGAGGACCAGAAAAAGGCCTTCAATAATTGTGATGAAGAAGCATCTGAGGATCAGCACAAGGCCTCAACTGAATAGCACATCTCTGTTGATCCACCAGAAGTATATCAGGTATTGATTGCTTGGAAGTTTGTTTGTGGACATTCATTCTAATTTCATAATTAGTTTGGATGTGTTTTATCTGGATTGTATGGCCTTTGGTGTGTAAAGGCTTAGTGTCAAGAACCTGTGTGCTAGAAGATGTTCATCTTGTGTAGTCTGTGGTAACTACAAACCCAGAAAGGAATCAGGTATGCTTTGGTACAAGAAGTGAATGTGTTCGATTGGGAATTGAACAGAGAGTGAGCTCTTGAAGACATGAAGATGCGTCTTATGTTTTCCTTTCATCAATGTACAGAGAAGCATGGAGTATCCTAGACAGGGGGAGTGTGTTACAATTATGTGCACTTGATTTTGTGGTGTTAAGGGGGAGTAATACCTTAACCAGATAAGGAGAATCCTAAGAGTCTAGAAGGCTATATTACATAAAGCTTCTCTCTGCAGTTTATGTTTGATTCTTGAGGAATTGTGTGTGTTTCAAGCTTATGGAGATTATATACCTCTATTTTTATGGTACCTTTGTCTTTTTATGGCTAAAAAGGGGGAGAAGTAATAGTGTGAGGTCTGATATGAAGATGTGATGTTAAGGAACTTCTACATAAGGCACTACTACACCTGTATGTAAATTAGTTTTAGCCAAAATAAGCCAAAGGGGGAGATTGTTAATGCTATTATTTTATGATTGGCATTATGTTTGGTAAAACTAATATGGCTGGAAAATGTTGAATAAGAAGTTCCATATTAACATAGTATAGACTCTGGAAGAACATGTCAAACATGATGTCCTGACATGGTGGCACAGATAAATGTGGAAGTTGTCAAAGAAGATGTTGAATTCAGTTCAGAATGTCCTATCAGATGTTGGGACATTATCAAACAGAGTAGAAGAACTTAATTCAGGATGTCCCAACAGATGTTGTCATATGTTACAGTCAGATGTCAAAGAAGATGTTGAAACATCTGCAAATGTCATGACAGAATTACTGTCATATGTTACAGACAGATGTCAAAGAAGATGTTGAAACATCTGCAAATGTCATGACAGAATTACTGTCATATGCTACAGACAGATGTCAAAGAAGATGTTGAAACATCTGCAAATGTCATGACAGATGTCAAAGAGAATGTTGAAACATCTGCAAATGTCATGACAGATGTCAAAGAGAATGTTGAAACATCTGCAACTGTCATGACAACATTACTGTCATATGTTACATATAGATATCAAACAAGAAGTGTTGAACTTAGTTCAGGATGTCACACCAAATGTTGTGACACTGTCAAACAGAGTAACAGTTAATGAACTTAAGTCAAGATATCAGGATGTCACACCAGATGTTAGGACATTGTATCAGTTGATGGAATAAGTTCAGTTTACAGGATGTCACATCAGATGTTGTGACATTGTATCAGTAAATGAAGTAAGTTCAGTTTTTCAGGATGTCCCAACAGATGTTGAGACATCTCAGACCTGTTACCAGAATTAATTAATAACTAACTGATCTGAGATATTTAAGGAGAGTTATCTGGAATTAATTATGGATGGATAAAAACAGAACAAGGCGCATCTGCAGGGAGTTTTGTTATGAAGATTCAGATTAATCAGAAGAACAAAATCACCTAGAATCTAGGAAGTGACAAACCCTAATTCAAGGTGATGACATTGGATTTATCAGATCTGAATTATGCAGAATATTCTGGAGATATTATGCAATCATATGTGGTGCTGATCTAGAAGATCTTAAAGACTCAATTTAAATTGAAGACAAATATTGAAAAATATAGGTTTCTATATTTAGAGATATTTTAGGAGTTGGAGATCTTTTGGAATATTTGTAGCAGATATTTCTGCATATTTGTAGCAGCTATTGTTGTGATTGTTTAGGCCCAAATCCAGTTGGGAATAGGTTATAAAAGAAACCTTGTAACCTAGTTTAGAATAAACCCAATCAACCGAAAATGTAAACACTATTAGGGTTGTGTTCTTGTGTCAGCCGTGCATAACAAGTAACTCTATTGTGGCTGTTTCACTTGTGATTCTCGAAGCTTGTAAGCAAGAGAAGTTTTGTGACTTGATTGAAACTGTGAAGTAAGATCAAGCTGTATTGTTTGAAGAATGTCTTCAACTTTATTAAACTTGTAAACTTGATCACTGGGTGATTGAGGGGGAGTGAGTAGGGTACTCTTATCTAAGTTGTGTCTTAGGTAGAAATTGCATTGGGTAGTTATTAAGTGATAGATTAAACAGGGTGGTTTAAGTCTAGAATTAATATTACTTATAGTGGATTTCCTCCTGGCTTGGTAGCCTCCAGATGTAAGTGTGGTTATACACTGAACTGGGTTAACAAATTCTGCTGTGTTCTTTATATATTTTATGTTTTATGCAGTACCTGAACTGAATGTCCTATCAGATGTCCCAACATCCTGAAGCATGTTTGACTCTGATATATCAGAATTATTTAAGTACTGATATATATGCCTTACCATGTTTATAAGTAACAGATAAGATGTCTCAACATCACATTCGACATCTGAGTCTGTCATACCAGAATTTCAATTGGTATCAGAGCTGGCATCCTGGTCGGTTTCTGGATGAGATCTAAGGGGGATACTTTCTGGTTCATGGTAAAGGAAGAAGGAGGATATAATGAAAAGCTGTTTGAACTTGAGAGGTTCATATTGGTGTTTGAATGGTCCCTAGAAGTGGAGGATGGACTATTCATCATATGGTGTATATTGGACCAGTCTGGTGTTATCAGGGCTGGAAATTTGCTGGTGAATTGTTGTGTAGCTATGATGTCAAACAGAATGTCCTGACATCTTGGTTCTGAGAATTCTATATTTGAAGGAGGCTTGTATTTTGTTTTCTGTGAGAACTGGAGAACACTTAGTTCAGAATGTTGTGGTTCTTGATGAAAGAAGAGGTTGGAGCCAAAACAAAAGAGTATAATTATCAAATCTTTCATGCGGGAGTGAAAATCTTGATAAGTTATCTCTTAAGCTTATTTATGGTGACCTAATGAGGATATCCTTCCTGGTTATGGTGTCCTATGTTGTTTAGGTATAGCTGGAGAAAATCTCTCCTGTGAAGATACATGTTTATGATTGTCTAAATCATGAACGGAAGGAAGTTTCATCAAGAAAGAAGCTGAATTGATATGTCAATCCTAATGGTTGACACCACACTACACATCAACAGTTTATGAACCAAGCTTAGTTTTGTGTTCCAGAAGAAGGAAACTGGTGTGATGATGGATGCTTTGGGTGCTAGACAAATGTGTGATGATCACATATGTTTGGAACCTACTCCTAACCTGGAAGAGGAGGCATCTATGCTACATGTTGAAGACTTAGATAATGACTCTGACACAGAGATCATTGCTTCTGTGGACCCTAGCATAGCCAAAAGGCTTAGGGCTAGAAAGGAAAAGAAGACTGCAGGACATTCAACTCCTGAAAAGAAGCAGCCTACTCCAAAGAAAGACAAGGTCAAAGTGATACTTGGTCCTACTAAACAATGGAGCAAGGTGAATACCCAAAAGAGGAAAGCTGTAACTCCACCAGATTCAGATGTTGAAGAGGATGTCCCAACATCCCAACCAAAGAAGAAACCAGCACCCTCAAGGTCCACCTCTGCTGTTCCAGAAGCTCCTCTGGACAATGTTTCATTCCATCATGTGTCAAGTGTGAGCAGATGGAAATTTGTATACCAAAGAAGGGTAGCACTTGAAAGAGAGCTGGGCAGAAATGCACTTGAGTGCACTGAGGTAATTGACCTAATTTCTTCTGCTGGTTTATTCAAGACAGTATCAAACTTTTCACCTTGCTATGAGCTGCTAGTCAAGGAATTCATTGTCAACCTACAAGAGGACTGTGATGATGGTAAATCAGATGACTTCAGAAAGGTGTATGTAAGAGGGAGATGTGTGGAATTCTCTTCTAGGGCTATCAACCACTATCTAGGAAGAGAATCTGATGGACCTAATGAGCTGGGAAAGATAAATAACCATGTGTGCAAGGTCATCATTGCTAATCAATTCAAAGCTTGGCCAGTCAAGGGGAAATTTTCTGTTAGCTTGCTGACAAGGAAGTATGCAATGCTGCATAGGATTGGCACTTCAAATTGGGTCCCTACCAACCATACCTCCTCAATAGCAACTGAATTGAGCAGGTTCATATATGCTGTGGGCACCCAAGCAAAGCTGGACTTTGGGGCTTATATTTTTTTCAGACATTGAAGCATGTTGGAACATCTGCAACAAAGCTTCCCATTGCTTTTCCCTCTCTGCTATGTGGAATCATACTAAGCCAGTATCCAGGTATCCTCACTGAGAAGGATTCAGTATGCAAAAGAAAAAGTCCTCTAGCCTTCCATTACAAACTTTTCTTGAGCCATCATGCTGCTGATGTTGAAGCTTCCACTAGGACATCTGCTGGACCTTCAAAAGCAAAGACTTCCATATCCAAAGCTGCCTTGATTGCAGATCTGAAGAACACTTGCAAAAATCTGGATGCCAGGAAGAAAAAGCTTGAGGAAGTATTTCAAAGGCTGGAGCTGGAAGAGGTTGCTCAGAATACTGATGAATCTAATGATGAATCTGAAGATGAAGAAGCTTCTAAATGTATTTACAAATGTGGGTGATAAATGCATGACTTTGGTCATGATTAAAGCTAGCAATGTGACCAACAATTGCTAGAAGCAAGGGAAGAAAGTCAGATTGGGAAGTCTGATCAGAATGGTTGTTGAACTGGTAGTCTCTTCCACTACTAGTCATGGATAGTGGCAGTATAAACCCTTTGTAGCAAGCAAACTAAGAGCATCTGTTTTGGAATATAAAATCAAGTGTGGATATTTATCAGTTGTGCTCTTTGTATGTTCATCAGGGGTGTGAAATTGAGAATTAGTGGAGTACATGCTCAGCTGGAGTATTGTTTATCCATGACATGAGGAGATCTTGCTAATCTTATCTGGAGCTAACCTTAAAATCCTTCAAAAGTAAAAGATCAGATTGTGTAGAACTATCTGATAAGGTATTATACAAGGATTTAAGATCAATTGTTGTTTGTGGAATTCACAAATATTTAATTGATTATCCTTGTGATTCAAGATTGGTGATGTTCAAAAAGATGTTGGAACATCTTATCATCAGAGTTTGTGCAGAATCATGGGAGAGGTATTGCATAAGCTGTAACATTGTCTTCAGTCTTGTGTGACAGGAGTTATGTAATTCTGGAAAGTTTCTTGGCAAGAACTTGTCTGGATATTGTTGATGCTAAAGATGGAGATGAAAGACCATGAACATATCATAATCTTGGTAACTACTTGGATTGGTTTATTTCTGATCTAGGTGTAGTCCAGAATGCTCATCATGGAGTTAAGATAGGTGGAGATATCATAAATTTGTTTAGACTGCCTTACTCAAGGAAAGGTGGCATCCTTGGTATAGTTTTGAGGTGTAGTTCTTAACTATTCCTTCTGAATAATCAGACAGTGGCAGGTTTGAAGACTTTGGAGAAACATTGGAAGTTTCTCATCAATATGTGTTATTGGTAAGAACTTCTGCAAAACCAATAGAATGGAGGTTGTTTACTCAAACTTGATGGATAAATCAAGTCTATGAGAGCATGAAACTCTTGTTCTATAAAGGAAGGAGGTTCTTTCAAGTGGCAGAAGAAGGAACTGAATTTAACAGATGGATGTGGGCTAATAATGTTTAAACATCTAGTTCAACATCAGAGTCTAATTGGTGAAGATCAACTTTTTTGATCAGGATATCTTTGGAAGATTTATTATAAACGTGAAGAAGACAAAAGTGGCAATTGGCTTTTTCATATGAGGATTCATAAAGAAGGTTATCAAAATGTGGTAATTGGTTGATCTTTAAAGTAGATTCGAAGAATCAAGATAATCAGAGTGTGGCAGCTGGTTGTTCTTGAGGATTGTCTTGGAACAAATTGCTCTTGGGCAGAGGAGTGATGAGTTGAAGACTCAAGAGGATTTATTCTTCTTGAAGGTGGATGAGAGTTTATCACTCTTTCTGGATTTCTGATTCTAACTGGTGGCACAGTGTAGTTGAAGATTTTCAGTTCTTGGATTACTATGCTATAGTAAGTCCAGTTGGTGGAGCACATCTAGGATCATGGTGATAAGGTCTTGGTGTATGAAAAATGTTCTAACTAAGTGTTAGTACATTATCTGGGGTGTTTATCTACATGGTTTCTATTATTAGACTACCTAATCATATGGGAGAATGATGAAGTAGATGATCTATATTGGAAGAAACATGTAGAAGAGACTGGAAGTGTTCCTCGTGCTAAAAAGCCAAGAACTCCAAAAAGATCAAGTTTTCAGCAAGACCAAAGGCATACCTTCACCATTGTACAACACTCCAAAAGCTTCTGAATATGTGGATGATTCCATAAAGGAGTTGGTAACCAAAATCCTATCTGAGCAAAGAGTGGTAAGTGGCATATCTATCCCTCTGAACATTATGCCAGCCCCACAAGAAGATCAACAAACTCAGGCTGCAAAGGACACTCCTGCTCAACAGGATGTCCCAATAGATGTTGAAACATCTGAGGACCAGAAAAAGGCCTTCAATAATTGTGATGAAGAAGCATCTGAGGATCAGCACAAGGCCTCAACTGAATAGCACATCTCTGTTGATCCACCAGAAGTATATCAGGTATTGATTGCTTGGAAGTTTGTTTGTGGACATTCATTCTAATTTCATAATTAGTTTGGATGTGTTTTATCTAGATTGTATGGCCTTTGGTGTGTAAAGGCTTAGTGTCAAGAACCTGTGTGCTAGAAGATGTTCATCTTGTGTAGTCTGTGGTAACTACAAACCCAGAAAGGAATCAGGTATGCTTTGGTACAAGAAGTGAATGTGTTCGATTGGGAATTGAACAGAGAGTGAGCTCTTGAAGACATGAAGATGCGTCTTATGTTTTCCTTTCATCAATGTACAGAGAAGCATGGAGTATCCTAGACAGGGGGAGTGTGTTACAATTATGTGCACTTGATTTTGTGGTGTTAAGGGGGAGTAATACCTTAACCAGATAAGGAGAATCCTAAGAGTCTAGAAGGCTATATTACATAAAGCTTCTCTCTGCAGTTTATGTTTGATTCTTGAGGAATTGTGTGTGTTTCAAGCTTATGGAGATTATATACCTCTATTTTTATGGTACCTTTGTCTTTTTATGGATAAAAAGGGGGAGAAGTAATAGTGTGAGGTCTGATATGAAGATGTGATGTTAAGGAACTTCTACATAAGGCACTACTACACCTGTATGTAAATTAGTTTTAGCCAAAATAAGCCAAAGGGGGAGATTGTTAATGCTATTATTTTATGATTGGCATTATGTTTGGTAAAACTAATATGGCTGGAAAATGTTGAATAAGAAGTTCCATATTAACATAGTATAGACTCTGGAAGAACATGTCAAACATGATGTCCTGACATGGTGGCACAGATAAATGTGGAAGTTGTCAAAGAAGATGTTGAATTCAGTTCAGAATGTCCTATCAGATGTTGGGACATTATCAAACAGAGTAGAAGAACTTAATTCAGGATGTCCCAACAGATGTTGTCATATGTTACAGTCAGATGTCAAAGAAGATGTTGAAACATCTGCAAATGTCATGACAGAATTACTGTCATATGTTACAGACAGATGTCAAAGAAGATGTTGAAACATCTGCAAATGTCATGACAGAATTACTGTCATATGCTACAGACAGATGTCAAAGAAGATGTTGAAACATCTGCAAATGTCATGACAGATGTCAAAGAGAATGTTGAAACATCTGCAAATGTCATGACAGATGTCAAAGAGAATGTTGAAACATCTGCAACTGTCATGACAACATTACTGTCATATGTTACATATAGATATCAAACAAGAAGTGTTGAACTTAGTTCAGGATGTCACACCAAATGTTGTGACACTGTCAAACAGAGTAACAGTTAATGAACTTAAGTCAAGATATCAGGATGTCACACCAGATGTTAGGACATTGTATCAGTTGATGGAATAAGTTCAGTTTACAGGATGTCACATCAGATGTTGTGACATTGTATCAGTAAATGAAGTAAGTTCAGTTTTTCAGGATGTCCCAACAGATGTTGAGACATCTCAGACCTGTTACCAGAATTAATTAATAACTAACTGATCTGAGATATTTAAGGAGAGTTATCTGGAATTAATTATGGATGGATAAAAACAGAACAAGGCGCATCTGCAGGGAGTTTTGTTATGAAGATTCAGATTAATCAGAAGAACAAAATCACCTAGAATCTAGGAAGTGACAAACCCTAATTCAAGGTGATGACATTGGATTTATCAGATCTGAATTATGCAGAATATTCTGGAGATATTATGCAATCATATGTGGTGCTGATCTAGAAGATCTTAAAGACTCAATTTAAATTGAAGACAAATATTGAAAAATATAGGTTTCTATATTTAGAGATATTTTAGGAGTTGGAGATCTTTTGGAATATTTGTAGCAGATATTTCTGCATATTTGTAGCAGCTATTGTTGTGATTGTTTAGGCCCAAATCCAGTTGGGAATAGGTTATAAAAGAAACCTTGTAACCTAGTTTAGAATAAACCCAATCAACCGAAAATGTAAACACTATTAGGGTTGTGTTCTTGTGTCAGCCGTGCATAACAAGTAACTCTATTGTGGCTGTTTCACTTGTGATTCTCGAAGCTTGTAAGCAAGAGAAGTTTTGTGACTTGATTGAAACTGTGAAGTAAGATCAAGCTGTATTGTTTGAAGAATGTCTTCAACTTTATTAAACTTGTAAACTTGATCACTGGGTGATTGAGGGGGAGTGAGTAGTGTTGGATTTATTAATTCAGCGTCACCCTTAGGGATTCGATGGGCTTAACATCCCAACCCATGGCGCTTAATAGGCGCAGCCCCTTGAAAGACTCTATACTATAAGGAAATAAAGTTGCGCCTTCACTAACAGCAATTGCTTTTAGTGCAGTGGTAAGCGCTTGATCCTAAAAGTGGTATCAGAGCCCGGTCATGGGTTCGAATCCCCCCGGCTGACACTGGGGGGAGATTGTTGGATTTATTAATTCAGCGTCACCCTTAGGGATTCGATGGGCTTAACATCCCAACCCATGGCGCTTAATAGGCGCAGCCCCTTGAAAGACTCTATACTATAAGGAAATAAAGTTGCGCCTTCACTAACAGCAATTGCTTTTAGTGCAGTGGTAAGCGCTTGATCCTACAAGTAGGGTACTCTTATCTAAGTTGTGTCTTAGGTAGAAATTGCATTGGGTAGTTATTAAGTGATAGATTAAACAGGGTGGTTTAAGTCTAGAATTAATATTACTTATAGTGGATTTCCTCCTGGCTTGGTAGCCTCCAGATGTAAGTGTGGTTATACACTGAACTGGGTTAACAAATTCTGCTGTGTTCTTTATATCTTTTATGTTTTATGCAGTACCTGAACTGAATGTCCTATCAGATGTCCCAACATCCTGAAGCATGTTTGACTCTGATATATCAGAATTATTTAAGTACTGATATGTATGCCTTACCATGTTTATAAGTAACAGATAAGATGTCTCAACATCACATTCGACATCTGAGTCTGTCATACCAGAATTTCAATATGTTTCAACATGTTTACCTTGACTATTTTAGTGACTTTAAAACAGTCCCAATGACATGTTTTCCTTTTGAGATTGAGGAGAATACATGTTTTTATGAGAGCCATATACAGTTGAGTTGATACATGCTCTTGCATAATGATCTTATCTGCTACATCTCTCTTGAAACCAACTTCATTAACCTCATGTTTCTCAGATTCTTCTTGATTTTCCTCTTGTTTTTCAGCTCCACTCTTAACAATAGCATTTTCTGTTTCCATGTGATCATTACTACCATCACTAGTAGCAATTTGAGTTGTATTTTCATTCCATTGCTCCTTTGAAATTATTTGTGTGATAACAGTGAATGTCTCATGGTGTTGATCCGCAAGCCTCCTTGCTATTTGACCAACTTGCATTTCATGAATTTTGAGTGATGCTTCAGTCCTTTTTGGGTTTTCCATAGAAATTTGCATAAATTGCATCAAAGTCTCTTCCAATCTTGATATTTTATCCGGTTGTGGAAGATTTTAATACTGTTGATAGAAATTTTGGTATGGTTCCGCATCCTGTCTCCAATCTTAGACATAATATATGTTGTTTGTGTATGGATACCCTTGGTATGATTCTTGTATATGTTGCCACAATTTCATGTAATTCACTTTTGATTTTGATTTCTTTATTGTAGCTTTTAACTGTTATTTGAAGAGGGCTGATGCAGAATTATTACCTTTTGGTGTTGCTTAGCTTGCTTGTGCTTTACTCGCTCTTATGATACCTGATTTTTCTTGAAAGAAAGCTAATATTCTAACACAGTAAACGTTATTAGTAGAAAATGTAAAAGAATATATATACAATATTAACATATTCACACAACTTAGAAGTATAGAAACTATTGTAATGTTTCAATATCTTAAACTTCAATCCCCGGCAACAACGCCAATTTGATGTCGAGTACAATCAAATGTAAATATTTAGTTTTATCGTATCCACAGGGTTTGGAGCGATATCAAAACCATTCAAAAATTTCCAATGTTCCAAGCAGATGGTTTCAAGATGTTTGGTTTATACATTACGAAAAGTAAAAGCTTGCTAGAAATAAAGATGGATTGTAGAGGAATAGGCTTGTTGGGAATTAGTGTTCATACACCAATTCAATATGCATATCACGAATCAGTTATGCACAATTTAAACTTATTTCAATATCATCACGTATTGTTCACAAACAAAGGTTATTTCTAAACTTTGATGAAACTTCTCACAAAAAGTGTTTATGTCAAAACATCTTATGAGATTTCTTACCTTATGGTTTAATCGACGATTTCTCAGTCTATTAAATAATATAGTAGCATTAAGATTTGATACTTTTGGTGAATATTAAAATTAAATCTATGTCTAGAATTTAGAGTTTAATAGATGTTATCTTCGATCGAGATTTAAATCGTTTTTTTCAATATCGATTTAATCCATGAAATAAACGATAAAATGAAGATAACATCAACATTGATTCACAAATAAAATGTGTATAACACCATGATTAATGAAAGTACATACTGCTTTGGTGAACTACGACCAATCCCAAAAAGAGAGGGATTTAGCTACTCATGGTAGCTTGAAGCATAATGGAAGGATTGAGGTGAACAAACATCAATGACGATTTCCCGACTCTTGATTCGTATTCAACTCCTTCTCCTTACAACCTTTCCTATTTCTCTTCTATGACAATATATATCTCATATTAAAACAAAGACTAAGATCTCCTCTTCTGCATTGTACTGATGTCTTTTTATAGTGTTTTTGGCCTCCTAAGTTCCCATACCAGAAGGAAGTTCCCTATGTGAACTACCCTTTCTTCTCCATTAAGTCTCTGAGTTGTCACCCCGTCTTTGGTGAAGCCTCCATACTTCTCTATGCAAACTCAGTTCGCCTCTGGTCGCTTGAAGCAAACTCTGGTTCATTTGGTTCTGTTTTTGCTCGCATCTGCTTCGCTTTTCTTCGATATGCAAACCGACTTCGCTTCTTCCTTGTTTTTCTTCGCTATGAGAACTATACATGACAAATTTTTTCTTTGTGCTTTCTCTGATGCATCTTTTAGTCCTTTTCTTGCATAAATGCAAACCAAACAAAGAAGACTTGTACAATACTATTTTCATTCATTAGTTGAGGTGTTTATGTTAGAATCTTGTTATTCAAGTAAGATAAAATCCTTTTTTTATGCGATATTTTATCATGAATAAAACACTTATCATGCGGTCATGAAATAGGGATCGTACGTGACCATGAAACAAGGGTCGAGGGTGTGATCATGATATAGGGATCATACTGGACCATGAAATCGGGGTCGAGAGTTCCGACAGGAACTGGATCATGAAACAGGGATTGATAAATAATACCACATGCATAAAGTTGGTAGAGTCTCATTTGCATAAGTTGTGGTTTTTGTGCATGATATCATTATGTGTTTCAATGTATTTGTTTAGTTGTTGATTATTGTGAAGTGGTGAATTACTTGATAATACTTGCTTTTGTTCATATTATTTTTCCCTTTTATTGGTGTAAGTATCTCACCCCTTCTGTTTGAATGTTACCCCTATGTTGGTAACATACAGGTAATCAGGAATAGTTGAGTGCATGGTCGGTGAAGTCGGTGTACTTCACATTAGAAGAGGCGGCTCTGATATGTACTTTGGGGTGTCGGGACGACAATTGTTTCCTTTGTCTATTTGTATAAGAAAAACATGTTGCTACTTAACTATTTAGTTTATGTTTATTTTGACTTTCCGCTGCAAGTGAAACTTTTATACTACGTATTAGTTTAAAGCCTCTATTTGAAGTTGTGTGTAACACTCGAAAATTATTTTTATATTTAATTACTCTGATTTTAAATAATAATTTACGGGGAGTATTTTGGGTGTTACATCTAACATGTTCATATCTTCATCTCATTTGCATCACACATCAATCATGCTACTTACTTCATGCATAAACATCCATATTTGTATGTTATGTTGCATCTTTTGTCAACCATCTCAAGTATGAAACATCATTTTCTTATGTGACTTTCTTTTGTATGTTTGGTGAATTGTTTAAACTTGTTTGCTATGTGCATTTGGTATGATTCTATGTGCCTCCTTAACATGTCATCTTGGTCATATGATATTGACCTTCATCATCTCATATCATCTTTTCTTATTTGACTTTCATCTTGACTTATGTTTTCTTCTTACATGATACATGCTCACTTCTTCTTACTTCTTCTTCATCTTAATCCTTCTATCACTTGAACACTTCTCCCCATGCCTTGTATGCTCATTCATAAGCATTATAGGACATAAATTAATGATGTATGCTACTGACTTTAACCATTCATAAAGCATTAATACATGTTCATCTTGCATAATCATTAATTCTTTCTACATTAACCTCACATAGAACCTCCTTAGGGTTTAAGGCATAGTTTGAATTTGGTTAGCTTGTGTTTAGTCTCTTAGACTTAGAGGACAACCTTAGGGATGTGTTACTGACTTTAGAAGTTATGTGACCTGTCACACCCTAAATTTTGACCGAGCTTTTTTTCGAAATTTTCATTCATCTAACGCATTTTATCGCAACATCGATAGTCAATCATTTATGCATTTTAGTCCATTTATCATTAATCATCGTATTTCCTATTTCACTTATCATTTCAATGTTTTTTTATTTTATTTTGATTTTTGATTTTTTTTCTAGAATTTATTTCAATGTTAAAATAGGATAGTTGTTTCACTTTATAATTTATTTTTAATTCAATAACTATTAGATAATTTAGAATTTATTCTAGTTTATATTATAATTTTAGTTTTGGTTTATCTTTAAGGTTAGTTTAACTTAAATTTAGTTTATTACTTTTAATCAATATATTTCGTTTATTTTATTTTTATGTCAAATTAACTAATTGTTCCTTTTATTATAAAGAAAAACGATTCAAAAATATATTAAAATTCAATTTAATTTGTAATTCATGTTTGGTTTCAATTTTAGTAGTATTATCTAAATTTTAATTTTAATTTAGTTTAAATTTAATTAACTTTTATTTTTAAGATAGTTTTTTTAATTAGTTAATTTCAATTGATTATTCTCTTCTTTATATAATAACATTTAGTTTTAATTTTAAGTTTTTTTTTTAAACTTAGTTTAATATTTTATTTAACACTTTGATTAGTTGAATTTAATTTGGTTTTGTTATTTAGTTTAATAAGTTAATTAGGGTCAATTTGGTCTTTCACTCCATACACCAAAAGGTACAGGACATTGACCAAGTGAAAGTAATATCACAACACCCCAACCAGCCTGTACCAGTCCTAAAAACAGCAGCATCCTGCACAATATGCAATGGAAAACGACTCATCATCAACACCAAGACAAAAACATTTGTACTTGAATGCTTAATAAACAAGTTTAGTTTTAAAAGAAGGGGGACTCAAAATACAAAAAGAGGAGAAAGGCACACAGACAGGGGGAGGACTTCGGACCACCTTCCATCTTTATCACATATCTGAAAACCATTTTTTTCGATCCCTCAAAAAAACTCAACAATAAAACCTGTAGACATAACTGTAAAATCCCATCACCTCACACTTCAACAACACCTTCATCCTCACCCTTCATCTCTAACAATAACACAACCATAAACCACAACTTTCAGTATCCTCTTTAAACTGAAAAATAAAAAAAAATAAAAAAAGAGAAAGATGAGCCAAACCAATGATAAAACGACCACCACTACCGTTAACTCTCCAAAAATCGCAAAACCACAAACGTGAACAAAACCGCGGACGTACCTCACCACTACCGCTGTAAACCTCGAAACAGAACCTGAAAACCTTCAATCCATTGACAGAAATCACCGAAAACCCCAATCCACATTGTTACATCTGCCGCCGCTGAGCTTGTGCGGGAGAGACAAAATCCGAAATGCACCACAACCATCGATCCACAAAACCATCAACCCTTTCACCACCGATTCGAAAACACAGAAGAATGAAAATCTTGAGAAATTGAAATCGATGAGTGAGAGAGAAACTGCGTGCGACCCTTTGAGACCCACAAACCGCAAATCACCAAACCACCGAAACCTGAGAAAGTCGCACGCGAGAGAGACAGAGAGAGAGAGAGGTCACAATAATTCTTGGTGAGTGTAAACACCCCACATTTTCCCTCACTCATTTCACCATGGCTTGTGATTCTTTTCATTTGCATAAGTTCAATCATATCTGTCGCTCCCACCAAATGACACCCAGGTCAGAAGGGGTACAGACGCGAACGGTCGGCGAAAAGGAGAAGGAAAGAAAAAGAGTCGCCAGCTAGGCATTTTTATCCCGGAGGAAAGGTAATGCTGCATAGACCTGGGAAAAGATATGGATAAGACGGTTGCGAACCAGAGAGACTGAGAAAGGGGGTTGGTTACAACCTGGGAAGGTATTAGCACCTAGATTGTCCGTCGTACTCGACGGGATCCACGCTTAAAAGATTTGTGTTTTAAAGGGGTAGTGTCAGTGCAATTTGTGTATCAAAGCTGGAAAGAATGCAAGTGTCAGTGTATAAGAAATGTGAAGTGTATAAGAGAAGTGTCAGTGTAAGATAAGAATGAAATGCTCAAGACTATGAGGCTAAAAGAATAATGCTGGAAGAGGGGGAATATACAGAGACTTTTGTTCGATAACTGTTAAGTTATCCCTACGTATCCTCTCGTGCAATGAGGAAGTCAGAACACCGTAGTTCGACCCAAAGAGACTAAAAGATAAATTGAATTGTGAACTGCTTACTTGCCTATGCTCAAGTGTATGACCTGTCTGGCTTAGGTGCAAACTGTCTTGCATTAGACGGAAGAAGCAAGTTCTCGTTTATGAGTGAAGATGATGAGAAAAGAATCCCGGAGGAGACGATTATTGTTTGTTTTTGTGTTTTCAACCTTTTATTGCTTTGTGATGTTTGTCATAAGTTAATGAGCTTAAGCCTAAACCAATGGGTTAGTTAACTCATCACATCCTCCCTCTGATTAGGGGTAATGAGAATACCTTAAGTGTGAAGCAAGCACCTCACACTTAATCACCATGATATAAGATTAAGATCATTAACTTACTTGTGATTATTTAGATGTTTTTGTTGTTTTTGTTTAGTGTTAAGTAATGAGTTTAAGCCATAATCAAGGATTTAATGGACTCATTATACCATCCTAATAGAAGGATAATAGATGAGAATATTTAAGCTGAGAAAGACTCCTCAACTTAATCCATGATTAGGGATTAACCTCATGACAAAACAAAGCCTTTATTAAAGTGGATTTTAGTTAATGGTAAGATGAAGAAGTGAATTTTATGGTTTGTAAGACAGCTTGAGAGGGACTTGTCCATTAACACTAGGGTTAGTCCTTCTTAACCAGTTAAGGAAGAATTAGAACCCTAATGCAAGGCCCAAGTTACAAGCTTGATGTCTTGATGATTATTAAGTGGATTGATTAAAGTATTTAAACACATTAATAGTCTAACACTTAGGATTAAAGTTATACACTCCATCCTAATAGAAGGATGCAGGCATAAGCTTAATCACAAAGCCTTAAAACCTTTAGGGTTTAGTCCCTGATTATGAGATGAGAAGAGAAGACTCAAAGATGACACAAAGGTGAAAGCTAAATGAGGGACTAATCAAACCCAAAATATTATCATGCTTGGTCACTCCTAGGGTTAATGAGGCTTAAGAGAGAAAGATCTTCAGAGAAACCACCAGGAAGGAAACAGATGAAAGGAGGAAGAAGCAATAAGAAGCAAAACAACTTGCTTCACTTAAGAAGACAAGTTACTTGAAGAAAGAAAGTAAGATGAACATGAATGAGAAAACTCAATCCAATACACAAGATAAAATGCAGCAAAGATGCAAGAGAGATGAGAAGAGATTGTGAGAAGTGAAGGCAAATCCACTTCTCAAGACAACTTACCACCTGAAAAGTTAGCCAAAAGAAATGAAATGCAATGCAAATGAGATGAAATGTCATGATGCAAACCAAAGTCAGAATCATTCACATGATATTAATGATGCTAAGAGGTGATACAAACATGAGGCAAGACATGAGAATGATCATACAAGGACATGGATGCAGATGAAGCATGCTTTGAACCATGAATGTACATGAAAAGTTATGAAATACAATGGACATATGACATGGCAAAGGGATGATGCAATGATCAATCATGGTTCTAATATGTCCTAAGATGTATTATGAATCATGTGGATGCACAAAATGTCATGGCAAGTCATGGTATGCAAGCAAATGGAAGATGGATGCAAGGGAAGGCACAAATTAGGGTTACATGCATCATGCAAAGCAAGAATCCAAAACCAGAAGCAAATGACATGATAAAAATTTTAAAATGCAATAAAATATACCCTAAACCTATACAAACTCACTGCCCAAAGGAGAGGATCCAACTCTTAACCTAGTGTAAGTTATGAAATTCCTAAGATTGTTAGGGTTTTGGTGTACCTCATCAAGAAAAATGCTAAAAAAATTGAAAATGCAAGATCAAATCAAACCAAATTTATCCTATAAACTACATGCTATGAAGAGTGCAAAGCAAGAAGAATCATCATCCAACTCTCAATGGTTAGGCAGAATGAAATTTTTAAAGATTGAACCAAAATATTGCCTTAAAATGAAATTAATTCCAATGAAAATGATCAAAAGGCATCAAGAACAAAAAAGAAATTTGGTTTGAGAGTTGGACAATGTTTCTAAATGTTTCTAAGTGCAATGTGAATTTTTTTGTGATTTTTAAATACCTAAATGCATTTTTAATTAATTAATTTCCATTAACTAATTAAAAATAAACATTTAAATGATTTAAAAATGATTTTTAATGCAAAAAATAAAAATAAAAATATTTTTGGGTTTTAAAAATTAATGAAATCTTTGACAAAAAATTTCATAATTTTTAAATGATTTTAGCTATTTTTAATAATTTGTGCAAATAAATGCAAAACAAATGAAAATAAAATGAAATAAAATAGAAAAATGAGAAAGTCAACCAGATCAAGGGCTATGGTTCAAACTGGGACGCGCGGGAATTGACCTGGCGCGCAAACGAACGGTCCAAATTCAAACTTGCCTAATTATGATTAAACCCTAATCAGAAGCCCTAATGACTTTCAGATGACCAGAACAGTGTTCCGGTCATCTTCTTCGGCAAGCTGTTCATGCTATCTCACTCCCTACGCATCAAAACTTCACCAAAATCTCCAGATTCAATCCTTAAACATCACTAAACCTAAACCCCACCCCAAAAATCATTTATTTTCACTGAATCAGAAGAATCTTACCAAAACTCATTTCACGGGCAAAGTTTCAAAACAAGCATACATGGCCATTTTTCATTCATTTTCAAAATAAATCACATCATGATAATCAGTGAAGCATAAGGAAGCATTTAGAAACTAAAAAGGGGAGTTCTGGAAAAATAAATGCCATGGCTACCTGAGCTTGAGCTTTCGAAACAGGGACTTTCTGGCCAGCTCTTTGCCTCAAACAAGCTCCAATGATCCTCCTCAGAAGCTTTTGACACTTAGCTGGAGTTTATATGGCCTCCAGAGGGAGTTTGCAGAAGCTCAAGTCAAGGGAGTGTCGAAATCGTATTTTTGATTGTGGTGTTTTCAGGGACAAGTGAGGGGTGGGAAATGATCAGTGGATCATGGTGAGTTGAATGGTGAAATAATTTTTAAGTTTGAGTTGCTGAGTTGAGAGATTCGATAGAAAATGAAAAGGGAGGGATTTTTGTGTATGCTGGCTTGTGTGTGTGTTCAGGCTCCAAGATCATATGAAATGGCTTGCTTGAAGTGTGTTTGTAAAGTCTTGATTGGTCAGAATAGTTGGTGTGGCACTGTGGGATTGGTATGGGGTTTTTGCAAAAAGTCAAGTCTAGGTGTAAGAGAGGTATGGGTCAATGGTAGGCCAAGGACAAAGGGGTGTCCTGCGCAGCAAGGAATGAGGAGAGCCATGGGATCAGTCTTGAAGCCAATTAGCAAGTGGATTAGGGTTTGTGAGATGTTTTGCAACTTTGTGATCCTTTTGCCCTTTTGTGATTTCTTGATACATAAGTCATGAAAATGGACAAATCCTTGATGCATTCTGACTTTTAGGCATTGGTTTATGTTTGTGCAAAGATTATAAGTCCATTTGAAGTTACAATCTGCCTTGGCAAGAGATTTTGCAACTTTGCCTCTTTGGTGTGAAACTTGAAATTATGTGATTTTCTTCAACTTTGACAAGCCATAACTTTTGATCCAAAATGAATTAGAATGAGTTCTTGTACTTTTTGAAAATGGAATGATCCATTCTACAACTTTCATTACCAAAGTTTTCTCATTTGAAGCATTTTTGAATCAAAAAGAAAGGGTTGAAAAACTTTCCCAAAATGGCAAGTTTCCATTACAAGTCATTTTCCCAAAATGGCAACTTTGCAAATGGCTTGAAATTCTTCAAATTTGTGAACTTCTAGCATCTTTTATGATCAAATAAAGATCATACACATTCAAAATGATGAATAACACCCTTTGGTTGGGTCATTGGGGGCCTCAGAAGCCCTGATTTTGCACTAACTTGCTCAAGAAGTCAACTCTTGATCAGATGCCTTCCCCATGGAATTTCTTCATGAAAATTGATATGCATGATCCCTATATCACATAGAGACCAATAGAAACAAGAGTGACCAAAATTTTTGGAGTTATGGCCTTTGAAACCAAAACCCTAATTCTGGGTCATCTGTGCAATCAAGCCTGGCTCTGCTTCCATGCCATTCTCAGTTCTTGTGATTCTTTGACTTTCTTGACTTTGTGGGGATATAATATGATGCTTAAACATACATGGACCCCTTTGAGGTGATTGATGACCTTTGGAGTGGCTCAAATGGCTCAGGATGGCTCAGATCACAAACCCTAGATGCAGATGACTTAGAAGCAATGTAGTGAATAAAAAATGTGGTATGAGGTGCTATGGTTGAATTCATGCATATGAAATGATCACAAGCCATGGTGTGAATGGGTGAGGGCAAATTTGGGGTGTTTACAGCTGCCCCTATTCAAACATGAGTTAGCTGTGTAGGATGTAAGCGACGGCTTAACAGGCAAACAAGATAACTTGTGGTTGAATACCAAAGACAGTCCAAAATTTGCACTCACAGAATGAAGAAGAAAAGGGATATAGATTGTAAAAGAAAATAAAGTATGTTTATAAAGTGCGGGCGACGGAGGACGACCGCCGAGCAGAGGACAACTGCTGGGGACAAAGCAATGACGGGGACGACCGACATGATGGGGAAGATGCGGGAAATAAAGCAATGACGGGGACGGCCGACAAGTCGAGGATATAAGAGATTATGATGGGGACGGCCATCAGGTAAGACTCTCTGGGGATTATAGGTAAATGATGGGGACGACCATCGGGTTGAAGAAAAAAATGGAACAAATGATGAGGTACGGTCATCAAAGGTGAAGGAAGATCACCTAGCAGGGGACGGCTGCTCTGGGGATAAGGATGAGGGACGGTCATCTAATGGTGAAGGACGATCACCTGGCAGGGTACGGCTACCGAAAATACCGCGACATAGGACGAATGCCGGATAGAAAAGGTCGACGATGGGGACGGCCATCGGATAAGCATAATGAAGGACGATCATCAAGAGGTGAAGGACGATCACCTAGCAGGGTACGGCTGCTCTCGGGATTTATCATGACATAGGACAAATGCCAGATAACAAGACCAACTATGGGGATGGCCATCGGATAAAATGATGAAGGACGATCATCAGGAGGTGAAGGACGATCACCTAGCAGGGGACGGCTGCTAAAAATCACGCCATAGGACGAATGTCGGATAAGAAGGGGTTCTAATGAGTAGAGACTCCATGGGGGTTGATGAAGGACGATCATCAAAAAGGTGAAGGACGATCACCTGGCAGGGGACGGCTGCCGAAAAGGTATCATGACATAGGACGAATGTCAGATAGAAAGGAAATAGTTAACAAGTTTTGTTGGGGACTTTGCTGGGAAAAGTAAACACGGACGAGTGTCTACATCCAAGAAACGAGAGGGATAAGTGTTTGGGTGCTGTGTATAGACTAAAGATGCGGACGAGCATCCTTAAGACTATGATACGGATGAGTATCAGGTAGAAACAAATGCTGACACATGTTCGGAGATGATGATACAGGCGAGTATTAACTAGTTAGCAAAGAACACGGACGAGTATTGATTCTGCGGGGACTCTTCTGGGGAATAATAGACACAGTCGAGTGTCTAAATTCAAGAAGACACAAGTGTTTGACACAGTGTACGGATTAAAGATGCGGACGAGTATTCTTAAGACTATGATGCGAACGAGTATCGGTAGAAATAAACGCCTGACGCATGTTCAGAGATGATGATACGGACGAGTATCAACTGGTTAACAAAGAACATGGACGAGTGTCGAATCTGAGGGGATTTAAATGGCATATACAAGATACGGACGAGTATCTGTATGAGTAAAACAGGAGTAACAAGTATGAGCTTGGCACATATGAGTGTTTAACTTGCTGGGGAGAGTGACACGGACGAGTGTCAAAAAGAGAAAAGTGTAATATAAACAAGTGTATGTGTACCAAGGAAGTTGTGCATTAGTATCTTGTGAGTGCAAAGGGGGTGCTTTGGCTTTCTACCGGGGATATGACACGGACGGGTGTCAGGAAGTATCTGTATCTTTAAGGAAAGTGCCTTGGCTCTCTGCCAGGGAATTCGGGGATTCTTCTGCATATCGTTGATGGATTGTCAGTATTTACAAGTGTTTGATTCAGATCATGGCTTATGATTATGCAATATGTTTGATTTTTGCCGTAATGCTCCGTATTAGACGGAATGCTACGCTCTGTGGGGAAAATATGATGTGAATGCTATGATTATGCAAAGATACCGATCTGGGATTCGGATCCCGTTGTTGTGGAGATCCCCGACTGATCTACTTGAAGGATATCCCAGCTGAGGATGAGATCATTGGTAGATCTGTCATGTATGACTCTGCATGGGGAAGTAGACCTATCCTGGTAATGAGAGACCTAGCTGGGGTTTGTAGAAGCTTTCGTCACCCTGTTGTGAGATCTTCAGGCATTGCTTTGCTGGATAGAGGTTGAGACTCTGTGGGGAAGTAGTTCTCTGTCTAGCATTTGGCTGGGGAAGAAGGAAGATCACTGAAAGATCTTCTTAGAGATTTTTGCAGGGATCCTGCTGAGGACGATACTTGACAACTCAGCTGGGGATATGAGTACTTTCTGGTGCTGCCCTTTGAAGGAAATGTTGAAGAAGTGATGCCTGGCAACTCTGATGGGGAGATGGAATCTCTGGTTCTGTTTGGAAAGTGTGCTGAGGAAACAATGATTTGGCAGCCTACTGGGGAGAAGCTTTCATGCCCCATGTTGCGCTTTGAATACCTGCAATCCTGAAAAGACAGAGAAACGCACAAGTATCCCGTGGTGTTCTCTACCGGATTCCATCATAGGAGTTTGGACACTCCCGGGAGTAAACATATTTCCTGCAAGCATGTAGTTTAGGAAAGCCGCATCTGTATTTATGCAATCAGTATCTTAATGACATCGGACATTTTTGCAAATGGAAACAAAATGTACGAGACGGAATAATAACTGAGAATCTGATTTTATTAATTCATGTGCCCTGAATTGGCAAGATACAGTCAAAGAAACGGATTCCCTGAGATGAGGAAATCGTTACAAAATTGAGAAATAAAAAGGTGCTGGCAATGTTGATGACGCTTTAAGGAGCTTCCCCTTTGCTATGACTCGTATGACATTGACGTTCTTTTCATCTTTCTTTCTGAAGAAGGCTGGTTCTGACCGACGCTTGAACCTTTCGAAGCTTGCCAGGTTGTAAGTGATACAGATGAATTCAGAATGCAGTTGTTCGCTTATTCCCTTATTTTGCGTGGATCGCCCTTTCGGGTTTTCAATCCACCGGGATACCCATTTTTGCCTGAGTTGTCCAAGGCGGCTTTTCAACTCAGCGGGTGTACATTTTTATTTATTTTCCCTTATTTTTGCCCGAGTCTTTTATTCTGTTTTTGACTCGCCGGGATGCCCTATTTTTGCCTGGACTTACATTCTGTTTTTATGTCCAGCGGGTCATTTTATGCGAAGTATTTTTTAACTGCATCTGAATTCACAGGGGACGGGAAGTCTTCACCATCCATAGTACTAAGCATGAGTGCTCCACCGGAGAAAACTTTCTTTACTACGAATGGTCCTTCATAATTCGGAGTCCACTTGCCCCTGTGGTCTGTATGAGGAGGAAGGAGTCTTTTCAGCACAATATCTCCTACTTGGTATTCTCGAAGCCTGACTTTCTGATCGAAGGCTTTCTTCATTCTCTTCTGATACAGCTGCCCATGACAAATTGCAGCTAACCTTTTTTCTTCAATCAGATTCAGTTGCTCGTATCGGGATCGGACCCATTCTGCTTCGTTCAGCTTAACATCCATCAGTACCCGCAGGGAGGGTAATTCAACTTCAACAGGTAGGACTGCCTCCATACCATAAACAAGCTGATACGGTGTTGCCCCAGTGGATGTTCTGATTGACGTACGGTACCCATGCAAGGCAAACGGTAGCATTTCATGCCAGTCTTTGTACGTAACTACCATCTTCTGCACAATCTTCTTGATATTCTTGTTAGCTGCTTCAACAACGCCATTCATCTTTGACCTGTAAGGAGAAGAATTGTGATGTTGGATCTTGAAGTCCCGGCATATCTCCGCCATCATTTTGTTGTTCAAGTTGGAACCATTATCAGTAATGATTCGTTCGGGCACTCCATACCGACAAATGATATCTCTCTTCAGAAATAGGGCTACCACCTGCCTTGTAACATTTGCATAAGAAGCCGCTTCAACCCACTTGGTAAAATAGTCAATAGCAACCAGGATGAATTTGTGGCCGTTTGAAGCAGTTGGTTCAATCTTGCCAATCATATCAATGCTCCACATGGCAAAGGGCCAAGGTGAAGACATTATATTCAAAGGGTTGGGAGGCACATGCACTTTATCCGCATAAATCTGGCATTTATGGCATTTTCTGGCGTAAGCACAATAGTCTGCATCCATTGTGATCCAGTAGTAGCCTGATCTTAACAACTTTTTAGCCATAGCATGCCCTCCAACATGGGTACCAAAGGATCCTTCGTGCACCTCGTGCATCAACAAGTCTGCTTCTGCCCTATCGACGCATCTGAGGAGTACCATATCAAAGTTTCGTTTGTACAAGGAACCATCAGTATTCAAGAAGAAACTACCAGCCAGCCTTCTTAATGTCTTCTTATCATTGGATGATGCCCCAGGTGGGTATGTTTGATCCTCCAAGAAGCATTTAATGTCATGGAACCAAGGCTTATCATCTTTAACAACATCTGCCGAGAATACGTATGATGGTCTGTCAAGTCTGGATACTGATATCTGAGACACAAAATTGGTAGCTTGAACTTTGATCATGGATGAAATGGTAGCCAGAGCATCTGCAAACTGATTTTCGTCTTGGGGGATATACTCAAGCTTGACCGTTGTGAATAAAGTCAATAACCTCCTTGTATAATCCCGGTAAGGTATCAGATGATCTTGGTGGGTGTACCATTTGCCGTTGGTTTGATTAATTACCAGAGCTGAATCTCCGAATACAGTCAAAGTCTTGATCTTGAGGTCGATGGCTTCCTCAAGACCCATAATACAAGCTTCGTATTCAGCTTCGTTGTTGGTGCAGTTAAAGGTGAGTTTTGCCGAGAAAGGCATGTGGACTCCTTTAGGTGTAATGAGTACTGCACCAACACCACGACCATTCATATTAACAACCCCATCAAACATCATTGTCCATTCTTCTTCCGGGACAGGCCCCTCAGTGTGAACAGGCTCTTCAAGATCTTTTGCTTTTATGAACATGATGTCTTCATCAGGGAAGTCAAACCTCATAGGCAGGTAATCATCAATGGGTTGCTCAGCAAGATAATCAGACAATACACTGCCTTTGATGGCTTTTTGAGATGTGTACTGAATGTCATATTCTGTGAGGATCATTTGCCATCTTGCAACTCGTCCGGTAAGTGCTGGCTTTTCAAAAATATACTTAACTGGGTCCATCTTTGAGATCAACAAAGTAGTGTGGGTCAACATATACTGTCTTAGTCGGCGAGCAGCCCACGCTAAAGCACAACATGTTTTCTCGAGCAGTGAATAACGTTGTTCACAGTCGGTAAACTTTTTGCTTAGGTAGTATATTGCATACTCTTTTCGACCAGACTCGTCATGTTGGCCCAGCACACACCCCATTGACTCTTCTAATACTGTCAAGTACATGATTAGAGGTCTTCCTTCAACTGGAGGCATAAGGATTGGAGGTTCTTGCAAGTACTCCTTGATTTTGTCAAAAGCCCTCTGGCAGTCTTCGTTCCACCTGACCGTTTGTTCTTTCCTTAACAGCTTGAACAAAGGCTCACAGGTTGCGGTAAGGTGAGATATGAACCTTGAAATGTAGTTCAATCTACCTAGAAACCCCCGAACTTCCTTTTCTGATTTTGGTGCAGGCATTTCTTGAATGACTTTGACTTTATCAGGGTCAACTTCAATTCCTTTCTCACTTACAATAAATCCCAGCAGCTTACCAGATCGTACCCCAAATGTGCACTTGTTGGGGTTTAACTTCAATTGGTACCTCCTCAGACGCTTGAATAATTTCAACAAATTCACCAGGTGGTCTTCTTTAGTGAGGGACTTGGCAATCATGTCATCCACATAACATTCAATTTCCTTATGGATCATGTCATGGAATAATGTTACCATAGCCCGTTGATAAGTAGCACCAGCATTCTTCAGTCCGAATGGCATCACTTTGTAACAGAATGTGCCCCAGGGTGTGATGAAAGTGGTCTTCTCCATGTCTTCAGGTGACATCTTGATCTGATTGTATCCTGAAAATCCGTCCATGAAGGAGAACACCGAGAACTGAGCCGTATTGTCGACCAATACATCAATGTGAGGTAAAGGGAAGTCATCTTTCGGGCTGGCTCTGTTCAGGTCCCGGTAATCCACACACATTCTCACCTTGCCGTCTTTCTTAGGAACAAGTACGATATTAGCAACCCACGGCGGATAGCTAGTCACAACAAGGAAACCGGCGTCCCACTGTTTTTGTACCTCTTCCTTAATCTTCATTGCCATATCTGGGCGAGTACGGCGCAGTTTCTGTTTTACTAGTGGGCAGTCTTCTTTCAGAGGCAGCTTGTGCATAACAATGTCCGTATCTAGACCTAGCATGTCTTGATAGAACCAAGCAAAGACGTTAACGTACTCTCGAAGCATGTCAATAAGTTGTTCCTTCACTGAATCTTGCAGACTGGCCCCGATCTTCACTTCTTTCAAGTCTTCTTCCGTACCAAGATTAACTGTTTCGACCTCCTCCTAATGAGGAGTGATAACCTTCTCCTCTTGCCTTAACAACCTGGCTAGTTCTTCAGGAAGCTCATAATCTTCTTCAACCCCTTCATCAACTTGATTGATTGGATTGTCAAAGTCATACAGAGTCATAGCTGTGTTGTTGTCGGTGCAGTCTGAAAGGCACTCTCTGCAAGGGTTTAGATTGTTTATTTTAGTGATCAATTTTAATCTTGTTTAGAAAAAGTGAAATGAAGTTACCATTTTGGAAAACATTGCCATTTTATTTTTGTACAAAAAGAAAAATGAAAAACAGTGAGCGGAAAAGGAAAAGACTCATTTGCAAAAGATGTCCGATATTCATTGATTGATCTGTTTGCACAAAATTACAAGATGTCCCGATTACAAAATGAGTCTTGACATCTTGGGCAAGACGCAAGACTTGATGCATGCTTAAAAATACAGGAAATAATAATTACTCTGCAGGAGTAACCCTTATAATTTCCTGGGAAGACCAGTTTGAGATATGGCTCCCCGGGGTCCTTGGACGTATCCAGCTCTCCAGGTTGTGCTCATCTTCCGACTCATCTTCCAAGTTGTTCACTGCATCCGGGGTGAGCATCCCCCCGCTGACAAAATTGGGCTTCTTAGCAGCCTCTGATTGATCTTGTTGAGTTGGTTTGTAACCCAACCCAAATCTGTCCTCCTTCTTTTCCACGGGCAGCAGCTTGCCCCAGCCTTGGGCAATACCCTCTTCACCGACCCTCCTGGCTTGCTGATAAGACGTCATGGAAGTTCCCAGTATAGCAGATGCTTCATTAATGTTTAGGGCCTCAAACCCCTGGCTCATGGTTTCATGGATTTCTCCATCCATTTCAATGTACTTGTACGTAGCCAGATGGCTAACAAAGATGTCTTCTTCCCCACAGATGGTGATGATCTGGCCTTCCCACTCGAATTTCAGCTTCTGGTGAAGGGTAGACGTAACAACGCTAGCGACATGGATCCAGGGTCTACCCAACAAACAGCTGTAGGTCGGCTGAATGTCCATCACATAGAAGGTAATCTTAAAAGTCTGCGGGCCAATCATCACAGGCAGATCAATCTCCCCAAGCACTGATCTTTTAGATCCATCAAATGCTCTCACCACCAAATTACTCGGACGCAGTGCCAAGCCATCATATTCCAGCTTCACTAAGGCTTTCTTTGGTAGAACATTGAGTGACGACCCAGTGTCCACCAGTACATGAGATAGAACAGCACCCTTGCATTCCAGAGTGATGTGTAAAGCCTTGTTGTGGTTACGTCCCTCAGTTGTTAAATCAGCATTGGTAAAGCCCAGTCCATGACTGGTATTGACATTTGCTACCACGGTTTCCAGCTGATTAACAGTGATCTCCTCTCGCACGTATGCTGCGTGCAGGACTTTCAGTAATGCATTCCTGTGAGCTTCAGAACACATCAACAGGGATAATATGGAGATCTTTGAGGGAGTTTGGTGAAGCTGATCCACCACCTTGTAATCACTTCTCTTTATAATTCTCATAAACTCGTCTACATCCTGTTCAAAAGATGTCTTCTGAGTTTCTTTGACAGCCGGCTCTTCAAATACCACACTCTTTCCTTTTGCTTTGGCAGCAGCTTCTGCTTCGGCATTGGGTCTTTGAGTTTGTGAGGCAAAAAGGCGTTCACTTTTTGTGAAGCCTCCGCCTCCCCCAACATTGTCAATTTGTGGAGAAGAGGTTGAAGAATCCAAAGTGATTTTCTCCCCGTTGCAGTAAAGATCAGAGCCATAATGCCAAGGGATGGCATTACTGCTTTCATATGGAACTGGTCCAGGTACCGTGATAGTAACTGGACTGACTGCAACAGAGGAGGGTATTGAAATGGTGTGCGGATTGTAGTAAATGGTGAATGGTGACCTGGCAGGAGATGCCGTTGTTTGTTGTTGAAAGTTGTTGTTTGGAGGAACATTTGACGGATCATAGTAGATGGTGACTGCTGAGATATCTTCGTTAATTTCTGCTGGTGTTGTAGAAGATTCTGCCGAATAAATGGATGTTGATGTTGTAGAAGAAAGGGTTGTTGACATTTGATTTGTTGAAGTGATGGGTGGAGCCATTGTTGATGATATTGATGAATCGGTCGGAATGATTGTTGCTGCTGTTGTAGGAGACTCAGAAATTGTTGTCAAAGGAATTGCTGGATTTGTAGGCGCCGTTGTTGAGATCTGAAGTATACCACTTTTGATAAGACCATCTATGCCGCTTCTTAAATTATCACACCCGTTGACTACAATGTTGCAATACCCACAACCGAGCTCACACCCGGGGAACATCTGGCACTCTAGAAGCTGAGCTTTAATTTTGACCAGAGGTGTCCGAATCTGTCCAACACTGGTTATCAAGAAAGATGGCTTGTCTTCCTCAATGGCATTAATTCTTGGCCCTCCATGATTGGGCATGGGATTCTTGGTGACACTTGGAGGAGGTGCAAAGTTGAGGGCTTTGGAATCCACCAGATCTTGTACCTTCATTTGTAAAGCCCTGCATTTCTCAGTATTGTGGCCAGGTGCATTGGAATGGAAAGCACATCTGGCGTTGACATCATAATTCCTTGGAAGATTGGTGGGATCTGGTGGTGCCAATGTCCTTAATTCAACCAAGTTGAGTTTCAGGAGTTGTGGCAATAAGGCAGCATAAGGCATAGGGATAGGGTCAATTACCCTATTTGCCTGTGACGGTCTTTGCTAAAAAGGTCTTTGTTGTTGATTGCTGTTGTTGTTGTAGGTTCTTTGTGGCGGGTACTGAACTTGCTGTTGATAATGTGGTTGTTGTTGTGGTTGATATGCTGGTTGCTGAGGAATCGGAGCCGGAATAGTGACAGCTGCCACAGATCTATGAACATACTGAGGTCTGCCCCTGGTGGCATGAATGGCATTTGTCTCACCGGTTCTTCTAGGTCCCACAAAAGGCTTCCTGGGATTACTGGACAAACTTGCACCATTATCAGAAATCTTACCCATCTTCAAAAGGCTTTCAATTCTTTCCCCAACTATGACTACGTCAGCAAAACTGGTGGAAGAAAAGGCAGCTAGCCTATCAATATATGTTCCTTGCAGCGTATTCATGAACATGTCGGCCATTTCTCTTTCCGACATGGGTGGTTGGACAGCAGCAGCAAGCTGTCTCCACCTTTGGGCATATTCCCTGAAGCTTTCCCTGGAGGATTGAGACATTCCCATTAAGAGGGTTCTGTTAGGAGCCATGTCCAGGTTGTATTGGTACTGCCTGATGAAAGCTTCAGCTAAGTCCTTCCAACATCTGATAGTAGCTCTGGTTAAGTGTGAGTACCACTCCCTTGAAGCCCCATTCAAGCTATCTTCAAAGTAGAACATCCACAGTTTCTCATCCATTGTGTATGCCTTAAGTCTCCCCAGAAAGGACTGTAAGTGAGTTCGTGGACAGGAAGTTCCATTGTACTTCTCGAAGCACGGGGGTTTAAACTTGTGGGGAATCCTTACCCCATCCACTAACCCCGTATCCATTACATCGAAGCCTAAGGAATTTTGAGACTCCAAAGATCTCAACTTCTCAGCAATTTCATCAAACCTTCTATCATAGACTTCATCTCCAGCTCCCATTACAGTAAACTGCTCCTCTTGAAGATCTTCTTGCAAGATCCCGCCTGCAGCAGTGTTTCCTGGTACATTCCTTGGGATGTTGACCTCTGGATCTAGATGAGGTCCAAACACTGGTGGGTTAAAATGAGGCTGACCTCCTTCATTATTACTAGTTCCTCCAGTCCCAGAATGAGGTTCCTCGGGGTTTTGTCTTTCTACCAATGCCCTTAACCTCTCTTGACTTTGGGCCAAGTTAGTCATTACAGTCATGAATTGGGCCATTTGGTTCCTCATCTCCACTCTTTCGTTAGCCATTTGAGTTCTGACCTCGGTCAGGTCCTGCTGTACTTGGTCCATTTGGATACCCGGAAGGTTGTTGCGAGTAGGATACCGGTGCGGACGGTTGAGAGGGAACACCCGGTGGCGAGCAATAATTCCTGAACCACAACAGAGTTAGTAACAAACAAACTAATAACAAAAACCTACAAAACAAAACAAAAGTTAGTATGCAATGCAGTATGCTTATTTGTTTTCCAAGGTATCCGGCTTGGCTCTTGGTTTTGACATTTCCAGACCCCGAGGAAGATGCTCTGATGTTGCTTGAGAAAAGAAACTCATTGAAATAAACTAACAAATACATCACAAATGGTGGATCATACATAGTTTGTTTTTTACAACATATGCCCCTGTAGGGTCAAAATACAACATAAAAAAGAAAAGTACATCAAATGGAAATAACAACAAGCAAAGGAGTCAAACATCTAATCCAAACTCATCCTCCTTAACCTCCTTCAAAAGTGCTTCAGTTACAGGACCAGCTGGATGCTCTGTGATGTTCTTGATGAGGAGGTTTTTGGTGGCAATAGCAGTGGTCAACTTCTTGTGCCTATCCTGGTCCTTTGACCTCTTCAATCCAGCCCTAAGCTTTAACTCTAAAATCTCCTTCTGGGCTGCCAGCAATGCTTCCTGTTGTTTCTTTTCATTAGCCTCCAACTGCTCAATCCTGGCCTGAGCTTTCTGATCTTCTTGAGTACGAGCTTCAGTGATCCTGACCCACCTAGCTTGACTTTCTTGTAGATAGAGATCAGTCTTAGCCTTCTGAAACTGGGCCTCTTTACAGGCATTCTTCAATATTTGCTCCCCAGCTTTTGATTTCTTGATGTAGTCCTCTGCTTTCTCAATCTTGGCTAGATGCTCCACTTTAAGCTTTTCCAACCTCTCAATGTCTAGACGACCATCACTCCTCTCCCAGAGGGTCTTCTTCAGAGCTTGAGACAGATTCTCATTTCTTTCCTTCAGCTTCTCAAATTCTTCCAGGCTGACAGTGGCTGGTGGCTATGCAGTGGATGGTCCAGGTATGTCTTCAATGGTGAAAGGCATCCCATAAATCTGAGCTCTAGCATGAGACCATTCATAATACTGAGCTGAGGCCACATTATTGCATCTCCCAAGAATGGCCATCCCTTTTGTCTGGATGTTGTCCCAAGCCCAGGATGCTTGTCTGACAACAGCTAAACTAGGCTTTATAATACAGGGTTTCAGCTAAATCTTGCACTCTAGGAGGGTGGACCAAAGCATAGCCCAATTGTCTCTTAAACAACAAAGGATTGTAGTTGATGCAACCCTTCACTCCTACTAAAGGTACATTGGGGTAATGCCCACAGCTAGTGATTATGTCCTCTCCCTTGGTGCTCTAGGTGCACCATCTGATGTCATCTAAAGTCAAAGCAATAAATCTCTTAGCCCAATTCTTCTGTTGGTGGGGATTCAGGAAGGCATCAGCCCTGGGTAAGTGTTTGAGCAGCCAGGTATGGAATAGAGGAGCACAACATCTCACCAACTTTCCCCTTTGCTTCTCATTCCTCTGATGAATGGAATAATAGAAATCTCCCAGCAAGGTGGGTACTGGGTTCCTTAGAAGGAAAAGATGAATGGAATTCTTGCTGATAAACTTGGGCTCATCTGCAAACAGTATAACCCCATATATACTGAGGGCTAACAATGCACAAACTGCCCTCCATTCTCCCGAGGAGGCCTTTAGGATGGCCTGAGAAGTCAGAAAGTCTAAGTGCAAGCCAGGGATCCCAGCCTTTGTTGTCATACCCTGCTCAATCAAAGAAGGCTCCAGGTATAGTACTTTTGCCACTTCTCCATTGCTGGGAGAAGTCATCTCTGGGTTGAAGGGGATCCCACCCCTGACAGGCACTCCAATTAATGATGAGAATTCCTCCAGCAGAGGTCCTAACTGAAAGTTCTGGAAGGTGAAGCATCTCAAGGGAGGATCATAAAACTGTAGGCAGGTGTGGATCATACTCCTCTGAGAAGGGTCCAGGTCCATAACCATATCAAGGATGCCTCCATAATGTTCTCTGAATAATGGGATGTGGTCTGGAGTGATAAGTGCCTGGACCTGCCTGATGCCAGTCAGTACAGGCTCAAAGAAATGGTATGAAATGTTGCTCTTCCTGGGTGCCATGACTGCTGATGAAGAACTGAAGACAAGTGTTGATGAGGATCAAGGTTGGTACTGGGGATGAGCCACGGATAGGCTGGTGCTGGTGATGAAGGCAACTGAAGCAGGCAACTGATGAAGATATCTGAAGCAGATAGCTGATGAACAGAGGTCTATGCAGATGAAGGGGTCAAAACCAAGCCAAAATATAATGTGGATACCCTGAAAAACAAATAAACAAATGTTAAAAATGATGCAATGATGATGTATGCAAATGATATGCAAGGGTTTGTGATAAAGCTGGATCTGATTTACTGTCTTGATATAAGTCCATGTATGTTCAAGAAGTCCAGATGGAGGTTCAGAAATCCAGTAACCAAGGTGGGGGACTCAAATAAAGAGCCACAAGTCCAGGGTTAAATCACAAGAGCTGTCCAAAATGAGGTACTCTTAATTAAAACAAGTATCAGGGTATTCTGTGGCCAAAGGTACCTGCAAACCTGTAAACAGCCCAACCCCCTCACAGGCAGTGTCCTAAAACAAGGATCCTCAGACTTGGATAAGTTATAAGAAGTGTAAACACTTCTAACCCGGAGGTACATTGTTTACAATAACCATAAAAGACCCTCCTCTAATTCACCTCAGCTTCTGAAGGTCAATCATAAAGGTCATCCAGACTTAGCAGGCTTCCTAGATAGCCCTAGCACTACAGGAAATCTGTAGCACAGAGTTCTCAAGAAGAAACCCACATCTGAACCGTGTTTCATATTCCCGCACCAGACCGAAAAGGAATGGGAAAGAACATGAACCACTCTAGCCTAGGTGTCACTCAGGTCCCAGGTATAGGACCTTATACTCTCAATGAAACCCCACCCACCAAGACAGAAGAACAAATCCAGCAAGATGATAGTATGGCAGTATGATGTATAAAAATGTAAAGAAAGCAATAAATAACTGTACATAAAGTAGTAAATAAAGCAACTATATAAACACAATTAGCACATAACACCCCAGTAAACACAAATCAAACAAGCGCTAGGAGGAACCCACAAAAAGAACCAGAAGCCCTGGTTACAGTATAAGGTTCCCCAACAGAGTCGCCAAGCTGTCGCTCCCACCAAATGACACCCAGGTCAGAAGGGGTACAGACGCGAACGGTCGGCGAAAAGGAGAAGGAAAGAAAAAGAGTCGCCAGCTAGGCATTTTTATCCCGGAGGAAAGGTAATGCTGCATAGACCTGGGAAAAGATATGGATAAGACGGTTGCGAACCAGAGAGACTGAGAAAGGGGGTTGGTTACAACCTGGGAAGGTATTAGCACCCAGATTGTCCGTCGTACTCGACGGGATCCACGCTTAAAAGATTTGTGTTTTAAAGGGGTAATGTCAGTGCAATTTGTGTATCAAAGCTGGAAAGAATGCAAGTGTCAGTGTATAAGAAATGTGAAGTGTATAAGAGAAGTGTCAGTGTAAGATAAGAATGAAATGCTCAAGACTATGAGGCTAAAAGAATAATGCTGGAAGAGGGGGAATATACAGAGACTTTTGTTCGATAACTGTTAAGTTATCCCTACGTATCCTCTCGTGCAATGAGGAAGTCAGAACACCGTAGTTCAACCCAAAGAGACTGAAAGATAAATTGACTTGTGAACTGCTTACTTGCCTATCCTCAAGTGTATGACCTGTCTGGCTTAGGTGCAAACTGTCTTGCATTAGACGGAAGAAGCAAGTTCTCGTTTATGAGTGAAGATGATGAGAAAAGAATCCCGGAGGAGACGATTATTGTTTGTTTTTGTGTTTTCAATCTTTTATTGCTTTGTGATGTTTGTCATAAGTTAATGAGCTTAAGCCTAAACCAATGGGTTAGTGAACTCATCACATCCTCCCTTTGATTAGGGGTAATGAGAATACCTTAAGTGTGAAGCAAGCACCTCAAACTTAATCACCATGATATAAGATTAAGATTATTAACTTACTTGTGATTATTTAGATGTTTTTGTTGTTTTTGTTTAGTGTTAAGTAATGAGTTTAAGCCATAATCAAGGATTTAATGGACTCATTATACCATCCTAATAGAAGGATAATAGATGAGAATATTTAAGCTGAGAAAGACTCCTCAACTTAATCCATGATTAGGGATTAACCTCATGACAAAACAAAGCCTTTATTAAAGTGGATTTTAGTTAATGGTAAGATGAAGAAGTGAATTTTATGGTTTGTAATACAGCTTGAGAGGGACTTGTCCATTAACACTAGGGTTAGTCCTTCTTAACCAGTTAAGGAAGAATTAGAACCCTAATGCAAGACCCAAGTTACAAGCTTGATGTCTTGATGATTATTAAGTGGATTGATTAAAGGATTTAAACACATTAATAGACTAACACTTAGGATTAACGTTATACACTCCATCCTAATAGAAGGATGCAGGCATAAGCTTAATCACAAAGCCTTAAAACCTTTAGGGTTTAGTCCCTGATTATGAGATGAGAAGAGAAGACTCAAAGATGACACAAAGGTGAAAGCTAAATGGGGGACTAATCAAACCCAAAATATTATCATGCTTGGTCACTCCTAGGGTTAATGAGGCTTAAGAGAGAAAGATCTTCAGAGAAACCACCAGGAAGGAAACAGATGAAAGGAGGAAGAAGCAATAAGAAGCAAAACAACTTGCTTCACTTAAGAAGACAAGTTGCTTGAAGAAAGAAAGTAAGATGAACATGAATGAGCAAACTCAATCCAATACACAAGATAAAATTCAGCAAAGATGCAAGAGAGATGAGAAGAGATTGTGAGAAGTGAAGGCAAATCCACTTCTCAAGACAACTTACCACCTGAAAAGTTAGCCAAAAGAAATGAAATGCAATGCAAATGAGATGAAATGTCATGATGCAAACCAAAGTCAGAATCATTCACATGATATTAATGATTCTAAGAGGTGATACAAACATGAGGCAAGACATGAGAATGATCATACAAGGACATGGATGCAGATGAAGCATGCTTTGAACCATGAATGTACATGAAAAGTTATGAAATGCAATGGACATATGACATGGCAAAGGGATGATGCAATGATCAATCATGGTTCTAATATGTCCTAAGATGTATTATGAATCATGTGGATGCACAAAATGTCATGGCAAGTCATGGTATGCAAGCAAATGGAAGATGGATGCAAGGGAAGGCACAAATTAGGGTTACATGCATCATGCAAAGCAAGAATCCAAAACCAGAAGCAAATGACATGATAAAAATTTGAAAATGCAATCAAAGATACCCTAAACCTATACAAACTCACTGCCCAAAGGAGAGGATCCAAATCTTAACCTAGTGTAAGTTGTGAAATTCCTAAGATTGCTAGGGTTTTGGTGTACCTCATCAAGAAAAATGCTAAACAAATTGAAAATGCAAGATCAAATCAAACCAAATTTATCCTATAAACTACATGCTATGAAGAGTGCAAAGCAAGAAGAATCATCATTCAACTCTCAATGGTTAGGCAGAATGAAATTTTTAAAGATTGAACCAAAATATTGCCTTAAAATGAAATTAATTCCAATGAAAATGATCAAAAGGCATCAAGAACAAAAAAGAAATTTGGTTTGAGAGTTGGACAATGTTTCTAAATGTTTCTAAGTGCAATGTGAATTTTTTTGTGATTTTTAAATACCTAAATGCATTTTTAATTAATTAATTTCCATTAACTAATTAAAAATAAACATTTAAATGATTTAAAAATGATTTTTAATGCAAAAAATAGAAATAAAAATATTTTTGGGTTTTAAAAATTAATGAAATCCTTGACAAAAAATTTCATAATTTTTAAATGATTTTAGCTATTTTTAATAATTCGTGCAAATAAATGCAAAACAAATGAAAATAAAATGAAATAAAATAGAAAAATGAGAAAGTCAACCAGATCAAGGGCTATGGTTCAAACTGGGACGCGCGGGAATTGACCTGGCGCGCAAACGAACGGTCCAAATTCAAACTTGCCTAATTATGATTAAACCCTAATCAAAAGCCCTAATGACTTTCAGATGACCGGAACAGTGTTCCGGTCATCTTCTCCGGCAAGCTGTTCATGCTATCTCACTCCCTACGCATCAAAACTTCACCAAAATCTCCAGATTCAATCCTTAAACATCACTAAACCTAAACCCCACCCCAAAAATCATTTATTTTCACTGAATCAGAAGAATCAAACCAAAACTCATTTCACGGGCAAAGTTTCAAAACAAGCATACATGGCCATTTTTCATTCATTTTCAAAATAAATCACATCATGATAATCAGTGAAGCATAAGGAAGCATTTAGAAACTAAAAATGGGAGTTCTGGAAAAATAAATGCCATGGCTACCTGAGCTTGAGCTTTCGAAACAGGGACTTTCTGGCCAGCTCTTTGCCTCAAACAAGCTCCAATGATCCTCCTCAGAAGCTTTTGACACTTAGCTGGAGTTTATATGGCCTCCAGAAGGAGTTTGCAGAAGCTCAGGTCAAGGGAGTGTTGAAATCGTATTTTTGATTGTGGTGTTTTCAGGGACAAGTGAGGGGTGGGAAATGATCAGTGGATCATGGTGAGTTGAATGGTGAGAATTTTTAAGTTTGAGTTGCTGAGTTGAGAGATTCGATAGAAAATGCAAAGGGAGGGATTTTTGTGTATGCTGGCTTGTGTATGTGTTCAGGCTCCAAGATCATATGAAATGGCTTGCTTGAAGTGTGTTTGTAAAGTCTTGATTGGTCAGAATAGTTGGTGTGGCACTGTGGGATTGATATGGGGTTTTTGCAAAAAGTCAAGTCTAGGTGTAAGAGTGGTATGGGTCAATGGTAGGCCAAGGACAAAGGGGTGTCCTGCGCAGCAAGGAATGAGGAGAGCCATGGGATCAGTCTTGAAGCCAATTAGCAAGTGGATTAGGGTTTGTGAGATGTTTTGCAACTTTGTGATCCTTTTGCCCTTTTGTGATTTCTTGATACATAAGTCATGAAAATGGACAAATCCTTGATGCATTCTGACTTTTAGGCATTGGTTTTATGTTTGTGCAAAAATTAGAAGTCCATTTGAAGTTACAATCTGCCTTGGCAAGAGATTTTGCAACTTTGCCTCTTTGGTGTGAAACTTGAAATTATGTGATTTTCTTCAACTTTGACAAGCCATAACTTTTGATCCAAAATGAATTAGAATGAGTTCTTGTACTTTTTGAAAAGGGAATGATCCATTCTACAAATTTCATGACCAAAGTTTTCTCATTTGAAGCATTTTTGAATCAAAAAGAAAGGGTTGAAAAACTTTCCCAAAATGGCAAGTTTCCATTACAAGTCATTTTCCCAAAATGGCAACTTTGCAAATGGCTTGAAATTATTCAATTTTGTGAACTTATAGCATCTTTTATGTTCAAATAAAGATCATACACATTCAAAATGATGAAGAACACCCTTTGGTTGGGTCATTGGGGGCCTCAGAAGCGCTGATTTTGCACTGACTTGCTCAAGAAGTCAACTCTTGATCAGATGCCTTCCCCATGGAATTTCTTCATGAAACTTGATATGCATGATCCCTATATCACATAGAGACCAATAGAAACAAGAATGACCAAAATTTTTGGAGTTATGGCCTTTGAAACCAAAACCCTAATTCTGGGTCATCTGTGCAGTCAAGCCTGGCTCTGCTTCCATGCCATTCTCAGTTCTTGTGATTCTTTGACTTTCTTGACTTTGTGGGGATATAATATGATGCTTAAACATACATGGACCCCTTTGAGGTGATTGATGACCTTTGGAGTGGCTCAAATGGCTCAGGATGGCTCAAATCACAAACCCTAGATGCAGATGACTTAGAAGCAATGCAGTGAATCAAAAATGTGGTATGAGGTGCTATGGTTGAATTCATGCATATGAAATGATCACAAGCCATGGTGTGAATGGGTGAGGGAAAATTTGGGGTGTTTACAATATCATCTCATATTGCATTTTTGCTTCACTGCATTTGTTCAAAGTCATCTGCATCTAGGGTTTGTGACCTGAGCCATCCCTAAGCCATTTGAGCCACTCCAAAGGTATCTAATCATCTCAATAGGGTCCATGTATGTTAAAGCATCATATTATATCCTCCCAAGATCAATAAAGTCAAAGAATCACAAGAACTGAGAAAGGCATGGAAGCAGAGCCAAGCTTAACTACACAGATGACCTAAAATTAGGGTTTTGGTTTCAAAGACCATAACTCCAAATTTTTTGGTCATTCTTGTTTCTATTGGTATCTATATGATATGAGGATCATGAATACCAATTTTCATGAAGAAATTCAATGGGGAAGGCATCTGATCAATAGATGACTTCTTGAACAAGTCAGTGCAAAATCAGGGCATCTGAGGCCCCCAATCATCCAACCAAAGGGTCTTCTCCATCATTTTGGGTGTATATGATCTTTATTTGGTCTTAGAAGAGGTTAGAAGTTCACAAAATTGAAGAATTTCAAGCCATTTGCAAAGTTGCCATTTTGGGAAAGTGACTTGTAATGCAAACTTGCCATTTTGGGAAAGTTTTTCAACCTCCTCTTTTTGATTCAAAAATGCTTCAAATGGAAAATTCTTGGTCATGAAAGTTGTAGATTGGATCATTCCCTTTTCAAAAAGCACAAGAACTTGATCTAATTCATCATAGAACTCAAGTTATGGCCTTGCAAAGTTGGGAAAAATCACAAAATTTCACTTATGTACCAAAGAGGGAAACTTGCAAAAACTCATGTCAAACCAATTTATGACCTCAAAGTGACTTCTAACCATTACACAAACATCATACATGAACTATAATTCATAATTGCCCAAAGAAATCTCAAGTTTCATGCCTTGATCATCAAGTATCTCAAAAAGGGCCAAAACCTTCACAAATTGCAAAATCACCCACAAACTTCATTCCACTTGATATTTTGCCTCAATTTGAATTCCATGGTTACCCATGAATCAAGCTGCGCCAGACACCCCCTTGTCCTCAGCCTTCCATGAGCCCATACCTCCAAGTACAACTTTCTTGACTTTTTGCAAAATGAGCCATACCAATCACACTGCTCCACAACAACTCTCTGCCCAATCAGAACATGTTATGTGGACCTCAAGCAAGCCATTTCATACAACAACACAACCTGAATCCTCCCACAACTCAGCATTCACCAAAACGTCCTCTTAGGCATTTCTCTTCGAAACTCAGCACTCAAGCCACAAACCTTCAAACAAACTCCATAGAACAACTCAACATCACTCTCGGATCATTTCCCAACCATCACCTTGCCCTGAAACCCCCCATATCAAAAACACGATTTCCCTCCCTCCTTGAACTGAACTTCAGCAAACTTCCAAAAGAGTCCACAAAAGCTTCATCCAAGCATCCCAGAAGTAAGAGGGAGTCAAAAGAAGGTGGTTTGTATTAAGAAGAAGGTCCAGGTAGCTCCATTGGCAATGCTTCATCTCAGGTATCATCCAAGAACATTTTTCCAGAACTTGCGTTTTAAGTTATAAATTTATTCTATGTGGTGTGCTGATCATTTTGAGCTTTGAACCATTGAAAATGGTTGAGTGTGTAGGATTTATTTGACTTCTGAAATTTTTGTGTGTTTTCCGTTTTGATTCGTTTCTCATGATTCAAGTGAAATAAATGTTGTTTGTTTGCTGATTCGTGTTCCATGAAGTTTGGGGTTTGATTCTGGGCAGTTTTTAGGGCTTGGGGTGGCTTAGGGAGGGAGTTAAGGGTTTGGGGTGATCGGAGAAGATGACTGGAGCTCTCTCCGGTCACCTGGAAATAATTAGGGTTTGATTTAGGGTTAATTAAGCTAGTTTAAATTCTGACCATAGGATAATGTTTACCCGCGCACACGAATGACCCAGATCATTCCAATTAGCCCTAATCCTGATTATTTAAATTAATTAACTTTAATTAGCCAGATGCAATCCCAGCCTTATATTCACGCGCGCAGTCTCCCTGGGTTTGAATCCTGGCCATAGATCCTGTTGACTTTCCTTTTTCCTTTATTTTATTTCATTTTTATTCATTTCTTTTGCACATTTAATTTAAAATAGTAAAATATATCAAAAAATACTGAAAATTTTTATTAAATCTTTTAGGAATTTTCAGAACCCAAAAATATTTTTATTTTATTTTTTGCATTAAAAAATTATTTTTAAATCGTTTAAATGCTTATTTTTAACTAGTTAATGGAAATTAATTAATTAAAAATACATTTAGGTATTTAAAAATCCCAAAAAAATTCAGAGAACATTTTCAAACATTTATAAACATTTACAAACTCACAAGACAAATTTATTTTTGGTTTTGATCATGCTTTGCCAATTTCCATTTGAATTAGGGTTCTTTAATTTGAATATTTTTAACCCTAACTTCAAAAATTCATAACTTTTGATCCAAGTTGAGTTTGTGAATGGTTCTTTTTTCATTGTGTTCTACATACTTTCAAGCATCTAAAAACATTTTTGTTTCATTTTTATCTTGCATTTTTAATTTGTTTGGCATTTTCCCTTTAGGATCACCTTTAAAACCCTAGCAAACTTAGAAAAAGCATAAGTCCTTTAGGGTTTAGCTTCTGACCTTCCCCTGTGGGCAGTGAACTTGTATAGGTTTAGGGTACCTTTGATTCCATTTTCAATTTTTATTCTTGTCATTTGCTTCTGATTTTGAATTTTGCATTGCATCTTGTACATAAACCCTAATCTTTGCCTTCATTTGCATTCATCCTTCATATGCTTGCATACATGAACTTGCCATGACACTTTGTGCTTTCACATGACTTCTAAGACATCTTAGGACACATTAGACTCATGTTTGATCATTTCATCATTCATTTTCCATGCTCTTGCTTTCATTTGATGTCATAAGTTTTCATGAACTTTCATGCTTCCTTTCATGTCTCATTTGCATCTTCATTACTTGTATGATCATCCTCATTTCTTAACATGCTTTCATACCATATCATAGCATCATTTGCATCATGGTTATGCTTCTGACTTTGGTTTTCATCTTTGCATTTCATCTCATTTTCATTTCATTTCATTTCTTGTTGCTAACTTTTCAGGTGGTAAGTGTTTGAGAAGTGAATTTGCCTTCACTTCTCATAATCTCTTCTCATCTCTTTTATGCATCCATTGCTGCATTTTACTTGTGAATTAGAGTGAGCTTGATCATTCATGCTCCTTCTCCTCTTTCTTTCTTCAAATAACTTATCTTCTTAAGTGGAGTAAGTTGTCTTGCTTCTTGCTGCTTCTTTTCCTTCCATTCTGTTTCTTCCATTGGTGGCTTCTCTGAAGATTTCTTGAAAGCTTCATAAACCCTAGGAACATCCAAGCATGATCACAATTAGGGTTTGATTAGTCCCCCCATTAGTTTTACCTTTGTGTCATCTTTTGAGTCTTCTCTTCTCATCTCTTAATCAAGGACTAAACCTTCAAGGTTTTAAGGCTTTGTGATTAGGGTTATGCCTGTATCCTTCTATTAGGATGGAGTGTATAACTTTAATCCTAAGTGTTAAACCCTTAATGTGTTTAAATCCTTTAATCAATTCATCTAATAATCACTAAGACATCAAGCTTGTAACTTGGGCCTTGCATTAGGGTTCTAATTCTTCCTTAATTGGTTAAGAAAGACTAACCCTAGTGTTAATGGACAAGTCCCCCTCAAGTTGTCTTACAAACCATAAAGTTCACTTCTTAATCCTACCATTAACTAAAATCCATTTAATAAAGGCTTTGTTATGTCACGAGGTTAATCCCTAATCATGGATTAAGTTGAGGAGCCTTCCTCAGCTTAAATGTTCTCATCTATTATCCTTCTATTAGGATGGTATAATGAGTCCATTAAATCCTTGATTATGGCTTAAAATCATTACTTAACACCAAACAAAAACTCCAAAAACATCTAAATAAATGCACGTAGGTTAATGATCTTAATCCTACATCATGGTGATTAAGTGTGAGGCGTTCACCTCATACTTAAGGTATTCTCATTACCCCTAATCAGAGGGAGGATGTGATGAGTTTACTAACCCTTGGTTTAAGCTTAAGCTCGTTTTCTTATGAAAAACTCCAAAAGCAATAAAAGATTGCAAATCCCAAAAACAAACAATAATCGTCTCCTCCAGGATTCTTTTCTCATCATCTTCACTCACAAACGAGAACTCGCTTCTTCTGTCTAATGCAAGACAATTTGCACCTGAGCCAGACAGGTCATACACTTGAGCATAGGCAAGCAAGCAGTTCATCAGTCAATTTATCTTTCAGTTTCTTTGAGTCGAACTACGGTGTTCTGACTTCCTCATTGCACGAGAGGATACGTAGGCATAACTTAACAGTTATCGAACAAAAGTCTCTGTATATTCCCCCTCCTCCAGCTTTATTCTTTAAGCCTCATAGTCTTAAGATTTGCATTCTTTCTTTGCACTAACACTCCTTTATTTCACCTCACATATCTTTTGCACTGACACCTGCATTCTTTTCCAGCTTTTTCACACAAAAATAGCACTGACACTACCCCTTTAAGCACAAACTTTCAAGAGTGGATCCCGTCGACTACGGAGGACAATCTGGGTGCTAATACCTTCCCAGGTTATAACCAACCCCCTTTCTCAGTTTCTCTAGTTCGCAACTGTTTTATCCATCTTTTCTTAGGTTTATGCAGCATTAACTTTCCTTCGGGATAAAAATGCCTAGCTGGCGACTCTTTTCAGTTCATTTTCATGTTCTCCCTTTCGCCGACCGTTCGCGTCTGTACCCCTCTTGGTCGGGTGTCATTTGGTGGGAGCGACAGCTTGGCGACTCTGCTGGGGACTCTTATAATGTAACCAGGGCTTCTGGTTCTTTTTGTGGGTTCCTCCTAACGCTTGTTTGATTTGTGTTTACTGGGGTGTTATGTGCTATGTGTGTTTATTTATTTTGCTTTATTTACTGCTTTATGTACAACTTTATTTATTGCTTTCTTTATAGTTTTTTGCATATTTCATACTGTCATTGCTGGATCTGGTTTTCTTTGGTGGGTAGGGTTCCATTGAGAGTTTAAGGTCCTATACCTGGGACCTGAGTGACACCTAGGCTAGAGTGGTTCATGTTCTTTCCCATTCCATTTCGGTCTGGTGCGGGAATATGAAACACGGTTCAGATGTGAGTTTCTTCTTGAGAACTCTGTGCTACAGATTTCCTGTAGTACTAGGGCTATCTAGGAAGCCTGCTAAGTCTGGATGACCTTTATTATGAACTTCAGAAGCTGAGGTAAATTAGAGGAGGATCATTTATGGTTATTGTAAACACTGTGCCTCCGGGTTAGAAGTGTTTACACTTCTCATAACTGATCCAAGTCTGAGGATCCTTGTTCTAGAACATTACCTGTGAGGGGGATGAGCTGTTTACAGGTTTGCAGGAACCCTTGGCCACATCATACCCTGTTACTGTATTGTTTAAGAATACTTCACTTTGGACAGTTCTTGTGATTAACCCCGGACATGTGACTCTTTATTTGACTCTCCCACCCTGGTTACTGGATTTCTGAGCCTTCATCTGGACTTTTGAACATACATGGGCCTTATATCAAGACAGATAATCAGATCCAGCTTGATCACAAACCCTTGCATATCATTTTCATATATCATCATTGCATCATTTAACATTTGTTTATTTTCTTTTTAGGGTATCCATTTCACTGTATCTTGGTTTTTGTTTTGACCCCTTCTTCTGCATAGACCTCTACTTCAGCTGTCTTAATCAGTTATTTGCTTCAGTTATCTCCATCACCACCTGCACCAGTTTGTCAGTGGTCCATTTTCAGCATCTCAGTCTGTGATCTTCATCAACACTTATCTTCAGTTTCTTCAGCAGCACTCATGACTACTCCCAGGAAAAGCAACATATCCTACCACTTTTTTGAGCCTGTGTTGACTGGTATCAGGAAGGTCCAGTCACTCATCACACCTGACCACATCCCATTGTTTAGAGAGCACCATGGGGGTATCTTGGATATGGTTATGGACCTTGATCCTTCTCAGAGGAGCATGATCCACACCTGCTTGCAGTTTTATGACCCTCCTTTGAGATGTTTCACCTTTCCAGACTTTCAGCTAGGGCCTCTACTGGAAGAGTTTTCTTCATTTATTGGAGTACCTATCAGAGGTGGAATCCCTTTCAACCCAGAGTTGACTGCTCCCAGAAATGAAGAGATAGCAAGGTCACTGTACTTGGAGCCTGCCCTTATTGAGCAAAGTATGACAACAAAAGCTGGAATTCCTGGTTTGCATTTTGACTTCTTGATTTCTCAGGCCATCCTGAAGGCTTCATTGGGAGAGTGGAGGGCAGTCTGTGCACTGTTAGCCCTCAGCATATATAGGGCTATACTGTTTGCAGATGAGCCCAAATTTGTCAGCAAAAATGACATCCATCTGTTTCTTCTGAGGAACCCAGTACCTACATTACTAGGAGATTTTTACTACTCCATTCATCAGAGGAATGAGAAAAAAAGGGGGAAGTTGGTAAGATGTTGTGCTCCTTTGCTTTACACCTGGATGCTCAGACACCTGCCTAAGTCAGATACTTTCTTGAATCCCCACCAACAGAAGAATTAGGCCAAGAGGTTCATTGCCTTGACTTCAGATGATATCAGATGGTGCACCCAGAGCACCAAGGGCAAGGACATTTTCACCAGCTGTGGACAGTACCCTAATGTGCCTCTGATAGGAGTAAAGGGTTGCATCAATTACAATCCTTTACTGTTTAAGAGACAACAAGGTTATGCCTTGGTTCACCCTCCCAGAGGACAGGATTTAGCTGAGACCCTATATTGCGAAGTAAAACCTAATTCAGCTGTTGTCAGACAAGCATCCTGGGCTTGGGACAACATCCAGACAAAAGGAGTAGCTATTCTTGGAAGATGTAACAATGTTGCTTCAGCTCAGTACTCAGACTGGTCCCGTACTAGAGCTCAGATTACCAGAATGCATTTCACTTTGGAAGACATACCCGGACCATCCACAGTACAGCCTGCAGCAACAGTTAGCCTGGAGGAATTTGAAAAGTTGAAAACAAAGGAATGAGCAGCTATCCCAGGCCTTGAAGAAGACTCTTTGGGAAAGAAGTGATGGTCGTCTGGACATTGAGAGATTGGAAAAGCTCAGGGTGGAGCATCTTGCCAAAATTGAGAAGACAGAAGACTACATAAGGAAAGCAAGGGCTGGGGAACATATATTGAAGAATGCCTGCAAGGAGGCCAAAATTTAGAAAGCTAGGGCTGAGCACTATCTGCAAGAGAGCCAGGCTAGGTGGGTCAGGATCACCGAAGCCCGTACACAAGAAGACCAGAAGACTCAAGCCAAGATTGAATAGCTAGAGGTCAATGAGAAGAAACATCAGGAAGCTTTGTTGGTGCCACAGAAAGAGATATCAGAGTTAAAGCTCAGAGCATGATTGAAGAGATCAAAAGACCAAGACAGGCATAAGAAGCTGACTACTGCTATTGCTACTAGGAACCTCCTCATTAGGACCATTACAGAGCACCCAACTGGTCCAGTGACTAAGGCACTCCTGAAGGAGGTCAAAGAGGATGAGTTTGGACTGGATGTCTGATCCTTTGCTTGTTGTTTGTTTCCATTTAATGTACTTTTCCTTTTGTTGTATTTTGACCCTCAATGGGCATGTATTGTAAAACAAACTATGTATGGTTCACCATTTGTAATATATTTTAGTTTGTTTTCATTTGGGTTTTCTCTCAACAACATCACACATCTTCCTCGAGGTCTGGAAAGGTCAAAACCAAGAACCAAACCGGATACCTTGGAAAACAAATAAGCATACTGCATTGCATACTAACTTTGTCTTTGTTTTGTAGGTTTTGTTATTATTTTTGTTTCTAACTTTGTTGTGACCTCAGGAAACATTGCTCGTCGCCGAGTGTTCCCTGTCAACCGCACGCACCGGTACCCGACTCGTAACAACCTTCACGGCATTCAAATGGAACAAGTACAGCAGGATCTGACTGAGGTCAGAAATCAGATGGCCAATGAGAGAGTAGAGATGAGAAATCAGATGTCTCAGTTCATGGCAGTGATGACTGGTTTGGCCCAGAGTCAAGAAAGGTTAAGAGAGCTGGTGGAAAGACAAACTCCTGAGGAACCTCATCTTGGAACAAGGGAAACTAGCAACAATGAACGGGGCCAGCCTCGCATTGACCCACCGGAGTATGGGCCCCATCTGAATCCAGAAGTTAACATCCCGAGGAATGGTCAAGGTAATACTGTTGGGGGCCAAATCCTGCAGGAGGATCCCCAAGGAGAATAGTTTACTGTCATTGGGGCTGGAGATGAGGTATACGACAGAAGATTGGACGAGATTGCTGAAAAGCTAAGATCTTTGGAATCTCAGAATTCTTTGGGCTTCGATGTGATGGATATGGGATTAGTGGATGGGGTGAGAATTCCCCACAAATTTAAACCCCCGTGCTTTGAAAAGTACAATGGTACCTCTTGTCCTCGCACTCATCTGCAGTCTTTCTTGGGAAGGCTCAAAGCTTATACCATGGATGAAAAGTTATGGATGTTCTACTTTGAGGATAGTCTGACTGGAGCTTCGAGAGAATGGTATTCGCATTTGTCTAGGGCCACCATAAGGTGCTGGAAGGATTTGGATGAGGCTTTCATCCGTCAATATCAGTACAACCTGGACATGGCTCCCAATAGAACTCTTCTAATGGGCATGACTCAGTCTTCTAGAGAGAGCTTCAGGGATTATGCTCAAAGATGGAGACAACTTGCTGCTGCTGTCCAACCACCCATGCCAGAAAGGGAAATGGCTGACATGTTCATGAACACATTGCAAGAGACTTATATTGATAGACTGGCTGCTTTCTCCTCTACCAGTTTTGCTGATGTGGTCATAGCTGGTTAGAGGATTGAAAGTCTCTTGAAGATGGGCAAAATCTACGACAGTGGTGCAAGTTCCTCCAGCAATCCCAGAAAACCTTTTGCGGGACCCCGAAGGGCAGGTGAAACAAATTCCATTCATACAAGCAGGGGCAGGCCTCAATATGCTCACCGGTCAGTAGTAGCTGTTACCATCCCAGCTCCAATTCCACAACAATCATCATATCCTCAACAAGCTCATTATCCGCAGCAAAGTTCGTACAACAACAACAATAACAACCAACAGCAGCGTCCCTTCCAACAGAGGCCATCACAAGCAAACAGGGTAATTGACCCAATCCCAATGCCGTATGCTGCACTCTTGCCACAACTCCTAAAGCTCAACCTAGTTGAGTTAAGGACGTTGGCACCTCCAGATCCTCTCAATATGCCAAAGAACTATGATGCAAATGCCAGGTGTGCATTCCACTCAAACGCACCGGGGCATAATACTGAAAAATGCAGGGCCCTACAGATGAAAGTCTAGGATTTGGTGGACTCAAAAGCTCTCAATTTTGCACCTCCTCCGAATGTTACAAGAAATCCAATGCCTAATCACAACGGGCCTAGGATTAATGCTATTGAGGAGGGAAAACCAACCACATTAATTAACAATGTTGCACAAATCCGAACACCCTTGGTTGAAATCAAAGCTTAGCTGTTGGAATGCCAAGTGTTCCCCGGATGTGAGGTCGACTGTGAATATTGCAACATTGCCATTAATGGATGTGAGAGACTGAGAAACGGCATAGATGGCCTCATTAGAGATGGAATTCTTCAGATTACAACAACAATGACTACAACTCCAACAATTCCTTCATCAACAATCACAGATACTCCTACAACATCAGCAACCCTTGTTCCAACAGATTCTGCTACAACTCCAACAATTACTCAATCAATCACTTCAACGGATACAAGCTCAGTCACAATTCCTTCTACAACGACAACACCCATTACTCCATCAGTTCCTACTACAACTTCAACACCCGTCCAGTCAACGGTACCATCTACAACATCAGCAACAGCTAATGAAAGCGTCTCAACGGTTACGATATACTACGATCCCGCAAATGTTCCTTCCAATAACTCACAACCAAATGCTACTCCTGTCAGAGCTCCAGTTACCATATTTTATGATCCACACACCATTGTGGTCCCCTATGCAGCTGCTATTAGTCCGGTCACTATCACAGTGCCTGGGCCAGTTCCTTACGAAAGCAATAATGCCATCCCTTGGCATTATGGCTCACATCTATACTGCGAGGGGCAGAAAATCACTTTAGATTCATCAATTTCTTCACCTCAGATAGACAATGTGGGGGGAGGCAGAGGATTCACTAGAAGCGGACGTCTCTTTGCCTCGCAAATGCCAAGACCCATTGCTGAAGCAGAAGCTGCTGCTAAGGCAAAAGGGAAGAACGTGGTGCAAGAAGAGCCAGTTGCTAAGGAAACTTTGAAGATTCCTTTTGATCAAGAGGTTGATGAATTCATGCGGATAATCAAGAAGAGTGATTATAAGGTGGTGGACCAGCTTCACCAGACACCTTCCAAAATCTCCATACTATCATTGCTAATATGCTCCGAGGCTCATCGGAACGCACTATTAAAAGTCCTGCACGCAGCTTATGTGCCGGAAGAGATTACTGTCAATCAATTAAAGGATGTGGTTGGGAATGTCAACGCTAGTCATGGACTAGGATTTACCAATGCTTATCTGACAACGGAAGGTCACAATCACAACAAGGCTTTGCACATTACCTTGGAGTGTAAGAGTGCAGTTCTTTCTCACGTATTGGTGGACACAGGGTCATCACTCAATGTCCTACCCAAGAAAGCCCTTGTGAAGCTGGAGTATAATGGATTGGCACTACGCCCTAGAAACTTGGTAGTGAGAGCCTTTGACGGTTCTAAGAGATCAGTTCTGGGAGAGATAAAGTTGCCAATAATGATTGGCCCACAGGTTTTCAAAATGACTTTCTTTGTGATGGATATACAGCCTGCCTACAACTGTCTATTGGGTAGACCGTGGATACACGCCACTGGCGCCGTGATGTCAACCCTTCACCAGAAGTTAAAATTTGAGTGGGAGGGCCAAGTCATTACCATTTGTGGGGAAGAGGATATCTTCGTTAGTCAGCTGGCTACTTTCAAATACATTGAAATGGATGGGGAGATCCATGAGACCATGAGTCAAGGGTTTGAGGCCCTTAATATCAATGAAGCATCTGCTGTGTCTGGGACCTCCATCACATCATATCAACAAGCCCGAAAGGTTGTTGAGGAGGGTACCACTCAAGGCTGGGGCAAGCTGCTGCCAGTGGAAAAGAAAGAAGACCGATTCGGGTTGGGTTACAGACCAACTCGACAAGATCAACCAAAGGCTGCAACGGAGCCCAAGTTTGTCAGCAGGGGGATGCTCACCCCAGATGCTGTGAATAGTTTGGAAGATGAGTCAGAAGACGAGCGCAACCTGGAAAGTTGGATACGTCCAAGGATCCCGGGGAACCATGTCTCAAACTGGTCTTCCCAGGAAATTATAAGAGTTACTCCGGCAGAGTAATTATTATTTCCTATCTTTAAAGCATGCATCAAGTCCTGCATCTTGCCCAAGATGTCAGGGCTCATTTTGTAATCGGGCCATCTTGTATTTTGTGCAAATGATCAATTAATGAATATCAGGACATCTTTTGCAAATGATTCTTTTCTTTTTCCGCTCACTGTTTTTCATTTTTCATTTTTTGTACAAAAATAAAATGGCAATGTTTTTTTCAAAATAACAACTTCATTTTCACTTTTTCTAAACAAGATAAAACTGATCACTAAAATGAACAAATCTAAACCCTTGTAGAGAGTGCCCTCCAGACTACACCGACAACAACACCGCTATGACTTCATATGACTTTGACAATCTGATTAATCAAGTCGATGAAGGGGTTGAAGAAGATTATGAGCTACCTGAAGAACTAGCCAGGTTTTTAAGACAAGAGGAGAAGGTTATCACTCCTCATCAGGAGAAAGTTGAGACGGTTAATCTTGGTACAAAAGAAGACTTGAAAGAAGTTAAGATCGGGGCCTGTCTGCAAGATTCAGTAAAAGAGCAACTTATTGACATGCTTCAGGAGTATGTGGATGTTTTTGCTTGGTCTTATCAGGATATGCCAGGGTTGTACACCGACATTGTCATGCACAAGCTGCCTCTAAAGGAAGACTGTCCGCCAGTAAAACAGAAGTTGCGCCGTACTCGTCCAGATATGGCCATGAAGATAAAAGAAGAGGTACAAAAATAGTGGGACGCCAGTTTCCTTGCTGTAACTAGTTACCCGCCATGGGTGGCTAACATTGTACCAGTGCCTAAGAAGGATGGCAAGGTGAGGATGTGTGTGGATTACCGGGATCTGAACAGAGCTAGCCCGAAAGATGACTACCCATTACCTCACATTGATGTATTGGTCGACAATACGGCTCAGTTCTCGGTGTTCTCCTTCATGGATGGATTTTCAGGGTATAATCAGATCAAGATGTCACCTGAAGACATGGAGAAGACAACTTTCATCACACCCTGGGCATATTCTGTTATAAGGTAATGCCATTCGGATTGAAGAATGCTGGTACCACTTATCAACGGGCTATGGTAACATTATTCCATGACATGATCCACAAAGAAATTGAATGTTATGTGGATGACATGATTGCCAAGTCCCTCACAGAAGAAGACCACCTGGTGAATCTATTGAAGCTATTCAAGCGTCTGAGGAAGTACCAATTGAAGTTAAACCCCAACAAATGCACATTTGGGGTGCGATCCGGTAAGCTGTTAGGATTTATTTTAAGTGAAAAGGGGATTGAAGTTGACCCTGACAAAGTCAAAGCCATTCAAGAAATGCCTGCACCAAAGACTGAAAAAGAAGTTCGAGGGTGTTGCACCCCAAAATTTGCCCTCCACAAGACAAGACATTGTGTACTAAGAGGTTCACAAAGTCCACAAGGTTCATAAGACATCTCATGAGGTTCACAAAGTTCACAAAGTTTACAATTAGTCAACAAGGGTTGATCATGATTCATCAAGGAGATTTCAGATCATCAAGAATCAGGAGTTTCTAAATTAGGGTTTTTATAGGAAAAGTCAACTGAACTTTGACCAGCCATAACTTTCACATGCTTCATCAAATTTTTTCCATCCAAAGCTCATTTTGAAGGAAATTGAATTCTCTACATCTTTGTGTCTCACAAGCCAAGCCCAAAAATGCTTCATTTGGAAGATATGAGCTAAGACATTATAGGTCCTTTTAAAAGTCAACAAAAAGTCAACAACTTCCAAAGAGCATAACTTGAGAATGGTAAAAGATATGGACATGAAACCAAAGAGGTTGGTTAGAGGACTATTTAAGCTTTCCAAAATGTCCAAGAACACCTTCATAGCATTAAAATTGAAGGATTTGTGCCCTTGAAAAGTTGGGAAATTTTTGGGAAATTTATGAAGCAAATAAGGCCTTAAAACCAATTTTTGCTAAATGAGCCCACCTAATTGCCATCCAAACTTTACAAAATCATTAAGCACGACCCAACCCACATATTTTCTGATTTTTTATATTTTATTTGATATTTATTTGAATTTTATTCATTAAAATACAAATTAAATTAAAATAAAATATAAAAGTCATATATTTGGAAAAGATTTTGATTCTAGAAGGTCTTAAAATCCATTTAAACTTGATTGACACTAGAATATTTGAGATCATACCAAAATAGCAATGTTAGATCAAGAAAAAATCAAGTTTTAATATCACATCTTTTTCAATCTCCCAAAGTCCAAAAATCCACAAGTTTGTTAAAGTTCTTGACCTAATTTCAGTGTATGGTATATATACAACATAAAGCCAAACCCTATTCACGAATTCAGAGCCTCAAGGATAAGTTTTACAATTTCAAAATTCATCAAAAATTTGAAATTCGGATTTTAATATTTTGTGGTTTTTCAGGTGAATTAAGGACACCAATCTCTTCCTTGAACATCACTGATCATGTAGCAATAGTCATATGCATCTCAAACCCAAAGAATTGATCAAACCGAATCAAAGTTCTTGAACGTTTGTGAATTTCTCGTTTTCATATCTTTGTGCAATATAAATTGAATTTGATTATTGTTTCGTGTTTATAACAAGCTAGTGAATGTTTCTGGGCAGTTGAATTTGAGTTTTGACACAGGATTGAAGATTGGCCATTGTTAGGGTTTTCGGCCTTCGTTTAGGGTTTCACCATTTAGCCCAAATAAATGATTTCTAAAGACGTAGAAGAATCGTAGAAGTCATTAGGAATACAATGGCATCATTAATTTCATGAAATTTTACTGTTTGAATGAAGTTTGAGAATCGCAGGTTGTATTCGCATGAAAAAACGCAGGGAAACTCGCAGGAAATTTCGTAAGAAATTTCGCAGGTCATGAGGTAGAAGATGAAGCTGTTGGGCGCAAAATCCAGAATTCAAATGTTTACTTATTTAATATTATATATATTGCGTTTATGTTTCACAAGAGCATGAGTGCTCTGGTGGTTTTGGTGCGCGTACAATATGATGAGAGGCCTGGGTTCGAATCCGGCCAATGGCAATTTTTTGCTTTAATTTAATTTGTTTTACAGGATGATAACAAAACCATATTGTGGTGGATAGCTGCCAAGCGTGCGCAGTGGCTCAGCTGGTTTTGGATCATATTGGTCAGGTAAAGGACCTGGGTTCAAATCCCAGGTCCTGTTTTTTTTAGGCTTTTTCATTTATTTTGTTATTTCTTTGTTTTAATTCTTTAAATTAATTAAAATAGTTTCTAAAAAATAACTAAATCATTTTTTAATAAAACTTTATATTCTTTTAAAATTCATATTATTTTCTTAAAATCTAATTAGTATAGTTATTTTAATATATGTTTTTTTTATATATGTATATAATTTAATTAAGTTTAAGTTAAAAACATATTTTCTAAAAATCCTAACCCTAATTTCATAAACCCTAATTTTATTTTTAAATTTCTAACCCTAGTTCTTATTTTATTTAAATATTAAAATTAATTAAATTTTTCTAATATCTAATTAAAATAATTAATAATATTGTCTTTGTAAATATTTATTCCATGACTTCATATTATTATTCTCATTATATTTTCTTTCAAAAATCCTTTTAAAAATGTTTATTTAATTCAAAAATAATTAATTAACTTGTATATATTTTTGTGCTAACCTCTTTTTTTTTCTTATAATTATTTTTATTTCTAACCCTTTTTTTATTATTTAGTTATATATTTATTATTTAATCGTTTCTATATTTATGTAACTGTAAAAGCGTTGTAATAGTCGTAGTTTTTTATCGTTTACTTATTTATAAATATTCTTGCCATGGTTAGTAAATATAGGGAGTGATAACATGTTTGTATTGTAAAATTAATTTAGAATCACTAATTTAATAAGATAAATGTATGAATATGGACACACACACACACACACACGTAAGTCGATCTTTGATCGCCATCTCACTTCCTAAGGTTATCCCTCATGTTGCCTAAATAAAAAGGTCAAGTAAGGTGTCTAAAAAGCAAAGTCCCTTCTCATGAACAAATCATCTAGTCCCTCCAATATTATAAGATCAAGTCCCTTTGATGTTGCCTTCGTAAATGATCTTGTCCCTTTCGAATAAAAGATGATAAGTTCCTTCGTATTGCTAAGACACCTTACAGTTGCCTAAACACAGATGATCCTTCACATGTCCCTTATAACATCCAAGGTAATGACTACCTATTCCTTAATAATAGGGATAGTATTACCATTGAAAGAATATTTAAGAACAGTAAAGACTTAGCATAGGGTAGGTTCCTCTTAAGTACTTGCTCACTTTCATCAAATTACTTCATTACACTTCACATTTTCAAACTAATTTTCAAAACAAAGTCTTTATATATATCCATACAAGGATCATTATAAAGTACTTAAGAAAATTTTTAATCACACACTACACTTCTCAAAACAGTTTAAAGTGAGCTAAGTAACTAAGAGCCCATGGATAACCATGGATGTAAAGGGTGCTAACACCTTCCCTTTACATAACCTACCCCCCGAACTCAAAAATCTTTTAAGGACTTTCCTGTTCTTTTATGCCCTTTCCTTTGGATAAAATAAAAGTCGGTGGCGACTCTTGCTATCCGCAACATAACTAGTGTCAGTTCTCCCACCGTGTTACAGAACTGGCGACTCTGCTGGGGATTTAATAAAAGAGGGGTACCCTTAGGAATTAAATCACTTTAAATTTGTTTGCTTTGTTTGCTTTACTTTACTTGTTGGGTGCTCTTATGTGTGAAAGATCCTAACCCGGATCTAGTGTACCTTAGGTAAATGGCAATAGACCAAGGAAACTGTACGGCGTATACCGATATGGTTGATCTGGTGGCCATAGTTAGTTTGACTTCTTGGTTGGTGATTATGTTCCTTAAGTACAGTTGAGGATAATATGAGGCTGCCATATGTTGTCAATACACTAACTGACTTTTAGAACCCTAGTTATCCCATCTTGGCCTTTAGAAAGTAGTGAGATAGCCGGCTTTGGTGAAGACTAAAGTTGGTTGATACTCGATGCTACACTCATTGAGATTCTAAACTTGGAGGGTTTTGGTTGGCAAGTAAGTTGCCTACTGAACAACCACCCTTGTGAAGGATCAATGATATTGAGATCCCTTAGAACCTGGTTACTTTATAGGACAGGATGAACCATCTAAACTTCAGGGGAGGGTACTTACCTTTAAACCTCATGCAAGCCTTCAAACCTAGGGCTATTGTGTGACTTGTTTGTGTGTGCCACATGTTTATGATTGAGCATAACATCATAGCATCATCATGCATCATAAGCATAACATTTTCACTAACCATTTCAAGGACCAAAGGATTTATCTTTGTTCTTTGTTGCAGGTCATGGCTTCTGCTCGTAGGAATACTATCCGAATCAACTTTATAGGGATGCCTCCTAAGCTTAAGGAATTAGTCTCTCATGTTTTTGAAAGATCCAAGTTCATCAAGAAGCATGGTCACCTATTGGATTTAGTCACTTCAGGGTTCAATGAAGACATGATGAGTGTCCTGTTTCAGTTCTTTGACCCTAAACATCATTGTTTCACATTCCCTGACTATCAGTTGGTTCCTACAATGGAAGAGTTATCCAAACTACTGGGTATACCTATCCTTGATCAGAGACTCTTCACAGGCTTAGAGAAAGAGCCTAAACCTGAAGTCATTGCTGCAGCCCTACATTTGAAGAAATCAGACATTGTCCTAGAAACAAGGAGTGGAGTTAAGGGTATTCTTGCTAAGGTATTGATGGAGAAAGCTCAAGTGTTCCTGAAGGCTATGAGTTATGATGCTTTTGAGGAGATCTTAGACCTATTGATTTATGGCTTAGTGTTGTTCCCCAATCCAGACCAGTTCATAGACGTACACGCCATCAACATATTTCTGACTCATAATCCAGTGCCTACATTACTTGGAGACATCTTACACTCTCTTCATACTCGTACTACGAAGGCACGAGGAACTCTGATGTGCTGCATACCTTTGCTATCTAGGTGGTTTATTTCTCACCTTCCTCGATCAGTGATGAAGAATGAACAAGGATTCAGGTGGTCTAAGAGGATCATGTCACTTTCTCATTCAGATATTCATTGGGGCTCTAGATCTATAGAGAATGTTACTATCATTGACCGTTGTGGGGAGTTCCCTAATGTGCCACTCCTTGGCATAAGAGGGGGCATTACCTACAATCCTTCCTTAGCTCTACGTCAGTTTGGTTACGCTCGGAGTGATGGACCTCATAATATGCTTATTCAGGGTATTGTGTTCGACTACGACAACGATCTTCAAGGTTACCGTCAAAGGTTCATACGAGCATGGGGTAAAGTGAACAAGGTTGACAACAAGACTCTGGAACCAAAGTACACTATTCCTATGGAAGCTTATCTCAGATGGGTGCGATCTCGTGCTCAGACTCTTATGATGCTGTATCCTGCCATCCTGCCAATTACTATGGAGCCTGTTGCTGAAGGAGATACTTCTTATATCATTCTTCATCCAGACATGCCCACTAACATGGAGGAGTTACAGAGGTCCTGGATCCAGTTGAAGGAGCAAAGGGATACTTTTGAGACTCATTACAAAGCAAGTCAAGAAAGAATCCTGGAGCTAACAAAACAACTTCACGAGGAGCAGAATCTCAACTCATATCTCAACACAAAGAGGAAATGTCCATGGGAGACTTAAAACCCCATTCTTTGTATTCATTTCATTTTTATTGTAAGCCCAAAGGGCAAACAAATTTATTGGTTACTAATAAAAGTTTACCTTTTTGATTGTTTAAACAAATTTAAATCCTGCGATCCTTGAAAACATTGCATACGCATTTACATACCATATCACTGCATCACAGGTTTCTTATGTACAGGTATCTTATCTTCTCGCTGTTTATTTCAGCAGAAATGGCTCTTGAACAGACTGTCAAAGATCTACAGGCACAGAATGCACAATTCCAAGAGCTGATCTTGAACTTGTCCAAGGGACAGGATGAATTGAAGACACTGCTGGCTAAGAAGAATAAGAAGACTAGAAGATCAGGAGGCCTTATTAATCTGGGAAGAAGGTTTAGAGGTCCTGTCAAGACAAAGGAACAGGTTGATGATTATGAGTCTGAAAATTCTGAGAAAGAGGGAGGCAGTCTCCATGATACTATGGGAGATTCTGATTCTGAAGCAAATTATTATCATGATCCTAATGAAGATAAGTTCAAGATGCTGGTGGATAGAATGAATGCTATGGAGTTACAAAAATCTTCTGGGCTGGATTTTGAAGATCTGAGTTTAATATCTGGAGTGGTTATACCTATTGGTTTCAAAGTTCCTGCTTTTGTGGTGTATGATGGTGTCTCGTGTCCCAAGCTGCATCTAAGGTCCTATGTCCGGAGGATTCAACCACATACTGCTGATAAGAAATTATGGATTCATTTCTTCCAAGAAAGCTTGTCTGGAGCTCAATTGGAATGGTACTATCAATTGGAGAGTGCCAATATTCGTGATTGGAATGATCTTGCTGAGGCCTTCTATAGGCAATACCAATACAATGCTGATTTAGCACCTACTTGCATGCAGCTCCAAAGCATGTCAATGGGTGCTAAGGAAAATTTCAAAGAGTATGCCCAAAAATGGAGAGACCTGGCTGGCAGCGTTCAACCTCCTCTGACTGACAGGGAGCTGGTGGATATGTTTATGAGTACGCTGAATGGTCCTTTCTATAGTCACCTCATTGGAAGCTCATCATTTGGTTTCACTGAGCTGATAATGACTGGAGAGCGTGTGGAGAGTGGTATAAGAAGTGGTAAGATACAGGTGGGTGCCTCTTCATCAAGCACTACCAAGAAGCCCCCTAGTGGGAAGAAGGAGTCAAATGCTGTTTATGGTCAGCCTGGTCGTAATAGGAGTCACCAATCTGTGGGAGCAGTTCACATCTCCAATCCTACTCCTGCAGCACCAGAGCCACCACAGAGCAATCAGCATAAGCCTAGAAGACAGTTCACCAAGATCAACATGTCACTGGCCCAAGCCTTGCAGCACTTGTTTAAAGGGGAATTCATTACTTTGAAGGACCCTCCTCAGAATCCTAATATTACCTCTCCTCGGTACAATCCTAATGAACGATGTGCCTATCATTCTAATTGTCCGGGACATGACACCAACAACTGCTGGATATTGAAAAACAAGATTCAAGATATGATTGATGCTGGAGAGATTGAATTTGACCCTCCTGGGACTCCAAATGTGATTACTGCTCCCATGCCAAATCATGAGAAGACTGTTAATGCCATTAATGAAGTTTCATATGTTTCCTCAATTGCAGATGTGACTACACCATTATCTGTTATAAAAAAGAAGTTGGTACAAGCTGGGTTCTTTCCAGGTTGTAATGAAGACTGTTTTTATTGTGCCTACAAACCTGATAGTTGCTGGAAGTTGAAGGATGGTATTCAACGCCTCATGGACAATTACACCATATTGTTTGAGAAGACACCTTCTGTGGAAAGTATGGTTGAACATCTAACTCAAGGTGCGAAGGTTGAAGATGTGGATATGGTTGATAAAGTACCAGTGAGGATTACCTCCAAAGGCCCTGTCAAGATCACTCATAAGGGTCCTATCAAGATTACTACTGAAGGCCCTGTGAAGACTGTTGCTGAAGCTAGAGTGGCTCCCATGATTATTACCACTCCTGGCCCTATTCCGTATACTTCTGATAAGGCTATACCCTGGAATTACGGTTCCGATGTTTATATCCATGGTGTTAAACAAGAACCTTTAACTCATACCCCTGCTACCAATGATAACCTTGATGTTGATAATATTGCTGGATCTAGTAAGATCACGAGAAGTGGAAGAAGTTTCTCTCCTTCGGTTACCACAAAAAATACTCCTACCTCCACTGCTGAGACAAATATGGATGCTCGGGGCAAAGGTCCTGTGGTTGAACCTGTGCAAACTGAGGCACCAACTTTTGAGAATCTTTCTAAGCAGATGGAAGAAGTGCTGAAGATTATTCGCAAGAGTGATTATGATATTGTTGACCAATTGGGGCATACTCCCTCCAAGATTTCCATGTTATCTTTGTTGTTGTGTTCTGAGGCTCATGCTAAAGCCTTGATTAAGTTCTTGAAGACTGCTCATGTGCCAAATGAGATTTCTGTGGATCAATTTGAAAACTGTGTTGCACACCTGACTTATGATAATGGGTTAGGTTTTTCTGATGCTGACTTGACTCCTGCCAAGAGAAATCTTAATAGAGCTTTACATATCTCTATTGAGTGTAGGGGCACTACCCTGTCTCATGTGTTGATAGAAAATGGTTCTTCACTGAATGTACTTCCCAAAGAGGTTCTAAACAAGCTCAGTCCTGAAGATGTTGTGTTAAGACCCAGCAATATAGTGGTGAGGGCCTTTGATGATTCAAGAAGGGTGGTGCATGGAGAAATAGATCTCCCGATCAAAGTAGGCTCTCAAGTCTTCAATTCTACCTTTTATGTAATGGATATTTGTCCTGTGTACTCTTGTTTGCTTGGGCTCCCTTGGATCCATGGGGCAGGTGTTGTGACCTCCACTCTACATCAGAAGTTGAGATATCCAGTGAAGGGAAAGGTTGTCACTGTTTACGGAGAGGAAGAATATATGATCAGTCATGTGAATACGTTTAAGTATGTTGAAGTGGAAGGTGAATATGTTGAGACTTCTTGTCAGACATTTGAAGTAGTTCCTTGGGTTGTTCCTACTACTGAAGCTCCTCATGTTGTCAAAAAAGTTCCTGTGATTACCAGAATACCTCCTACAATGGCCTCCCTCAAAGATGCTAGAGCTGTGGTTGAAGAAGGTGGTTTTGCTATTTGGGGTCAGCTTCCTGACATTCCTTACAAGTCTGACAAGTTTGGTTTGGGTTTCACTGCAGAGTCCCAGAAGGTTGTTCATCGTGCTCGTGCTGTTCGTATCACCAATCAAGGGATCATGAAAGATCAAATCAATGTTGTGGGTGACTATAATGAAGACTACAACCTGGATGACTGGATCTTTCCTACTGTGGGTGATGGGCTCAATAATTGGAAGACTAAAGACGTTATTCCTATCTCCTTTAGTCAGGAGTAAATACTATTACTGTGTTGTTTTTAAGTTTGTAATTTTTGAACAATTAAACTTTTAAGCCTTGTGCCTTACCCGGGGCACAATGGTATGCTTGTTTCGGGATGTCATTTCATTTGCATACTTCATTTAATAAAGATCAATGGACGTTTCGTTTTCGTAAATATTGTGCTCCTTGTCTTTCTTTTATTTTATTTTTGTTTTATCAGCTATGTGTTCTTACACACACCCACATCACTAAAATGCAGATCCTCATCCACTCTGGATCCTGTTGATAACAGTTCTACTATTGCCAATTATAATTTCGAAAATCCGATCTATCAAGCTGAAGATGGAAAGGAGGAAGATTGTGAAGTACCTGTAGAGCTTGCTAGGTTATTACAACAAGAAGAGAAAGTTATACAGCCACATGAAGAGCCAATCGAAGTTGTGAATCTGGGAACTAAAGAAAACAGGAAAGAGGTCAAGATATGGGCTGAATTAGAGGATGGTGTTAAGAGCAGATTAATTCAGATGTTACATGATTATGTGGAGATCTTTGCTTGGTCCTATGAAGATATGCCAGGGTTGGATACAGACATTGTGGTTCACTGTTTACCAGTAAAAGAAGATTGTCGTCCAAAGAAGCAGAAGGTTCGTCGCATGCGTCCTGAAATGTCAGAGAAGATTAAGGCAGAGGTGATGAAACAGTTTGATGCAGGGTTCTTAGCTGTGACTTCTTATCCTCAATGGGTTGCAAATGTGGTACCGGTACCTAAGAAAGATGGTAAGGTACGTATGTGTGTAGATTACAGGGATTTGAACAAGGCCAGCCCTAAAGATGACTTTCCACTTCCTCATATTGATGTTCTGGTAGACAACACTGCTCAGCATAAGGTATTCTCTTTCATGGATGGTTTCTCTGGTTACAATCAAATCAAGATGGCACCTGAAGATATGGAGAAGACTACATTTGTTACACAGTGGGGCACTTTTTGTTATAAAGTGATGCCACTTGGTTTGAAGAATGCCGGGGCAACATATCAGCGTGCTATGGTGGCTTTGTTTCACGATATGATTCATCATGAGATAGAGGTATATGTGGATGATATGATAGCCAGGTCCCAGAATGAAGAGCAACACCTTGATCATCTGCATAAATTGTTTGAGAGGTTAAAGAAATACAAGTTGAGATTGAACCCAAACAAGTGTACTTTTGGAGTGAGGTCTGGTAAACTCCTAGGTTTCGTCGTCAGTGGAAAAGTTATTGAAGTGGATCCTGCAAAAGTGAAAGCTATACAAGAGATGCCAGCTCCCCGTACTGAGAAGGAAGTTAGAGGTTTCTTGGGACGACTGAATTACATTGCAAGATTTATTTCCCAATTAACTGCTACCTGTGAGCCAATCTTCAAGTTGTTGAAGAAAGATCAGGTAATGGAATGGAATGACGAGTGCCAGACAGCCTTTGATGAAATTAAGAAATATCTCCTAGAACCTCCAATTTTGATGCCACCAGTTGATGGAAGACCCTTGATTATGTACTTAACAGTATTAGATAACTCAATGGGGTGTGTATTGGGGCAACATGACGAGTCTGGTCGAAAAGAGCAGGCAATATACTACCTTAGCAAAAAGTTTACCGACTGTGAAACAAGATACTCACTGCTCGAGAAAACTTGCTGCGCTTGGGCATGGGCTGCTCGCTGACTAAGACAGTATATGTTGACTCATACTACCTTATTGATTTCAAAGATGGATCCAATCAAGTACATAATCGAGAAACCTGTCTCTACGAACGAATAGCAAGATGGCAAATGATCTTAACAGAATATGATATACAGTACACTACTCAGAAGGCCATTAAGGGTAGTGTGGTAGCTGATAATTTGGCTCATCAAGCAGTGGATGATTATCAGTCAATGAGTTTTGAGTTCCCTGATGAAGACATTATGATTATTACCAAAGAACCTGGACAATATGACGGACCTGAACAAGGATCCCGATGGACTATGGTTTTTGACGGAGCTTCTAATGCACTTGGTAATGGTGTTGGTGTTTTGATCATTTCCCCTGAAGGTTGTCATACCCCGATTACTGCAAGACTTTGTTTCTATTGTACCAATAACATGGCTGAGTATGAGGCATGTATCTTGGGCATCAAAGTTGCCATTGATATGAAGATTCAGTTCCTGGACGTATATGGAGATTCAGCCCTGGTAGTGAGTCATATCAGAGGAGATTGGGATACCAAGCATGATAATCTCATTCCTTACAGAGAGCATGTGTTGTCTTTGATCCCATATTTTGAAGAGATTACCTTTGGACATATTCCACGAAGAGAGAATCAGTTGGCAGATGCATTAGCCACCATGGCATCTATGTTTGAGATTAGCCGGGATGATGAAGCTCCAAAAATTACTATTGATAGATTTGAGAAGCCGGCATACTGCAATGAGATTGACATTGAAGAAGCAGAGGGGAAGCCTTGGTTCTATGAAGTGAAAAGATATCTTGAAGCTCAGGAGTTCCCTGAAGGGGCATCTGTCAAAGATAAGAAGTTTCTGAGGAGGTTTTCTGCTAAGTTTTTCTTGAGTAATGGAATTTTGTACAAGCGCAATCATGATTCAACTTTGCTTCGTTGTGTGGATAAGAAGGAAGCAACTGAGATTATGGAAGACATGCATGATGGGATCTTTGGCACCCATTCTAGTGGTCATACCATGGCAAAGAAGATATTAAGAGCAGGTTACTATTGGTCTACCATGGAAGCTGACTGCTATCAACATTCCAGAACATGTCACAAGTGTCAAATCTATGCTGACAAAGTACATATACCTCCATCACCATTGAATGTGTTGACTGCTCCTTGGCCTTTTGCCATGTGGGGCATTGATATGATTGGTGAGATCAAACCTACTGCTTCTAATGGGCATCGTTTCATCCTGGTTGCTATTGATTACTTTACAAAGTGGGTAGAGGCAGCTTCATTTGCATTTTTTACTAAGAATGTGGTGGCTCGATTTATTAAGAATAATCTCATATGTAGGTATGGCATCCTTGAAAGGATTATTACTGACAATGGTGTCGCTCCCGATAAATGGGAATGGCCCAGATAAAGGTACAGACGCGAACGGTCGGCGAGAGGGACAATGAGAACACACAGCAGTGAACTCACTGGAGATGAAAAGAGTCGCCAGCTAGGCATTTTTATCCCGGAGGAAAGGCAATGCTGCATAGACCTAGAAAGAGAATGGATAAGACGGTTGCGAACCAGAGAGACTGAGAAAGGGGGTTGGTTACAACCTGGGAAGGTATTAGCACCCAGATTGTCCGTCGTACTCGACGGAATCCACGCTTAAAAGATTTGTGTTTAAAAGGGGTAGTGTCAGTGCAATCTGTGTATAAAATAGTTGGAAAAGAATGTACAGGTGTCAGTGTAAAAGAAGTGCAAAGTGTGATATATACAGTGTCAGTGTAAGAACAAGAATAAGATGCTCAAGATCATGAGGCTCAAAGAATAATGCTGGAAGGAGGGGGAATATACAGAGACTTTTGTTCGATAACTGTTAAGTTATGCCTACGTATCCTCTCGTGCAATGAGGAAGTCAGAACACCGTAGTTCGACCCAAAGAGACTGAAAGATGAATTGACTTGTGAACTGCTTACTTGTCTATGCTCAAGTGTATGACCTATCTGGCTCAGGTGCAAACTGTCTTGCATTAGACGGAAGAAACAAGTTCCCGTTTATGAGTGAGGGTGATGAGAAAAGAATCCCGAAGGAGACGATTATTGTTTGTTTTTGTGTTTTCAGTTTTTTATTGCTTTTGAAAGTTTGTCACAAGTTAATGAGCTTAAGCCTAAACCAGTGGATTTAGTAAACTCATCACATCTTCCCTCTGATTAGGGGTAGTGAGAATACCTTAAGTGTGAAGTCAGCTTCTCACACTTAATCACCTTTGATGTAGGATTAAGATCATTAACCTACTTGTGATTATTTAGATGTTTTTTGGTGTTTTTGTTTAGTGTTAAGTAATGAGATTAAGCCATAATCAGGGATTAAACAGACTCATTACACCATCCTAATAGAAGGATAATAGATGAGAATGTTTAAGCTGAGGAAGACTCCTCAACTTAATCCATGATTAGGGATTAACCTCATGACAAAACAAAACCTTTATTAGATGGATTTTAATTAATGATAAGATGAAGAAGTGAGTTTTATGGTTTGTAAGACAACTTGAGGGGGACTTGTCCATTAACACTAGGGTTAGTCCTTCTTAACCAATTAAGGAAGAATTAGAACCCTAATGCAAGGCCCAAGTTACAAGTGTGATGTCTTGATGATTATTAAGTGGATTGATTAAAGGATTTAAACACATTAAGGGTTTAACACTTAGGATTAAAGTTATACACTCCATCCTAATAGAAGGATGCAGGCATAAGCTTAATCACAAAGCCTTAAAGCCTTTAGGGTTTAGTCCCTGATTATGAGATGAGAAGAGAAGACTCAAAGGAGACACAAAGGTAAAACTAATAAGGGGGACTAATCAAAACCCTAATTATTGTCATGCTTGGTTGTTCCTAAGGTGTGTGAGGTTTACAAGAGAAATCTTCAAAGGAACCACCAGGAAGCAGATGAAAGGATCAGGAGAAGCAAAGTAACTTGCTTCATTTAAGAAGTCAAGTCACTTGAAGAAAGAAAGTGGGAAGAAGAAGGATGAGCAAGCTCAAACTCAAACACATACAAAAAATGCAGCAAGGATGTACAAAGAGGTGAAGAGAAGTTATGAGAAGTGAAGGCAAATTCACTTCTCAAAGTCACTTACCACCTGAAAAGTTAGCAAAAGAAATGCAATGCAATGCAAAATGAGATGAAATGGCATGATGCATATCAAAATCAGAAGTACATACATGATGTTTATGATGCTATGAGATGCTACAAACCAGAAACAACACATGTGTATGATCATACAAGCTCATGGATGCAGATGAAACAAATTAAGAAGCATGAACATACATGAAATGTAATGAAATGCAAATGGCATACAACATGGAAAATGCAAGGTGCAATGATCAAACATGCTTTCAATGTGTCTTAAGATGTCCAATGAATCAAAAGAATGCATAAAATGCTATGGCAAGTCAAGGTATGAATGCAAATGCAAGATGGATACATATGGAAGCCCAAATTAGGGTTTATGATCAAAGCATCAAACACAAACCAAAATCAGAAGCAAACATCAATACAAAAAATTGAAAATGCACTCAAAGGATCCCTAAACCTATAATAACTCACTGCCCAAAGGAGAAGCTCTAACTCCTAACCTAATTCAAGTTATGATTTTCCTAAGTTTTCTAGGGTTTTAGGGTTCCTTAACAAGAAAAATGCCAATCAAATGGAAAATGCAAGATCAATTCATGACCATTTAATCTCACAAACTTCATGCTAAACACAATGCAATGCAAAAAGAATCAAGGTCCAACTCCTCATGGTTAGGCAGAAGTGATTTTTGGAAGTTTGGATCAAAATAATGCATCAAAATGATTTTAATTCCATGAAAAATTCTCAAAATGCATCAAGATCAAAAAATAAATTTGGTTTGAAGGTTGGACAATGTTTCTAAATGTTTTTAAATGTTTCATGAATTTTTTGGTGATTTTTAAATACCTAAAAGTATTTTTAATTAATTAATTCTCATTAATTAATTAAAAATAAACTCTTAAATATTTAAAAATACTTTTTAAATGCAAAAAATGAAAATAAAAATATTTTTGTGTTCTGAAATTAAATAATAACTTGTATAAAAAATTTCAGAATTTTTGAATAAGTTTTGCTATTTTTAAATAAATGGACAAAATAAATATAAAACAAATGAAATAAAAAGAAAGAAAAAAGAAAAGTAAACGCAATGGATGGCCAGGATGGGTTCTGGGGAGAAGCCTGTTGACTACGCGCGCAAATCAAAGGTCCATATTCAAACTTGACTAAACTGAGTTATGAATTAATTAATTGAGATTAGGGCTTAATGAGTGCATCTGGGCCACACAAACACGCGCCAGGTCAACCAAGTCAACAGATCCAACGCATCAGATTCAAACTACACTTAATGACATGATTAAGCCCTAATTATTTTCAGGTGGCCGGAGAAGACTTCCGGTCGTCTTCTCCGGTGGGAACCCCACCTGAAAATTCCTAGAATCTTCAAAACGCAACTAAAATGAAATCTAAGAAGACATAAATCCTTCCCACACCTCACTGAATCAAAACCCTAACACAAACATCATTTATATTTCATCAATCACATGAATCGAAACAAAACAAATTTTAGGGCAAGACTTTCAGAACACTATTAAACTCTCATCTCTTCACCATTTTCAAAACCAACAACATATTCATGACCAGGGAAACATGTAGAAGCTATTAAGAACTTAAAAATCCATTTCTGGAAAAAAAGTTCTTGAGCTACCTGAGTTTTGAAGCTTTCAGTTTGCAGCTTTCTGACTTCTTTCCTTTGTGTAATCCACTCCTTTTGGTCCCTTGATGATGTCTGGATGCTTAGAAGGAGTTTGTGGTGGCTGGTTTGGAAGTTTGAACCAGTTTTGTTCAAGCTCAGGTGAGGATCGTGTTTATGATTCAGGCAGTTTAAGGCAAGGATGAGGGGTGCTTTGTGACCAGGATGATGAGTTGAGTTGATCTATGAAGTTTGTTTAAGTGTTTGTGGCTTATTTGCTGAGTTTCGAAAGCTTTTGCTTTTGAGAGTGAAAAATGAGGATGTGATGCTATGGCTTGTTTCAGGCTTGCTGGCTATATGCTTTGGCTTGCAATTAGTTTGTATAAACAAATCCCATTGGTCAGAAGATGTGACTTACCCTTTTGTGATAGGTGTAGCTACTTTTGCAAATTGTCAACTTTGTGTAAGAGAAAGCATGGGTCATGTTCTAGCCAAGTACAAGGGGTGTGGGCTGCGCAGCATGGTGAGGGGAAAGGCTAGGGTTGATAAGCAAAGTAGCTAGCAAGTGGATGCAATGCCATCATGAGTTTTTGCAACTTGGTTTGTCTTTGGTTTTCTATGAGAAGGTCTTGCTCCATAGGCCATAAACATGTGATCTCTTGGCCCATTATTATTTTTAAGACTTGTGTGATGCTTGTGTAAAGATTAGAGACCATTTTGAAGTCACAAAATGCCTTGGTACAAGAATTTGCAAGTTTTCCATTTGGTGCATAACTTGAAAATTTAGTGATTTTTGCCAACTTTGACAATCCATAACTTTTGATCCAAAATGAATTAGGTCATGTTCTTGTACTTTTTGAAAAGGGAAAGATCTATTCTACAACTTTCATGACCAAAGTTTTTCCATTTGAAGCTTTCTTGGATCAAAAAGTAAGGGTTGAAAAAGTTGCATAAAATGACATTTTCATGAAAAGTCAAACTTGCCCAAAAAGTCAACTTTGCAAAAACTTGAGATTCTTGAATTTTGTGAACTTCCCACTTCTTCTATGATCAAATAAAGATCATACACAATCAAAATGATGAATAACACCCTTTGGTTGGGTCATTGGGGGCCTCAGATGCCCTGATTTTGTACTGACTTGTCCAGAAAGTCAACCTTTGATCAGATGACTTCCCCATGGAATTTCTTCATGAAAATTGATATGCATACTCCCTATACCATATAGAGACCAATAGAAACAAGAATGACCAAAAAATTTGGAGTTATGGCCTCTGAAACCAAAACCCTAATTTCAGGTCATCTGTGCAGTCAAGCCTGGCTCTGCTTCCATACCAATCCCAGTTCTTGTGATTTTTTGACATTCTTGAATTTGAGAGGATATAATATGATACTTGAACACACATAGACCCATTTGAAGTGATTGATGACCTTTGGAGTGGCTCAAGAAGCTCTTGGATTGCTCAGATCACAAACCATAGGTGCAGATGACTTAGAAACAATGCAATGACTCAAAATTGAGATATGAGATGGTATGATTGAGTTTATGCATATGAAATTATCACAAGCCATGGTGTGAATGGGTGAGGGAAAATTTGGGGTGTTTACAGCTGCCCCTATACAAACATGAGTTAGCTGTGCAGGATGTAAGCGACGACTTATCAGGCAAACAAGATAACTTGTGGTTGAATACCAAAGACAGTCCAAAATTTGCACTCACAAAATGAAGAAGAAAAGGGATATAGATTGTAAAGAAAATAAAGTATATTGTAAAGTGTGGGCGACGGAGGACGACCGTCGAGCAGAGGACGACTGCTGGGTAAAGAGCAATGACGGGGACGGCCGACATGCTGAAAAGTGCGGAAAGTAAAACAATGACGGGGACGGCCGACATGCTGGTGATAAAAAGAATTATGATGGGGACGGCCATCAAGATAAAGCTGTACAATCTCCGGGGGATTAATGAAACATGACGGGGACGGCCATCAAGTTCATAAAGTAAAGTAACCAACGATGGGGACGGCCATCGGGTTAAAAAAGGAAAAGGGACCACGACGGGGACGGCCATCGGGTTAAAGAATAAATGAAATAAACAGATGATGAGGTACGGTCATCAAAGGTGAAGGACGATCACCTAGCAGGGGACGGCTGCTCTGTTGGGGATAAGATGAGGGACGGTCATCTAAGGTGAAGGACGATCACCTGGCAGGGTACGGCTGCCGAAAATATCGCGACATAGGACGAATGCCGGATAAAAGGTCAACGATGAGGACGGCCATCGGATGAGCGTGATGGAGGACGACCATCAAGAGGTGGAGGACGACCACCTAGCAGGGGACGGCTGCTCTCAAGGTTTGTCATGACATAGGACGAATGTCATATAACCAAAATCAACAATGGGGACGGCCATTGGATAAAGTGATGAAGGACGATCATCAAAAGGTGGAGGACGACCACCTAGCAGGGGACGGCTGCTCTCAGGGTTTATCATGACATAGGACGAATGTCAGATAAAAGAAAATTGCTTTGGTAGTGATCTACTGGGGAATAGTAAACACGGACGAGTGTTTATATCCAAGAAACAAAAGGTATAAGTGTTTAGATGTTTGTGTATAGATTAAAGATGCGGACGAGCATCCCTAAGACTACGATACGGACGAGTATCAGGTAGAAACAAACGCTAGACGTATGCTCTGAGAAGATGGTACGGACGAGTACCATCTGGTTAACAAAGAACAAGGACTAGTGTCGAATCTGTGGGATATAAATGGTATATAAAAGATACGGACGAGTATCTGTATAAGTATAAGTAGTGTATAGATGAGTATTTAACTGTTGGGGAGAGTGACACGGACGGGTGTCAAAAGGAGAAAAAGTATAGTATAAACAAGTATCTGATACATAAGGTGTATATATGAGTATTTGTGAGTGCAAAGGGGATGTCTTTGGCTTTCTGCTGGGGTACGACACAGACGGGTGTCAAAAAGTATCTGTAATACAAGTGGTACTGTTTGCACAGAGGGTTCAGGCGACTTTACTGGGGAGTATTGACACGGACGGGTGCCAAAGAGAGTATATACTGGTGTTTGTGAATGTGAGGCACCTGCTTTTGCTGGGGAAACTCCGTTGGGGATTTTGGGGGAAGTATTCTGTATACTGTTGAAATGTCATTATTCACAAGTGTTTGATTCAAAACATGGCTTATGATTATGCTATATGTTTGATTTTTGCCGTAATGCTCCGTATTAGACGGAATGCTACGTTTTGTGGGTGAATATGATGCGGATTCTATGATTATGCAAAGATATCAACCCGGGATTCGGATCCCGTCGCTACGAAGATCTTCGACCGATCTGTTTGAAATGGACATCCCAGCTGGGGGGGAGATCATTGGTAGATCTGATGAGATGCTATTGCTTGGGGATACAGGTCATTGATAGACCTATCCTAATAAATGAGATACCCAGCTGGGGTTTGAAGAAGCCTTCGTCACTCTGTTGTGATTCTTTCGTGCCATGCTCTTCTGGATAGAGGCTGGAGCTCTGTGGGGAGATGGTTCCCTGACTTTTGCACTCGGCTGAGGACGAAATGGCAACTCGGCTGGGGAGAAAGAGAGATCATTGAAAGATCTTCTTAGAGACTCTATTGAGGAGGATTCTTGACTCATCCGGGGATATGGGCGCCCTCTGGTACTGTTCTGTTGGAAAAACGATGCCTGGAAACTTTGATGGGGAGAAGTAATAGGTGGCAAATCAGCTGGGGACCAGGCACTTTGGGTGCTAAGGTTGAGTGTTGATTTTTCAGCTTGCCAGAGCGAAGCTTTCATGCCCCAAGTTGCATCCTGGATACCTGCAATCCTGCAAAGATAGGGAAACGCACAAGTAATCCCGAGGTATCCTTTACTGGATTCCGTCATAGGAGTTTAGACACTTCTGAGAGTAAGTATATTTCCTGCAAGCATGTGATTTTATTATATCTTTTGAAGGTGGGCATCTGTACTTATGCAATCAGTTTTTTTTTCTTAAGACATCAGACATTTTTGCAAATAAAAAATGTTCGAAATGAAACATGACTGAAAATCTGATTTTATTAATTCATATGCCCTGAATTGGCAAGATACAGTCAAAGAAACAGATCTCCTAAAATGAGGAGATTGTTACAAATTGAGAAACAAAATGCTGGCAGTGTTGTCGACGCTTTAAAGAGCTTCCCTTTTGCTATGACTCGTATGACATTTGACGTTCTTCTCATCTTGCTTTCTGAAGAAGGCTGATTCTGAAAGAAGCTTGATCCTTTTGAAACTCAGCAGGCTGTAAGTGATACAGACGAATTCAGAGGGCAGTTGTTCGCTTATTCCCTTATTTTGCATGGATCGCCCTTTCGGGTTTTCAATCCATCGGGATACCCATTTTTGCCTGAGTTGTCCAATGCAGCTTTTCAACTCAGCGGGTGTACGTTTTTTTGTTTATTTTCCCTTATTTTTGCCCGAGTCTTTTATTCTGTTTTTGACTCGCCGGGATGCCCTATTTTTGCCTGGACTTGCATTCTGTTTTTATGTCCAGCGGGTCATTTTTATGCGAAGTATTTTTTAACTGCATCTGAATTCACAGGGGACGGGAAATCTTCACCATCCATGGTGCTGAGCATCAGTGCTCCACCAGAGAAAACTTTCTTTACCACAAATGGTCCTTCATAATTTGGAGTCCACTTGCCCCTGTGGTCTGTATGAGGAGGGAGGATTCTCTTCAGCACAAGATCTCCTACTTGGTACTCTCGGTGCCTGACTTTCTGATCGAAGGCTTTCTTCATCCTCTTCTGATATAACTGCCCATGACAGATTGCAGCCAATCTTTTCTCTTCAATCAGACTCAGTTGCTCGTATCGGGCCCGGACCCATTCTGCTTCACTCAGTTTAACATCCATCAATACTCGTAGAGAGGGTAATTCAACTTCGACAGGTAGGACTGCTTCCATACCATACACAAGCTGATACGGTGTTGCCCCAGTGGATGTTCTGATTGACGTGCGATACCCATGCAAGGCAAATGGTAGCATTTCATGCCAGTCTTTGTAAGTGACTACCATCTTCTGCACAATCTTCTTGATATTTTTATTTGCTGCCTCAACAGCGCCATTCATCTTTGGCCTGTAAGGAGAAGAATTGTGATGTTGAATCTTGAAGTCCCGGCATAGCTCTGCCATCATTTTGTTGTTCAAGTTGGAACCATTATCAGTAATGATTCGCTCGGGAACTCCATATCGACAGATGATATCTCTTTTCAGAAATCTGGCTACCACTTGTCTTGTAACATTGGCATAGGAAGCTGCTTCAACCCACTTGGTAAAATAGTCAATAGCAACCAAGATGAATCTGTGGCCATTTGAAGCAGTTGGTTCAATCTTGCCAATCATGTCAATGCCCCACATAGCAAAGGGCCAGGGTGAAGACATCACATTCAAAGGATTGGGAGGCACATGCACCTTATCCGCATAAATCTGGCATTTATGGAATTTTCTGGCGTAGGCGCAACAGTCAGCATCCATTGTGATCCAGTAATAACCTGATCTCAGCAACTTTTTAGCCATGGCATGCCCTCCCGCATGGGTACCAAAGGATCCTTCGTGCACTTCATGCATTAACAAGTCTGCTTCTGTCCTGTCGACGCATCTGAGGAGTACCATATCAAAGTTCCTCTTGTATAGAGAACCATCAGTATTCAGAAAGAAACTACCAGCAAGCCTTCTCAATGTCTTCTTATCATTGGAAGATGCCCCAGGGGGGTATGCTTGATCCTCCAAGAAGCACTTAATGTCATGGAACCAAGGCTTATCATCTTTGACAATGTCCGCTGCGAATACATATGCTGGTCTGTCAAGTCTGGACACTGAGATCTGAGGTACAAAGTTGGCAGTTTGAACTTTGATCATGGACGAAATGGTAGCCAGAGCATCTGCAAACTGATTCTCGTCCCGAGGGATATACTCAAGCTTGACCATTGTGAAGAAAGTCAACAACCTCCTTGTATAATCCCTGTAAGGTATCAGATGATCCTGGTGTGTGTACCACTTGCCATTGGTTTGGTTGATTACCAAAGCTGAATCTCTGAACACAGTTAAAGTCTTGATCCTGAGGTCAATGGCTTCCTCAAGACCCATAATGCAAGCTTCGTATTCAGCTTCGTTGTTAGTGCAGTTAAAGGTGAGTTTTGCCGAGAAAGGCATGTGAACTCCTTTAGGTGTAATGAGTACTGCACCAACACCACGACCATTCATGTTAACAGCCCCGTCAAACATCATAGTCCATTCTTCTTCTGGGTCAGGCCCTTCAGTGTGAATAGGCTCTTCATGATCTTTTGCTTTTATGAACATGATGTCTTCATCAGGGAAGTCAAATCTCATAGGCTGGTAATCAACAATGGGTTGCTCAGCAAGATATTCAGACAATACACTGCCTTTGATGGCCTTCTGAGAAGTGTACTGAATGTCATACTCTGTAAGGATCATTTGCCATCTTGCAACCCGTCCGGTAAGTGCTGGCTTCTCAAATATGTACTTGACTGGGTTCATCTTTGAGATTAACAAGGTAGTGTGGGTCAACATATACTGTCTCAGTCGGTGAGCAGCCCACGCTAAAGCACAACAAGTTTTCTCGAGCAGTGAATAACGTTGTTCACAGTCGGTAAACTTTTTGCTTAAGTAGTATATTGCATACTCTTTTCGACCAGACTCGTCATGATGGCCCAGCACACACCCCATTGACTCTTCTAATACTGTCAAATACATGATTAGAGGTCTTCCTTCAACTAGAGGCATAAGGATTGGAGGCTCTTGTAAGTATTCCTTGATCTTGTCAAAAGCCTTCTGACAGTCTTCATTCCACCTGACCGTTTGTTCTTTTCTCAACAGTTTGAACAAGGGCTCACAGGTTGCCGTAAGGTGGGATATGAACCTCGAGATGTAGTTCAATCTACCTAGAAACCCTCGAACTTCCTTCTCTGTCTTCGGTGCAGGCATCTCTTGAATAGCTTTGACTTTATCAGGGTCAACTTCAATCCCTTTCTCGCTTACAATAAATCCCAGCAACTTACCAGATCGCACCCCGAATGTGCACTTGTTGGGGTTCAACTTCAGTTGGTATTTCCTCAGACGCTTGGACAGCTTTAGCAGATTTACCAGGTGGTCTTCTTCAGTAAGGGACTTGGCAATCATGTCATCCACATAACATTCTATCTCTTTATGGATCATATCGTGGAATAGTGTTACCATAGCCCGTTGATACGTCGCACCGACATTCTTGAGCCCAAATGGCATTACCTTGTAGCAGAACGTGCCCCAGGGTGTGATGAAGGTTGTCTTCTCCATGCCTTCAGGTGACATTTTAATCTGATTGTATCCTGAAAATCCATCCATGAAGGAGAATACCGAGAACTGAGCCGTATTATCCACCAATACATCAATGTGAGGTAAAGGGAAGTCATCTTTTGGGCTGGCTCTGTTCAGATCCCGGTAGTCAACACACATCCTTACTTTGCCGTCTTTCTTAGGCACAGGTACTATATTAGCAACCCATGGTGGATAGCTAGTCACAGCAAGGAACCCGGCGTCCCATTGCTTTTGTACCTCTTCTTTGATTTTCATTGCCATGTCTGGGCGAGTACGGCGCAGTTTCTGTTTAACCGGCGGGCATTCTTCTCTTAAAGGCAGCTTGTGCACAACAATGTCGGTGTCCAACCCTGGCATATCTTGATAAGACCAAGCAAACACGTCCACATACTCTTGCAGCAGGTCGATCAGTTGTTTCTTCACTGAGTCCTGTAGGCAGGCCCCGATTTTAACTTCTTTCACGTCTTCATCTGTACCAAGATTGATCGTTTCAACCTCCTCCTGGTGAGGAGTGATAACCTTCTCCTCTTGTCTTAACAATCTGGCTAGCTCTTCAGGAAGCTCACATTCTTCTTCAACCCCTTCATCAGCTTGATTGATCGGATTGTCAAAGTCATACGAAGTCATAGCCGTGCTGTTGTCGGTGTTGTCTGGAAGGCATTCTCTGCAAGGGTTCAGTTTGTTCATTTTAGTGATTTGATTTTAATCTTGTTTAGAAAAGTGAAATAAAATTGTCATTTTGAAAACACTGCCATTTATTTTTTGTACAAAAAGAAAAATGGAAAAAAAACAGTGAGCGGAAAAGAAAAAGACTTTGTTTGCAAAAGATGTCTGATATTTCATTGATTAATCTTGTTGCACAAAAAATTACAGATGGCCCGATTACAAAATGAGTCTTGTCATCTTGGGCAAGATGCAAGACTTTGATGCATGCTATAAAAATACAGGAAATAATAATTACTCTGCATGAGTAACTCTTATAATTTCCTGGGAAGACCAGTTTGAGATACTGCTCCCCGGGATCTTTGGACGGATCCAACTTTCCAGGTTGCGGTCGCTTTCATCCTCGTCTTCCAAATTGTTGACAGCATCAGGGGTGAGCATCCCCCCACTAACAAAGTTGGGCTCCTTGGCAGCCTCTGCTTGATCTTGTTGAGTTGGTTTGTAACCCAACCCAAATCTATCCTCTTTCTTCTCCACAGGTAACAGCTTGCCCCAGCCTTGGGCATTTCCTTCTTCAACAACCTTCCGGGCTTGTTGGTAAGATGTCATTGAGGTTCCAGGTACAGCAGAAGTTTCATTTATGTTCAAGGCCTCAAACCCTTGACTCACTGTTTCGTGGATCTCCCCATCCATCTCAATGTATTTGTAGGTAGCCAGGTGGCTAACAAAAATATCCTCCTCACCACAGATAGTAACGACTTGGCCCTCCCACTCGAATTTTAACTTCTGGTGAAGGGTTGAGGTCACGGCGCCAACGGCGTGAATCCATGGCCTACCCAATAGACAGCTGTAGGCAGGCTGTATATCCATCACGTAGAAGGTCGTTTTGAAAGTTTGTGGGCCAATCGTTATGGGCAACTCAATCTCTCCCAGAACCGATCTCTTAGAACCATCAAAGGCTCTTACTACCAGGTTGCTGGGACGTAATGCCAATCCGTCATACTCTAGCTTCACAAGGGCTTTTTTAGGTAAGACATTGAGGGATGATCCTGTGTCTACCAGCACATGGGAAAGGACTGCACCTTTACATTCCATGGTGATGTGCAAAGCCTTGTTATGATCGCGGCCTTCCGTAGTCAAATCAGTGTTGGTAAACCCTAGCCCATGACTAGCATTAACATTTCCAACCACAGCTTCCAACTGATTGACGGTGATCTCTTCTGGCACATAAGCTGCGTGCAAGACTTTTAGCAGTGCATTCCGATGAGCCTCGGAGCACATAAGCAATGATAGAATAGAGATCTTGGAAGGCGTCTGGTGAAGCTGATCCACTATTTTGTAATCACTTTTCTTGATGATTCTCATAAATTCATCAACTTCTTGATCAAAGGGTGTTTTCAAAGCTTCCTTAACAATTTGCTCTTCTTGCACCAAGCTTTTCCCTTTTGCCTTGGCAGCAGCTTCTGTTTCGGCAGTGGGTCTTTGGATTTGTGGAGCAAAGAGACGTCCGCTTCGAGTGAAGCCTCCGCCTCCTCCCACATTATCTATTTGTGGTGCAGGGGTTGATGATTCAAAAGTGATTTTCTGTCCTTTGCAGTATAGATCAGAGCCGTAATGCCAAGGGATGGCATTACTGCTTTCATAAGGTACTGGCCCAGGCACTGTGATAGTGATCGGGCTGATGGCAGCTGCTGAAGGGACTGCGATAGTCTGCGGATCATAGTATATTGTGACTGGTGCTCTGATGGGAGTGACATTTTGTGAGTTATAAGCGGAATCATTTTCAGGATCATAGTAAATCGTAACTGTTGAGACATTTGCTGCTGAAGTTGTAGGAGACATTGTTGGAAGGATGGGTGTTGTTGTTGTAGGAGTTTCTGAATGAAGTGGTGCTGAAGTTGTAGAAGGGGTGTTTGCTGATATCTGGTCCATTGAAGTAACAGATGAAGCATTTGTTGATGAAATCGAAGAGTTGTTTGGAACAATGGTTGTTGCATTTGTAGAAGACACGAGAATTGTTGCTGATGAGATTGCTGGATTGGTAGGAATTGATGTTGTGATTTGAAGCAGGCCACTTTGGATGAGACCATCTATGCCATCCCTCAAGTTATCACAACCATTCACTGAAATGTTGCAATAAGCACACCCTAGCTCACATCCCGGGAATATTTGACATTCAAGGAGTTGAGCTTTGATCTCTACCAACGGTGTCCGAATCTGACCCACACTGGTTATCAAGTAAGACGGCTTGTCTTCTTCAATATCATTGATTCTGGGGCCACCATGGTTTGGCATAGGGTTCTTGTTAACATTTGGTGGTGGTGCGAAGTTTAGAGCCTTTGAATCTACCAAGTCTTGTACCTTCATGTGCAAAGCTCTGCACTTTTCTGTACTGTGGCCAGGTGCATTTGAATGAAAAGCATATCTGGCGTTGGAGTCGTAATTCCTGGGTAGACTGGTGGGATCTGGAGGTGCCAACGTCCTTAGCTCAACCAGGTTGAGTTTTAGGAGTTGTGGCAGTAATGTGGCATATGGCATAGGGATCGGATCGATCACCCTATTGGCTTGATAAGGTCTCTGTTGGAACAGTCTTTGCTGATTGTTGTTGTTGGTGTTGTTGTAGTTTCTCTGAGGAGGATACTGAGTTTGTTGCTGATAATTTTGCTGCTGTGGTTGATAAGCCGGTTGTGGATGAATTGGAGCGGGAATGGTGACTGCTGCCACAGACCTATGAACATATTGGGGTATGCCCCTGCTGGTATGGATAGCATTGGTCTCACCAGTTCTTCTTGGGCCTGCAAAAGGCTTCCTTGTGTTGCTGGATGAGCTGGCACCATTGTCAGATATTTTGCCCATCTTTAACAGGCTCTCAATTCTCTCTCCAGCTATAACGACATCTGCAAAGCTGGTAGAAGAGAAAGCGGCCAGCCTATCAATGTATGTCCCTTGGAGGGTGTTCATAAACATATCTGCCATCTCCCTCTCTGACATAGGTGGCTGGACAGCAGCAGTCAGCTGCCTCCACCTTTGGGCGTACTCGCGGAAGCTTTCTCTAGATGACTGTGACATCCCCATCAGGAGGGTCCTGTTGGGTGCCATATCCAAGTTATACTGATATTGTCTGATGAAGGCCTCTGCCAAGTCCTTCCAACACCTGATGGTTGCTCTAGTCAGATGGGAGTACCATTCCCTTGATGCACCGGTTAAGCTATCCTCAAAATAAAACATCCATAGCTTCTCGTCCATGGTGTATGCCTTCAACCTCCCCAGAAAGGATTGTAAGTGGGTCCGTGGGCAGGAAGTCCCGTTGTATTTTTCAAAACAAGGAGGCTTAAACTTATGGGGAATCCTGACCCCGTCCACCAAGCCCATGTCCATAACATCAAAACCCAAAGAGTTTTGAGACTCCAAGGATCTTAATTTTTCAGCAATTTCATCCAGCCTTCTGTCATAGGCTTCTTCCCCAGCACCCATTACTGTGAACTGATCCTCCTGGGGTTCTTCTTGCAGCACTCTACCTGCAGTGGCGGTCCCTTGAACATTAGCAGGAATGTTGATCTCTGGATGAAGGTGGGGTCCAAATACCGGGGGGTTGACATGAGGTTGGACCCTCTCATTGTTGCTTGTCCCAGCAGTCCCTATATGGGGATCCTCTTGATTCTGCCTTTCTACCATTGCTCTCAATCTTTCTTGGCTTTGAGCCATATTGTTCATCACTTCCATAAACTGCATCATCTGAGTTCTCATTTCCAATCTTTCGTTGGCCATTTGGTTCCTGACCTCTGCAAGGTCCTGTTGTACCTGATCCATTTGTATGCCCGGAAGGTTGTTACGTGTTAGATATCGGTGTGGACGGTTGAGTGGAAATACCCGACGTCGAGCAATAGTTCCTGAACATCACAACAGAGTTAGTAGCAATAAAACAAAAACCTGCAAAACGAAAACAAAAGGTCAGCATGCAATGCAGTATGCTTATTTGTTTCCAAGGTATCCAGCTTGACACTTGGTTTTGACCCTTCCAGACCCTTGAAGATACTGTTGATGTTGCTTGAAAAGAACTTAAATGGAACAAACTGATACATATATTACAAGAAAGCAAATGATACATAATTTGTTCTTTACAAAACATGCCCTCTGAGGGGTCAAAATACATTACAAGAAAATAAAAGTACATGAAATGAAAGCAACAACAAGCAAAAGTCAGACACCAAGACCAAACTCATCCTCCTGAACTTCCTTGAGAAGTGCTTCAGTCACAGGATCAGCTGGACGCTCCGTAAGATTCCTGATAAGGAGATTCCGGGTAGTAACAGCTGCAGTTAGCTTCTTGTGTTGACTCTGATCCTTTGACCTCTTCACTCCAGCTCTGATCTTCAGCTCTGATATCTCCCTCTGGGCTGCTGCCAGGGCTTCCTGCTGCTCTTTTGCACTAGCTTCCAGCTGCTCAATTTTGTCCTGAGTCCTCTTATCTTCCAGAGTACGAGCTTCGGTGATCCTGACCCACCTAGCTTGACTCTCCTTCAGATACAAGTCAGTCCTGGCTTTCTGGAACTGGGCTTCCTTGCAAGCATTCTTCAGAATCTGTTCTCCAGCCCTAGACTTCTTGATGTAATCCTCAGACTTCTCAATTTTAGCCAGATTCTCCACTTTCAATTTCTCCAACCTTTCAATATCCAACCTACCATCAATCCTCTCCCAAAGGGTCTTCTGTAGAGCTTGAGTCAACTTCTCATTTCTTTCTTTCAAACTCTCAAACTCCTCTAAGCTAACAGTGGCAGGAGGTGGTGCTGAGGATGATCCAGGCATATCCTCCATGGTAAAGGGCATCCCAGAAAATTGAGCCCTGGTATGGGACCACTCATAATATTGTGCTGATGCCACATTGTTGCACTTCCCCAAAATGGTTACTCCTTTAGTTTGAACATTGTCCCAGGCCCAGGCTGCTTTCCTGACAGCAGCCACATTAGGCTTGTTCTCACAGTAAAGAGTCTCAGCCAAGTCTTGTGCCTTAGGAGTGTGGACCAATGCATAGCCCAGTTGTCTTTTGAATAGCAGGGGGTTGTAATTGATGCAACCCTTAACTCCTATCAGGGGTACATTGGGAAACTGCCCACAACTGGTAATGATATCCCTGCCCTTGGTGCTTTGAGTGCACCACCTGATATCAGCTGAAGTTAGAGCAATGAGTCTTCTAGCCCAGTTTCTTTGCTGATGAGGATTCAAAAATGCATCTGTCTTGGGCAAATGCTTGAGAAGCCAAGTATGGAACAAAGGAGCACAACACCTTACTAATCTTCCCCTCTGCTTTTAATTCCTCTGGTGCACTGAGTAGTAGAAATCCCCCAATAAAGTGGGCACTGGGTTCCTCAGGATGAAAAGATGGATTGCATTCTTGCTGATGAATCGGGGCTTATCTGCAAATAATATAATCCCATATATGCTCAGGGCCAATAAAGCACAGACTGCTTTCCACTCTCCCAAAGAAGCTTTCAGGGTAGCTTGAGAGATCAAGAAATCCAGATGCAGGCTAGAGATTCCAGCCTTGGTGGTCATATGCTGCCCAATCAGAACTGGTTCCAGATGCAATGCCTTTGCTATCTCCTCATTACTTGGGAAAGCCATCTCAGGGTTGAAAGGGACTCCACCCCTGATAGGTATACCAACCAATGATGAGTATTCCTCCAATAAAGGTCCCAACTGAAAATCCTGAAAAGTGAAACACCTCAGAGGGGGGTCATAGAACTGCAGACAAGTATGAATCAGGCTCCTCTGTGAAGGGTCCAAATCCATAACCACATCAAGTATGCCTCCATAGTGTTCTCTAAACAGTGGTATATGGTCTGGAGTAATCAGGGTTTGAATCCTCCTGATGTCAGCTAGCTCAGGCTGAAAGAAGTGGTAGGAGATATTACTCTTCTTAGGTGCCATGTTGTTGAAGAAGAGTTGAGACAGGTGCTTATGATAACACTGAAAATGGGCCACTGACTGGCTGGTGCAGGTGACTGAAGCAGATAGCTGATAGCTGAAGTATATGCTGATGAAGATAGGTTTATACTGATGATGGGGTCAAAACCAAGCCAAAAATAAAGATGGATACCCTGAAAAACAAATAAACAAATGTCAAAATGATGCAATGATGATGTATGCAAATGATATGCAAGGGTTTGTGACTGAGCTGGATCTGATCAAATGCTCTGATATAAGTCCAAGTATGTTCAAGGAATCCAGATGGAGGTCTATAAGTCCAGTAACCAAGGTAGGGGACTCAAATAAAGAGTCACATGTCCAGGGTTAAAATCACAAGAACTGTTCCAAAATGGAGTACTCTTAGTCATACAAAGTAACAGGGTATGCTGAGGTCAAGGGTACTTGCAAACCTGTAAACAGCCCAACCCCCTCACAGGTGGTGTTCTAAAACAAGGATCCTCAGACTTGGATCAGTTATGAGAAGTGTAAACACTTCTAACCCGGAGGTACAGTGTTTACAATAACCATAAAAGATCCTCCTCTAATTCACCTCAGTTTCTGAAGGTCAATACTAAAGGTCATCCAGACTTAGCAGGCTTCCCAGATAGCCCTAGTACTGCAGGAAATCTGCAACACAGAGTTCTCAAGAAGAAACCCATATCTGAACCGTGTTTCATATTCTCGCACCAGACCGAGATGGAATGGGAAAGAATATGAACCACTCTAGCCTAGGTGTCACTCAGGTCCCAGGTATAGGACCTCAACTCTCAATAGAACACCCACCCACCAAAGCAAACAAACAGATCCAGCCAGCACAGTATGACAGTATGATATATGCATAAAGCTATAAAGAAAGCAATAAAGCAACTGTACATAAAGCAGTAAATAAAACAAATAAAAATATAAGCACAGATAGCACATAACACCCCAGTAAACACAAATCAATCAAGCGCTAGGAGGAACCCACAAAAAGAACCAGAAGCCCTGGTTGCAGTATAAGGGTCCCCAGCAGAGTCGCCAAGCTGTCGCTCCCGATAAATGGGAATGGCCCAGATAAAGGTACAGACGCGAACGGTCGGCGAGAGGGACAATGAGAACACACAGCAGTGAACTCACTGGAGATGAAAAGAGTCGCCAGCTAGGCATTTTTATCCCGGAGGAAAGGCAATGCTGCATAGACCTAGAAAGAGAATGGATAAGACGGTTGCGAACCAGAGAGACTGAGAAAGGGGGTTGGTTACAACCTGGGAAGGTATTAGCACCCAGATTGTCCGTCGTACTCGACGGGATCCATGCTTAAAAGATTTGTGTTTAAAAGGGGTAGTGTCAGTGCAATCTGTGTATAAAATAGCTGGAAAAGAATGTACAGGTGTCAGTGTAAAAGAAGTACAAAGTGTGATATATACAGTGTCAGTGTAAGAACAAGAATAAGATGCTCAAGATCATGAGGCTCAAAGAATAATGCTGGAAGGAGGGGGAATATACAGAGACTTTTGTTCGATAACTGTTAAGTTATGCCTACGTATCCTCTCGTGCAATGAGGAAGTCAGAACACCGTAGTTCGACCCAAAGAGACTGAAAGATGAATTGACTTGTGAACTGCTTACTTGTCTATGCTCAAGTGTATGACCTGTCTGGCTCAGGTGCAAACTGTCTTGCATTAGACGGAAGAAACAAGTTCCCGTTTATGAGTGAGGGTGATGAGAAAAGAATCCCGGAGGAGACGATTATTGTTTGTTTTTGTGTTTTCAGTTTTTTATTGCTTTTGAAAGTTTGTCACAAGTTAATGAGCTTAAGCCTAAACCAGTGGATTTAGTAAACTCATCACATCTTCCCTCTGATTAGGGGTAGTGAGAATACCTTAAGTGTGAAGTCAGCTTCTCACACTTAATCACCTTTGATGTAGGATTAAGATCATTAACCTACTTGTGATTATTTAGATGTTTTTTTGGTGTTTTTGTTTAGTGTTAAGTAATGAGATTAAGCCATAATCAGGGATTAAACAGACTCATTACACCATCCTAATAGAAGGATAATAGATGAGAATGTTTAAGCTGAGGAAGACTCCTCAACTTAATCCATGATTAGGGATTAACCTCATGACAAAACAAAACCTTTATTAGATGGATTTTAATTAATGATAAGATGAAGAAGTGAGTTTTATGGTTTGTAAGACAACTTGAGGGGGACTTGTCCATTAACACTAGGGTTAGTCCTTCTTAACCAATTAAGGAAGAATTAGAACCCTAATGCAAGGCCCAAGTTACAAGTGTGATGTCTTGATGATTATTAAGTGGATTGATTAAAGGATTTAAACACATTAAGGGTTTAACACTTAGGATTAAAGTTATACACTCCATCCTAATAGAAGGATGCAGGCATAAGCTTAATCACAAAGCCTTAAAGCCTTTAGGGTTTAGTCCCTGATTATGAGATGAGAAGAGAAGACTCAAAGGAGACACAAAGGTAAAACTAAGAAGGGGGACTAATCAAAACCCTAATTATTGTCATGCTTGGTTGTTCCTAAGGTGTGTGAGGTTTACAAGAGAAATCTTCAAAGGAACCACCAGGAAGCAGATGAAAGGATCAGGAGAAGCAAAGTAACTTGCTTCATTTAAGAAGTCAAGTCACTTGAAGAAAGAAAGTGGGAAGAAGAAGGATGAGCAAGCTCAAACTCAAACACATACAAAAAATGCAGCAAGGATGTAAAAAGAGGTGAAGAGAAGTTATGAGAAGTGAAGGCAAATTCACTTCTCAAAGTCACTTACCACCTGAAAAGTTAGCAAAAGAAATGCAATGCAATGCAAAATGAGATGAAATGGCATGATGCATATCAAAACCAGAAGTACATACATGATGTTTATGATGCTATGAGATGCTACAAACCAGAAACAACACATGTGGATGATCATACAAGCTCATGGATGCAGATGAAACAAATTAAGAAGCATGAACATACATGAAAAGTAATGAAATGCAAATGGCATACAACATGGCAAATGCAAGGTGCAATGATCAAACATGCTTTCAATGTGTCTTAAGATGTCCAATGAATCAAAAGAATGCATAAAATGCTATGGCAAGTCAAGGTATGAATGCAAATGCAAGATGGATACATATGGAAGCCCAAATTAGGGTTTATGATCAAAGCATCAAACACAAAGCAAAATCAGAAGCAAACATCAATACAAAAAATTGAAAATGCACTCAAAGGATCCCTAAACCTATAATAACTCACTGCCCAAAGGAGAAGCTCTAACTCCTAACCTAATTCAAGTTATGATTTTCCTAAGTTTTCTAGGGTTTTAGGGTTCCTTGACAAGAAAAATGCCAATCAAATGGAAAATGCAAGATCAATTCATGACCATTTAATCTAACAAACTTCATGCTAAACACAATGCAATGCAAAAAGAATCAAGGTCCAACTCCTCATGGTTAGGCAGAAGTGATTTTTGGAAGTTTGGATCAAAATAATGCCTCAAAATGATTTTAATTCCATGAAAAATTCTCAAAATGCATCAATATCAAAAAATAAGTTTGGTTTGAAGGTTGGACAATGTTTCTAAATGTTTTTAAATGTTTCATGAATTTTTTGGTGATTTTTAAATACCTAAAAGTATTTTTAATTAATTAATTCTCATTAATTAATTAAAAATAAACTCTTAAATATTTAAAAATACTTTTTAAATGCAAAAAATGAAAATAAAAATATTTTTGTGTTCTGAAATTAAATAATAACTTGTATAAAAAATTTCAGAATTTTTGAATAAGTTTTGCTATTTTTAAATAAATGGACAAAATAAATATAAAACAAATGAAATAAAAAGAAAGAAAAAAGAAAAGTAAACGCAATGGATGGCCAGGATGGGTTCTGGGGAGAAGCCTGTTGACTACGCGCGCAAATCAAAGGTCCATATTCAAACTTGACTAAACTGAGTTATGAATTAATTAATTGAGATTAGGGCTTAATGAGTGCATCTGGGCCACACAAACACGCGCCAGGTCAACCAAGTCAACAGATCCAACGCATCAGATTCAAACTACACTTAATGACATGATTAAGCCCTAATTATTTTCAGGTGGCCGGAGAAGACTTCCGGTCGTCTTCTCCGGTGGGAACCCCACCTGAAAATTCCTAGAATCTTCAAAACGCAACTAAAATGAAATCTAAGAAGACATAAATCCTTCCCACACCTCACTGAATCAAAACCCTAACACAAACATCATTTATATTTCATCAATCACATGAATCGAAACAAAACAAATTTTAGGGCAAGACTTTCAGAACACGATTAAACTCTCATCTCTTCACCATTTTCAAAACCAACAACATATTCATGACCAGGGAAACATGTAGAAGCTATTAAGAACTTAAAAATCCATTTCTGGAAAAAAAGTTCTTGAGCTACCTGAGTTTTGAAGCTTTCAGTTTGCAGCTTTCTGACTTCTTTCCTTTGTGTAATCCACTCCTTTTGGTCCCTTGATGATGTCTGGATGCTTAGAAGGAGTTTGTGGTGGCTGGTTTGGAAGTTTGAACCAGTTCTGTTCAAGCTCAGGTGAGGATCGTGTTTATGATTCAGGCAGTTTAAGGCAAGGATGAGGGGTGCTTTGTGACCAGGATGATGAGTTGAGTTGATCTATGAAGTTTGTTTAAGTGTTTGTGGCTTATTTGCTGAGTTTCGAAAGCTTTTGCTTTTGAGAGTGAAAAATGAGGATGTGATGCTATGGCTTGTTTCAGGCTTGCTGGCTATATGCTTTGGCTTGCAATTAGTTTGTATAAACAAATCCCATTGGTCAGAATATGTGACTTACCCTTTTGTGATAGGTGTAGCTACTTTTGCAAATTGTCAACTTTGTGTAAGAGAAAGCATGGGTCATGTTCTAGCCAAGTACAAGGGGTGTGGGCTGCGCAGCATGGTGAGGGGAAAGGCTAGGGTTGATCAGCAAAGTAGCTAGCAAGTGGATGCAATGCCATCATGAGTTTTTGCAACTTGGTTTGTCTTTGGTTTTCTATGAGAAGGTCTTGCTCCATAGGCCATAAACATGTGATCTCTTGGCCCATTATTATTTTTAAGACTTGTGTGATGCTTGTGTAAAGATTAGAGACCATTTTGAAGTCACAAAATGCCTTGGTACAAGAATTTGCAAGTTTTCCATTTGGTGCATAACTTGAAAATTTAGTGATTTTTGCCAACTTTGACAATCCATAACTTTTGATCCAAAATGAATTAGGTCATGTTCTTGTACTTTTTGAAAAGGGAAAGATCTATTCTACAACTTTCATGACCAAAGTTTTTCCATTTGAAGCTTTCTTGAATCAAAAAGTAAGGGTTGAAAAAGTTGCATAAAATGACATTTTCATGAAAAGTCAAACTTGCCCAAAAAGTCAACTTTGCAAAAACTTGAGATTCTTGAATTTTGTGAACTTCCAACTTCTTCTATGATCAAATAAAGATCATACACAATCAAAATGATGAAGAACACCCTTTGGTTGGGTCATTGGGGGCCTCAGATGCCCTGATTTTGTACTGACTTGTCCAGAAAGTCAACCTTTGATCAGATGACTTCCCCATGGAATTTCTTCATGAAAATTGATATGCATACTCCCTATACCATATAGAGACCAATAGAAATAAGAATGACCAAAAAATTTGGAGTTATGGCCTCTGAAACCAAAACCCTAATTTCAGGTCATCTGTGCAGTCAAGCCTGGCTCTGCTTCCATACCAATCCCAGTTCTTGTGATTTTTTGACATTCTTGACTTTGAGATGATATAATATGATACTTGAACACACATAGACCCCTTTGAAGTGATTGATGACCTTTGGAGTGGCTCAAGAAGCTGTTGGATTGCTCAGATCACAAACCCTAGGTGCAGATGACTTAGAAACAATGCAATGACTCAAAATTGAGATATGAGATGGTATGATTGAGTTTATGCATATGAAATGATCACAAGCCATGGTGTGAATGGGTGAGGGCAAATTTGGGGTGTTTACAAATGGCTCTAATTTGAACAACACTATGATTACTGATCTCTGCACACAGTTCAAGATTAAGCATCACAACTCTTCTTCGTATCGCCCGAAGATGAATGGGGAAGTAGAAGCTGCTAATAAGAACATTAAGAAGATTCTACAGAAGATGACTGTCACTGACAAGGATTGGCATGAGATGTTACCATTTGCTCTTCATGGTTATCGTACTACAATACGTACTTCAACAGGGGCAACCCCATTCTCCTTAGTCTATGGTATGGAAGCAGTTCTGCCCATTGAAGTTCAGATCCCTTCCTTAAGAATCATGAAGGATGCAGGCTTGGATGAAGATGAGTGGATTCAGACTCGACTTGACCAGATAAATTTGATTGATGAGAAGAGGTTGGCAGCTGTTTGTCATGCTCAGATGTACCAGAAACGGATGATCAAGGCTTTCAATAAGAAGGTTAAGCCAGAGGTATATCAGGCTGGTGACTTGGTAATCAAGCGTATCATATTACCACAGGGTGATCCTAAGGGCAAGTGGACTCCTACATATGAAGGACCATTTGTAGTCAAAACAGTATTTTCAGGAGGTGCCATGATGCTTACCACTATGGATGGTGAAGACTTTCCACAGCTTGTAAACGCAGACATAGTTAAAAAATACTACGCATAAAAAGAGACCCGCTAGGTTGACTGGCCTAGGCAAAAATAAGGGCATCCCGGCGAACCAAAAGGGTTCGGGCAAAAATTAAGGATATATATATATATATATATATATATATATATATATATATATATATATATATATATATATATATATATATATATATATATATAAATGTACACCCGGCAAGTCGAAAACCTGAAAGGGCGGCTTGGGCAAAAAAGGGTATCCCAATGGATTAAAAACCTGAAAAGGCAATCCAGGCAAAAGTTAGGGATTAAAAGCGTATGATTATGTCTCGTTTAGATCACTCATGTAACTCCAACCAGTTATGCTACTTAATTCAAGCTCGAACAGATAAAGATCAATCCAATCGTTTTCGTCTCAACAGTAGACGATGAGATACTTGAAGATAATGGCAATAGTAGAATTGAAACTCAATAGGATTATTTCTCACATAGCTGTTTTTTTTGTTTTGTAAAAATTTTATGACAAATTCCTCTTACTAGGATTTCTGTCTCCTTGTACAAAATTGCCTATGTATAGGTCACTTTGTAATAATAAATAAAATTTCATCTTTGAATCCAGATTTACTTTTACCCTATTTACATAAGCGGAACGTCCATTGGTTGTGTTTGAATGTATGTATGCTTTTGAATATGATTGATGTTTACCAGAAATGCATAAAATGCAGTAATAGTATTTACTAAGGAAGAATGAAGGTAGGAATTCAACAAAGCTTCGCCGGTTCGTCCCACAAAACAACTACAAATCCCCAAAGTACGACGAGCGAAGACGGGAGGTTATAAATACTATACTATCAAACAAGACGGGAACGAGTTCCTCATATTCTTCAGCAACGAATCGGGATTTATTTTCCCTAGCCAGCAGTGGTTGTACAAAGATATCCGGACGCTTCAGGCTGCATGATTCCTACATACATCATTTACATCATACCATAACATATCCATAAATGCATAATACATTTACTTGAGTGCACCATGCCATACATGCATGCATGCACATTGCATAAACTAACCTTTTCTTTGCCAGATAGTTATATGCAGATAAAGCAATATCAACAATTCAAAACAGGTCAGAAATGATCTATACATTACTCAAGATGTCCTCGGAGAGTAGGCAAACGGTATGTACAAAGATCCATTCCCTAATCCAGGATATTTTCAGGAGATTTAATCCTGACACTCTTTTGTCCTCGGAGAGTAGGCAAACGGTCAGTACAAAGATCCATTCCCTAATCCAGGATATTTTCAGGAGATTTAATCCTGACACTCTTTTGTCCTCGGAGAGTAGGCAAACGGTCTGTACAAAGATCCATTCCCTAATCCAGGATATTTTCAGGAGATTCAATCCTGACACTCTTTTTTCCTCGGAGAGTAGGCAAACGGTCTGTACAAAGATCCATTCCCTAATCCAGGATATTTCCAGAAGATTTCATCTATCTGGTCTTGAATAGTAGGCAAACGGTCTGTACAAAGATCCATTCCCTAGTTCAAGATATGTTCAGAAGATTTAATCTATTTCTTGAATAGTAGGCAAACGGTCTGTACAAAGATCCATTCCCTAGTTCAAGATATTTTTCAGAAGAATTAATCCTGATATTCTTGAGTCCTTGGAGAGTAGGCAAACGGTCTGTACAAAGACCCATTCCCTAATCCAAGATATTGCCAGAAGAGATAATCGTCACGAAGATTTATTTCTATTGGTCTATTCAACAATTCAAATCATGTTGCATGAACGATTCAGAGACGGCCTATACGAAGACCTAGTACTGATATCCAGTATCAACATCAAAATATTATCACTTCCTGATATTATGGATGGCATCTATAAGCCCATCTCCAGTTCTTCCAAGTGGAATCTTCAAGCCCACTCAAGCATATACAATTAATCATCAGCTTTATTTTACGCACCGGCGAGTGCAAATTTTTGGGCTTTTGTGTTCAATCCCCTTCAACCTTCCAGGTCACGACTGGCACATATACCAATCTAACCCCTCAGGTTTCAGAAAATTGAATAGGGGCAGCTGTTGCACCCCAAAATTTGCCCTCCACAAGACAAGACATTGTGTAATAAGAGGTTCACAAATTCCACAAGGTTCATAAGACATCTCATAAGGTTCACAAAGTTTACAATTAGTCAACAAGATTGACAATCCCCTCAGACAATGCATCCTCCTAAGCAATGCATCTTAAACTAGGGTTTTGACTTTCATCAGGATAAATGGACTTCCAAGACTTCAAGTGAGCTTCATAGAATCCTATATGTGTTCAATAATCCCCATGTCAAGTTTCAAGACTTTCCCAAAAGATTTGCTCAGTCAGATGATCAGAAAGGTTAAAATCAGTCAAGGCAGTCAAAAAGTCAAATTGAGGTCAACTATGGTCAAACCAAAGTCAAATTTCATGATTTTTTGCCAAAATCAAGTATATGAAGTAAAATTCATCATTTGATCAAGGGTTGATCATGATTCATCAAGGAGATTTCAGATCATCAAGAATCAGGAGTTTCTAAATTAGGGTTTTTACAGGAAAAGTCAACTGAACTTTGACCAGCCATAACTTTTACATGCTTCATCAAAAATTTTCCATCCAAAGATCATTTTGAAGGAAATTGAATTCTCTACAACTTTGTGTCTTACAAGCCAGGCCCAAAAATGCTTCATTTGGAAGATATGAGCTAAGACATTATAGGTCCTTTTAAAAGTCAACAAAAAGTCAACAACTTCCAAAGAGCATAACTTGAGAATGGTAAAAGATATGGACATGAGACCAAAGAGGTTGGTTAGAGGACTCTTTAAGCTTTCCAAAATGTCCAAGAACACCTTCATAGCATTAAAATTGAAGGATTTGTGCCCTTGAAAAGTTGGGAAATATTTGGGAAATTTATGAAGCAAATAAGGCCTTAAAACCAATTTTTGCTAAATGAGCCCATCTAATTGCCATCCAAACTTTACAAAATCATTAAGCACGACCCATCCCACATATTTTCTGATTTTTTATATTTTATTTGATATTTATTTGAATTTTATTCATTAAAATACAAATTAAATTAAAATAAAATATAAAAGTCATATACTTGGAAAAGATTTTGATTCTAGAAGGTCTTAAAATCCATTTAAACTTGATTGACACTAGAATATTTGAGATCATACCAAAATAGCAATGTTAGATCAAGAAAAAATCAAGTTTTAATATCACATCTTTTTCAATCTCCAGAAGTCCAAAAATCCACAAGTTTGTTAAAGTTCTTGACCTAATTTCAGTGTATGGTATATATACAACATAAAGCCAAGCCCTATTCACGAATTCAGAGCCTCAAGGATAAGTTTTACAATTTCAAAATTCATCAAAAATTTGAAATTCGGATTTTAATATTTTGTGGTTTTTCAGGTGAATTAAGGACACCAATCTCTTCCTTGAACATCACTGATCATGTAGCAATAGTCATATGCATCTCAAACCCAAAGAATTGATCAAACCGAATCAAAGTTCTTGAACGTTTGTGAATTTCTTGTTTTCATATCTTTGTGCAATATAAATTGAATTTGATTATTTTTTCGTGTTTATAACAAGCTAGTGAATGTTTCTGGGCAGTTGAATTTGAGTTTTGACACAGGATTGAAGATTGGCCATTGTTAGGGTTTTCGGCCTTCGTTTAGGGTTTCACCATTTAGCCCAAATAAATGATTTCTAAAGACGTAAAAGAATCGTAGACGTCATTAGGAATACAATAGCATCATTAATTTCATGAAATTTTACTGTTTGAATGAAGTTTGAGAATCGCAGGTTGTATTCGCATGAAAAAACGCAGGGAAACTCGCAGGAAATTTCGTAAGAAATTTCGCAGGTCATGAGGTAGAAGATGAAGCTGTTGGGCGCGAAATCCAGAATTCAAATGTTTACTTATTTTATATTATATATATTGCGTTTATGTTTCACTAGAGCATGAGTGCTCTGGTGGTTTTGGTGCGCGTACAATATGATGAGAGGCCTGGGTTCGAATCCGGCCAAGGGAAATTTTTTGCTTTAATTTATATTGTTTTACAGGATGATAACAAAACCATATTGTGGTGGATAGCTGCCAAGCATGCGCAGTGGCTCAGCTGGTTTTGGATCATATTGGCCAGGTAAAGGACCTTGGTTCAAATCCCAGGTCCTGTTTTTTTTAGGCTTTTTCATTTATTTTGTTATTTCTTTGTTTTTGTTCTTTAAATTAATTAAAATAGTTTCTAAAAAATAACTAAATCATTTTTTAATAAAATTTTATATTCTTTTAAAATTCATATTATTTTCTTAAAATCTAATTAGTATAGTTATTTTATTATATGTTTTTTTTATATATGTATATAATTTAATTAAGTTTAAGTTAAAAACCTATTTTCTAAAAATCCTAACCCTAATTTCATAAACCCTAATTTTATTTTTAAATTTCTAACCCTAGTTCTTATTTTATTTAAATATTAAAATTAATTAAATTTTTCTAATATCTAATTAAAATAATTAATAATATTGTCTTTGTAAATATTTATTCCATGACTTCATATTATTATTCTCATTATATTTTCTTTCAAAAATCCTTTTAAAAATGTTTATTTAATTCAAAATTAATTAATTAACTTGTATATATTTTTGTGCTAACCTCTTTTTTTTTCTTATAATTATTTTTATTACTAACCCTTTTTTTTATTATTTAGTTATATATTTATTATTTAATCATTTCTATATTTATGTAACTGTAAAAGCGTTGTAATAGTCGTAGTTTTTTTATCGTTTACTTATTTATAAATATTCTTACCATGATTAGTAAATATAGGGAGTGATAACATGTTTGTATTGTAAAATTAATTTAGAATCACTAATTTAATAAGATAAATGTATGAATATGGACACACACACACGTAAGTCGATCTTTGATCGCCATCTCACTTCCTAAGGTTATCCCTCATGTTGCCTAAATAAAAAGGTCAAGTAAGGTTTCTAAAAAGCAAAGTCCCTTCTCATGAACAAATCATCTAGTCCCTCCAATATTATAAGATCAAGTCCCTTCGATGTTGCCTTCGTAAATGATCTTGTCCCTTTCGAATAAAAGATGATAAGTCCCTTCGTATTGCTAAGACACCTTACAGTTGCCTAAACACAGATGACCCTTCACATGTCCCTTATAACATCCAAGGTAATGACTACCTATTCCTTAATAATAGGGATAGTCTTACCATTGAAAGAATATTTAAGAACAGTAAAGACTTAGCATAGGGTAGGTTCCTCTTAAGTACTTGCTCACTTTCATCAAATTACTTCATTACACTTCACATTTTCAAACAAATTTTCAAAACAAAGTCTTTATATATATCCATACAAGGATCATTATAAAGTACTTAAGAAAATTTTTAATCACACACTACACTTCTCAAAACAGTTTAAAGTGAGCTAAGTAACTAAGAGCCCATGGATAACCATGGATGTAAAGGGTGCTAACACCTTCCCTTTACATAACCTACCCCCCGAACTCAAAAATCTTTTAAGGTCTTTCCTATTCTTTTATGCCCTTTCCTTTGGATAAAATAAAAGTCGGTGGCGACTCTTGCTATCCGCAACATAACTAAATTCAGTTCTCCCACTGTGTTACAGAACTGGCGACTCTGCTGGGGATTTAATAAAAGAGGGGTACCCTTAGGAATTAGATCACTTTAAATTTGTTTGCTTTGTTTGCTTTACTTTTCTTGTTGGGTGCTCTTATGTGTGAAAGATCCTAACCTGGATCTAGTGTACCTTAGGTAAATGGCAATAGACCAAGGAAACTGTACGGCGTATATCGATATGGTTGATCTGGTGGCCATAGTTAGTGTGACTTCTTGGTTGGTGCTTATGTTCCTTAAGTACAGTTGAGGATAATATGAGGCTGCCATATGTTGTCAATACACTAACTGACTTTTAGAACCCTAGTTATCCCATCTTGGCCTTTATAAAGTAGTGAGATAGTCGGCTTTGGTGAAGACTGAAGTTGGTTGATACTCGATGCTACACTCATTGAGATTCTAAACTTGGAGGGTTTTGGTTGGCAAGTAAGTTCCCTACTGAACAACCACCCTTGTGAAGGATCAATGATATTGAGATCCCTTAGAACCTGGTTACTTTATAGGACAGGATGAACCATCTAAACTTCAGGGGAGGGTACTTACCTTTAAACCTCATGCAAGCCTTCAAACCTAGGGCTATTGTGTGACTTGTTTGTGTGTGCCACATGTTTATGATTGAGCATAACATAATAGCATCATCATGCATCATAAGCATAGCATTTTCACTAACCATTTCAAGGACCAAAGGATTTATCTTTGTTCTTTGTTGCAGGTCATGGCTTCTGCTCGTAGGAATACTATCCGAATCAACTTTGTAGGGATACCTCCTAGGATCTTTTGGTACCCATGCTGGAGGGCATGCAATGGCTAAAAAGTTGTTAAGATCAGGCTATTATTGGATCACAATGGATGCAAACTGTTGTGCTTATGCCCGAAAATGTCATAAATGCCAGATTTATGCAGATAAAGTGCACGTGCCTCCGAATCCTCTGAATGTGATGTCTTCACCCTGGCCCTTTGCCATGTGGGGCATAGATATGATTGGCAAGATTGAACCGACTGCTTGAAATGGCCACAGATTCATCCTGGTTGCCATTGACTATTTTACCAAGTGGGTTGAAGCGGCTTCGTATGCAAACGTCACCAGGTAAGTGGTAGCCCGATTCCTGAAGAGAGACATCATCTGTCGGTATGGAGTGCCCGAGCGAATCATTACTGATAATGGTTCCAAATTGAACAACAAAATGATGGAAGAGTTATGCCGGGACTTCAAGATCCAACACCATAATTCTTCTCCTTACAGACCAAATATGAATGGCGCTGTAGAGGCAGCTAACAAGAATATCTAGAAGATTGTGCAGAAGATGGTGGTCACCTATAAAGACTGGCATGAAATGCTACCATTTGCCTTGCATAGGTACCGTACGTCAATCAGAACATCCACTGGGGCAACACCGTATCAGCTTGTGTAAGGTATAGAGGCAATCCTACCTGTTGAAGTTGAATTACCCTCCTTACGGGTACTAATGGATGTTAAACTGAATGAAGCAGAATGGGTCCGATCCCGGTACGAACAGTTGAGCCTGATCGAAGAAAAGACATTAGCTGCAATCTGTCATGGGCAGTTATATCAGAAGAGAATGAAGAAAGCCTTCGATCAGAAGGTCAGGCTTCGGGAATACCAAGTGGGAGATCTTGTGCTGAAAAGACTCCTCCCTCCTCATACAGACCACAGGGGCAAGTGGACTCCGAATTACGATGGTCCATTCATAGTTAAGAAAGTCTTCTATGGTGGAGCACTGATGCTCAGTACTATGGATGATGAAGACTTCCTGTCCCCTGTGAATTCATATGCAGTTAAAAAATACTTCGCATAAAAAGACCCGCTGGACACAAAAACAGAATGTAAGTCCAGGCAAAAATAGGGCATCCCGGCGAGTCAAAAACAAAATAAAAGACTCAGGCAAAAATAAGGGAAAATAAATAAAAAATGTACACCCGCTGAGTTGAAAAGCCACATTGGACAACTCAGGCAAAAAAGGGTATCCCGGTGGATTGAAAACCCGAAAGGGCGATCCACGCAAAATAAGGGAATAAGCGAACAACTGCATTCTGAATTCGTCTGTATCACTTACAACATGGCAAGCTTCGAAAGGTTCGAGCATCGGTCAGAATCAGCCTTCTTCAAAAAGCAAGATGAGAAGAACGTCAATGTCATATGAGCCATAGCAAAAGGGAAGCTCACTGAAGCGTCATCAACATTGCCAACATCTTTTTGTTTCTCAATTTGTAACAATCTCCTCATTTTAGGGGATTTGTTTCTTTGACTGTATTTGCCCATTCAGGGCACACAAATTAATATAATCATATTTTCAGTCACGTTTCATCTCGTACATTTTATTTTCATTTGCAAAAATGTCTGATATCCTTGATATATTGTTTGCATAAAAACATATGCGCCTTTCTAATCACGTGCTTGCAGGGAATATATATTACTTACTCCCGGGAGTGTCTAAACTCCTATGATGGAATCCAGTAAGGGATACCTCGGGGTACTTGTATGTTTCTTTGTCATAAGAGGATTGCAGGTATTCAAAGCGCAGCATGGGGGCATGAAAGCTCCTCCCCATCAGAGCAGCATCAGAAGGGGCTCATTTCCCCAGCTAATTTCATCATCCTCGGCAGGATCCCCACCAGAGATCTCTAGGAAGATCATTCAGTGATCATTCCTCCCCAGCCTAGTGTCAGGCAGGGAATCATCTCCCCGCAGAGTTTTAACCTCTATCCAGAAGAGCAATGTCTGAAGATCTCACAACAAAGTGACGAAAGCTTCCACAGACCCCAGCCGGGCTCCCCATCACCAAGGCTAGGTCTATCAGTGACCTGGTTCCCCAAGCAGAGTCATACATCTTATCAGATCTACCAATGATCTTTTTCCCCAACTGGGACATTCTTTCAAAGCAGATCAGCCAGAGATCTTCACGGCAACGGGATCCAAATCTTATATCGGTTTCTTTTGCATAATCATAGCATTCACATCATATTTCCCCTCAGAGCGTAGCATTCTGTCTAATACGGAGCATTACGACAAAAATCAAACATATTGCATAATCATGAGCCATGTTTTGAATCAAACACCTGTCTATACCAACATTCCATCAGCAATATATGTGTATACAAAGACCCACAGTCACCGCGGAAAGCCAATGCATCCCCTTTGCATTCACTAACACTCATATATACTTTTTCCGATACTCGTCCGTGTCGTATCACTCCCCTGCAGATATAAACCACAAACAGATATCTATACACTCTTTGGACACGTCTGTGTCACCATTCCCCAACATGGTTGCCTAAACACTCATTGTAAGCAAAACACTTGTTTATAACACACTTCTTCCGACACCCGTCTGTGTCAGCTTATCCCCACAGATCTTCAGAATATCTTTTTACACACTTTCTCCTATGATACTCGTCTGTATCATACTCTCCCCAGCATATTGAACACTCGCCCGTGTCTCACTCATTTTTACTTTTTGCTCATGCAAATACTCGTTCGTATCTTGTATACACCACGTAACTCTCCTCAGATTCAACACTCATCCGTGTTCTTTGTTAACCAGTTGGTACTCGTCCGTACCATCGTCTCTGAACATGCGCCAGCGTTTGTTTCTACCGATACTCGTCCGTATCGTAGTCTTAAGGATGCTCGTCCGCATCTTTAATCTATACACAGCGTCAAACACTTATACCTTCTCTTTCTTGAATTTAGACACTCGTATGTGTCTACCCTTCCCCAGAAGTGTCCCCAGTGAATCCCAATAAATTATTCCCTTTCTATCTGACATTCGTCCTATGTCATGATACTTTCGGCAGGTGATCGTCCTATGTTTCGACCAATGATGCATGCACTATTATTTATTTATTTTTATTTTTTATGCAATATATGGACGAATATGCAAGATGACATAGGAACGAAGCATAAGCTACTCGGAACCAGTGATAAATAAGAGGGCAAATTTTAGAGTATTACAGTTGCCCCTATTCAATCACTGTAGACCTGAATGAGTGATAGCAATGGCTTTCATACTTTCATGGTATGGAGAGATTGAATACCCAAATAAACCAGAAAATTTATACTCTGTGGGAAAGAGAAAATAAGTTGATGAATGCCATCCTCGAGCGATACCACCAAGGGACCATAAAGCAGGAAAACTGACCTCATACGGTTGGAAAAGAATACCACCCTCGAATGATAATCTAATATAACCTATCATCCTCAAATGATAGCTGCAACAAACAAGACCAACCTCGGAAGGACTTCAAGAAAAGAATGTCATCCTCAAATGACACCTCACAATAAGATCCTCGGATCTGCCACAAAACCATCCTCGAATTGGATCGGAATGATATATCAGCCTCGGTCGATAACCAGGAACACAAAGACTAACCTCGGAAAGACTCTGCAAAGGGGAAATATAATGACCTCAATCAATAATCTCAAAACGGTTCACCATTCTCGAATGCTAACCACAACAAACAAGACCGACCTTAGATGGACTTGAAGAAAAAGAGAATGCCATCCTCAAATGATAACTCAAAATAAAATCCTCGGACCTAACACAAAACCATCCTCGAATGGGATTGAAATGGTATGCCGGCCTCGGTCGATAACCAGAAACACAAAGACTAATCTCAGAAAGACTTTGCAAAAGAGACATAGTGACCTCAATCAATAGACTCAAAATGGTTTACCATCCTTGAATGATGACCATGACAACAAGACCAACCTCGGAAGGACTTGAATAAAAAGAGAATGTCATCCTCGAATAACAACTCAGAATAAGATCTTCATACCTAACATGAAACCATCCTCGAATAGGATCGAAATGGTATACCGGCCTCAGTCGATAACCAGAAACACAAAGACTAACCTTAGAAAGACTTTGCAAAAGAGACATACTGACCTCAATCAATTGACACAAAACGATTTACCATCCTCGAATGATAACCATGACAACAAGACCAACCTTGGAAGGACTTGAAGAAACAGAGAATGTCATCCTCAAATGAAAACTCAAAATAAGATCCTCGGATCTCAGACAAAATTAACAGAAATTAGCTCATCTTATTTAAATGATAGCTCAAAAGACATGAGACCATCGTACTTAGATGATAACTCGACTAGGGATGACAAGTGTTCTTTGTGGGGACACCTTCGGTCTGATTGAAGAAATAACGCTTTGGGCTTTTGTTTTAAGGTACCAAAACTAGCTTATGCTTCATATGTATATGTTTGTATCTTCATGGAGTAATGCTCCATAACGATGGAAATGCTACGCTTTAGAGGATGTAAATGTAATGATGATTACTAAATGAAAATGCAAAGGGGACCTCCTGATGAGGAAACAACAAGTCTTTATCGCCACTTTGCGGGGGGAGAAATAATCACTTCATTGCCACACAACTCCCTAGGGAAGAGCAACTCTGCATGGGATACTGTTTGTGATACACTGGCTTTGAACTACCACCCTTGCCAAAAATAAATTGGACTTTGAGATAGTTGAGAAATGATGACCATGCTGGAGAAAGTCTTAACTGGCTTGGTCTTGAGTGGGAGGTATGCCACCCGTAGAACTCCATTGGGGAAGTAGTAACCTTCTAACCTGGCTGAGGAAAGAGTATGACGATACTCCGCTGAGGATTTATTGATATTCTGCTGAGGAAAAATTATGCTGGGGAAATCCTCAGGTGCTCAGTCTTCTGTCTGAGGAAGAGATGCCAATAAGGATTAGAATTTTCTTGGTGAATTTACTGGGGGAGATTGCAAACAATACAGGGTAAGAAGGAAAACCATCCGACTTTTCACTATCTTCGTCGCTGCTAGGGGATAATGACTCTTCATGTACTGCTGGAGATAAGAGGGTCCTGGTGGGGAATACCTCCCTTTTAGGGAAGGAAAACTCTCTGTTTGGGGAGAACATCATTAACCTTTTGTTGTTCTGCTGAGGAAAAATCAACCTCTGAATCTACTAGGGAGAGTTCTCATAACTCTGACTTTGTGGGGAAACAAGGCATTCAGTTGCCTACTGGGGAATACTTCACTGTAAGGAGAATAAATCTACATGGGGGATTACTACATGTTCAATCATCTCGCTCTGACTTAGCTAGGGAAGGTTTCACCTTTGACTCCACAACTGGGGATGATAGAGAACATCAAGGAGTATGCTTCCTGCGAATAATGTCTCTTGCTGAGGATACGAGATATAAGGCGTCTCATGCTAGGGATGAGAGATGATGATACCTTTTACCTGGGGAGTACCAACCTTCTTCTTATTGCTCTGCTGGAGAAAAGATAGTCTAATGGGACTTGTTGAGGAATCTTGTTTAATGAAGTATGCCGAATAGAGGTTCCTTGATGCTTCGGGAACATTAACTATATTATTGCTGTTCTGCAGCGGAAAAGATAGTCTGATGAGACTTGCTGAAGAATCCTGCTTAATGAAGCCTACTGAGGAATGAGCTCCTTGATGAGACTTGTTGAGGGATATAAACCCGACCAAAGGGAACTCTTCTTGGAGAAAAAGATGATGCAACGGTAACAATGAAGATTTGTCTTTTTCATGGGGCCAGGTGACTACTGGCTTGAGCAAGGTAGACGATTCACGAAGTCTGAATCTTGTATCAGAGGAGCGCTAAGAAGATACATGATTCACTGAGACTGAATCTTGTTTCTGAGGAATGCTGAAAAGGTGCCCTTTAGTTTTTGGGATGGACATGCATAGGATCATGCATCTGAGACATGTGTTGTAAGATTCTCTCCAAGGAAAATACGCGTCATATATCAAATAGATAAGCACTCTAAGATCGGTCCACTGAGACTAGACATTAAAATTAACCTACTGAGGCTGGATTCTGAAGTTAAAAGTAACAAGGTGAATAACATTGCATGGGGAGAATTATAATTATGAAACTCCATTGGAAATGAGGACGTCCTGACTAACATCCTGACAAATCCTACTCTTGATGCGGAATGAATAATCGTTGAAACAATCTCAGAAATACGTAAGAGGATAATAGTCTGCTGAGAAAATTATGAACAAATCTTCCTGCTTTGACTGATTCCCTCTTGCCAACAATAAATTGACAACTTCACTAGGGAATACTTCCGTAATGGGAGTACATCCCAATCATGAAATTCTACGGGGGAAACGACAATCTTCCAACTTGGCTGGAGAAGAGATAAAAAATACCTCTTGGTGGGAATACTTTCTTCTTGGGGAATACCACCATTTAGCATCTTGCTTTGAAAAGCGTTAAAACCTATTGGGACTCTGATTGGGGAAAAGATCCCCACAATGCTCTGTGCTGAAAAATGATGATGTCTTTCAAGCCTTTGATTGTATTGTTCACGAAGAAATCATATCAAGAGGATTTTACAGGAGACCTGGCATCCAAGATTCCTTAGTGTCTTCAAACTCTGGGAGAGATTTGTAGAATTTTGAAATAACTTCCCTAGACTGCATGGTCTGTGAAATAATTTTCCTCGTGAAGATTCCTGAAAAACCTCATATCACTGTGAGATGTTATGCCCCAGTATTTTTAACCCTGGATAGGTGCTTCTGGTTGATCGTCTTCAGGAGAGAGTAACTTCTAGTGCTCTTGGGGTGGACTTCCCTAGTACAAACCTTTGAGTAATTTCCCCTGATCAAATGGTCTTTGAGTGAATACCCAGACTAATTTTTCTTTAAGAGATTTGAACCTCGAAGTGATTTCCCTAGTTTGGCTGAAATTTGAAGAGATTACTCGATGTAACTGCCCCGGATTGGCTGACTCTTACCACAACTAGTTGGGAAAATCCCTACTCAATGGAGTTTCTTGGAAAAGTGCATCTTGACACGATTGTCCTTCAGAAGTTTCATAATTTTCAACTTGGCAAGTGTAAACACCCCAAATTTTCCCTCACTCATTTCACACCATGGATTGTGATCTTTTCATATGCATAAGTTTAATCATAGCATCTCATACCACATTTTTGTTTCACTGCATTGATTCAAAGTCATCTGCATCTAGGGTTTGTGATCTGAGCCATCCCTGAGCCATTTGAGCCACTCCAAAGGTCATCAATCACTTCAAAGGGGTCCATGTATGTTCAAACATTATATCATATCCTCACCAAGTCAAGAAAGTCAAAGAATCACAAGAACTGAGAAAGGCATGGAAGCAGAGCCAGGTTTAACTACACAGATGACCTAAATTTAGGGTTTTGGTTTCAAAGGCCATAACTCCAAATTTTTTGGTCATTCTTGTTTCTATTGGTCTCTATATGATATGAGGATCATACATATCAATTTTCATGAAGAAATTCCATGGGGAAGCATCTGATCAAGAGTTGACTTCTTGAGCAAGTCAGGGCAAAATCAGGGCATCTGAGGCCTCCAACGGCCCAACCAAAGGGTGTTCTCCATCATCTTGAGTGTGTATGATCTTTATTTGATCATAGAAGATGTTATAAGTTCACAAAATTGAAGAATTTCAAGCCATTTGCAAAATTGCCTTTTTGGGAAAGTGACTTGTAATGTAAACTTGCCATTTTGGGAAAGTTTTTCAACCTCCTCAAATTGATTCAAAAATGCTTCAAATGAGAAAACTTTGGTCATGAAAGTTGTAGAATGGATCATTCCCTTTTCAAAAAGTACAAGAACTCATTCTAATTCATTATGAATCAAAAGTTATGGCTTGTCAAAGTTGGACAAAATCACATAATTTCAAGTTTTACACCAAAGAGGCAAAGTTGCAAAACCTCTTGCCAAGGCAAAATGTGACTTCAATGTGACTTCTAACCTTTGCACAAACATGAACCATGAACTAAAAGTCAGAATGCACCAAAGAATTGTCCATTTTCATGACTTGTGCATTAAGAAACTTCAAAAGGGTCAAGACTTTGTAAAATTGCAAAAACTCACAGAAACCCTAATCCACTTGCTGCATTGCCTCAAATTCATTTCCATGGTTCTCCTTGATTCAAGCTGCAGCCAAGCCATGCCTTGTACCTTGACTGAAACAGCACATACCTCTCTTACACAAAAAATTGACTTTATGCAAAATGACCCATACCAATCAAGCTAGGCCAGCAACAACTCTCTGCCATATCCCAACTTGATACATGTACCAAAAGGAACTCAACACACAACACAACACAGCCTGAAACATCCCACAAGCCATAGTTCCCAAAACTGACCTCTTATGCATTTTTCTTCGAATCTCAAAACACAGCCTTAAAACATCAAAACAAACTTTACAAAATCACTCATCATGATCCTCTGATCATTTCCCAACCATTGTTTTGGCCTGAAACCTCCCACATCAAAAACACGATTTCCCTCCTCCATTGACCTGAGCTTCTGCAAACTTCCTCTAGAGACCATATAAACTCCAGCTAAGCATCACAAACTTCTAGGGAGGATCATTGGAGCTTGTTTGGACCAAAGAAGCAGCCAGAAAGTCCCTGTTTCGAAGGCTCCAGTTGAGGTGAGCTCAAGAACATTTTTCCAGAACTTTAATTTCTTGTTATAAAATGATTCTATGAGTTGCACTGATCATTTGGATGTGTTTGGTTTTGAAAATGGTCAAGAAACAAGCATGTATTGACTGTCTGAAAGTTTGCCCGTAAAAATGATTTTGTTTGTTTCTCTTGATTCACGAAAAATAAATGATGTTTGTTGTAGGGTTTATGTTTAATGATGTTCACAAATTGATTCTGGAGAGTTTATTGAGGTTTTGATGCGTTTTGAGTGAGATTGGGAAATTGGTTGGCCGGAGAAGATGACCGGAACACTGTTCCGGTCATCTGAAAGTGATTAGGGTTAGGATTAGGGCTAATGACATAATTAGGCAAGTTTGAATTTGGGCCGTTCATTTGCGCGCGCTGGTCAATTCCCTCCCCTTTTTGTTTGAATCTCAGCCACTGGATTGGATTACTTTCATTAATTCATATTTAAAATTCATTTTTATTGCATTTTCTTTCTCATTTATTTTAAAATATCAAAACACATTATAAAAATTTTATTTTTTGCATGCTGACTTAAAATATTTTTCTCATTCTGAATATAATTTCATTTTTATTTTTTGCATTAAAAATTATTTTTAAATCATTTAAATGTTTATTTTTAATTAGTTAATGAAAATTAATTAATTAAAAATACATTTAGGTATTTAAAAATCACAAAAAAATTCACATTACATTTAAAAACATTTAGAAACATTATCAAACTATCAAACCAAATTTCCTTTTTGTTCTTGATGCATTTTGACAATTTTTGTTGGAATTAAATTCATTTAAGGGCAATATTTTGGTTCAAACTTTGAAAAAAAACCTTCTGCCTAACCATTGAGAGTTTGATGGTGGTTCTTCTTGAATTGCATCCTCCATAGCATGTAGTTTATAGGATAAAATTAGTTTGAGTTCATATTTCATTTTCAATTTGTTTAGCATTTTTCATTATGAGGTACCCCAAAACCCTAGCCAACTTAGGAAATTCATAACTTGCACTAGGTTAAGAGTTGGATCCCCTCCTTTGGGAAGTGAACTTGTGTAGGTTTAGGGTTCCTTTGAGCCCACTTTCAATTTTTTATCTCATCATTTGCTTCTGGTTTTGGATTTTTGTGATGCATGTTGTATGTAAACCCTAATTTGTGCTTTCCTTTGCATCCATCTCTCATTTGCTTGCATTCAATGCCTTGCCATGACATTTTGTGCATCCACATGACTCATAATACATCTTAGGACATATTAGAATCATGTTTGATCATTGCATCATTCCTTTGCCATGTTATATGCTCATTTCATCTCATAAACATTCATGAACTTCTATGGTTCAAAGCATGCCTCATTTGCATCCTTATGCTTGTTTGATCACTCCCATCTCTTGTCATGTGTTTGCATCCTCCCTTAGCATCATTAACATCATGAATATGCTTCTGACTTTGGTTTTCATCATGACATTTCATCTCATTTGCATGGCATTTCATTTCTTTTGCTAACTTTTCAGGTGGTAAGTTGTTTTGAGAAGTGAATTTGCCTTCACTTCTCACAATCTCTTCTCATCTCTTTTGCATCCTTGCTGCATTTTATCTTTTGTATTAGAGTGAGCTTGCTCATTCATGTTCATCTCTTACTTTCTTTCTCCAGGCAACTTGTCTTCTTAAGTGAAGCAAGTTGTCTTGCTTCTTTCTGCTTCTTCCTCCTTTCATCTGCTTCTCTCCTTGGTGGCTCTTTGAAGATTTCTTTCTTAAGCCTCACAAACCCTAGGACTTCCAAGCATGATAATAATTAGGGTTTGATTAGTCCCCCATTTAGATTTTACCTTTGTGTCATCTTTGAGTCTTCTCATCTCATCCCATAATCAAGGACTAAACCTTAAAGGTTTTAAGGCTTTGTGATTAAGCTTATGCCTGCATCCTTCTATTAGGATGGAGTGTATAACTTTAATCCTAAGTGTTAAACCCTTAATGTGTTTAATTCCTTTAATCAATCCATTTAATAAATCATTAAGACACCAAGCTTGTAACTTGGGCCTTGCATTAGGGTTCTAATTCTTCCTTAATTGGTTAAGAAGGACTAACCCTAGTGTTAATGGACAAGTCCCCCTCAAGTTGTCTTACAAACCATAAAAATCACTTCTTAATCTTATCATTAACTAAAATCCATTTAATAAAGGCTTTGTTTTGTCATGAGGTTAATCCCTAATCATGGATTAAGTTGAGGAGCCTTCCTCAGCTTAAATGTTCTCATCTATTATCCTTCTATTAGGATGGTGTAATGAGTCCATTAAATCCTTGATTATGGCTTAAACTCATTACTTAACACTAAACAAAAACAACAAAAACATCTAAATAAATATAAGTAGGTTAATGATCTTAATCCTACATCATGGTGATTAAGTATGAGGTGCTTACTTCACACTTAAGGTATTCTCATTACCCCTAATCAGAGGGAAGATGTGATGAGTTTGCTAACCCTTGGTTTAGACTTAAACTCATTTTCCTATGACAAACCCAAAAAGCAATAAAAGACTGAAAACACCAAAAACAAACAATAATCGTCTCCTCCGGGATTCTTTTCTCATCTCATTCACTCACAAACGAGAACTTGCTTCTTCCGTCTAATGCAAGACAGTTTGCACCTGAGCCAGACAGGTCATACACTTGAGCATAGACAAGTAAGCAGTTCATAAGTCAATTCATCTTTCAGTCTCTTTGATTCGAACTACGGTGTTCTGACTTCCTCATTGCACGAGAGGATACGTAGGCATAACTTAACATTTATCGAACAAAAGTCTCTGTATATCCCCCCTCTTTCAGCATTATTCTTTAAGCCTCGTGATCTTTAGCTTCATACTCCTATTCTTACACTGACACTTCTCTTATACACTTCACATTTATTTTACACTGACACTTGCATTCTTTCTAGCTTTGATACACAAATTGCACTGACACTACCCCTTTAAAGCACAAATATTTTAAGCGTGGATCCCGTCGAGTACGGCGGACAATCTGGGTGCTAATACCTTCCCAGGTTGTAACCAACCCCTTTCTCCGTCTCTCTGGTTCGCAACCGTCTTATCCATTTTTTCTCAGGTTTATGCAGCATTACCTTTCCTTCGGGATAAAAATGCCTAGCTGGCGACTCTATTCATTTCTTTCTCTTTCACCGACCGTTCGCGTCTGTACCCCTTCTGACTTGGGTGTCATCTGGTGGGAGCGACAGCTTGGTGACTCTGCTGGGGACCCTTATACTGTAACCAGGGCTTCTGGTTCTTTTTGTGGGTTCCTCCTAGCGCTTGTTTGATTTGTGTTTACTGGGGTGTTATGTGCTAATTGTGTTTATATAGTTGCTTTATTTATTGCTTTATGTAAAGCCTTATTTATTGCTTTCTTTACAGTTTTTTTTTATATTTCATACTGTCATTATCATTGTTGGATCTGTTCTTCTGTCTTGGTGGGTGGGGTCTCATTGAGAGTTTAAGGTCCTGTACCTGGGACCTGAGTGACACTTAGGCTAGAGTGGTTCATGTTCTTTCCCATTCCATTTCGGTCTGGTGCGGGAATGTGAAACACGGTTCAGATGTGGGTTTCTTCTTGAGAACTCTGTGCTACAGATTTCCTATAGTGCTAGGGCTATCTGGGAAGCCTGCTAAGTCTGGATGACCTTTATTATGACCTTCAGAATCTGAGGTGAATTAGAGGAGGATATTTTATGGTTATTGTAAACACTGTACCTTCGGGTTAGAAGTGTTTACACTTCTCATAACTGATCCAAGTCTGAGGATCCTTGTTTTAGAACATTACCTGTGAGGGGGTTGGGCTGTTTACAGGTTTGCAGGTACCCTTGGCCACATCATACCTTGATACTTGTTTTGTTTAAGAATGCTTCACTTTGGACAGTTCTTGTGATTTAACCCTGGACATGTGACTCTTTATTTGAGTCCCCCACCTTGGTTACTGGACTTCTGAACCTCCATCTGGACTTCTTGAACATACATGGACTTTATATCAAGACAGATAATCAGATCCAGCTTGATCATAAACCCTTGCATATCATTTGCATACATCATCATTGCATCATTTAACATTTGTTTATTTGTCTTTCAGGGTATCCACATTATGTTTGGCTTGGTTTTGACCCCTTCATCTGCATAGACCTCTGTTTCATCAGCTATCTGCTTCAGATATTCTCTTCAGTTGTTTGCTTCAGTCATTTTCATCATCACCAGCATCAGCCTATCAGTGGCCCATCTCCAGTACCAGTCTTGATCTTCATCAGCACTTGTCTTCAGCTCTTCATCAGCAGTCATGGCTCCCAGGAAAAGCAACATATCATACCATTTCTTTGAGCCTGTGTTGACTGGCATCAGGCAGGTCTAATCACTTATCACCCCTAAACACATCCCATTATTCAGAGAACATTATGGAGGTATCCTGGATATGGTTATGGACCTGGACCCTTCTCAGAGGAGCATGATCCACACATGCTTACAGTTTTATGACCCTCCTTTGAGATGTTTCACATTTTCAGACTTCCAGCTAGGACCTTTGTTGGAGGAATTTTCATCATTGATTGGAGTACCTATCAGGGGTGGGATCCCCTTCAACCCAGAGATGACTTCTCCCAGCAATGGAGAAGTGGCAAAAGCACTGTACTTAGAGCCTACTTTGATTGGGAAGAATATGACAACAAAAGCTGGGATCCCTGGTTTACACTTAGACTTCTTGATTTCCCAGGCCATCCTGAAGGCCTCTTTGGGAGAATGGAGGGCAGTTTGTGCATTACTAGCTCTCAGCATATATGGGGTTATACTGTTTGTAGATGAGCCCAAATTTATCAGCAAAAATGCCATTCATCTTTTCCTTCTGAGGAACCCAGTACCCACATTGCTGGGAGATTTCTATTACTCCATTCATCAGAGGAATGAGAAGCAAAGAGGAAAATTGGTGAGATGCTGTGCTCCTCTGTTTCACACTTGGCTGCTCAAACACTTGCCTAAGACAGATGCCTTCCTGAATCCTCACCAACAGAATAATTGGGCTAAGAGACTTATTGCTTTGACTTCAGATGACATCAGATGGTTGCATCAACTACAATCCTTTGCTATTTAAGAGACAACTGAGCTATGCTTTGGTTCACCCTCCTAGAATGCAAGATTTAGTTGAGACCCTGTATTGTGAGATAAAGCCTAATCTAGCTGCTGTCAGACAAGCATCCTGGGCTTGGGACAACATCCAGACAAAAGGGATGGCTATTCTTGGAAGGTGCAATAATGTTGCTTCAGCTCAGTACTATGACTGGTCTCATGCTAGAGCTCAGATTACTGGAATGCCCTTCACCATTGAGGATATACCTGGACCATCCACAACTCATCCAGCAGCAACTGTCATCCTGGAAGAGTTTGAGAAACTGAAGGAAAGGAATGAGAATCTGTCTCAAGCTCTGAAGAAAACCCTCTGGGAGAGGAGTGATGGTCATCTGGACATTGAGAGGTTGGAGAAGCTTAGGGTGGAGCATCTGACCAAGATTGAGAAAACAGAGGACTACATCAAGAAAGCAAGAGCTGGGGAGAAAATATTGAAGAATGCCTGTAAAGAGGCCAAGATTCAGAAGGCTAGGACTGATATCTATCTGCAAGAAAGTCAGGCTAGGTGGATCAGGATCACTGAAGCCTGGACACAAGAAGATCAGAGGACTCAAGCCAGGATTGAGCAGTTAGAGGCCAAGGAAAAGAAGCAACAGGAAGCTTTGTTGGCAGCCCAGAAGGAGATCACAGAGTTGAAGCTTAGGGCCGGATTGAAGAGGTCAAAGGACCAGGACAGGCACAAGAAGCTGACCACTGCCATTGCCACCAGAAACCTCCTCATCAGGAACATCACAGAGCATCCAGCTGGTCCAGTAACTGAGGCACTTCTGAAGAAGGTTAAGGAGGATGAGTTTGGACTAGATGTCTGACTTTTTGAGTGTTGTTGTTTTCATTTGGTGTTCTTTTCTTTTGTGTTGTATTTTGACCCTTCAGGGGCATATGTTGTAAAACAAACTATGTATTATTTATCATTTGTAATATATTTAGTTTGTTTCCATTTGGGTTTTCTTTTCTCAGCAACATCAAAGCATCTTCCTCGGGGTCTGGAAAGGTCAAAACCAAGAACCAAGCCGGATACCTTGGAAAACAAATAAGCATACTGCATTGCATACTAACTTCTGTTTTGTTTTGTAGGTTTTTGTTATTAGTTTGTTTGTTTCTAACTCTGTTGTGGCTCAGGAAATATTGCTCGCCGCCGGGTGTTCCCTCTCAACCGTACGCACCGGTACCCTACTCGCAACAACCTTCTTGGTATCCAAATGGATCAAGTACAGCAAGACCTGACTGAGGTCAGAACCCAGATGGCTAATGAAAGAGTGGAGATGAGGAACCAAATGGCCCAATTCATGACTGTGATGACTGGTTTGGCTCAGAGCCAAGAGAGGTTAAGGGCATTAGTAGAAAGATAAACTCCCGAGGAACCTCATCCTGGGACTGGAGGGACTAGTAATAATGAGGGAGGTCAGCCTCATGTTAACCCACCAGTATTTGGACCTCATCTAGATCCGGAAGTCAACATCCCAAGAAATGTACAGGGCAACACTGCTGCAGGCAGGATCTTGCAAGAAGATCCTCAAGAGGAGCAGTTTACTGTAATGGGAGCTGGAGATGAAGTCTATGATAAGAGGTTTGATGAAATTGCTGAGAAGTTGAGATCTCTGGAGTCTCAAAATTCCTTAGGTTTCGATGTAATGGATATGGGGTTAGTGGATGGGGTAAGGATTCCCCACAAGTTTAAACCCCCGTGCTTCGAGAAGTACAATGGAACTTCCTGTCCACGAACTCACTTACAGTCCTTCCTGGGAAGACTTAAAGCATATACCATGGATGAGAAGCTGTGGATGTTCTACTTTGAAGATAGCTTGACTGGAGCTTCAAGAGAGTGGTATTCACACTTGACCAGAGCTACTATCAGATGCTGGAAGGACCTAGCTGAAGCTTTCATCAGACAGTATCAATACAATCTGGACATGGCTCCCAACAGGACCCTCCTAATGGGAATGTCTCAGTCCTCCAGAGAAAGCTTCAGGGAATATGCCCAGAGGTGGAGACAGCTTGCTGCTGCTGTCCAGCCACCCATGTCGGAAAGAGAAATGGCCGACATGTTCATGAATACCTTGCAAGGAACATATATTGACAGACTGGTTGCCTTTTCTTCCACCAGTTTTGCTGACGTAGTTATAGCCGGGGAAAGGATTGAAAGCCTTTTGAAGATGGGTAAGATTTATGATAATGGTGCAAGTTCGTCCAGTAATCCCAGGAAACCTTTTGTGGGACCTCGAAGAACCGGTGAGACAAATGCCATCCATGCCAGCAGGGGCAGACCTCAGTATGTTCATAGATCAGTAGCAGCTGTCACTATTCCAGCTCCGATTCCTCAGCAATCAGCATATCAACAACCACAACAACCACAATATCAACATCAAGTTCAGTATCCGCCACAAAGAACCTACAACAATAGCAACAACAATCAACAACAAAGACCCTTTCAGCAAAGACCATCATAGGCGAACAGGGTGATTGACCCTATCCCTATGCCTTATGCTGCCTTATTGGCACAACTCCTGAAACTCAACTTGGTTGAGTTAAGGACGTTGGCACCACCAGATCCCTCCAATCTCCCAAGGAATTATGATGGCAACGCCAGATGTGCTTTCCACTCCAATGCACCTGGCCATAATACGGAAAAATGCAGGGCCTTACAAATGAAAGTACAAGACTCGGTGGATTCTAAAGCCCTCAACTTTGCACCCCCTCCAAATGTCAACAAGAATCCTATGCCTCATCATGGCGGGCCGAGGATTAATGCCATTGAGGAAGACAGACCATCTACCTTGATCACCAGTGTTGCACAAATTCGGACACCTCTGGTCGAAATTAAAGCTCAGCTTCTGGAGTGCCAGGTGTTTCCCGGGTGTGAGCTCGGTTGTGGGTATTGCAACATTGCAGTCAACGGGTGTGATAATTTGAGAAGCGGCATAGATGGTCTTATCAAAAATGGTATACTTCAGATCTCAACAACGGCGCCTACAAATCTAGCAATTCCTTTAACAACGATTCTTGATTCTTCTACAACGGCAGCAACAATCATTCCTACCGATTCGTCAATATCATCAGCAATGGCTCCACCTATCACTTCAACAGATCAAATGTCAACAACCCTTTCTTCTACAACATCAGCATCCATTTATTCAACCGAATCTTCTATAACACCAGCAGAAATTAATGAAGATATCTCAGCAATCACCATCTACTATGATCCATCAAATGTTCCTCCAAATAACAACTTTCAGCAACAAATAGTGGCACCTCCTTCCAGGTCACCAGTCACAATTTACTACGATCCGCACACCATTTCAGTACCCTCTTCTGCAGCAGTCAGTCCAGTTACCATTACAGTGCCTGGACCAGTTCCATATGAAAGTAGTAATGCCATACCTTGGCATTATAGCTCCGATCTCTACTGCAACGGGGAGAAAATCACTTTGGATTCTTCAACCTCTTCTCCACAAATTGATAATGTTGGGGGAGGCGGAGGCTTTACCAGAAGCGAACGCCTTTTTGCCTCACAAGTGCAAAGACCTAATGCCGAGGCAGAAGCTGCTGCCAAAGCAAAGGGAAAGAGTGTAGTACCTGAAGAGCCGACTGTCAAAGAAACTCAGAAGACATCTTTTGAACAAGATGTAGACGAGTTTATGAGAATCATAAAGAGAAGTGATTACAAGGTGGTGGATCAGCTTCACCAAACTCCCTCAAAAATCTCCATATTATCACTGTTGATGTGTTCTGAAGCTCACAGGAATGCATTATTGAAAGTCCTGCACGCAGCATACGTGCCAGAGGAGATCACTGTTAATCAGCTAGAAACCGTGGTAGCAAATGTCAATACCAGTCATGGACTGGGCTTTACCAATGCTGACTTAACAACTGAGGGACGTAACCACAACAAGGCTTTACACATCACCCTAGAATGCAAAGGTGTTGTTTTATCGCATGTACTGGTGGACACTGGGTCGTCACTCAATGTTCTACCAAAGAAAGCCTTAGTGAAGCTAGAGTATAATGGCTTGGCACTGCGTCCGAGTAATTTGGTGGTGAGAGCATTTGATGCCTCTAAAAGATCAGTGCTTGGGGAGATTGATCTGCCTGTGATGATTGGCCCGCAGACCTTCAAAATTACCTTCTATGTGATGGACATTCAGCCGGCCTACAGCTGTTTGTTGGGTAGACCCTGGATTCATGCCGCTGGGGCTGTTACGTCTACCCTTCACCAGAAGCTGAAATTCGAGTGGGAAGGCCAGATCATCACCATCTGTGGGGAAGAAGACATCTTTGTTAGCCATCTGGCTACCTATAAGTACATTGAAATGGATGGAGAAATCCACGAAACTATGAGCCAAGGGTTTAAGGCCCTAAACATTAATGAAGCATCTGCTATACTGGGAACTTCTATGACGTCTTATCAGCAAGCCAGGAAGGTTGTTGAAGAGGGTACTGCCCAAGGCTGGGGCAAGCTGCTGCCCGTGGAAAAGAAAGAAGACAGATTTGGGTTGGGTTACAAACCAACTCAACAAGATCAATCAGAGGCTGCAAAAGAGCCCAACTTTGTCAGCGGGGGAATGCTCACCCCGGATGCTGTGAACAACTTGGAAGACGAGGAGGAAAGCGACCGCAACCTGGAGAGTTGGATACGTCCAAGGATCCCGGGGAGCCAAGTCCTTAACTGGTCTTCCCAGGAAATTATAAGGGTTACTCCTGCAGAGTAATTATTATTTCCTGTATTTTTAAGCATGCATCAAGTCTTGCATCTTGCCCAAGATGACAAGACTCATTTTGTAATCGAGCCATCTTGTAATTTTGTGCAAATAGATCAATCAATGAATATCGGACATCTTTTGCAAATGAGTCTTTTCCTTTTCCGCTCACTGTTTTTCATTTTTCTTTTTGTACAAAAATAAAATGGCAATGCTTTTCAAAATGATAACTTCATCTTTCACTTTTTCTAAACAAGATTAAAATTGATCACTAAAATGAACAATCTAAACCCTTGCAGAGAGTGCCTTTCAGATTGCATCGACAACAACACAGCTATGACTTCGTATGACTTTGACAATCCAATCAATCAAGCCGATGAAGGGGTTGAAGAAGATTATGAGCTACCTGAAGAGCTAGCCAGGTTGTTAAGGAAAGAGGAGAAGGTTATCATTCCTCATCAGGAGGAGATTGAAACGATTAATCTTGGTACGGAAGAAGATGTGAAAGAAGTTAAGATCGGGGCCAGCCTGCAAGATTCAGTAAAGGAACAGCTGATTGACATGCTTCGGGAGTATGTGGATGTCTTTGCTTGGTCTTATCAGGATATGCCAGGGTTGGACACCGATATCGTCATGCACAGGCTGCCACTGAAAGAAGACTGCCCACCAGTAAAGCAGAAGCTGCACCGTACTCGCCCAGATATGGCAATGAAGATTAAGGAAGAGGTACAAAAACAGTGGGACGTCGGGTTCCTTGCTGTAACTAGTTACCCGTCGTGGGTCGCTAATATTGTACATGTGCCTAAGAAGGACGGCAAGGTGAGGATGTGTGTGGACTACCGAGATCTGAACAGAGCCAGCCCGAAAGATGACTTCCCTTTACCTCACATTGATGTATTGGTTGACAATACGGCTCAGTTCTCGGTATTCTCCTTCATGGACGGATTTTCAGGATACAATCAGATCAAGATGTCACCTGAAGACATGGAGAAGACAACTTTTATCACACCCTGGGGCACGTTCTGTTATAAGGTGATGCCATTTGGACGTAAGAATGCTGGTGCAACCTATCAACGGGCTATGGTAACATTATTCCATGACATGATCCACAAAGAAATTGAATGTTATGTGGATGACATGATTGCCAAGTCCCTCACAGAAGAAGACCACTTGGTAAATCTGTTGAAGTTATTCAAGCGTCTGAGGAAATACCAATTGAAGTTAAACCCCAACAAGTACACATTCGGGGTGTGATCCGGTAAGCTGCTGGGATTTATTGTAAGTGAGAAAGGGATTGAAGTTGACCCTGATAAAGTCAAAGCCATTCAAGAGATGCCTGCACCGAAGACTGAAAAAGAAGTTCGGGGGTTTCTAGGTAGATTGAACTACATCTCAAGGTTCATATCTCACCTTACAGCAACCTGTGAACCTTTGTTCAAGCTGTTAAGAAAAGAACTAACGGTCAGGTGGAACGAAGACTGCCAGAGAGCTTTTGATAAAATCAAGGAATACTTACAAGAGCCTCCAATTCTTATGCCTCCAGTTGAAGGAAGACCTCTAATCATGTACTTGACAGTATTAGAAGAGTAAATGGGGTGTGTGCTGGGCCAGCATGACGAGTCTGGTCGAAAAGAGTATGCAATATACTACCTAAGCAAAAAGTTTACCGACTGTGAACAACGTTATTCACTGCTCAAGAAAACTTGCTGTGCTTTAGCGTGGGCTGCTCGCCGACTAAGGCAGTATATGTTGACCCACACTACTTTATTAATCTCAAAGATGGACCCAGTTAAGTACATATTCAAGAAGCCAGCGCTTACCGGACGGGTTGCAAGATGGAAAATAATCCTCACAGAATATGACATTCAGTACACATCTCAGAAAGCCATCAAGGGCAGTGTATTGTCTGATTATCTTGCTGAGAAACCTATTGATGATTACCAGCCTATGAGATTTGACTTCCCTGATGAAGACATCATGTTCATAAAAGCAAAAGATCATGAAGAGCCTATTCACACTGAAGGGCCTGACCCGGAAGAAGAATGGACTATGATGTTTGATGGGGTTGTTAATATGAATGGTCGCGGTGTTGGTGCAGTACTCATCACACCTAAAGGAGTTCACATGCCTTTCTCGGCAAAACTCACCTTCAACTGCACTAACAACGAAGCCGAATACAAAGCTTGCATTATGGGACTTGAGGAAGCCATTGACCTCAGGATCAAAACTTTGACTGTGTTCGGAGATTCAGCTCTGGTAATTAATCAAACCAATGGCAAATGGTACACCCACCAAGATCATCTGATACCTTATCAGGACTATACAAGGAGGTTGTTGACTTTCTTCACAACGGTCAAGCTATAGTATATCCCTCGAGATGAAAATCAGTTTGCAGATGCTCTAGCTACCATTTCATCCATGATCAAAGTTCAAGCTGCCAACTTTGTGCCTCGGATATCGGTATCCAGACTTGACAGACCAGCATACGTGTTCTCAGCAGATGTTGTTAAGGATGATAAGCCTTGGTTCCTTGATATCAAATGCTTCTTGGAGGATCAAACATACCCACCTGGGGCATCTTCCAATGATAAGAAGACATTAAGAAGGCTAGCTGGTAGTTTCTTCTTGAATACTGATGGTTCCTTGTGTAAACACCCCAAATTTGCCCTCACCCATTCACACCATGGCTTGTGATCTTCTCATATGCATAAACTCAATCATAGCATCTCATATCACATTTTTGACACATTGCATTGGTTCAAAGTCATCTGCATCTAGGGTTTGTGATCTGAGCAATCCAAGAGCTTCTTGAGCCATTCCAAAGGTTTTCAATCACTTCAAAGGGGTCCATGTATGTTCAAGCATCATATTATATCCTCTCAAAGTCAAGAATGTCAAAGAATCACAAGAACTGAAAATGGCATGGAAGCAGAGCCAGGTTTGACTGCACAGATGACCTAGAATTAGGGTTTTGGTTTCAAAGGCCATAACTCCAAATTTTTTGGTCATTCTTGTTTCTATTGGTCTCTATATGGTATAGGGAGCATGCATATCAATTTTCATGAAGAAATTCAATGGGGAAGTCATCTGATCAAGGGTTGACTTTTTAAGCAAGTCAGTGCAAAATCAGGGCATCTGAGGCCCCCAATGACCCAACCAAAGGGTTTTCTTCATCATTTTGATTGTGTATGATCTTTATTTGATCATAGAAGATGTTGGAAGTTCACAAAATTGAAGAATCTCAAGTCATTTGCAAAGTTGACTTTTTGGGAAAGTTGACTTTTAATGAAATTGCCATTTTGGGAAACTTTTTCAACCCTTGCTTTTTGATTCAAAAATGCTTCAAATGGAAAAACTTTGGTCATGAAAGTTGTAGAATGGATCATTCCCTTTTCAAAAAGTACAAGAACATGACCTAATTCATTTTGGATCAAAAGTTATGGCTTGTCAAAGTTGGCTAAAATCACAAAATTTGAAGTTTTCTACCAAAAAGACATTTTGCAAAATGGTTTGATCAAGTGTTCTAAAGGCCTCAAATGTGTATCATTTCTTCACAACATGATCATATGACATCTAAAAATCAGAATGGGCCAAGGGATCACTCATTTTCATGACTTATGGAGTAAGAATTTTCAAAGGAAACAAAAGTGAAGCAAGTTGCAAAAAACTCATTCAAGTATGAATCCACTTGCTTGCTGACTTCACAAACAATCCTAGGGCTCTCCACACATCTTGCTACGCAGGACACCCCATTTGTCCTTGGCTAGCTAGTAGCCCATGCCTCTCTTACACCAATTTGACATTTTGGCAACTTGAGCCATACCAATCACAACAGCACACATCAACTCATCTGACTAATCCCATTTGTTTATACAAACAAAAAGCAAGACATTTCACATGACACACAAGCCCGAAAGCACCAAGAACACAGCCCTCTCATTTTCACCCCATTTTGCAAAAGCTTTCGAAACACTCTCCACAAGCTGCAAACACATAAACCAACTTCACAAATCAACTCAGCATACTTCACTGGTCACAAACCACCCATCACCATAGCCTGAAACTCCCAGAAACCAAGATACGATTTCTCTCCCCCTTTGAGCAGAACTTCAGCTATCTTTCAAACCAACCATTGTAAACTTCAAACAAGCATTGAAAGCTTCTCAGGAGGTCCATTGGAGGTGATTGGAAGCAAGAAACCAGCCAGAAAGTGCCAGAAATCAAAGCTTCGATTCAGGTAGCCATGGAATTTCATTTTTCCAGAACCTTTATTTCTTGTTTCTAAATGATAAAGCATGCTTCCCTGAGTTCACTGAGCCTTTTACTTTTGAAAAAGATTGAGAAATGAGGTTGTATTGTGTTTCTGAAATTTTGGCAGTTTTTGATGTTTGATTCGTATCTTGATTTTGAGTTGAAATAAATGGAATTTGTTGCTGGATTATGTTTTGTTGTTGGTCATTGATTGTTTCTGGAGCTTTTGGTGAAGTTTCATGGCGTTTTGAGGGATTCAGGGAAGGGTTTGGCCGGAGAAGATGAACGGAACACTGTTCCGGTCATCTGAAAGTCATTAGGGTTAATTAATTAGGGTTTAGTCTTAATTACGTGAATTTGAATCTTGGCCGTCCAGATGCGCGCCAAGTCCACTCCCACGCGTGTGAGTTTGATTGCTGGCCATTGATTGTGTTGACTTTTCCTTTTTTCAGTTTAATTTCATTTTATTTGCATTTAAATTCATTTGTTTTCTTCATTTAATTAAAAATAGCAAAACATTTTTAAAAATTCTGAAATTTTTTATGCAAGCTTTTATTAATTTTCAGAAACCAAAAACATTTTTATTTTTATTTTTTGCATTAAAAAATATTTTTAAATCATTTAAAAGATTATTTTTAATTAATTAATGAGAATTAATTAATTAAAAATACTTTTAGGTATTTAAAAATTACCAAAAAATTCATGAAACATTTAAAATCATTTAGAAACATTTTCCAACCTTCAAACCAAATTTCTTTTTTGATCTTGATGTCTTTTGACAAATTTTCATGGAATTAATTTCATTTTAAGGCATTGTTTTGATCCTAACTTTGAAAATTCATTTCTGCCTAGTCTTTAAGAGTTGGGCTTTGATTCTTTTTGCATTGCATTTTGTTTAGCATGTAGTTTATAGGATTAAATTGGCATGAATTGATCTTGCATTTTCAATTTGTTTGACATTTTTCTTGACAAGGTACTTTAAAACCCTAGCAACCTTAGGAAATTCATAACTTTCACTAGGTTAAGAATTGGATCCCCTCCTTTGGGAAGTGAGTTTGTATACGTTTAGGGTTCCCTTGGGTGCATTTTCAATTTTTTATCTAGATGTTTGCTTCTGGTTTTGGTTTTTGTTTTGTGCATTGATCATAAACCCTAATTTGGGCTTCCTTTTGCATTCATCTTGCATTTGCTTACATACCATGACTTGCCATGACATTTTATGCATTCATTTGATCCATGACATATCTTAAGACATATTAGGATCATGTTTGATCATTGTATCATCCATTTGCCATGTTGTATGTCATTTGCATTTCATAACTTTTCATGTATGTTCATGTTTCTAAGCATGCTTCATTTGCATCCATATGTTTGTATGATCATCCCCATGCCTTGTTTCATGTTTGCATCATCTCATAGCATCATTATCATCACACACATGCTTCTGGTTTTGGTTTGCATCATCACATTGCATTCCATTTGCATTGCATTTCATTCCTTTTACTAACTTTTCAGGTGGTAAGTCACTTTGAGAAGTGAATTTGCCTTCACTTCTCACAATTTCTTTTCATCTCTCTTATGCATCATTGCTGCATTTTATCTTGTGTTTGAGATTGAGCTTGCTCTTTCTTCTTCTTCTCACTTTCTTCCTCCAAGTGACTTGCCTTCTTAAATGAAGCAAGTTACTTTGCTTCCATTGCTCCTTTCATCTGCTTCTTGGTGGTTCCTCTGAAGATCTTTCTTGTAAACCTCACAAACCTTAGGAACAACCAAGCATGACAATAATTAGGGTTTTGATTAGTCCCCCCATTTAGATTTTACCTTTGTGTCTCATTGAGTCTTCTCTTCTCACCTCATAATCAGGGACTAAACCCTAAAGGTTTTAAGGCTTTGTGATTAAGCTTATGCCTGCATCCTTCTATTAGGATGGAGTGTATAACTTTAATCCTAAGTGTTAAACCCTTAATGTGTTTAAATTCTTTAATCAATTCATCTAATAATCATCAAGACATCAAGCTTGTAACTTGGGCCTTGCATTAGGGTTCCAATTCTTCCTTAATTGGTTAAGAAGGACTAACCCTAGTGTTAATGGACAAGTCCCCCTCAAGTTGTCTTACAAACCCTAAAAATCACTTCTCCATCATACCATTAACTAAAATCCACTTAATAAAGGCTTTGTTTTGTCATGAGTTTAATCCCTAATCATGGATTAAGTTGAGGAGTTTTCCTCAGCTTAAACATTCTCATCTATTATCCTTATATTAGGATGGTGTAATGAGTCTGTTTAATCCCTGATTATGGCTTAATCTCATTACTTAACACTAAACAAAAACAACAAAAACATCTAAATAATAACAAGTAGGTTAATGACCTTAATCCTACTTCAGGGTGATTAAGTGTGAGAAGCTGACTTCACACTTAAGGTATTCTCATTACCCCTAATCAGAGGGAAGATGTGATGAGTTTACTAACCCATTGGTTTAGGCTTAAGCTCATTAACTTATGACACATTTCCAAAAAGCAATAAAAGACTGAAAACTCAAAAACAAACAATAATCGTCTCCTCCGGGATTCTTTTCTCACCTCATACACTCACAAACGAGAACTTGCTTCTTCCGTCTAATGCAAGACAGATTGCACCTGAGCCAGACAGGTCATACACTTGAGCATAGACAAGCAAGCAGTTCACAGTCAATTCATCTTTCAGTCTCTTTGGGTCGAACTACGGTGTTCTGACTTCCTCATTGCACGAGAGGATACGTAGGCATAACTTAACAGTTATCGAACAAAAGTCTCTGTATATTCCCCCTCTTTCCAGTCTTATTCTTCTAACCTCATGACCTTGAGCATTTCACTCTCTCCTTACACTGACACTTCTCTTATACACTTCGCATTCTTTTTACACTGACACCTGTACATCCTTTTCCAGTTTTGATACACAAATTGCACTGACACTACCCCCTTAAAACGCAAATCTTTCAAGCGTGGATCCCGTCGAGTACGACGTACAATCTGGGTGCTAATACCTTCCCAGGTTGTAACCAACCCCCTTTCTCAGTCTCTCTGGTTCGTAACCGTCTTATCCAAATCTTTCTTAGGTTTATGCAGCATTACCTTTCCTTCGGGATAAAAATGCCTAGCAGGCGACTCTTTTCTTTTTCATCCTTTCGTCGACCGTTCGCGTCTGTACCTTATTTGAGCCTAGTCTCATCTTTTGGGAGCGACAGCTTGGCGACTCTGCTGGGGATGCTTATACTGTAACCAGGGCTTCTGGTTCTTTTTGTGGGTTCCTCCTAGCGCTTGTTTGATTTGTGTTTACTGGGGTGTTATGTGCTATCTGTGTTTGTATATTTGTTTTGTTTATTGCTTTATGTACAGTTGTTTTATTGCTTTCTTTACAGTTTTATATACATCATACTGTCATACTGTTCTGGCTAGATCTGGTTTTGTTGCTTTGGTGGGTGGGGTTCTATTGAGAGTTAAGGTCCTATACCTGGGACCTGAGTGACACCTAGGCTAGAGTGGTTCATGTTCTTTCCCATTCCATTTCGGTCTGGTGCGGGAATATGAAACACGGTTCAGATATGGGTTTCTTCTTGAGAACTCTGTGCTACAGATCTCCTGTAGTGCTAGGGCTATCTGGGAAGCCTGCTAAGTCTGGATGACCTTTATTATTGACCTTCAGAAACTGAGGTGAATTAGAGGAGGATCTTTTATGGTTATTGCAAACACTGTACCTCCGGGTTAGAAGTGTTTACACTTCTCCTAACTGATCCAAGTCTGAGGATCCTTGTTTTAGAACACCACCTGTGAGGGGGGTTGGGCTGTTTACAGGTTTGCAGGTACCCTTGACCTCAGCATACCCTGTTAATTTGTTTTGATTAAGAGTACCCCATTTTGGGACAGTTCTTGTGATTTTAACCCAGGACATGTGACTCTTTATTTGAGTCCCCCACCTTGGTTACTGGATTTATGGACCTCCATCTGGATTTCTTGAGCATACATGGACTTGTATCAAAGCAGTTAATCAGATCCAGCTTGATCACAAACCCTTGCATATCATTTGCATACATCATCATTGCATCATTTAACATTTGCTTATTTGTTTTTTCAGGGTATCCACATCATACATGTTGGCTTGGTTTTGACCCCTTTATTTGATCAGACCCCTGTTCACCAGCTACCTGCTTCAGTCACCTGCATCACCAGCACTAGCTTAGCAGTAGCCCATCTTCTAGTATCAGTCATGGCACCTAAGAAGAGCAATATCTCTTACCATTTCTTTGAGCCTGAGCTGACTGGCATCAAGAAGATCCAGGCCCTTATTACTCCAGACCATATACCACTATTTAGAGAACATTATGGAGGCATCCTTGATGTGGTTATGGATTTGGACCCTTCCCAGAGGAGCTTGATTCACACTTGTCTACAGTTCTATGATCCCCCTCTAAGGTGTTTCACCTTCCAGAATTTTCAGTTGGGACCCTTGTTGGAAGAGTATTCATCACTGGTTGGAGTACCTATTAGGGGTGGTATCCCCTTCAACCCAGAAATGGTTTTTCCCAGCAATGAAGAAGTAGCTAAGGCACTGTATCTGGAACCTTTTCTGATTGAGCAGAACATGACAACCAAGGCAGGAATCTCTGGTCTACACTTGGATTTCTTGACCTCTCAGGCTATCCTAAAGGCCTCCTTGGGAGAGTGGAAGGCAGTCTGTGCTTTGTTAGCCCTCAGCATATATGGGGTTATACTTTTTGTAGATGAGCCTAAGTTTATTAGCAAGAATGCCATTCACCTTTTCATTCTGAGGAACCCAGTGCCCACCTTACTGGGAGATTTCTACTACTCTATTCATCAAAGGAATGAAAAGCAGAGAGGAAGATTGGTGAGATGTTGTGCTCCCCTGTTCCATACCTGGCTGCTCAAACACTTGCCCAAGACTGATGCATTCTTGAATCCTCACCAACAGAATAATTGGGCTAGAAGACTCATTGCTTTGACCTCAGCTGACATCAGGTGGTGCACTCAGAGCACCAAAGGCAGGGACATCATTACTAGTTGTGGGCAGTTTCCCAATGTACCCCTGATAGGAGTGAAGGGTTGCATCAACTACAACCCTTTGCTATTCAAAAGAAAATTGGGCTATGCATTGGTCCACCCTCCTAGAGCACAAGACTCGGCTGAAACCCTTTATTGTGAGGTTAAGCCTAATCTAGCTGTTGTCAGGCAGGCATCCTGGGCTTGGGACAATTTCCAGACCAAAGGGATGGCCATTCTTAGGAGATGCAACAATGTGGCCTCAACTCAGTACTATGAGTGGTCTCATGCCAGAGCACAAATTTCTGGGATGCCCTTTACCATTGAGGATGCACCGGGACCATCCACAGCACCACCTCCAGCCATTGTCAGCCTGGAAGAGTTTGAGAAACTGAAAGAGAGGAATGAGAATCTGACTCAGGCTCTACAGAAGACCCTCTAGGAGAGGAGTGATGGTCGTCTGGACATCGAAAGGTTGGAAAAGCTTAAAGTGGAGCATCTAGCCAGGATTGAGAAGTCAGAGGACTACATCAAGAAGTCAAGGGCAGGAGAGCAGATTCTGAAGAATGCCTGTAAGGAGGCTCAGTTTCAGAAGGCCAGGACTGATCTTTATCTGAAAGAAAGTCAAGCTAGGTGGGTCAGAATCACTGAAGCTCGCACTCAGGAAGATAAGAGAACTCATGACAAGATTGAGCAGTTGGAGGCTAATGCAAAGGAGCAACAGGAAGCCCTGCTAGCAGCCCAGAAGGAGATCTCAGAGTTGAAGATCAGGGCTGGTGTGAAGAGGTCAAAAGACCAGAGCAGACACAAGAAGCTAACTGCAGCTATTGCCACCAGGAATCTTCTCATCAGGAACCTCACAGAGCGTCCGGCTGATCCGGTAACTGAAGCACTTCTAAAGGAAGTTCAGGAGGATGAGTTTAGTCTTGGTGTCTGACTTTTGCTTGTTGTTGCTTTCATTTCATGTACTTTTCTTTTTTTGTGTTGTATTTTGACCCCTCAGGGGCATGTTTTGTAAAAAACAAACTATGTATCATTCACTTTTTGTAATATATCCATTAGTTTGTTTCATTTGAATCTCTCTCTCAAAGCAACATCAAAAGCATCTTCCTCAAGGGTCTGGAAAGGTCAAAACCAAATGCCAAGCCGGATACCTTGGAAACAAATAAGCATACTGCATTGCATACTAACTTTTTGTTTTGTTTTGTAGGTTTTGTTTTGTTTTTGTTACTAACTCTGTTGTGATTCAGGAACTATTGCTTGACGTCGGGTGTTCCCACTCAACCGTTCGCACAGATATCCTACCCGCAACAACCTTCCGGGTATACAGATGGACCAGGTACAACAGGACCTTACAGAGGTCAGGGCTCAAATGGCCAATGAGAGACTGGAAATGAGAAATCAGATGACCCAGTTTATGGAGGTGATGAATGGATTGGCACATAGCCAAGAAAGATTAAGAGCATTGGTAGAGAGGCAGACTCAGGAAGACCCCCATCTAGGGACTGGTGGAACGAGCAACAATGAGAGGGTCCAGCCTCATGTCAACCCACTTGTGTATGGGCCCCATCTTCACCCAGAGATCAACATCCCTGCTAATGTACAAGGGAATGATACTACAGGTAGGGTACTACAAGAAGACCCCCAAGAAGATCAATTCACTGTGATGGGAGCTGGGGATGAAGCCTATGACAGAAGGCTAGATGAAATTGCTGAGAAATTAAGATCCCTGGAGTCTCAAAACTCCTTTGGTTTTGATGTCATGGACATGGGCTTAGTGGATGGGGTAAGGATTCCCCACAAGTTTAAACCTCCGTGCTTTGAGAAGTACAACGGAACCTCCTGTCCACGAACCCATTTGCAATCCTTTCTGGGGAGGCTGAAGGCATACACCATGGATGAAAAACTGTGGATGTTTTATTTCGAAGACAGTTTAACAGGAGCTTCAAGAGAGTGGTACTCTCATTTGACCAGAGCAACCATCAGATGCTGGAAGGACCTGGCTGAGGCCTTCATTAGACAATACCAGTACAACTTGGATATGGCTCCCAACAGGACCCTCCTGATGGGAATGTCTCAATCGTCCAGAGAAAGCTTCCGGGAGTACGCCCAGAGGTGGAGACAGCTTGCTGCTGCTGTCCATCCACCCATGTCGGAAAGGGAGATGGCCGACATGTTTATGAACACCCTCCAAGGGACATACATTGACAGGCTAACTGCCTTTTCTTCCACCAGCTTCGCTGATGTAGTTATAGCTAGAGAAAGAATTGAGAGCCTATTAAAGATGGGCAAAATTTCTGACAACGGTGCAAGCTCGTCCAACAACCCAAGAAAGCCTTTTGTGGGCCCAAGAAGAACTGGTGAGACTAATGCTATCCATACCAACAGGGGCAGACCCCAGTATGTTCATAGGTCAGTGGCAGCTGTCACCATTCCCGCTCCAATTCATCAACAACCATCCTACCAACCACAGCAACAACCCCACTACCAGCAACAAGCTCAATATCCACCTCAGAGAAATTATAACAACAACAACACCAGCAACAACAATCAGCAAAGACCTTTTCAACAGAGACCATCTCAGGCCAATAGGGTGATTGATCTGATCCATATGCCTTATGCCGCATTGTTGCCACAACTCCTGAAACTCAACCTGGTTGAGCTAAGGACATTGGCACCTCCAGATCCTGCCAGTCTGCCCAGAAATTATGACGCCAGCGCCAGATGTGCTTTTCACTCCAACGCACCTGGCCACAGTACAGAGAAGTGCAGAGCTTTGCACATGAAAGTGCAAGATCTAGTGGATTCCAAAGCTCTAAACTTTGCACCCCCGCCAAATGTCAGCAAAAACCCTATGCCCAACCATGGAGGACCCAGAATCAATGCTATTGAGGAAGATAAGTCGTCTTACTTGATAACCAGTGTAGGGCAGATTCGGACACCCCTGGTAGAGATTAAAGCTCAACTCCTGGAATGCCAGATATTCCCCGGGTGTGAGCTCGGGTGCGGTTATTGCAACATTTCGGTAAATGGGTGTGATAACTTGAGAAGTGGCATAGATGGTCTCATCCAGAGTGGCCTACTTCAAATCACAACATCAACACCTCCAAATCCAGCAATCTCCTTAACAACAATTCCCGAGTCTTCTACAACTGCAACAACAACTGTTACAAACAACTCTTCAATCTCATCAACAAATGCTTCATCTGTTACTTCAACGGACCAAATATCAACAACCATCTCTTCTACAACTTCAACATCCATCCAGTCAACAATGTCTCCTACAACATCAACAGCAATTAATGAGAGTGTCTCAACGGTTACAATATATTATGATCCTGCAAATGATTCTGCCTACAACTCACAAAATGCCACTCCTATCAGAGCACCGGTTACAATATACTATGATCCACATACTATCATGGTCCCTTCTGCAGCTGCTATCAGTCCAGTCACTATCACAGTGCCTGGGCCAGTTCCTTACGAAAGCAATAATGCCATCCCTTGGCATTACGGCTCCGATCTATACTGCGAAGGGCAGAAAATCACTCTAGAATCATCAACTTCTTCACCACAAATAGACAATGTGGGGGGAGGCGGAGGCTTCACTCGAAGCGGACGTCTCTTTGCCCTGCAAATTCCAAGACCCATTGCTGAAGCAGAAGCTGCTGCCAAAGCAAAAGGGAAGAGCATGGTGCAAGAAGAACAAGTTGCTAAAGAAGCTTTAAAGACCCCTTTTGACCAAGAGGTTGATGAATTCATGAGAATCATCAAGAAAAGTGATTACAAGATAGTGGACCAGCTTCACCAGACACCTTCCAAAATCTCCATCTTATCATTGCTAATGTGCTCTGAGGCTCATCGGAACGCACTATTAAAAGTCTTGCACGCAGCTTATGTGCCAGAGGAGATTACCGTCAATCAGTTAGAGGCTGTGGTTGGAAATGTCAACGCTAGTCATGGACTAGGATTCACCAACACTGATTTGACAACGGAAGGTCGCAATCACAACAAGGCTTTGCACATCACCTTAGAGTGTAAGGGTGCAGTTCTTTCTCATGTATTGGTGGACACAAGGTCATCCCTCAATGTCCTACCTAAGAAAGCCCTTGTGAAGCTGGAGTATGAGGGATTGGCATTACGCCCCAGCAACTTGGTAGTGAGAGCCTTTGACGGTTCTAAGAGATCAGTTCTGGGAGAAATTGAGTTACCTATAATGATTGGCCCACAGACTTTCAAAACGACCTTCTTTGTGATGGATATACAGCCTGCCTACAGCTGTCTATTGGGTAGACCATGGATACACGCTGCTGGCGCCGTGACATCAACCCTTCACCAGAAGTTAAAATTCGAGTGGGAGGGCCAAGTCGTTACTATTTGTGGATAGGAAGATATCTTTGTTAGCCATCTGGCTACATACAAATACATTGAGATGGATGGGGAGATCCACGAAACTATGAGTCAAGGGTTTGAGGCCTTGAACATAAATGAAGCATCCGCTGTACCTGGAACCTCAATGACATCTTATCAACAAGCTCGGAAGGTTGTTGAAGAAGGGACTGCCCAAGGGTGGGGCAAGTTGCTGCCCGTAGAGAAGAAGGAGGACAAATTTGGGTTGGGTTACAAACCAACTCAACAAGATCAAGCAGAGGCTGCTAAGAAGCCCAATTTTGTCAGTGGGGGGATGCTCACCCCAGATGCCGTGAACAACTTGGAAGACGAGGATGAAAGAGACCGCAACCTGGAGAGCTGGATACGTCCAAGGATCCCGGGGAGCCGTATCTCAAACTGGTCTTCCCAGGAAATTATAAGGGTTACTCCTGCAGAGTAATTATTATTTCCTGTATATTTTAAGCATGCATCAAGTCTTGCATCTTGCCCAAGATGACAAGACTCATTTTGTAATCGGGCCATCTGTAATTTTGTGCAAATAGATCAATCAATGAATATCGGATGTCTTTTGCAAATGAGTCTTTTTCTTTTCTGCTCACTGTTTTTCATTTTTCTTTTTGTACAAAAATAAAAATGGCAATGTTTTCAAAATGATAACTTCATTTCACTTTTTCAAAACAAGATTAAAATCAATCACTAAAAGGAACAATCTAAACCCTTGCAGAGAGTGCCTTGCAGACCGCACCGACAACAGCACAGCTATGACCTCGTATGACTTTGACAATCCAATCAAACAAGCTGATGAAGGGGTTGAAAAAGATTATGAGCTTCCTGAAGAGCTAGCCAGGCTGTTAAGGCAAGAGGAGAAGGTTATCACTCCTCATCAGGAGGAGGTCGAAACGATTAATCTTGGTACGGATGAAGATGTGAAAGAGGTTAAGATCGGGGCCTGCTTACAAGATTCAGTGAAGAGACAACTGATTGACCTGCTTCAGGAATATGTGGATGTGTTTGCTTGGTCTTATCAAGATATGCCAGGGTTGGACACCGACATTGTTATGCACAAGCTGCCTTTAAGAGAAGACTTCCCGCCGGTTAAACAGAAACTGCGTCGTACTCGCCCAGACATGGCAATGAAAATCAAAGAAGAGGTACAAAAGCAGTGGGACACCGGGTTCCTTGCTGTAACTAGCTATCCACCGTGGGTCGCTAATATAGTGCCTGTACCTAAGAAGGACGACAAAGTAAGAATGTGTGTTGACTACCGAGATCTGAACAGAGCAAGTCCGAAAGATGATTTCCCTTTACCTCACATTGATGTATTGGTGGATAATACAGCTCAGTTCTCGGTATTCTCCTTCATGGACGGATTTTCAGGATACAATCAGATCAAGATGTCGCCTGAAGACATGGAGAAGACAAATTTCATCACACCCTGGGGCATGTTCTGTTACAAGGTGATGCCATTCGGACTGAAGAATGCTGGTGCAACCTATCAACGGGCTATGGTAACGTTATTCCACGACATGATCCACAAAGAAATCGAGTGTTATGTGGATGACATGATTGCCAAGTCCCTCACAGAAGAAGACCACCTGGTAAATCTGCTGAAACTATTCAAGCGTCTGAGGAAGTACCAACTGAAGTTGAACCCCAACAAATGCACATTCGGGGTGCGATCTGGTAAGCTGCTGGGATTTATCGTAAGTGAAAAAGGGATTGAAGTTGACCCAGATAAAGTCAAAGCCATTCAAGAAATGCCTGCACCGAAAACTGAGAAAGAGGTTCGAGGTTTTCTAGGTAGATTGAACTACATTTCAAGGTTCATATCTCACCTTACAGCAACTTGTGAACCTTTGTTCAAGCTATTGAGAAAGGAACAGACAGTCAGGTGGAACGAAGACTGCCAGAGGGCTTTTGACAAAATCAAGGAATACTTGCAAGAGCCTCCAATCCTTATGCCTCCAGTTGAATGAAGACCTCTGATAATGTACTTGACAGTATTAGAAGAGTCGATGGGGTGTGTGCTGGGCCAGCATGACGAGTCTGTTCGAAAAGAGTATGCAATTTACTACCTACGCAAAAAGTTTACCGACTGTGAACAACGTTATTCACTGCTCGAGAAAACTTGTTGTGCTTTAGTGTGGGCTGCTCGCCGACTGAGGCAGTATATGTTGACCCACACTACTTTATTGATATCAAAGATGGACCCAGTTAAGTACATTTTTGAGAAGCCAGCTCTTACCGGACGGGTTTCAAGATGGCAGATGATCCTCACAGAATATGACATCCAGTACACATCTCAGAAAGCCATCAAGGGCAGTGTATTGTCTGACTATCTAGTTGAGCAACCCATTGATGATTACCATCCTATGAGATTTGACTTCCCTGATGAAGACATCATGTTCATAAAAGCAAAAGATCATGAAGAGCCTGTTCACACTGAAGGGCCTGACCCAGAAGAAGAATGGACTATGATGTTTGATGGGGCTGTTAACATGAATGGTCGTGGTGTTGGTGCAGTACTCATTACACCTAAAGGAGTTCACATGTCTTTCTCGGCAAAACTCACCTTTAACTGCACTAACAACGAAGCTGAATACGAAGCTTGCATTATGGGTCTTGAGGAAGCCATTGACCTCAGGATCAAGACATTGACTGTATTCGGAGATTCAGCTCTGGTAGTTAATCAAACCAATGGCAAATGGTACACACACCAGGATCATCTGATACCTTACAGGGATTATACAAGGAGGTTATTGACTTTCTTCACAACAGTCAAGCTTGAGTATATCCCCCGGGACGAGAATCAGTTTGCAGATGCTCTGGCTACCATTTCATCCATGATCAAAGTTCAAGCTGCCAATTTTATACCTCAAATTTCAGTGTCCAGACTTGACAGATCAGCATATGTGTTCGCAGCAGATGTTGTCAAAAATGATAAGCCTTGGTTCCATGACATTAAGTGCTTCTTGGAGGATCAAACATACCCACCTGGGGCATCTTCCAATGATAAGAAGACTTTGAGAAGGCTTGCTGGTAGTTTCTTTCTGAACACTGATGGTTCCTTGTACAAGAGAAACTTTGATATGGTACTCCTCAAATGCGTTGACAGAACAGAAGCAGACTTGTTAATGCATGAAGTGCACGAAGGATCCTTTGGTACCCATGCTGAAGGACATGCGATGGCCAAGAAATTGCTAAGATCAGGATATTACTGGATCACCATGGATGCCGACTGTTGTGCCTACGCTAGAAAATGCCATAAATGCCAGATTTATGCGGATAAGGTGCATGTGCCTCCCAATCCTTTGAATGTGATGTCTTCACCCTGGCCCTTTGCTATGTGGGGCATTGATATGATTGGCAAGATTGAACCGACTGCTTCAAATGGCCACAGATTCATCCTGGTTGCCATTGACTATTTCACCAAGTGGGTCGAAGCAGCATCCTATGCAAATGTTACAAGGCAAGTGGTAGCCTGATTTCTAAAGAGAGACATCATCTGTCGGTATGGAGTGCCCGAGCGAATCATTACTGATAATGGTTCCAACTTGAACAATAAAATGATGGCAGAACTATGTCGGGACTTCAAGATTCAACACCACAATTCTTCTCCTTACAGGCCAAAGATGAACGACGCTGTTGAGGCAGCTAACAAGAATATCAAGAAGATTGTGCAGAAGATGGTAGTCACTTTTAAAGACTGGCATGAGATACTACCGTTTGCCTTACATGGGTATCGCACGTCAATCAGAACATCCACTGGGGCAACACCGTATCAGCTTGTGTATGGTATGGAGGCAGTCCTACCTGTTGAAGTTGAATTACCCTCCTTACGGGTACTGATGGATGTTAAGCTGAACGAAGCAGAATGGGTCCGATCCCGATACGAACAACTAAGTCTGATCGAAGAGAAAAGATTGGCTGCAATCTGTCATGGGCAATTGTATCAGAAAAGAATGAAGAGAGCCTTCGATCAGAAAGTCAGGCACCGAGAGTACCAAGTAGGAGATCTTGTGCTGAAGAGAATTCTCCCTCCTCATACAGACCACAGGGGCAAGTGGACTCCAAACTATGAAGGACCATTCGTAGTAAAGAAAGTTTTCTCCGGTGGAGCACTCATGCTCAGTACTATGGATGGTGAAGACTTCCCGTCCCCTGTGAATTCAGATGCAGTTAAAAAATACTTCGCATAAAATGACCCGCTGGACATAAAAAACAGAATGTAAGTCCAGGCAAAAAATAGGGCATCCCGGCGAGTCAAAAACAGAATAAAAGACTCTGGCAAAAATAAGGGAAAATAAACAAAAAATGTACACCCGCTGAGTTGAAAAGCCTCATTGGACAACCCAGGCAAAAATGGGTATCCCGATGGATTGAAAACCCGAAAGGACGGTCCATGCAAAATAAGGGAATAAGCGAACAACTGCATTCTGAATTCGTCTGTATCACCTACAACTTGGTAAACCTCGAAAGGATCAAGCTTCTATCAGAATCAGCCTTCTTCAGAAAGCAAGACGAGAAGAACGTCAAATGTCATACGAGTCACAGCAAAGGGAAGCTCCTTGAAGCGTCATCAACATTGCCAGCATTTTGTTTCTCAATTTGTAACAATCTCCTCATTTTAGAAGATATGTTTCTTTGACTGTATCTTGCCAATTCAGGGCACGTGAATTAATAAAATCAGATTTTCAGTCATGTCTTATCTCGAACACTTTATTTTCATTTGCAAAATGTCCGATGTCTTTAAAGATACTGATTGCATAAACACAGATGTTTCTTTTCTAAAGAATGCGTGCTTGCAGGAAATATATTTACTCCCGGGAGTGTCTGAACTCTCATGATGGGATCCAGTAAAGGAAACCTCGGGATTACTTGTGCGTCCCTCTGTCTTTGCAGGATTGCAAGTATTCAAAAGTGCAACATGGGGCATGTAAGCTTCATCCCAGCAAGCTGGCAAATCAACACTCACTCAGTCTTAGCACCCAAAGTGTTTTTCTCCCCAGCTGAGTTGCCACTTGCTATTTTCTCCCCAGCCGAGGTGCCAATCATTCCTCCTTCTTAGCCAAGTACAAAAGCCAGGGGACCATCTCCCCACAGAGTTTCAGCCTCTAGCTAGAAGAGCAACGCATGAAGGAATCACAGCAGAGTGACGAAAGCTTCTACAAACCCCAGCTAGGTCCTTCATTACCAAGAATGGGTCTATCAGTGACCTATTCCCCCAAGCAGATACATCTTGTCAGATCTACCAATGATCTCATCCCCAGCTGGGATGTCCACTTCAAACAGATCGACCAGAAATCTTCACTGCAACGGGATCCGAGTCCCGGATTGGTATCCTTGCATAACCATAGCATTCGCATCATATTCACCCCCACGAAGCGTAGCATTCCGTCCAACACGGAGCATTACGGCAAAAATCAAACATATTGCATAATCATAAGCCATGTTCTGAATCAAGCACTTGTGAATAATGACAACCCGTCAAAAATATACGGAATGCCCCAGATTCCCCAACGGAGAGCTAAAGCTAAAACAGTTGCCTTGCATTCACAAACATCAGTATATACTCCTTGTGGCGCCCGTCCGTGTCATATCCCCAGTAGGAGACCAAAGCGTCCTCTTTGCCCTCACAGATGCTTATATGTATACAACTTTCTTGACACTCGTCCGTGTCACTTTCTCCAGCACAGTAACATAAACACTTTGTATATCAGATATTTGTTTATACTATACTTCTCTCCTTTTGACACTCGTCCGTGTCACTCTCCCCAGCAGGTTAAATACCCGTCTATACACTACTCATACTTATTACTCATATTTCGCTTATACAGATACTCGTCTATATCTTGCATACACCACTTATATCATCTCAGATTCGACACTAGTCCATGTTCTTTGTTAACCAGTTGGTACTCGTCCGTACCATCATCTCAGAATATGCGTCAAGCGTTTGTTTCTACTTGATACTCTTCCGTACCATAGTCTTAAGGATGCTCGTCCGCATCTTTAATCCATACACTGTGTCAAACACTTTTGTCTTCTTGAATATAGACACTCGTCTGTGTATACTATTCCCCGGAGGAGTCCCCTCAGATTCAACACTCGTCCGTGTTCCTTGTTAACCAGTTGATACTCGTCCGTATCATCATCTCCGAACACGTGTCAGTATTTGCTTCTACCCGATACTCGTCCGTATCGTAGTCTTAAGGATGCTCGTCCGCATCTTTAAATCTATACACAAACATCCAAACACTTATACCTTTTTTTCTTGGATATAAACACTCGTCCGTGTTTACTATTCCCCAGCGGATCGCCAGCAAAGCAAAATTTCTTTTCTATCTGACATTCGTCCTGTGTCATGATAAATCCTGAGAGCAGCCGTACCCTGCTAGGTGATCGTCCTTCACCTTTTGATGATCGTCCTTCATCATTTTATCTGATGGTCGTCCCCATCGTTGATCTTTATCTGACATTCGTCCTATGTCATGATAAACCTCGAGAGCAGCCGTCCCCTGCTAGGTGATCGTCCTTCACCTCTTGATGATCGTCCTTCATCATGCTCATCCGATGGCCGTCCCCATCGTTGACCTTTTATCCGGCATTCGTCCTATGTCGCGATATTTTCGGCAGCCGTACCCTGCCAGGTGATCGTCCTTCACCTTTGATGACCGTCCCTCATCATTATTTCATTTATTCTTTAACCCGATGGTCGTCCCCGTCGTGGTCCCTTTTCCTTTTCCTGATGATCGTCCTTCATCAGTTTAGCCCGATGGCCGTCCCCATCGTTGTTTACATTACTTTATGAACCTGATGGCCGTCCCCATCATTTGTTCATTAATCCCCCGAGAGTCGTATAGCTTCACTTGATGGTCGTCCCCATCATAATCCCTTTTATCCCCAGCATGTCGGCCGTCCCCGCCATTGCTTTATCTCCCGCACTTTTCCCAGCATGTCAGCCGTCCCCGTCATTGCTCATTCCCCAGCAGTCGTCCTCCGTTGCCCACACTTTATAATATACTTTATTTTCCTTTACAATCTATATCCCTTTTCTTCTTCATTCTATGAGTGCAAATTTTGAATTGTATTTGGTATTCAACCACAAGTTATCTTGTTTGCCTGTTAAGCCGTTGCTTACATCCTGCACAGCTAACTCATGTTTGAATAGGGGCAGCTGTAAACACCCCAAATTTGCCCTCACCCATTCACACCATGGCTTGTGATCTTCTCATATGCATAAACTCAATCATAGCATCTCATATCACATTTTTGACACATTGCATTGGTTCAAAGTCATCTGCATCTAGGGTTTGTGATCTGAGCAATCCAAGAGCTTCTTGAGCCATTCCAAAGGTTTTCAATCACTTCAAAGGGGTCCATGTATGTTCAATCATCATATTATATCCTCTCAAAGTCAAGAATGTCAAAGAATCACAAGAACTGAAAATGGCATGGAAGCAGAGCCAGGTTTGACTGCACAGATGACCTAGAATTAGGGTTTTGGTTTCAAAGGCCATAAATCCAAATTTTTTGGTCATTCTTGTTTCTATTGGTCTCTATATGGTATAGGGAGCATGCATATCAATTTTCATGAAGAAATTCAATGGGGAAGTCATCTGATCAAGGGTTGACTTTTAAGCAAGTCAGTGCAAAATTAGGGCATCTGAGGCCCCCAATGACCCAACCAAAGGGTGTTCTTCATCATTTTGATTGTGTATGATCGTTATTTGATCATAGAATATGTTGGAAGTTCACAAAATTGAAGAATCTCAAGTCATTTGCAAAGTTGACTTTTTGGGAAAGTTGACTTTTAATGAAATTGCCATTTCGGGAAACTTTTTCAACCCTTGCTTTTTGATTCAAAAATACTTCAAATGGAAAAACTTTGGTCATGAAAGTTGTAGAATGGATAATTCCCTTTTCAAAAAGTACAAGAACATGACCTAATTCATTTTGGATCAAAAGTTATGGCTTGTCAAAGTTGGCTAAAATCACAAAATTTGAAGTTTTCTACCAAAGAGACATTTTGCAAAATGGTTTGATCAAGTGTTCTAAAGGCCTCAAATGTGTATCATTTCTTCACAACATGATCATATGACATCTAAAAATCATAATGGGCCAAGGGATCACTCATTTTCATGACTTATGGAGCAAGAATTTTCAAAGGAAACAAAAGTGAAGCAAGTTGCAAAAAACTCACTCAAGTATGAATCCACTTGCTTGCTGACTTCACAAACAATCCTAGGGCTCTCCACACATCTTGCTGTGCAGGACACCCCATTTGTCCTTGGCTAGCTAGTAGCCCATGCCTCTCTTACACCAATTTGACATTTTGGCAACTTGAGCCATACCAATCACAACAGCACACATCAACTCATCTGACCAATCCCATTTGTTTATACAAACAAAAAGCAAGACATTTCACATGACACACAAGCCTGAAATCACCAAGAACACAGCCCTCTCATTTTCACCCCATTTTGCAAAAGCTTTCGAAACACTCTCCACAAGCTGCAAACACATAAACCAACTTCACAAATCAACTCAGCATACTTCACTGGTCACAAACCACCCATCACCATAGCCTGAAACTCCCAGAAACCAAGATACGATTTCTCTCCCCCTTTGAGCAGAACTTCAGCTATCTTTCAAACCAACCATTGTAAACTTCAAACAAGCATTGAAAGCTTCTCAGGAGGTCCATTGGAGGTGATTGGAAGCAAGAAACCAGCCAGAAAGTGCCAGAAATCAAAGCTTCGATTCAGGTAGCCATGGAATTTCATTTTTCCAGAACCTTTATTTCTTGTTTCTAAATGATAAAGCATGCTTCCCTGAGTTCACTGAGCCTTTTACTTTTGAAAAAGATTGAGAAATGAGGTTGTATTGTGTTTCTGAAATTTTGGCAGTTTTTGATGTTTGATTCGTATCTTGATTTTGAGTTGAAATAAATGAAATTTGTTGCTGGATTATGTTTTGTTGTTGGTCATTGATTGTTTCTGGAGCTTTTGGTGAAGTTTCATGGCGTTTTGAGGGATTCAGGGAAGGGGTTGGCCGGAGAAGATGAACGGAACACTGTTCCGGTCATCTGAAAGTCATTAGGGTTAATTAATTAGGGTTTAGTCTTAATTGCGTGAATTTGAATCTTGGCCGTCCAGATGCGCGCCAAGTCCACTCCCGCGCGTGTGAGTTTGAATGCTGGCCATTGATTGTGTTGACTTTTCCTTTTTTCAGTTTAATTTCATTTTATTTGCATTTAAATTCATTTGTTTTCTTCATTTAATTAAAAATAGCAAAACATTTTTAAAAATTCTGAAAATTTGTATGCAAGCTTTTATTAATTTTCAGAAACCAAAAACATTTTTATTTTTATTTTTTTCATTAAAAAATATTTTTAAATCATTTAAAATATTATTTTTAATTAATTAATGAGAATTAATTAATTAAAAATACTTTTAGGTATTTAAAAATTACCAAAAAATTCATGAAACATTTAAAATCATTTAGAAACATTGTCCAACCTTCAAACCAAATTTCTTTTTTGATCTTGATGTCTTTTGACAAATTTTCATGGAATTAATTTCATTTTAAGGCATTGTTTTGATCCTAACTTTGAAAATTCATTTCTGCCTAGTCTTTAAGAGTTGGGCTTTGATTCTTTTTGCATTGCATTTTGTTTAGCATGTAGTTTATAGGATTAAATTGGCATGAATTGATCTTGCATTTTCAATTTTTTTGACATTTTTCTTGACAAGGTACTTTAAAACCCTAGCAACCTTAGGAAATTCATAACTTTCACTAGGTTAAGAATTGGATCCCCTCCTTTGGGAAGTGAGTTTGTATACGTTTAGGGTTCCCTTGGGTGCATTTTCAATTTTTTATCTTGATGTTTGCTTCTGGTTTTGGTTTTTGTTTTGTGCATTGATCATAAACCCTAATTTGGGCTTCCTTTTGCATTCATCTTGCATTTGCTTACATACCATGACTTGCCATGACATTTTATGCATTCATTTGATCCATGACATATCTTAAGACATATTAGGATCATGTTTGATCATTGCATCATCCATTTTCCATGTTGTATGTCATTTGCATTTCATAACTTTTCATGTATGTTCATGTTTCTAAGCATGCTTCATTTGCATCCATATGTTTGTATGATCATCCCCATGCCTTGTTTCATGTTTGCATCATCTCATAGCATCATTATCATCACACACATGCTTCTGGTTTTGGTTTGCATCATCACATTGCATTCCATTTGCATTGCATTTCATTCCTTTTACTAACTTTTCAGGTGGTAAGTCACTTTGAGAAGTGAATTTGCCTTCACTTCTCACAATTTATTTTCATCTCTCATATGCATCATTGCTGCATTTTATCTTGTGTTTGAGATTGAGCTTGCTCTTTCTTCTTCTTCTCACTTTCTTCCTCCAAGTGACTTGCCTTCTTAAATGAAGCAAGTTACTTTGCTTCCTTTGCTCCTTTCATCTGCTTCTTGGTGGTTCCTTTGAAGATCTTTCTTGTAAACCTCACAAACCTTAGGAACAAGCAAGCATGACAATAATTAGGGTTTTGATTAGTCCCCACATTTATATTTTACCTTTGTGTCTCATTGAGTCTTCTCTTCTCACCTCATAATCAGGGACTAAACCCTAAAGGTTTTAAGGCTTTGTGATTAAGCTTATGTCTGCATCCTTCTATTAGGATGGAGTGTATAACTTTAATCCTAAGTGTTAAACCCTTAATGTGTTTAAATCCTTTAATAAATTCATCTAATAATCATCAAGACATCAAGCTTGTAACTTGGGCCTTGCATTAGGGTTCCAATTCTTCCTTAATTGGTTAAGAAGGACTAACACTAGTGTTAATGGACAAGTCCCCCTCAAGTTGTCTTACAAACCCTAAAAATCACTTCTCCATCATACCATTAACTAAAATCCACTTAATAAAGGCTTTGTTTTGTCATGAGTTTAATCCCTAATCATGGATTAAGTTGAGGAGTTTTCCTCAGCTTAAACATTCTCATCTATTATCCTTATATTAGGATGGTGTAATGAGTCTGTTTAATCCCTGATTATGGCTTAATCTCATTACTTAACACTAAACAAAAACAACAAAAACATCTAAATAATCACAAGTAGGTTAATGAACTTAATCCTACTTCAGGGTGATTAAGTGTGAGAAGCTGACTTCACACTTAAGGTATTCTCATTACCCCTAATCAGAGGGAAGATGTGATGAGTTTACTAACCCATTGGTTTAGGCTTAAGCTCATTAACTTATGACACATTTCCAAAAAGCAATAAAAGACTGAAAACTCAAAAACAAACAATAATCGTCTCCTCCGGGATTCTTTTCTCACCTCATACACTCACAAACGAGAACTTGCTTCTTCTGTCTAATGCAAGACAGTTTGCACCTGAGCCAGACAGGTCATACACTTGAGCATAGACAAGCAAGCAGTTCACAGTCAATTCATCTTTCAGTCTCTTTGGGTCGAACTACGGTGTTCTGACTTCCTCATTGCACGAGAGGATACGTAGGCATAACTTAACAGTTATCAAACAAAAGTCTCTGTATATTCCCCCTCTTTCCAGTCTTATTCTTCTAACCTCATGACCTTGAGCATTTCACTCTCTCCTTACACTGACACTTCTCTTATACACTTCGCATTCTTTTTACACTGACACCTGTACATCCTTTTCCAGTTTTGATACACAAATTGCACTGACACTACCCCCTTAAAACGTAAATCTTTCAAGCGTGGATCCCGTCGAGTACGACGGACAATCTGGGTGCTAATACCTTCCCAGGTTGTAACCAACCCCCTTTCTCAGTCTCTCTGGTTCGCAACCGTCTTATCCAAATCTTTCTTAGGTTTATGCAGCATTACCTTTCCTTCGGGATAAAAATGCCTAGCTGGCGACTCTTTTCTTTTTCATCCTTTCGCCGACCGTTCGCGTCTGTACCTTATTTGAGCCTAGTCTCATCTTTTGGGAGCGACACCTTGTACAAGAGAAACTTTGATATGGTACTCCTCAGATGCATTGATAGGACAAAGGCAGACTTGTTGATGCACGAGGTGCACGAAGGATCCTTTGGTACCCATGCAGGAGGGCATGCAATGGCTAAAAAGTTGCTAAGATCAGGCTACTACTGGATCACAATGGATGCAGACTGTTGTGCTTATGCCAGAAAATGTCATAAATGCCAGATTTATGCGGATAAAGTGCATGTGCCTCCGAATCCTTTGAATGTGATGTCTTCACCCTGGCCCTTTGCTATGTGGGGCATTGATATGATTGGCAAGATTGAACCAACTGCTTCGAACGGCCACAGATTCATCCTGGTTGCCATCGACTATTTTACCAAATGGGTTGAAGCAGCTTCATATGCAAATGTTACAAGGCAAGTGGTAGCCCGATTTCTGAAGAGAGATATTATCTGTCGGTATGGAGTGCCTGAGCGAATCATTACTGATAATGGTGCCAACTTAAACAACAAAATGATGGCAGAACTGTGCCGGGACTTCCAGATCCAACACCACAATTCTTCTCCTTACAGGCCAAAAATGAACAGCGCTGTGGAAGCAGCTAACAAAAATATTAAGAAGATTGTGCAAAAGATGGTAGTCACATACAAAGACTGGCATGAAATGCTACCGTTTGCCTTGCATGGATACCGCACGTCAATCAGAACATCCACTGGGGCAACACCGTATCAGCTTGTTTATGGTATGGAGGCAGTCGTACCTGTTGAAGTTGAATTACCCTCCCCGCGGGTATTGATGATTGTTAAACTGAGTGAAGCAGAATGGGTCCGATCCCGATACGAACAACTGAGTCTGATTGAAGAAAAGAGATTAGCAACAATCTGTCATGGGCAGTTATATCAGAAGAGAATGAAGAAAGCCTTCGATTAGAAAGTCAGGCTCCGAGAGTACCAAGTAGGAGATCTTGTGCTGAAAAGACTCCTCCCTCCTCATACAGACCACAGGGGCAAGTGGACTCCGAATTATGATGGTCTGTTCATAGTAAAGAAAGTTTTCTCAGGTGGAGCTCTGATGCTCAGTACTATGGATGGAGAAGACTTCCTGTCCCCTGTGAATTCAGATGCAGTTAAAAAATACTTCGCATAAAAATGACCCGCTGGACATAAAAACAGAATGTAAGTCCAGGAAAAAATAGGGCATCCCGGCGAGTCAAAAACATAATAAAAGACTCGGGCAAAAATAAGGGAAAATAAATAAAAAATGTGTACACCCGCTGAGTTGAAAAGCCGCCTTGGACAACTCAGGCAAAAATGGGTATCCCGGTGGATTGAAAACCCGAAAGGGCGATCCATCCAAAATAAGGGAATAAGCGAACAACTGCATTCTGAATTCATCTGTATCACTTACAACCTGGCAAGCCCCGAAAGGTTCGAGCGTCGGTCAGAATCAGCCTTCTTCAGAAAGCAAGATGAGAAGAACGTCAATGTCATACGAGTCATAGCAAAGAGGGAAGCTCCTTGAAGCGTCATCAACATTGCCATTGTCTTTTGGTTTCTCAATTTGTAACGATCTCCTCATTTCAGGGGATCAGTTTCTTTGACTGTACTGGCCAATTCAGGGCACTCAAAATTAATAAAATCAGATTTTCAGTCATGTTTCGTCTCGTACATTTTTATTTCCGTTTGCAAAAATGTCTGATGTCTTTAAGATATTGATTCACATAAATACAGATACTTCCTTTCTAAAGAATACATGCTTACAGGAAATATAGTTGCTCCTAGGATTGCCTAAACTCCTATGACGGAATCCAATAAGGAATATCTCGGGATGCTTGTACGTTTCTTTGTCTTTACAGGATCGCAGGTGTTCAGAGCACAGCATGGGGCATGAAAGTTTCCCCCCAGCAAGCTGGAAAATCATTATCTACTCATTCTATCTCCCAATTAGCACCGGAGGTGCTTTCTCCCCAGCTAAGTTGCCAGTATTCATTCCTCCTCAGCCAAGTGCAAAGACCGGGAACCATCTCCCCCACAGAGTTTCAACCTCTATCCAGAAAAGCAATACCTGAAGATCTCACAACAGAGTGACGAAAGTTTCTAAAAAACCTAGCTGGGTCCCTCATTACCGAGATAGGTCTATCAAGTGATCTAGCTCCCCACGCAGAGTCATATATGGCAGATCTACCAATGATCTTATCCCCAGCTGGGAAGTCCACTTCAAGCAGATCAGCCAGAGATCTCCACAGCAGCGGGATCCGAATCCCGGATCGTTATCTTTGCATAATCATAGCATTCGCATCATATTTTCCCCACAAAGCGTAGCATTCCGTCTAATATGGAGCATTACGGCAAAAATCAAACATATTGCATAATCACAAGCCATGAGTCGAACTGAACACTTGTAAATACTAACAACCCATCAGACAGTATACAGAATATTTCCCCAATTCCTCACCAGAGGGCCAAAACATTTCCCTTACAGATACACACTCCTTTTGGTACTCGTCCGTGTCATCATTCCCCAGTAAAGTCGCCCGAGCATTCTTTACAAGCAGACGACTCATATATTACAAATGCTTCCCGACACTCGTCTGTGTCATATCCCCAGCAGAAATCCAAAGCGTCCCCTTTGCACTCGCAACATATGTGTACATATCTATACAATTCCCTGACACCCGTCCGTGTCACCCCCTAGCATAGTTTCCTAAACGATCTGGAAATCAAATACTTGTCTATAATACACTTTTTCTGGCACCCGTTCGTGTCATGCTTTCCCTAGCAAGTTGAGTACTCGTCTGTGTCTCATTCATACCTCTTTACTCATACAGATACTCGTCCGTATCTTGTATATGCCACTTATATCCCCTCAGATCCAACGCTCGTCTGTGTTCTTTGTTAACTAGTTGGTACTCGTCTGTATCATCATCTCTGAACATGCGTCAAGCGTTTGTTTCTACTGATACTCGTCCGTATCATAATCTTAAGGATGCTCGTCCGCATTTTTAATCTATACACCGTGTCAAACACTTATGTCTTCTTGAATTTAGACATTAGTCTGTGTCTACTATTCCCCAGAAGAGTCCCAGCAAATCCCAATGAATTATTTCCTTTCTATCTGACATTCGTCCTATGTCATGATACCTTTCGGCAGCCGTACCCTGCCAGGTGATCGTTCTTCACCTTTTCGATGATCGTCTTTCATCACCCCCAGTGGAGTCTCTATTCATTAGAACCCCTTTCTATCCGACATTCGTCCTATGTCGTGACTTTTTTAGCAGCCGTCCCCTGCTAGGTGATCGTCCTTCACCTCCTGATGATCGTCCTTCATCATTTTATCCGATGGCCATCCCCATCGTTGATCTTGTTATCTGACATTCGTCCTATGTCATGATACCTTCAGAGAAGCCGTACCCTGCTAGGTGATCATCCTTCACCTCTTGATGGTTGTCCTTCATCATGCTCATCCGATGGCCGTCCCCATCGTCGACCTTTTTTATCCGGCATTCTTCCTATGTCGCGATACTTTTTGGCAACCGTACCTTGCCAGGTGATCGTCCTTCACCAATGGATGACCGTCCCATATCTTGTCCCCAACAGAGCAGCCGTCCCCCGCTAGGTGATCGTCCTTCACCTTTGATGTCCGTACCTCATCATTTATGTCATTTATGCCTTGAACCCGATGGTCGTCCCCATCATTTACCTATGATCCCCTGAAAGTCTTGATGGCCGTCCCCATCATAATTTCTTATCCCCAGCATGTCGGCCGTCCCCGTCATCGCTTTATCCCTAGCAGTCGTCCTCTGCCTGACGGTCGTCCTCCGTCACCCGCACTTTATAATTATACTTTATTTTCTTCTTACAATCTATATCCCTTTTCTTCTTCATTCTGCGAGTGCAAATTTTGGGACTGTCTTGGGTATTCAACCACAAGTTATCTTGTTTGCTTGTTAAGCCGTTGCTTACATTCTACACAGCTAACTCATGTTTGAATAGGGGCAGCTGTAAACACCCCAAATTTGCCCTCACTCATTTCACACCATGGCTTGTGATCTTTTCATATGCATAAGTTCAATCATAGCATCTCATACCACATTTTTGTTTCACTGCATTGATTCAAAGTCATCTGCATCTAGGGTTTGTGATCTGAGCCATCCCTGAGCCATTTGAGCCACTCCAAAGGTCATCAATCACTTCAAAGGGGTCCATGTATGTTCAAACATTATATCATATCCTCACCAAGTCAATAAAGTCAAAGAATCACAAGAACTGAGAAAGACATGGAAGCAGAGCCAGGTTTAACTACACAGATGACCTAAAATTAGGGTTTTGGTTTCAAAGGCCATAACTCCAAATTTTTTGGTCATTCTTGTTTCTATTGGTCTCTATATTATATGAGGATCATGCATATCAATTTTCATGAAGAAATTCCATGGGGAAGGCATCTGATCAAGAGTTGACTTCTTGAGCAAGTCAGGGCAAAATCAGGGCATCTGAGGCCTCTAATGGCCCAACCAAAGGGTGTTCTCTATCATCTTGAGTGTGTATGATCTTTATTTGATCATAGAAGATGTTAGAAGTTCACAAAATTGAAGAATTTCAAGCCATTTGCAAAATTGCCTTTTGGGGAAAGTGACTTGTAATGTAAACTTGCCATTTTGGGAAAGTTTTTCAACCTCCTCAAATTGATTCAAAAATGCTTCAAATGAGAAAACTTTGGTCATGAAAGTTATAGAATGGATCATTCTCTTTTCAAAAAGTACAAGAACTCATTCTAATTCATTATGAATCAAAAGTTATGGCTTTTCAAAGTTGGACAAAATCATATAATTTCATGTTTTACACCAAAGAGGCAAAGTTGCAAAACCTCTTGCCAAGGCAAAATGTGACTTCAATGTGACTTCTAACCTTTGCACAAACATGAACCATGACCTAAAAGTCAGAATGCATCAAAGAATTGTCCATTTTCATGACTTGTGCATTAAGAAACTTCAAAAGGGCCAAGACTTTGTAAAATTGCAAAAACTCACACAAACCCTAATCCACTTGTTGCATTGCCTCAAATTCATTTCCATGGTTCTCCTTGATTCAAGCTGCAGCCAAGCCATGCCTTGTACCTTGACTGAAACAGCCCATACCTCTCTTACACAAAAAATTGACTTTGTGCAAAATGACCCATACCAATCAAGCTAGGCCAGCAACAACTCTTTGACCTATCCCAACTTGATACATGTACCAAAAGGAACTCAACACACAACACAACACAGCCTGAAATATCCCACAAGCCATAGTTCCCAAAACTGACCTCTTATGCATTTTTCTTCGAATCTCAAAATACAGCCTTAAAACATCAAAACAAACTTTACAAAATCACTCACCATGATCCTCTGATCATTTCCCAACCATTGTTTTGGCCTGAAACCTCCCACATCAAAAACACGATTTCCCTCCTCCATTGACCTGAGCTTCTGCAAACTTCCTCTAGAGACCATATAAACTCCAGCTAAGCATCACAAACTTCTAGGGAGGATCATTGGAGCTTGTTTGGACCAAAGAAGCAGCCAGAAAGTCCCTGTTTCGAAGGCTCCAGTTCAGGTGAGCTCAAGAACATTTTTTCCAGAACTTTAATTTCTTGCTATAAAATGATTCTATGAGTTGCACTGATCATCTGGATGTGTTTGGTTTTGAAAATGGTCAAGAAACAAGCATGTATTGACTGTCTGAAAGTTTGCCCGTAAAAATGATTTTGTTTGTTTCTCTTGATTCACGAAAAATAAATGATGTTTGTTGTAGGGTTTATGTTTAATGATGTTCACAAATTGATTCTGGAGAGTTTAGTGAGGTTTTGATGCGTTTTGAGTGAGATTGGGAAATTGGTTGGCCGGAGAAGATGACCGGAACACTGTTCCGGTCATCTGAAAGTGATTAGGGTTAGGATTAGGGCTAATGACATAATTAGGCAAGTTTGAATTTGGGCCGTTCATTTGCGCACGCTGGTCAATTCCCTCCCCTTTTTGTTTGAATCTCAGCCACTGGATTGGATTACTTTCATTAATTCATATTTAAAATTCATTTTTATTGCATTTTCTTTCTCATTTATTTTAAAATATCAAAACACATTATAAAAATTTTATTTTTTGCATGCTGACTTAAAATATTTTTCTCATTCTGAATATAATTTCATTTTTATTTTTTGCATTAAAAATTATTTTTAAATCATTTAAATGTTTATTTTTAATCAGTTAATGAAAATTAATTAATTAAAAATACATTTAGGTATTTAAAAATCACAAAAAAAATTCACATTACATTTCAAAACATTTAGAAACATTATCAAACTATCAAACCAAATTTCCTTTTTGTTCTTGATGCATTTTGACAATTTTTGTTGGAATTAAATTCATTTAAGGGCAATATTTTGGTTCAAACTTTGAAAAAAACCCTTCTGCCTAACCATTGAGAGTTTGATGGTGGTTCTTCTTGCATTGCATCCTCCATAGCATGTAGTTTATAGGATAAAATTAGTTTGAGTTCATATTTCATTTTCAATTTGTTTAGCATTTTTCATTATGAGGTACCCCAAAACCCTAGCCAACTTAGGAAATTCATAACTTGCACTAGGTTAAGAGTTGGATCCCCTCCTTTGGGAAGTGAACTTGTGTAGGTTTAGGGTTCCTTTGAGCCCACTTTCAATTTCTTATCTCATCATTTGCTTCTGGTTTTGGATTTTTGTGATGCATGTTGTATGTAAACCCTAATTTGTGCTTTCCTTTGCATCCATCTCTCATTTGCTTGCATTCAATGCCTTGCCATGACATTTTGTGCATCCACATGACTCATAATACATCTTAGGACATATTAGAATCATGTTTGATCATTGCATCATTCCTTTTCCATGTTATATGCTCATTTCATCTCATAAACATTCATGAACTTCTATGGTTCAAAGCATGCCTCATTTGCATCATTATGCTTGTTTGATCACTCCCATCTCTTGTCATGTGTTTGCATCCTCCCTTAGCATCATTAACATCATGAATATGATTCTGACTTTGGTTTGCATCATGACATTTCATCTCATTTGCATGGCATTTCATTTCTTTTGCTAACTTTTCAGGTGGTAAGTTGTTTTGAGAAGTGAATTTGCCTTCACTTCTCACAATCTCTTCTCATCTCTTTTGCATCCTTGCTGCATTTTATCTTTTGTATTAGAGTGAGCTTGCTCATTCATGTTCATCTCTTACTTTCTTTCTCCAGGCAACTTGTCTTCTTAAGTGAAGCAAGTTGTCTTGCTTCTCTCTACTTCTTCCTCCTTTCATCTGCTTCTCTCCTTGGTGGCTCTTTGAAGATTTCTTTCTTAAGCCTCACAAACCCTAGGACTTCCAAGAATGATAATAATTAGGGTTTGATTAGTCCCCCATTTAGATTTTACCTTTGTGTCATCTTTGAGTCTTCTCTTCTCATCCCATAATCAAGGACTAAACCTTAAAGGTTTTAAGGCTTTGTGATTAAGCTTATGCCTGCATCCTTCTATTAGGATGGAGTGTATAAATTTAATCCTAAGTGTTAAACCCTTAATGTGTTTAATTCCTTAAATCAATCCATTTAATAAATCATTAAGACACCAAGCTTGTAACTTGGGCCTTGCATTAGGGTTCTAATTCTTCCTTAATTGGTTAAGATGGACTAACCCTAGTGTTAATGGACAAGTCCCCCTCAAGTTGTCTTACAAACCATAAAAATCACTTCTTAATCTTATCAATAACTAAAATCCATTTAATAAAGGCTTTGTTTTGTCATGAGGTTAATCCCTAATCATGGATTAAGTTGAGGATCCTTCCTCAGCTTAAATGTTCTCATCTATTATCCTTCTATTAGGATGGTGTAATGAGTCCATTAAATCCTTGATTATGGCTTAAACTCATTACTTAACACTAAACAAAAACAACAAAAACATCTAAATAAATATAAGTAGGTTAATGATCTTAATCCTACATCATGGTGATTAAGTATGAGGTGCTTACTTCACACTTAAGGTATTCTCATTACCCCTAATCAGAGGGAAGATGTGATGAGTTTGCTAACCCTTGGTTTAGACTTAAACTCATTTTCCTATGACAAACCCAAAAAGCAATAAAAGACTGAAAACACCAAAAACAAACAATAATCGTCTCCTCCGGGATTCTTTTCTCATCTCATTCACTCACAAACGAGAACTTGCTTCTTCCGTCTAATGCAAGACAGTTTGCACCTGAGCCAGACAGGTTATACACTTGAGCATAGACAAGTAAGCAGTTCATAAGTCAATTCATCTTTCAGTCTCTTTGAGTCGAACTACGGTGTTCTGACTTCCTCATTGCACGAGAGGATACGTAGGCATAACTTAACAGTTATCGAATAAAAGTCTCTGTATATCCCCCCTCTTTCAGCATTATTCTTTAAGCCTCATGATCTTGAGCTTCATACTCCTGTTCTTACACTGACACTTCTCTTATACACTTCACATTTATTTTACACTGACACTTGCATTCTTTCCAGCTTTGATACACAAATTGCACTGACACTACCCCTTTAAAGCACAAATCTTTTAAGCGTGGATCCCGTCGAGTACGGCGGACAATCTGGGTGCTAATACCTTCCCAGGTTGTAACCAACCCCCTTTCTCAGTCTCTCTGGTTCGCAACCGTCTTATCCATCTTTTCTCAGGTTTATGCAGCATTACCTTTCCTTCGGGATAAAAATGCCTAGCTGGCGACTCTATTCTTTTCTTTCTCTTTCGCCGACCGTTCGCGTTTGTACCCCTTCTGACCTGGGTGTCATCTGGTGGGAGCGACACCAAGATTAAGCTTCTGGACTGAAATTCCGTATGTGAACTTCTATGATGCCAAACATATGTATGCAAGCAGAAAATGTTTTATTATAGGAATGATTATTCTAATGCAACACACATGTTAATCTTGAAGTTTTACTAAAAAAGATGTCGCAAACCTTTTGTGAGCAAATCACTGGTTAAGATACAACATTAATTTTTTTACGAAAGAATGTACATGCAATACCAACAAGGATCTTTAGCACAACTCATAGGATTCAGGAACACGGTCTCGTGGTAGTACTTTATCAAAATAACCCTGTTTCAGTTAGGACATTTGAGGGTTGTATCGTGGCCTGGTTCACGGTTATAGAAACAAAGGAAATAGGCTCGAATTTTATTTGTTCCCACCCCTCTTCGTGATGTTTTCCATTCCTATGTTCAGCTAGATTTCACAAGCGCTAGCCTTTTATAAGGGTTTTTTTTGTGTTAGTTGAGGAACCAATGACGCTAACGGCTCAAGCACCAATCAGGTTGTTGTTGGGAGTCAATCACCCCTCTTGTCTTTCGTGTATGTGCCACACGACTTTGTTCTTGTTTAAGCATCTTTCTTGTGTAATCCTTTTCGTCTTTCGCTTTTGTGTTCTTTGCTTATCCCTAGCTTTTACCTGGACTGATTTTTGTGAATCTTTGATTGTGAAGTCCAGCGGGATGCCCTAATTTTTTCCTAGGTCGCTTGTTTTCAAGTTCGACTTAGTGGGATTTTTATTTCTTCTTTTCATTCTTTTTATTTGAACAAATTGTGTGACACTGTTTGTCTTGATTGCTTTGGAAGGGTCGTGACCGTCTCACTTTTCAGTTAATGAGGGATAACCCTTGTGGTTTCCGGCCTTTGGACCTCTTGATTAGTATAACCATTGTGGTTTCCAGTATTTGAATCTCTTGATTTGGATAACCCTGAAATGTGACGGATCTTCAGATATGCTCCTTTATGAAAGTTTGAACACTCGGTCCAACTAGATGACACTTACCCTGTCCCTGGGTTAAATGTAAGGGTTTTTTCGTGCGAAAAGAAACTCCTACTTCAAGGCTCAAAGGGGTTAGCGAAGGTTTATCTCCTTTATATCCCTGGTGTTTTGGAATTTGAAGTAATGCCTATACATTGTCAACAAGGTCTTTTTCGAAAGCACACAATTAGAGGTTTTTGTGTTTTCATTTCATCATCCTCCCTCAAGAGTTTAAGCAAGACAGTTGGTATTGCAATGCACACACAAAATTATAAGTGAATACAGATGAATTACTTCAAGAAAAACATGTTCGTTTTATTATTTCTAACATTAAAAAACAAACAAGTTTCATGCATGCTTACAGATGTTTAAACAAACAGATAAAAGCTACAAATAAAAATGCAGTAAAGAAACTGAATATTACCATTATTGAGGAGACTTGACTTCATTTGGACTTATCATTCTTGGATTTTTTAGCGACCAATAGCTTCTTCATGGACTGTGCAATCTTCAACTAAACGGCCAACATGGCCAGCATGGCAATCATACATCCTTTTCCAGTTATTCTGACCTTAAAGCTTCGACGTTGAATACTGACACGAGACGTCTGAAGGAAAGAATAGAGCTGAGAAAAAATGTTGCATTATAAGGTTGCTCGCAAAGACCTGACAATCTTCTGCCTACGTATCTTCATTGACCCAAGACCAATGAAGAATCAGAGCGACGTAGTTCCCCTCACTAGGGAAGAAAATGCATTGAAGAAACAACAAACACACAATTGCCATTACTGAGAGTATTTAACTCTTCTGGCTTTATTGCTTCTGCGGATACCCTTGCAAATCGGGTGATTAATCTGAGGACTTCAGCTTAAAAGCAAGCCATCTGGTGAAATGACTTTATCATCAATCAAACTTTGCACCTTATGTTAGAACTCCCTACAATCTTCAATTGTATGTCCAAACGTTCCTGAGTGGAACTCGCATCTAGCAGTCATGTTATAGTTCGGAGGAAAAGGATACGACAATGTCGCCAAAAACTTGGTTGATATTATGCTAAAATTGTGTTTGTTTTGTAGACATTCGATTGGACTCGTCATTTGGAGGCAAGAATACAAAAAGGATGCATTTAAGACAAGAACCAAGGGAAAACACAAGAAAAATGACAGAAAAATGCAATTCTGCATTTTTGCTGTCAAACGGTCGTCTCACTAGCCATACGATCGTCTCATGTGCCAGACGCCCAACTTGGCAATGAGTTGGTCATCTCATCCTCAAGACACTCGTATTGCAAAACGTTTGTTTCAACTAAATAATTCAGTAACCTAAAAGCTGTAACAGCAAGCAACATAAGTCAAATTTCATAGAGATTATTCCGATCACGCAGAGGATTCTTCTCACCATAGTTCACTTAGTCCATGCAACCCGGTCTCAAGCCCATTCGAAGTCCAAGCCTTATTTTCTCAACAAACCCTACCACGGTATCTATAAATAGAGCTCTTTGCCATTGCACCGAGAGAGCTTCGATATACGTCCAATTGCTTCCCTTTTTATTTCGAAGTTCGCCTTTTATTTTCTTTGTTCATTCGCTTTTATTTCTTTTACCGAACCTTAGTGATAGTTTCCGCCATTAGGAAACTATAATCATTTTTATTGTTTCTAGCCACTGCAATTTTTTGTTCAAGTTTCGAAGTTTGGTTGATCAAGGATATTGCAATCAGGTTTATGATTTTAATATTATTTTAATTATTTATTTATTATCGAATTTATTTACATTATGCAATACTTCTACCTTTCTTCATTTAATATGTCAGTTTAAACCGTTAATCGGTATGTAATTGTATAAACTGGAATGAATTCGATGGAATTAGGCTAAAACCTTAAATTAAGTTATAATCTAGTTTCGATTTCTTGTTTTAATTAACTTTCATTACGAGAGTAAAAGAGTCTAAAAGATTATGATTAAGACCACGGGAGTGTGAGATTCTAGTCAGATAGATGAAATCGGGCATTAGTTTTAAACATAGTGAGAGCGCTTTAAAACTAATAAGAACCTTTAGATCTCCAAAGAGTATTTCTAACTTGAATTGACATGGTGAGAGCGCTCAATTGAACTTAGGAGTATAGTATTAGGCAAGACCACGAAAGTGTGAGTCAAAGACTTTTAAACCGAGAGTTTCTACGGAGAGATAACTTAATAAACCTTAACAAGCCAACCCTCTATTAAATTCACGAAGGAGAAATCAATTACGTACCGATAATTTATATCATTAATTTAATTTAGTTAATTCTTAACCCTTTAATACCTAAAACATCACTCGCATTTGCTAAACATAGCAACACCCGACTACACTAGGTTGATTATCGAGTCTTTGTGGGATCGATATCTTTTATTACTACGCGATAGACTATGCACTTGCAGTTAGTAACCGTTAGACTTAGAAAGTCATGACCAAGTTTTTGGCACCGTTGTTGGGGACTTAGATTTAGTCAATAGTGTATTAAGTTGTTGCGTCGTCTAGACTAGGGAAACAAATTTACCAAACCTTTGTTGATTGTATGTCAAGTACTCACTCCCAAGGCGAAGACTTAGAACCCCTGATCGACGAAGTAGAACGTTTCTTAAGTTTGAGATGTCAAGCCGAACCTAACGAAACCCTTATTCCTAAAATTATTATACAAGAACCAGTTGAAGAACCAATCATGGCCGAAGAAAACGGAGGACCACCTCGTTCACTTAAGTCCTTTGCGACTCCAAGACAACTAGAACCGCACAATAGTATTGCCGCACCAGCCATAGCCCGAAACGATTTTGAAATCAAACATTCACTACTGCAAGCTGTACAACAGAACCCGTTTTCTGGAAGTCCGATAGACGATCCAAATGAACACCTAAAGAAGTTTGTACAATACGCAGACACTGTGAAAGCAAATGGTGTAACCCAAGACGCAATCAGACTAAGACTCTTTTTGTTCTCTTTAAGAGATAGAGCATGGGCCTGGTTACAATCGTTACCAGCCAACTCTGTCATAACATGGGCAGAACTGAATAAAGTCTTCTTATCTTGTTATTTCCCGCCAAGAAAAATAGCTATGCTGAGAGCTCAAATTAACGGATTTCGACATAAAGATGCTAAATCACTTTATGAAGCGTGGGAAAGATACAAAGTCCTGTTAAGATTATGTCCACACCATGGGTCTGAAAATTGGGTAACTATCATAAACTTCTATAATGGACTTCTATACAACACCAGGATGACAATAGACGCTGCCGTGGGAGGCGCTCTTATGGATAAACATTACGAAGAAGCCTATAACCTCATTGAAAACATGGCTCAGAACCATTTCCAATAGGGAGGAGAAAGAACGCATGTTGATAAGAACCATACCAAAGGAGGAATGTACAAAGTGAACATTTTCGATCACGTAAATGCGAATATGGATGCCATAGTTCAGAAAATTGATAACTTGACCATAACACCATCAGCCATCGTGGCTGTCGTAACTCCAAATTGTGAAATTTGTGGAATCCCAAGACACACATCGCCTAAATATCATCTTCTTGCCGGATTATCCACAGATCAGGTTAATTATGCTCAAGGAAACCCTTATTCTAACACATACAACCCAGGATGGAAGAATCACCTAAATTTCTCTTACAAGAATAACAACGCCTTGTATGCACCAAATCAAGCACCAAATGCACCACCAGGATATCAGAAAGTTGTTGCACCCAATCCTAATGTTTCTAGAAAGTAAAACCTTGAAATGATGATGGAAAACTTCATAGCTACCCAAGCTCAAACGAAAAAGGATTTCCTAAATAATAACATCCATACTAGTGAACAGATAAAGCAATTGGTGACCAAGGTAGATGCTTTAGCTACCCATAATAAGATGTTGGAAACCCAAATTTCTCAAGTAGCTCAACAACAAGCATCAACTTCTTCTCCAGCTGGAACGTTTCCTGGACAACCGCATTCAAATCCTAAGGGTCATGCAAATGCAGTTATACTAAGAAGTGGAAAAGAGTTGGACGGACCTGCTGATCCTAGAACCGAAAATCCAGCCATGTATCAATAACCTCAACCTGAGAAATCAACTGAGAAAAGCGATAAACCACAGGAAAAGGAAACCAACGAACAAGAGGATGAGGAAAAGGAAAAACCTTATGTACCTCCGCCACCATATAAACCACCAATTTCGTACCCCCAGCGGTTAACAAATTCTAAAACAATTGGACAATTCAAGAAATTTGTACAGCTTCTAAAACAATTAAACATTACCATACCCTTTATAGAAGCAATAACTCATATGCCTTCGTATGCTAAATTTCTGAAGGAGATCTTATCTAACAAGAAGAAAATCGAAGAAAACGAAATAGTTACACTTACTACTGAGTGTAGTGCTATTATCCAAAATAATATGCCACCTAAACTGAAGGATCCAGGAAGTTTCTCTATTCCTTGTGTAATAGGGAAGTTCTTCATAGACAAATCTCTATGTAACCTATGAGCCAGTATAAGTGTTATGTCGTTATCTATTTGTAAGAAACTCGATATGTGACAACTTAGACTGACCAAGATGTCAGTTCAGCTAGCCGATCGCTCAGTCAAGTTTCCGGTTGGTATTTTAGAAAACGTCCTTGTACGAATAGGCCAGTTTTACATCCCAACTGATTTCATAATCATGGACATCAAATAAGATGCTACGACCCCAATCATACTAGGAAGACCGTTCTTAGGCACGGCCGGAGGAATTATAGATGTAAAGAAAGGAAGACTGACATTCGAAGTAGGAGAAGAAAAATTCGAATTTATTCAAACCCAATTTCTTCAAGCTCCATCCATAGGCGACACCTGTTACTTTATAGACGTCATTGACGAGTGCAGGAGAGAAATGGAAAAGGAGGAGATTACTTATTCTGACATAATGAAGATCACATCTCCTTTAATATTCGAAGTCGATAATTGGAAAGAACCTTATAAAGACGAAAGCTTAAATGAAATCTTAGCCCTTACACCTGACCATATGCCATGCCCAAAGAAACCCGATCTTGAACTCAAAACACTGCCTAACAATCTTAGATATGAATTTCTCGATTCGGAGCTTAAAAGACCAGTTATAGTAAACGCAGACTTAGGACAGCTCGAAACAGAAAAACTTTTAGACATCCTAAGAAAGTACCCAACTACGTTAGGTTATAACATATCCAATCTAAAAGGAATAAGCCCTTCGATATGTATGCACCACATTATGCTGGAGGAAGATTGTAAAACTTCTAGAGAGCCTCAGAGAAGGATTAATCTGATTCTAAGTGTTGTAGTCAAGGATAAAGTAAAGAAGTTGTTAGACGCAGAGATTATATATCCAATATCCAACAGTCAGTGGGTTAGCCCAATGCACATAGTACCAAATAAGGGAGGCATTACAGTCACTAAGAACGCTAGAGGTGAGTCTATAACACAAAGAGTAGTAACCGGGTACAGAATGTGTATCGATTACCGAAAAATAAACAAAGCTACCCAGAAAGATCATTTCCATTTGCCCTTCATTGATCAAATGTTAGAAATATTAGCCCAACATTCTTATTTTTTCTACCGGATGGTTACTCAGGATTTTTCTAAATACCTATTCACCCTGATGACCAAGAAAAGACAACATTCCCATGCCCCTACGGAACATTTTCTTATCGACGTATGTTGTTTGGTTTATGTAACGCCCCAGCGACATTTCAAAGATGCATGATGGTGATCTTTGTAGATTTCATATATGACATCATGGAAGTGGTTATGGATGATTTCTCCGTATGCGGACAAAGTTTTGAAGGATGTTTATCTAACCTAGAAATGGTACTAGAAAAATGCGTAAAAGTAAATCTTATACTAAATTAGGAAAAGTGCCATTTTATGGTCAGACAAGGAATTGTTTTAGATCATGTGATATCCAACAAAGGCATCGAGGTAGATAAAGCAAATATAGAACTAATAAAAGACCTTCAACCGCCTAAAATCGTGAAAGATATAAGAAGTTTTCTAGGTCACGTTGGTTTCTACCGACAATTCATTAAGGACTTCTCTAAAATCACTAAGTCGTTGACAAATTTATTAATGAAAGAAGTTGGGTTTAACTTTAACGAAGACTGACTAAAAGCCTTTGAAACACTCAAAACAACTCTTATTACTGCACCCATCATGCAACCACCAGATTGGACGCTACCATTCAAGATTATGTGTGATGCAAGTGATTACGATGTAGGTGCAATCTTAAGCCAAATAAAAGATAAGAAACTTCACGCAATATATTACACTAGTAGAACATTAGACCATGCTCAAATGAATTACGCCACAACAGAAAAAGAACTCTTAGTCGTAGTATTCGCGCTTGATAAATTTCGTTCTTACCTAGTAGGAACCAAAATCGTCATTTATACCGATCACGCAGCCATTAGATACCTTCTAAGTAAAAAGGATGCAAAACCAGATTACTAAGATGGATCCTATTACTAAAAGAGTTTGATTAAGAAATCAAGGATAAGAAAGGAAATAACAATGTAGTAGCAGACCACTTATCACGTATGGAAGGAATTAAACCTGGCCCGATACCAATAAACGATGATTTCCCTAATGAATATCTTATAGCCAACCTAGAACAAGAGATATCTTCTTTATACGAACAAGATAAAGGCGAAACAATGGAAGAAGTGTATGCGAAAAACACTTTGCCATGGTATGCTGACATACTCAACTATTTAGCTGTCGGAGTACTTCCGCCAGATCTTACTTATCAGCAAAAGAAGAAATTCTTCCATGATTTAAAACAGTATTACTGGGATGAACCATTGCTTTTCAAGCGGGTATCCGATAGTATTTACCATCAATGCGTCCCTGATGAAGAAATATAAAACATAATTTCCCATTGTCACTCTGCTCCTTACGGTGGACATGCAAGTACTTCTAAGACTTGTGTGAAGATCCTTCAATCAGGCCTATTTTGGTCCACTCTTCGGAAAGATGTTCACCTCGCCATTCTGAATTGCGACTGATGCCAACGCACTAGTAACATCTCGAGGCGCGATGAGATGCCCCATAAAGGCATTCTTGAAGTAGAAATTTTCGATGTTTGGGGAATTGATTTTATGGGACCATTCCCATCTTCTTTTGGAAACAAATTCATACTCGTAGTTGTCGATTACATTTCAAAATAGATAGAAGCTATAGATTCCCCAACAAATGACACTCGAGTAGTCATAAAGCTTTTTAAGAACATTATCTTCACAAGGTTCGGTATACCAAGACTTGTCATAAGTGATGGAGGATCTCATTTCATATCTAGAATATTTGATAAACTCTTATTAAAATATGGAGTAAGACACTGAATAGCTACACCTTACCACACACAAACTAGTGTACAAGTAGAAGTCTCAAATAGAGAAATAAAATAAATTCTAGAAAAGACTGTAGCTACATCGAGGAAAGATTGGTCTATTAAATTACCAGAAGCTTTATGGGCATATAGAACAGCTTTTAAGACACCCATTGGAACCACACCATTCAAATTAGTCTACGGAAAATCTTGCCACTTGCCGGTAGAATTAGAGCATAAAGCCTATTGGACGATTAAAACCCTTAACTTTAACTATATTAACGCAGGTGAGAAATATATTCTAGACTTACATGAATTGGAAGAACTAAGACTAGACGCTTACGAGAACGCTCATATTTATAAGGAAAGAACCAAGAAATGGCATGACAAGTGAATTTCTAGGAAAGAATTCAATGTGGGAGATGTCGTTCTGTTATTCAATTCTAGACTTAGGTTGTTCCCAAGAAAAATATGATCTAGATGGTCCGGACCTTTCGAAATAACTAAAGTTTTAAGTAGTGGTGCTATTGAAATTAAGGGTAGGTCTAGTGCACCGTTTATAGTAAATGGACAACGCCTTAAACATTACAATTGCGTAGAAGACAAAGAATATTCAATGGGTCTGAAATTGGCAGAATTACCATCGGAAACCTTAGATTAGTTTCCCTTAAGTTGTGTCGAGCCCCAACATTAAATGAAGCGCTTAGTGGGAGGCAACCCGCGTTTTAAAATTTTTCGATTTTTACTTTAAAATTTGCATTTTATTTAGTTTTTCAAAATTTCGATTTTTTCGATGTTTTAAATTCACTGATTTTTATGTGATTTGTTTTATTGTGTGATTCCAGGATTTTAAAGTTTTCTACCTTCTACTCATCTTTCTCTTTTTTCACTAACTCTGATCATGACTTCCAAGCTGATTGTGGATTTTAGAGATGGCGTCCAGAGGCGCCGTTATGAAGCTTTAGCCCTACGACCTATGGCCTTGACCAAATTTGCCCATGGACCTACCATGAAAGCTTTACGCATAGGTGCTAGCATTGATTACCTGTTTAGCTAGCTAGGTTGGCACGAATTTGCACTTAGGAAACATATAACCTATTATGAGCTAACTTTAGAATTCCCGAGTTCACTGATTTACCACCCTAACTGCGGAAAAGGCTTGACCAGAGGAAAGATAACATTTAGACTATTTGGATACCCCTGTGAGTTTAACATCCATGAGATAGCTAACCTTTTAGACTTTCCAGATGGCCCTACTATTTTCTCATAAGCACAGGAAAATTTGTTTACATATGGTAAGTTAGATAACTTTTGTAGTAGTATCTCAGGAAAATATGATCATGACCAACACCCTAGGCTGTCCACTGAAATACATAACCCATCTATTAGGTATTTTCATATGATCCTAGCTTACACACTGTTCGGAAAAGCTGAAAGTGATAACACCGTTTCAAGAGATAAATTGTTTATCATGTATTGTGCTTTCACATCCAGGGAGGTTAATGCAGTCGCCTTTATGTTTGCCAAATTTTGCAAAATTATTCAGAGTGATCACCGTCAAATTATGATAGGAGGATTGGTTACTAAGATTACTAAAGCAATGGGATTTAAACCCCGTCTTGCTAAGATCACCCCACTTGGAGAGTTTAGGCCTATGAATATCACCTTTTGTTTTGAGAGAGCAATGTTGTATGACCACGGACCTTGCCATTTCACGCTCCTAATCAATGGTGAAGTTGTGCCACATTTAGTATTACCTGATCATGAGTGCACTAGTGTGCATAAGAGAGAAAACTGGCTATTTGATTTCGATGAACCAATTTATGAACCAGGTGAAGCTTGGTCTGAAGCTGATATAGATCCTAAGACTCCATCAAATTATTATGATTCAGATGATATGATTGAAGATGTAGCGAAACCTAAATTGGAAGAAGAACATAAACCTAAGACACCTACACCAATTCCAACAAAACCCTAACTTACTTTAGAAAGTCTACAAACTGAAATTCAAACCATGCAATCCGACATCCATGACTTGCGCGTCGATATTATTACTTTAAGAGATATGGAAATGGATCAGTTTGAGTATTTAAAGGATGCAATTGATTCAATCCGCAAAAGTCGTGGCTGATTTTCATCGACAACTTAATCGGAATTTTCTCGCATTTTTTTATTCAAGTTTAGCATTTTAAGTTTAGTGAAATTTTGATTTTAAGTCAATTTTAAATTTTCAGCTTATTTTGAATTATTACTCTTGCAATTTGCTAAGTTTTAATAAAGTACTTTAGTTTTATCTTGATCTGCTAGAGCTTTGAATTTTGATTGCTATTGAAGTTGAGGAATATCATAAACTTAGTATTAAAAAGGATAATGTGTTATGTGTGTTAAAAAAATATATCAGTTGATACGTTTATTATTGCACTGCTAGTTGATATAATGATGCTTATTATTTACCTACTGCTAGACAAAAGTTTTCATTTTCAGTACTGATATATAGCATGACTGTCATTTAATTTATTTTGTTACCTGCTATATATCCCACTTGCATGAATTAAGTTGCAGTTGCAATACGTTTGAAGCAGTACAAATCAGAGAGGAGTAGGTATATTTTAATTAGAAATTGGATTTTTCTAGCTAGACGATTGTATGAGCTATGAGACGATCGTCTCAACCTTCAGAAGATCGTCACAACATCCAGACGAGCGTCTCAATGCTCAATGTTCATTTTTCTAACGGTCGTCAGAGCCATTGCAGCCCCACTACTTTTTGTTTCCAATGGCTATGATCCTCTCTCCTATAAATATAGCCCTCTCCAAACTCATTTTCACACAACAACCACCATAACATTTTCTTAGCAATTTTTTCTCAACTTTTCTACCTTCTGTTTCTAATTTTGTTTGCTGCATAATTTCCTTTTCACACCAGTTCAATACTTTCGCCGAATTCTATCAAAAATTTGTTGTCCATTTCATCTTAAATTATTCAAACTTACCATAATGGCCGAGCAGAGAGCAACAACCCTTGTTTCAAGAGACGGAGACGCTGGAGTTCTCCAACGGGCTCGCTTTCAGGAGTTCCGTGAGAGGCGAGTCAACATCACCTATTACGCCGACGAGGATTGCCTAACTCATTTGGGCCTCCTCGATAGCGTTAACTATATGATGGATATGACTCATCTCACGACGCTCTGCCGAAGCAACCGACCAACCTACGCATCGCTCGTACTGGAGTTCCTTAGCTAATTTGAGTACCACACACCTAGGGGAGAAACAAAATTCCTTACGGGGAACATCACCTTCCGTATGTTCGCGAGGGAATTCTCTGTAACTCAAGAACAATTCAGTGAGTGGTTTGGGTTCCCACATGGTGAATGTGTTCACCTAACCATTCTGAATGGAGGAGACTGACAAATCGGAGCTTTCGATCTGTGGGAGGAATTATTTGGTGAAAGAGATGATGGATGGGAGGAGTCGTACGCAACGCACATTCAGAACCCCGCCATCCGATATTTTCATAGGGTTGTGTCAAGTGTTATCTTCGGGAGAGCCAATGACCACCAAGTAAATCAAAGAGAGCTATTCTTGATTTACTGTGCATTCTTCAACATGCGGGTAAACCCCGTCGCCTTCATCTTCAAAAACATCAAATATATCTGTAATAGAGGGAAATCTCCCTTCTGCTTTGGCGGTATGATTACCGATATTGCGCTTAAGCTAAGTTTAGATGAAAACCTGAAACAACTTCATGGAGAAACCACCCTATTTCTCGACATGGAGTTCTGCAAATCCAGTCATCTGATTAGAGCAAGGAAGGATGGCAGATACAACCTCGTCGTCAACGGGAAAATCGTCAAAAGCATCATCCTGCCCTGTCACACCAGGATGGATGTAAGAGTCCGAGCCAACTGGCACTTCGATCTCCGAGCTCCTTCACTAGGTGCGGCTGCACAGGAAACTCAATAAGACACCGGAGTAGATGAAGTCCAACAGGTTTTGGATGATGAGAAGAGAGCACAGCAGAGAGCCGCTGAGTTCGCAAGCACCAACACATCCACTAGGCGTCGGATAAGGAATCAACAACCCGCGCCTATGGATGACATTATGGAGGCCATAATCCAAAAACATGAGGTGCAACAGAAGTAGTATGAATATTTAGCACAAAGGATGACGAGGATGGAGTTGACTCAGACAGAGCACGGAAGGCTGATAACTGCCAACACCGAGTCTTTGAGAGGACTAATAAGAAGAGTCCAGGTGTTGCATGAGTATATCCACGAAGAGGGTATACTAGATTATGTAGCGATCTATGAACAGAGAGCCATGAGAGGTAGAGCCAGAGGCAGAGGCCAAAGACCACCACCGCAAGAGTAGTTACTTTTTAGTTATTTCTTTTATTAGTTTTTAGTTTTGTTATATTTTCATTGTAACTCTTAGAAGTGTACCTATATCTCACAACATTGAGGATAATGTCTGAGATAGTATGGGAGAAGGTATTAGATTTCCAAATTTAGTTGTAAGAAACCAAATTAAATTAATCAAAGTATTCAGTTTCAAAATTCTCTCCAGTATTTTTAGCATTACCAAAAAAAAATTATTCCTTAACAATGTTTTCATTTAACATACCCTTCAAGTATATAGGTTAATAGGAAATGTTAGAGAAACTGAGAAAGACTTAACAAAATTTATACAATCTTGACACCATGAACCCTTAGAAGAGATATCGATTTGGATATCTATTATACCAAAGTCTAATCTTTAAGTCTAAATTAGCCTCGGCGTAGTTTATATTAGCAGTCAGCACCGCCTGAAGTACAAGCTACGTGGAAAGCCGATGCAAATAAGTGATTGATCGCAAAAATGCCAAAAAAGGAAGAAAAAGAAAAATATCAAGATTTTGCAGGCCATTGGTAAAACAATCAAGCTGTACAAAAGGAAAAGCAAAAAGACTGATGTCAGTCGGTTCAGAGGAAACTGGTTCTGAACTCGGTAGGGAGAATTACTGTTCGATTCCCCACGACTTACATTTGGTTTGATAAAGGGTTACCGCACTCGTGTACTAGACCCTGTTTGAAAAGAAGGATCAAATTCACTAACAGGATATTTCATTATGTGCGTGCAAAAGATAAAGGGCTTAATGTGATTGCGTCAGAATGAAACCGGGTGAAATAGATATAAGAGCATCGGGCTGAGTTATAATAGCATGATTCAGATTGGTTTGCAAGGGGGGTTTAAGAACGTTATTAGTTTTTAGTGTCATTAGTTTATTTTTAGTGTTCGAGTTAATATTAGATGATTTAACATGAAGTCGCACGACCACGTACGAATATGTGTTATGTTTCGTGTTTGCATGTAGAGGTATTTTATTTAAAACCATGATTGATTGTTTGCTTGAGGACAAGCAAAGATTCAAGTCTGGGGGAATTTGATAACTCGAATTCATATCGATTATTTAATGCGATTTCCGATTATTTAACATGTTTATTTATTTGTTTTGGACGATATTATGCGCAAATTGTGTTTGTTTTGCAGACATTTGATCGGACTCGTCATTTGGAGGAAAGAATACAAAAAGGAAGCATTTAAGACAAGAATCAAGGGAAAACACAAGAAAAATGATAGAAAAATGAAATTCTGCATTTTTGCTGTCAAACGGTCGTCTCACTAGTCAGACGGTCGTCTCATGTGCCAGACGCCCAACTTAGCAATGAGTTGGTCGTCTCATCTTCAAGACACTCGTTTCAATTACAAGACGTTTGTTTCAACTAAATAATTCAGTAATGCAAAAGCCGTAACAGCAAGCAACACAAGTCAAATTTCATAGAGATTCTTCCGGTCACGCAGAGGATTCTTCTTACCCTAGTTCACTCAGTCCATGCAACCCGGTCTCAAGCCCAGTCAAAGTCCAAGCCTTATTTTTCTCAACAAACCCTACCACAGTATCTATAAATAGAGCTCTCTGCCATTGCACCGAGAAAGCTTCGATTTACTTCCAATTGATGCCTTTTTTCTTTCGAAGTTCGCATTTTATTTTTCGTTGTTCATTCGCTTTTATTTATTTTACCAAACCTTGGTGATGGTTTCCTCCATTAGGAAACTATCACCATTTTTATTATTTCTAGCCACTGCAATTTTCATTTTCGTTCAAGTTTCAAAGTTTGGTTGATCAAGGATATTGCAACCAGGTTTCTGATTTTAATGTTATTTTAATTATTTATTTATTATCGCATTTATTTACATTATGCAATTTCTTTCCTTCTACCTTTCTTTATTTAATATGTCATCTTAAACTGTTAATCGATATGTAATTGTATAAACCAGAACGAATTCGATATAATTAGGATAAAACCTTAAATTAAATTATAATCTGGTTTCGATTTCTTGTTTTAATTAACTTTCGTTACGAGAGTAAGAGAGTGTAAAAGATTAGGATTAATACCATGGGAGTGTGAGATTCTAGTCAGATAGCTGAAATCAGGCATTAGTTTTAAACACAACGAGAGTGCTTTAAAACTAATAAGAACCTTTAGGTCTCCAAAGAGTATTTCTAACTGGAATTGAGACAGTGAGAGAGCTCAATTGAACTTAGGAGTATAGTATTAGGCAAGACCATGAGAGTGTGAGTCGAGGACTTTTAAACCGAGAGTTTCGACAGAGAGATAACTTAATAAACATTAGCAAGCCGACCCTCTATTGAATTCGCGAAGGCGAAATCAATTACGTACCGATAATTTATATCATTAATTTAATTTAGTTAATTCTTAACCCTTTAATACCTAAAACATCGCTTGCCTTAGCTAAACATAGCAACACCCGACTACACTAGGTTGATTATCGAGTCTCTGTGGGATTGATATATTTTATTACTACGCGATAGACTGTGCACTTGTAGTTAGTAATCGTTAGACTTAGAAAGTCACGACCAATTCTTGAGTGGAACTCGCATCTAGCAGTCATGTTATAGTTCGGAGGAAAGGGATACGACACTGGAAGAACATGGCTTAACTTAATCAAAGAGTTCTAAAAAAGGAGAGCAAGCAGTTGGGTTTGAGTAACTGGAATTTGAGCAAGCACTCTTTCAGGTTTCTCATGTCCCTGTTTTTGTTGTTGACGATTATGCTGGCAATGTTGATTAGGGCGCTCAGACTGCCCCTGTACCTTTCTTCACGTATTTGGCAAAGACTGTTGATGTGATGACTTTGAAAACCAAAGCGGAGGATCATGCTCATGACCTGGGGTAAGTCCCGAAGAAAGGGAAGGAATATTCACTTCTTTGGTGGTTGTTAAAGAAGAATTACCGACTACCTTTACACCAGCTAGTCCAAACTCGATTACTCCAGAATCAATTAAGTCTTGAACCTGGTGCTAGAAAGATTTACACCCTTCAATATCATGACCGGGTGCCCCGGAGTGAAAATCACAACGAGTATTGGCATCCCATTCGTCCGGTAGTGGAACAGGAGGTGAGGGCAGCTTGCGAAGCTCAATAAATCTCAAATTAAGCAAGCGTTGAAGTAGATCGGCATGGGACATTGGTAAAGGATCAAAAACCCTTTCTCGCTTCTGCTGATGAGGTGTTACAACCTGGGGAGTCCCTGTTATAATCTGTTGATGTGGCAGTTTCAGAATCCAAGGCTTATGACGCGAGGAAGATCCCTGAATGATAGGAGGAACACCCTTCTCTTTTGCAGCAGGTGGAGGAACATCCCTTTGTCTGGCTTCCTAAACAGGTGTAAACTTGGTTGTCCCTGAATTGATGAGTTTTTGGACCTTATGCTTGAGCATCTTACAATTTTCCACATTATGGCCAAACGCTCCTGAATGGAATTCGCACCTAGTATTGACATTAGAACCCATAGGGTGCCTGGTGTGTTGAGGTCCCATATTAATCAACTTAATCAACTTCAATTCCAACAGAAGTTGAAGCAACTGTACATATGGCATCTGGATCAGATCGAATTTCCTCTCAGACTTTTATGTCCTAAACTCCTCATGAGATGGTGGCTGATGAAAAAACTCTAACAACGAAAGAAATTCAGAAGGCAATCCATGTTCCACCAAAGGTCCCAAAGAAGTGGGAGGAGTCAGAACTTTGGTTGCAGAAACATACAACTTATTATTTTCCTTCTTCAATAAGCTTCCAACATTTCTGTAATCTGGCCCATTTGAATCTTCATCCGGTTGACCTCTTCTCTCAGTAGTTGCTGATCCTAGGACAATGCTCGAATGTACACATAAAATTCCCCAACTGGGCTTTCATCCCAATTACCTCCGCTCGGAGTTATTCAATGCCCATACCCTGATAATTGTGATTCAAGTTGGCCATTCTGAAGAGAAACCAAATCAGGATAAGAATCTGTCTCTGAACACTTGTCATGAATGCAAGGATGTATGCAAATGCCATGTTCGGTTATTTCTCAGGGATCTATCTACTTTGATACACAAGAAATCCAACTGCATGATTCAGATATGGGATCCTTGGAAATAACTGAACATGTATGCTAAAATGCCATGATGTCATGTATGCAACTGGAATGTGATCAGTGGTCTGATGTTGGTACTGAACAGTGAGTTGAGTGTCTGTGACGAGTCATAAAAACAATATTATTTCTGTGCATAAATCCCAGAATTCAAAACCGAAGAACCATATGAACTGGATCATATCACAAAGTAACACTGGCGAAACGGGTATGTTGAATGTGTAGGGTTCCTACAAACCCTTCCCAATCTCACGAGTGTGCTACCTCGGGTCAACATCACGAACTCTCAAAGCCGAATAACAATAATACGTTCACCATCTCCGAGAAATGGTGTATTACCCATATCAAGGAATCGGTTTAGCATTATGTACTACTCAGGGAGGTCTCAGCTAAGTCCGGGAAAAACAAGCATCTCTCATAAGTTCCCAGCTTCAAACACTGAATCGAGAAACAATAGTACATTCAGCCCTTGGGATACAGTACTATCGTCATACGAACAGTCTACTTTAACTGAGTTCCTATGAGAGAACCAGGCCATCCTATGCGAGTTCTCAGTGGGCCCTCGGGTGCGAGTGGGTTTGCCAACAAATGTGGTATGCCACTGTCACCACTGGAATGGGTTGTTTCCACTAAGGTCCTCAATGATCAGTCCCCAGATGCACATAATTATCGAGGTCGTACCCTGAAGTGGAGGAAACCCCCACACAGGATAGTTTGAAGACGGTCGCACTCTGGGTGTGGAACACACTGCCACTCATCATGGTGAGATACCATGGAAGTACAATTTTTGTCCACACTAAAGTCTAGGGAGAAATTAAGCCTTGGTATTAGGTTCATCTCAATGTAACCCCATCCCACTAAAGAAACCCAGCACAGTCCAGACAATCCAGTATAATATAATATGCACGGGAAATAAAATACTAAAAATGATAAATAAATTTGTAAAGTAAAGCTGTAAATAAATCATTAAAGCTAAACTAAAGCACACAACAGCAAACAACTAAACACCCATAGAAACTAAAATAGACAACGCTAAGATTGACTCTCAAAGGGGAAACTAGAGATACTGGGTTCGATCCCCAGCAGAGTCATCAGCTGTCGCTCCCAGGATTTTCATCCTAGTACAAACACGAAAGTGGCGCGGAAAAGGTAGAGTCGCCAGCCAAGCATTTTTATCCCGAATGAATGGGAAATATAATATTGCACAAACCAAATAGAAAAGGAAAGGACGAGGTCCTGCAAACCGAAGATCTGGGTTCGGGAGTCGCTTATGAACTGGGAAGGTATTAGCACCCCAGATCGTTTGTCGTACCCGACGCAATCCACGCTTGTTAGAATGTTTCAAAGGGTAAGGAATATAATTGCCGCTGAATAAAAACCACTACTGGAAATGGAAAAAGAGAACGAAATGGTACGAGAAAAATGTAGGGAAAATAAAGAATGTGCTCGAATGGGCCTTACCCCACTGCCTATGTATCTCATGGGAAATGAGAATCAGAGTCGATGTAGTTTGCCTAACTAAGGCGGAAACTTGTTTGTGTTTTTTATTAATTGAACTGCTTATGTCTATGCTCAGGTGTTGCAGGCTCGCCTCGACAAGTGTGTTACCGTCTTACAAAGAGACAAGTCGTAGCAAGTTCGCATTTAGAGTGAATGAGGTGAGAAGAGAATTCCCGCAGGAAAGACGTTTTTTGTTTGTTACTGTCTTTTAGAAGAAGTGTTTTTTACTTTGTTGTTTGTGAAACATCCTCATGCTAAGACTTGTTCATCATGATAGATATCCTACACCTCATCCCGAGATGGAATGCTTGCAAATACCCCATGGCAAAGTCTCCTGGCGCACGATAAAGCTTAACCTTTATTAGGTGTTTTGATTTTCTTTGAGATGAGAAAGAAGGACTCAAGTCGAGAAAGGAAAAAAACTAGGGGAAACTAAGACTCACCCTAAGTTATGTTATTATGGAGATCTCATGGTTAATGTGGTTTTCTAATCCTAAAAATAAAAAGAAATCAAATTCTAAATCACTTCAATGAATTGAAGATGAGTTTAGGCCTTAAAGGGAATGCATAAAGTGAAATGCCGACGAAGCATCCAATTCTTATCGCAAACATACATTGAAAGTATTAAAAGAATAAGGAAGAAGGTGTATGTAGGATATCCTCTCACGCACATGGCTTACCATAACCCCCTACAAAACAAACGTTAGTGAAATAAAACCAAAATGATAAAAGGAAAGAGGTAATCAAGTACCCAACCTATATTAACACAAAATAACCTAAACTAGACTCAATCCTAAGTCTAAGGATGCCTAAAAGTTAAGAAAAGCCTAAAGTCAGAAGCTACTACAGCTCTCTAACACATAATCATCTACTAAATGCAACTAATAACGCAAACAGCCTATTACAATTACCAAACAGCATGAAAATAGGTGTAAAAAGTGTCAAAACTTCATAATACAACATACATTTTACAACTTCTGTTCTAAAATGCAGTAGTGAAAACATGGCAGATTTTAATCATTTTTCAAATGCAAATGCATGAATCATAATTCATAAATATGCAACATACTATAATCATTGATGGATGCAACATGGTTATTATGGGTGATCATGTGAGCATGCAAACACTTTAACCCTTTTTAATGCCTTTTCCATACAAAAGCAAACAAATGCAAAAATCGAACTTTAATGCAAACAAACGATGGAATGAACATAAATTTTAATGCATCACAACCTGAAATGAATATCAACAATGGAGTGCAACATATAAACAATCAACAATGAATGCAAATATGTGAATCGTGCGGTTTCAAACAATGTGCAACATTCTGATTATGCGTATAAACATCTGAAACATGCATGGATCGCAAATACAATGCAAAACAAAATTATAAACACTTATTAACATGCTATTTATGATACTCAATCATGCAAAAAAATCATTCACAACATGTAATGAACACAAATTCAACAATTATACTAAAAATCGGAACCAAATGAAATGCGCATCGGAAGTTGTCAAAACTACACACTTCTGCACCTAAACAGTTCCGAAAAATTCCCTATAATCATATCCTAAATACCTATGATGATTGGAGGGGGAATGGATATCAAAAATTCAAGAAAAATCAAGAATTTTCCATTCTGGTTCAGTGGTAACCGGTTACTACCTATGCAGTAACCAATTACCAGTTCAAAAAACTGGCATTTTTGCAAATTTAACACAGGTAATCGGTTACTACCTATGTGGTAACCAGTTACTCTGAGACCAGAACTAAAAATTGATGTATTTTCATGTCAAAACCAGTAGCAACTTATTCAAATAAGCTCTATCCTAATGCCTATCAATTAAGCACAGAAATTACACCTAAATGCAACAATCTAACACCTATTAACACCACAATCACATCACGACTCTAACTTCTATGATCAAACCGATTAACGTATCAAAAAGCAAGAAAACACGAAGAATGCATGAAGCGAGATGAGGAGAAATAAGTTAAAACGCTAAGTGATTACAAATTCACCAACCTACAAAGCGGAGGCTTGCTTTGGAAATTGTTGCAATGTCGAAACGATACGCGAGAAAAAAGGAAACCGGAGATCTGAAGCTTATATCCATGAATGTGCAAAATAAATGTGGTTGATTGCGATCGTCGAAAAGAGCTTCCGAAAGTTGAAATAAACAACAAAATCGTAACAACTTCTTCGATAATCCTCTAAATTGATGCGAATGATGGAGGCTTAGCTTCTGATTCTTCAAGTTTCAATGCAAAACTTGAAGAATCTGGATGGTAATGAAGTTATGGTTTGAATTTGAAAATAGAGAAGAATGAGAAAATTGAGAGAAGAAATGGTGAAAATGATGAAGTGTGTGTCATCTTTTTAGGCTTGGAATGAACAAGGCTTATATAGATGTTAGGTTTGGAGTTAGGTGTGGGTTAGATGTGAGGCTTAGGTCTTAGGCTTGTGTCCTAAGCTAAGGGTTAGTTAAAGTTAGTTGGGAATATTACTAGAATATTCCATTGGCATATTCTTAGAATATTTCTTTGGCATATTCTTGGAATATTCCTTTGAAAGGTGGTGGAATATTCTAGAATTTGGTGAAAATGCAAGGCAATGTGAAATGGAAAAAGATGGAACAAACAAATAACTGATTTTTGTATTTTTGAATTTTTGCCCGAAGTAACCGGTTACTATCTATGAGGTAACCGGTTACTTCAACCAAAATTTGATTTTTTATTCTTTTTTGTGGGAAGTCTTGAATATCCGGTCTTGGTCATATTTTCTAAGATTATTTTTCTTCTGAGACCTGATAAATGGAAAATGACCCTTGATCACATGCCCCGCGCCTCGACTAATGATGCATCCATTATTATTTATATATTTTTTATTTTTTATGCAATATATGGAAGAATATGAAAGATGACATGGGAACAAAGCATATGCTACTCGGAACCGGTGATAAGTAAGAGGGAAAATTTTGGGGTATTACAATTACCTTCTCACACAAGGTAGGTCAAATAGTCTGACTTTTTCTTCTTCTTTTGCAGGCGTCTGATCTTCTAACATCTTTTCAGACATTAGTTTCAGTCTTAAAGAGCTTCACAAATTACTATGGCTTTGAAGGCACCCTTCATAGTAATGCACATACAGGGGAACACAAGGGAATCATCCATCAGTAGCAGATCAAGCTTTCAGGCCAACAGATGAACATATGCAACATCAGAACTATCTCAACAAACTTCTCCTTCAGACTCAGTATTCAGACTGTCTGATTTGGAATGTCTTCACACCCAATATAGCAACTGACCAGCTATATCTACATTAATCAACTACACAGGTTGATACATCCCACAACTTTACCTTCATATACAAGGAGTCTCTTAGGGGTAATACTCCTTGAAGCTCAGGTACTTCATTCCCGCAACAAGGACCAAACATAAATTGTCCTCAGGAAAACATAACATGTTGATCACTCATTGACCAACACACATATCTAAGATCAGTTCCAGGGCTAGACACTTCTCAAAAAAAAGATGCCTCCTCTTCCAAATCAAGAGTAGGTTCCAAACACATATGATTTAACCATATTAATTTGTCCCCCAAAACATCTCTTCACACCATCAGGAGTTTTCAGATAGCTATGCAGCGGATTAACATATAAACTCCTCAAACACTCCAGGTTTCACATATCAGCCCTAACAACATACTCCAGGTGACACCAAACTACAATAGGTTTGAAAATAAATCAAACCTACTACAACAACAGCTCACCACCAGGTTGCAACAACTGAATAGTCCATCCTCCACTTCTAGGGACCATTCACACAACAAACAACTTTTCAGAAAAGAGCTTCCACCTTGACCATGAACTAGAAAGTATCCCCCTTGGATCTCATCCAGAAACAGACTAGGATGCCTGCTTTGATACAAATTGAAATTCTGGTATGGCAGACTCAGATGTCGAATACAATGTTGAGACATCATATTTGTTACTTGTTAAACATGAAAAGGCACAAACAACAGCATCATACAATTATGATATACCAGATTCTAATTATCCTACGGGATGTTTAGACATTTGATTTGACATTCAGCAAGAATACTACATAATATATAAAACAGAAAAGCAGTAAAGAACACATTCAAATTGTTAACCCAATTCGATGCAAAATCATCTACTCTGGGGGCTACCAAGCCAGGAAGGAAATCCACTATGTAGTATCAATTCAAGGACCCACAACAAACTACCCAGTTTACAATTCTTTCACTTAATCACTACCAATGTAACTTCTACTTAGGAACTCCTGAGTATGAGAAACCCATCTCACTCCCAATCACCACAATGATGAGAATCCCATCTCACTCCCAATCACTGCAATGATGTCTCATAGTCCCAACTCTCAGTTGTTGATATTGACGACTCTTTACCTAAACAATAAGGCAAAATAGAATACGCACTTCCATGACAGCATCTTAGAGTTTCTTAAAAGCTTCCTCCAATAACAATACACCTCTTACTTAACAGCTTCGAGGTTTACAAAGAAACAACCCTGAATATTATATCTTTTCAGCATACGGAGGTTACGCACTCAACCCTAATGATATAACTTTTACATCTTTGGCTGGTAACTAAACCTAGGTTACAAGGTTTCTTTTTATAACCTAATACCTACTGGATTTTGGGCCTAAGAACCACAGCAACAACTGCTACAAATATGCAGAAAAATCGGCTACAAAAAGATCTTCAATCTATAACTTCCTAAAATATCTCTATATTTAGAAAGTATATATTCTTCAATATCCTGAACCATGCTAAATCACAACCTTCTATAAATAGCTTCTGATAAATCTCAACAAAAACACTTAAAGAATATTTCTGAAAACTCATGCAAACAAAAAATTGGGCAATTCTGATTTCAGCACCAGACAGAGATGTCATGACATCAGTCTTGACATCCTGCTAAAACAGCGGCACACTTAACCTTTCACACCTGCAGTGGTGTTCTATTCTTATGTCAAGACATTCTTCATAACATTTTCCCGAGCAACATGTTTTGCAAAAGTTGCTACCAACTCAGAACTTAAAATCTCCCCCTTTGGCACACATTTGGCCAAAACATAATTTAATCATACACATCATATTAGAGGAAAATGCAGCAGCAGAAAACAGAAGTTAGAACATCTTTATAGGCATATATCAATCACAATCAGTTTTACCAAAATGAATGCCAACAACAAAAGCTACATAACTATCATGGAACAAGTTAACTACCTCATAAGTAAGACAAATATACCCCCATATGAGCTTGCCATGAATACATCTTTTTTCTCTTCAGAAATGAAATGTGGCATGATGGAGGCTAGTCTATCAACAATTTTTTTGCAGATAATCTTGAACTTGTAGTTAGCTATAACAATTGGTCTATAGTATTCCACATCATTAACATTCTCATGTTTAGGAATCAACACGACAATGTTAGCATTACATTTTAGAAAGATCCAATTGGTGTAGAAAAACTGAAGGAATCTATTTGTAACTCCCATATTGATTATGCCCCAACACTTCTAGAAGAAAAGAGCTCAAAAGCCATCAGAGCCTGAATCATTATCTGTAAGAAAAAGAGTTGTCTATGTATTCCATCTCTATGTTTTGATGATAACAATGGAGTATTTATGAAAGAACCATTTTATGTTCTGATGTTTGTTAAAGTGCAAATCATGAATATTTTATATATTAAGATCAAACAAACATTATGAATGAGTACACAAATGCTAATATGCAAAGTTACTACGTGTAACATTAGTCGCAAGCGTGCTGAAGGAGCAAGTGTGCTTCTGAATCTGAACACAATCAGAAAGATCCAAGGATGCAGATGTTGCATTGGAAATGCTCTTGTGGATGCTGTTTTGAATGTGGTTCTGATCAAATAGCGAAGTGACGCTTCTTCTAAAGAACTAAGTTCATAAGACTCTGATGACTTGAAGTTCTGAAGAATTAACGTCTGAAGACTAAGTGCCTGAAAGATTCTGAAGACTTATGAGTTCTGAAGATTAAGATTCTGAAGAATTAAGTTCTGAAGACTTTGAAAACAATGTTCTATATGAACAAAGTTCTAAATACTTTAAGACTTAAAGTTCTGAAGAATGGTTTTGAAGAACCAACTGCTAAAGACTCTGAAGACAATGTTCTATGTGAACAAAGTTCTGAAGATTCTAAGACTTGCAGTTCTAAAGCCATGGGTTTCAAACCAAGTGTTGAAGTCCTGAAGAACGTAGTTCTATGTGAAAAAGTTCTGAAGACTAAAAACTTAGGTTCTATGAATATCCAAGTATCATTGTCCCTAACTCATGCTTCAATCATTGATTTATAATCAGAAGCCTCTAAAGTTCAGACGACAATGTTACCGTTGACAAGGATAGTACATAGTACGATAATACTTTATCCCACTACCTCTCCATTATCTTTGAATTATGGAAAAGGACTTTATGTGTCTTATTTGAATCATTGTGTAACTGATTCCTTAGTAGCCGAATTAGGCTATAACGACTCTTTTATGTTTGGTATAAAAGGAAAACATCACATGCTTTGTGATGTTGTTGGATCCTAATGGAAGCATAACCAATGTGTTAATTCCTGAAGGAAACACAACCACATGCGTTGATGTTGTTGATTCTTATTTGGTTCAAATGAACAACCACACTTTTGAGTGTTGTTGATTTTGAATAGGAACTCAACCTGGTTGTTAATCCTCAAACTGAAATGCTTCTATGTGAAGTAATTATGGATACAACCATTGATATAAGTGTTGATACCTCAGTTGTTTCACATCCATGATCATAAAAACAATACAACATTATGAGAGTCTGAGTTCGTATTGCTACATCAAGATCAACATCTACAACAACAACATCAGACATTGATGAACCGAAGATGAAGAAAATAAATCAACAAGTCATCAATCAACACCAACTACATCATCTTGGAGCTCATTGAAGATTAGAAGAAAGGAGTTATTGCTCGTAGCTTTCTCATCAATGAAGATGAAGAATTCTGAAGATGCAATTTGAATTGTAATATTATGAACATATTAGAATCATGTAGTTTACAAGGAGAAGATTGTTCATCTTGCTGTAACTCTGAATAGTTACTTTGTACTTAAATAAAGGAGTATATGCTTGCAAAGAAGCACCTCAATTAGCTTCGGTATGTAAATTATACCTAATGAATTGTTTCTCCTTAAGTGGACATTATATCCTGGTGGGATCCCCGAATGGTTCAGTTGTGAGTCGAGACTCCTCAAGTAGATGTTATATCTAGTAGGATCCCTGAACGGTCTAGCTATGAGTTGAGGTGAAATCCCGGCAGAGGTCCTGCTTGGTCAGTGAATGTTATATCTGGAAGGTTCCATGAATGATTCATTGAAGTCGTAGAGGTTCTGTGCAGTTAGTCACTACAGGTCATCACGATGGTTCCTCCTTAAGTAGATGTTATATCCTGATGGTATCCCTGAACGGTCTATCTTTGAGTTGAGATGAGTTATTCACAGTGATATTGTGTGATTGTAATTATAGATCTTGGTTATAGTGGATTAAGTCCTTATTTAAGACGAAATCACCTTGGCGAGTGGAGTGGACTAGCTTGAGAAGTTCTCAAGTGAATCAGGATATATCTTGTGTTCTTTACTCTTTCTTTATGCTTTACTTTATTTTTACTTCCGCAACGTATTTATAGCATAGCTTGACACAACTCATCAAAGTGAGAAAAGTAGCCAAGAGTGAAAACCTCAATTCAATCCCCCCCCCCTTTTGTGTTTCTCTTACACCTTCAATTGGTATCAGAGTTCCGGTTTTGTTTTCGATGGATATCAAACACTTAATATTGTCAGATAAAGATCCATTGTTGTGTGTTGAAAACACCTGAGTTTAATCTACTTACAATTTCAATCTTATATAAGTTGATGATATTGAGAGGACACTGAATTGTAGCCAGATGGATTACATTTGAGCAAGTCATTGATTTGGCGAAATCATTTGACAAGATAGATTCTTCAGATAAGGTTATATATTTTATTGAATTCCTATCTTAAATATGATTAATTAATAAACGTATTTTGATCAAGAATCAAATCATCAGAAAACAAGAAATCTTGTTTGTTGAAGATTATTTCTAAATGAGTATGGGATGTTTTCAAGAAACGGATTAGTCCACCCTTGACTTTCTCATATTAAGCTCATTGGGAGTTTTTCTAAAGTAAAAAGGATGATTGTTAAAGTATGATTTTGATTCATAAATAACTTCATGTTGAAGTTTGCATAAGAAGTCAGAAATCATAAGCAGAGGATGTCAAACTCTGAAAATGATTTTTGTCAGAATGTCCAAGACCTAACTGCTTCAAAAGTTAGAAGATTCAATGCATATTGAATGGTGTTTTCTTCGTTATTCTTCTAATTAATACCTTATGTATTCAAAAGAAGAAAGCTTATTGGTTCCAAGAGAACTTCATTAATGTAGTATTCTGAGAACTTGATGGAAGTAACTCTGACAGTTAAAGTTCTGTTAAATTGAGTCTCTATCTCAATGGAACAAACTAAAATTGTTCAAAATGTTATCAAACATTCCACTCAGAAATTCATGATGAATTTATTCTGGAATCAGAGATTTTGGGACATAAGTCATCTATTCTGAGTTGAAATAATTCAAATCACTGATATTATTCACCTTGGAGAAATCAATAGATATTCTTTTCAGAAGCAGATATGATGTCAATCTTTGTTGAACTAACTCTGATCAAGTTAGCTCAGTATTGTAAGAACAAGATTACCACTCAAACTTATCTAAGGTTTGTTGATACTTGTATCTGACAAAGATTTGCATCTGTACAAGGAAGCAAAATCAGAAGATCAGAAGATATCAATTAATTCTCTCTAGCACATAACCTCTCAAAAGGTATGCTCAAGCTAATGGAATTATTAATCCTCTGATATTCTATCTCTTTTAAAGAAGTTATTAATAAGAAAATGAATGTTTTGATGATAAGGACGCTGCAAGGAACACCTTCAGAAGTTCTAAGATCTGTTCTGGTCTGAAGACTAGCTCGGAGTCAACATTCTGAAGAAGAAGAACAATCTTCTAAACCTGGATGAAGAAAAGCTTATCAAAATCTCTGCAAAGAAGACACTCAAGACATAAGTCAGAATAAAAAAGGAAGAGTCATCTGAAGACAATCTTAGTGAAGAGAGTCAAAGTCTGAACGGTGAAACAATCTGACGAAGAGCCAGTACATAAGATCCTAAGGTACGATTTTCATAACCAGTTCTATTAGTTGATATGAGAATATTGCCTAAGTAACAATACATGCAGATCTTTAGTTAAAAACATGTTCTAGTGTTTGAAAAATCATATTTCCATATGCATCATTATGTCATAATAACAACTGATTGCTTGACTATCATAATAAGATATCTATCTTCACGCATAACATTAAATGCATATAGTTATGACCAGATAAGTATTAGAATTCAGATCATTCATGTAAAAATAAATTGTTCTGTTTTTCATTGATATCTGTGTCAGCCGTTTTTTTTGTAACTCATAAGAATAAATCGATTTGTATTCTTATATCTGGTCCAATGATTATTGTCTCTTTGATACTTCTACTACTCGTGGTTGATATCAGATTTGATTAAATTTCCTACTCCAAAGAGTCACGTCTTTATTGACAGTATTTCTCTTTCCACCTAAATTCCTCTATATAAATGGAGTAATATTTTTGTGTCTTATCAAGTTTCTCAGTTACACATCTTCATTCCATTCCTCGTTTCAAACTTAATTTTCTCTTCCTTCAATCGCTGTCAAGAATGTCTTCCAAAAACATTTGTGGAAATATCTCTGATCAAGTAACTTTGAAAGAATGCACTATGAGTTCTTCCACTCTAACTGAACAAGGGAAACACAGGTTTCTAGCTCAAGATTGGGAAAGCTACTTCAACATGTTGGTTGGACCTGTCTATCCCGAACTTGTAACAAAATTTTGGGCAAATGCTAGAGTCTTATAAATCGACCTTTTTGTTGTATGGTTCTCTCAGTAGTTGCAGGACATCCAGTAATGGTAAATCCAATCATTATTGCTCTAGCTACTGAGTACAATGAAGAAGGAATCATACATGAGGTTTTCTACAATGATGGAAGGTATGTTGGGTACGTGAATGCTATCTACGAAAAATACGGCGATGTTTCACATCTTGATACTCTCACTCCTAAGGCAAGAAGTTGGTTTAAAATCTTGATAACCAACTTAAGACCCAGAGAAAGAGGGACTGAACGAATGTCAGGCATGGATAAGCTTTTTATTCGTTTCCTAATCTCAAGGATCAGAATCAACTTTCCAAAATCCATGTTTCTTCATTTGAAAGAAGAAATCCTCAATTCCAGAGACAAGTTAACTTATCAAGTACCTTTCTACATAGTTATATCTCACATCTTTAAACTCTAAGGAGTGATTAATCACTGCACGCGCAATGGAATGACAGCGAAACTTCGCTTCGAGTCTTGTTAACTCTTGTTCTTTGGTGTCTAGTATAGGAAATTAGTTCTACATGATTTTATTTCTAACTCCAATCATGTTCTGTATTCTGAATTGTTTATTTATCTCTTGAATGATTGAATTTTAATATTTGTTTAAATTCTATCTCTGCTTACTTTTATCAGTCATATTCATATGCATTAATCATGAGAATCACTTAACCAGAATCATAATGCTTTAAAAAGTTTTAAAATGCTCTAACTTTTTGATGATGTCAAAAAGAGGGGAAATGGAAAGATGATTTTGATAATAACCTAAAGAATGCAAATCAAACAAATAAAATTATATAAACTATTTATTACTAACATTTGATGTATATCTGAGGAACTTAACAAGTTCACTAGGCATTCTTAGAAACAGGTTATAATATCCAAGAAAGAATATCTGGATGCAAAGATCCAAAGAAAGAAGTTTTGTCAAAACAAACTCTGATACTCTAGAAGCATAGTGTTTTGTACATGAAGAACTATGATGAAGTTCTGATAGACCAAGCAATGATATTACATTTGGCATCAGACTTAGAACATTCATAGAGTTTTGATAGTAACAAGGTTCTGAGATGAAAGCTATGTTCGATTCAGACTCTGAGGAGTATAAAGAAGTCATTATTCTCTATCATATGTTCTGAACAACTCAAAATTTGTATTTTGTAAGTCTTAGAATCAGGGGGAGACTTTGATGAAGCATTAATAAAATTTTGGGGTTAACACATTTAGGGGGAGTTGTTTCTCTAAAACTCTAAATATGTTCTCACTGGTGATTACCCGATTATTACCCTGTTATGTTTGGTGATTTCCTGTATAAAATGTTCTATCAAAATACATGGTTTTGTCATCATAAAAAAGGGTGAGATTATAAGAACAAGAGTTATCTCTGCATTCCATCTCTATGTTTTGATGAAAACAATGGAGTATTTATGAAAGAACCATTTTATGTTATGGTGTTTGTTAAAGTGCAGATCATGAATATTTTATATATTAAGATCAAACAAACATTATGAATGAGTACGTGAATGCTAATATGTGAAGTTACTATGTGTAACATTAGTCACAAGCATGCTGAAGAAGTTCTCAAGTGAACCAGGATATGTCGTCTGTTCTTTACTCTTGCTTTATGCTTTAATTTATTTATGCTTCCGCAACGCATTTATAGCATAGCTTGACACAACTCATCAAAGTGCGAAAAGTAGCCAAAAGTGAAAACCACAATTCAATCCCCCTTTTCTTGTGTTTTTCTCACACCTGCACTATTCACATTCATGGAAAACATAGCATGCTTGATTTTCTCATGATTTTGCATGATGAGAAGCAAGTTGTTTGTATGGTCAGTGATAGATTTTGGGATCACATCCTCAATTAGGCCATTATATTGCAAGTCATAAGAGGATGCAAAAACATTAGAGAAATGTGTGACCACATCTTCATCAATATTGGATTTGTATGTCAAAATATGACTATCCAATCTTAAGGATGTTATTTTCTTGGTTGAATTGTGAATCTTTGCAAAATTATAGAAGTATCTAGTGTTTCTATCGCCCTCTAAGGTCCATTTAATATGAATGTCTCCCTCCAAAAGGCTTTTAATATATATATATATATATATATATATATATATATATATATATATATATATATATATATATATATATATATATATATATATATATATATATATATAAAGCTTTCTTTTTCTAGTTTAAGTGAGATTCACTTTGTCCATTAGAGTTTATAGTGTCTGGTATATTAATGAGGATATCTTCAATTTTTTTGGAGTTGATCATGGACATTATTTAATATCTATCTGTTTCAACTTTTCAGCTTGTCCATAAGAGTTTTTAATTTCTTGTTCATAATATACATGAGGCATCCTATGATGTTAGTACTCCAACAATCTATAATAACTTTGTAACAATCAGGATGTAGAGGCCATATTCTCATAAATTTGAACTGAAAAGTATGTATGCAATTACTAGTTTCAAAATCAATCAACAAAAAGAAGTAGTTTAATCTGACTCTAGATAATGTTGAGCAAGAGTCAATTCAACAAGCATCAAACATTACTACGTAAAATCCATTTCACAACGGTTGGAAAATGGATACCACCATGCATGACCAACCATTGTGAGATAATGGGTGGTTGTACGTATGATTCTTTCCACCACGGTCATGCAGCCATGATTATAAGTTATGTAACACTCTACCTATCACAATAGTTACTTCAAACAACTGTTGTGATATTCTTTAATGCATAACATTTAACAACAGTTTTTCTAAACAATCGTTGTGATATATACACTGAATTTATTATAAATTTTGTGGAATACGTATTTCATAAATGCTCACTAAACATATAACCTTTCAATATGATCTTGAACATTATAATATGAAAAATAAGTTATATTAGAAGAATAAGTTACACGATCAATGTTAGATAAGAATTCTCCAACTCCGTATCCTCATTTTTCTCTTTAACAGTTAGAACTTGGTTTATGCTCCTAGTTCTTCAACCCCCCTTCCTTCATCTCTAGTTCATTTTGCAACATATTATTTACTGTGCAAACAAAATTAGAGGTGGATAAATGGGCGATTGAAGAACTGGAAGCATTAAACCAAGTTCTAATAGTTAAAAAATAAAATACAGATAACAAGTTGAAGAATTCTTGTCTATAATTGAACGTGTAACTTGTTTTCTAATATAATTTTATCTATCATATTATAATTTTTTAATGTAATATAAAAGTTATATATTCTATTAGGGGTTGGAAAAACACTCAAACCACATAAGATATACTAAACTCATCTCTTAAACAATCCGTAACAAAAACATTCATCAACAACAATCCTTAAACAACATACAAGATACAACAAACAACTCTTATTAAAAACAACAAAATCATCAACACATAACATAAACTACATACAACTTTTATTAATAACAACAACAACATATTAACTCATAGAATGTTTGAGAAACATACATGCCCCACAATGGCATCCACAATGAATAGACGATGAAATTGGAGTGAGAGCTACAAACTTGTGTTAATTTTGAATGGATGTCATTCTAGGTCTTTCACACAAAGTTTGCAGCGCTCACTTTAGCTTCATCCTAGTTAATTTTTTTTCATTCTCCATCCTTACCAACAAGTCAAAACAAATAAAAAGTTCAAACATTATGAAACAAGCTATTGAAATGTAAACAATAATATAGAAACATAATCTAGTGTGGAGATGAACATGTAAGGTAGCCATTTGCTAAGTCTTGATGTAACAAAGGTAACCTTTCAAAGAAGACGAGTTCGCTGCATAAGTTCGAGGTTTTCATATGAGAGATACGAGTGATAGAGATGTTAGGGTTTTGTTTTGAGAGAGACGAGTGAAAGAGATGTTAATGTTTTGTTTTGAGAGAGACGACTATTATGTACTGAAGAGATATATAATTTCTCTTATATATAAATATGTAACACATTTCACCACAGTTGATAATATGAACTTTCATTAAATTATCGCACCTTACACCACGGTTGATTATAAGAACTTTGGTGATATACAAGGTCAAGTCCATTATATCACGATAAATGAAAAATTATTGATGATAAGATTCAACCTCTTTCACTCCATATACATTTCACTATGGTTGTTAACTAAGACCGTAGTGAAATGTCTTTTACTAAATACAAAAATAAAATATCTAAAAAAGAGTTATTACCATGTTTAACAAGAAGACCGTTGTGATATAGTATTACAAAATATCTATTTTATAATAATGAAAGAATGAAATACTATATATATATATATATATATATATATATATATATATATATATATATATATATATAATTTTTAGGTCACTCCCATAAAAAAAAAGGTACTTTTCTTAAAATTGAATTCAAATAATTTAAAAGATTACTATCACTGTTGCATGAACATGAGAATATATTTAATTTAAAAAAGAATATATTCTTTATATATTTTTATCTGTATTCAAAACAATGGTTTTGTAATGTCTTAAAAGTATTTTTCTTATATTATATAATTTAGTAAAGTGAAAATTAATAAATTGTTAGAAGAAACTTATTCACAATGTAAATGTTTTGCACCAAACTCAACTCTTTCCTTGAAAAGATAGTGAGAAGAAACTTGAATAATTGTTGTGGATTCAAAATTTCCTTTTGTGGGATAGCCACTAACTAGACAAGTGGTGCTGCATGACACACCTCATCATTCTCCAATTGACAAATGGGTCGGTGGCCATTTTTTTATTCTTTCTCCAATTAAAATAATTACATTAGACTAATAAAAAAAATTGAAAATTCTAGTTTACGTGGAAGAAGTGGCAAGGTGATTGAACATATAAGGAAAAGAATGAAAGTAGAAATGGAGAGTTATATGAGTTGAAGTGTTTAGACCGTTTGAAGAATGATAATGACTTGATTTGATGTGGTCTCCTAATGACTTAGTAGTCGGTAGATTATTCAATATACTGCTCCTGTTTGCTTCTAAAATGTGAATTCAACTAAGCTTGTGTTTAAATATTAAATTACTCAATTATATTGAGAAATTAAGGTTTGTTTATTATAGATTAAAAATTATTGTATTTTAATATTTTAAAATTTTGATTTTGTGATTTTAAAAAAAAAAAGTAATATGTTTTGAATAATTTTTGTTCTATTAAGTTCGCATATTTTTTCATCCATATTTCTGTTGGTTGAAAATAATTCTTAAATGTTAATTCTTTTTTATTTTTGTCCTTGAAATTAAAATCCATGTAAAAATCCGAAGAAAAATCTTTAGTAAATTCGTAGATTTTTCTATGGATTTTAATTTTAAGATTAAAATTAAACAAAATTCAACATTTAGAAACTTTATCTTTAAAAAAAATACAAAAATGAAAAAAAAAATCAACTTATGTAAATCAAGAGATTATTTAAGCATAATAATTTTGATATTCAATTTTTTCTTTAAATGTGGATGTCATGGTCCATTGAGTAATTAATTACATTGATAAACTTTTTGGTCCCAATTTTGATGGGAGTACGTACTGGTGGCTCAGCAAGACATATTATCGGACATGGCAAACGGGACATAGAAATAATAACGTTAAAAATTCTAATTCTTCAAACACATGGTTTTTCCCGAATTATAAGAAACATTACAAATATATTAGAAATAATAAAATTTAAAAAAATTAAAAATAAAAATAATAAAGTACAAAAAAAAATATGAATGTATTGATTGATAGAATGATTTTAGGACGGGTTTAGATGACATATTAATCATCTGATTCTTATCTCTTAAAATTAGCAGGAAAAAAATTCAAATTCAAACTCGAATTCAATTAAATAGATTTTTCTCATCAAATATGGTGTGAATACTCGTGAGTTGGGGTTTTATTATTATATCTATATGTTGTGAATTTTGTTGTGAATTACAATAAAATTCAATATTAATTTGTGGGACAAAGAATAGTAGCAATCAAAATAAAATGGTCTACAACAATAATAATCTGTATACAGATAATATAACAGAATAAGGCAAGAAACAAAACGAATGTTTGTTTACTCAGTTCGATCAAACGTTCTACTCTGGGGAGAGAGCAGCTCTCCAAATCACTATACTAAAAAAATTGTTACAAGAGATTACAAATGAATTACAAGAAAATAACATCCGCCTTCAGGTTCCCAAGAACAACCCTGAAGGCGCCCAAGAACAACCTTATTTTATACTCAAGTGTTTCCCAACCTCTCAGGCTCTCAATATATGAATCATTCAAACCCAATGTGTAATCCAAGGTTTTCTTTATGCTGAAACCTAATACCTTTAAACCCCTGCTCTCCCTTATTGGTGTAAACCCTAAGATTTTCACACACCAAACATATAAGCGATACATATTTATAATAGCAAATACCTAATAAACAAATCCCAAAATCTGGATCCATTGACCGAACCGAAAAAAGCCCGAAAATGGACAATATTATTCATCCGTAAGAATGACACTATTCACCGCCCAATTTTTTTTTCTTTTTTTTCCGTCCGACTTTCTAAAACTTTTTATTTTCACGGTAAATGCAATCACCAAAATATGTTTTCTTTCTCTTCATCAACAAAGGTTTTAAGACCCATTTACAACAATCTCCACCTTAACTTTAAACCGTGTTGATACTGATTTAACAATCAACAAAATTGTTGCTCTCTACCAAGTTGAAACTCTAACCAATAACCTTGATCAAATTCAAGCAACCCTTGAATCTTGATCTCGTCACTTGCATCCACTTGTTTCCAATTACCTTTTTCTGCCTAGGTAATTTAACAAGCCTACAAGTATGATTATTCAACCCTCCTTGACTCCACATGTTTTTAAATGTCTCCCTGAAGGTTTTTCTTCTTTTATTTTGCAGTCCTTCAGCCACATTAAGAACATAATATCCAAGGCTAGCATAATCATTCCTTTGAGATATTTGAATAACCCTCCTTACCTTATCATGAGTCAAATTGTAACGCCCCGGTTCGATTATTCCATTTTTGTTGAGTCTTTTATTTAAATTGAGTAGTAATTGCTTTAATTATGAAATTTGTGTGTTTATGTGATATGTTGATATGTTATATTATTTTACTGTTTTGAGAATTTTCGGGTAAAATTAGATTGGAAGGTATTTTAGACATTTGCTAATTAATGATAAGTTAAGAATTTTTAGTGGAATTAGAGGTGTGAGAAAATGATATTTGGTAGAAATAGAAAATAGAAATAGATAGAAAGTTATAAGAGTTAAAAGAGAGAATAGAAAGAAAGAGAAGAGAAAGAAAAGGAGGAGAAGAGAAAAAAAGAGAAAAAGGGAAAAAAAGCTTGGAATTCTTCAAGATTGCTCTTAGGAATCGAAACAATCGGGTAAGGGTGTGAAATATTGTTATCTTAACCTTGTGTATGATTATGTATGTGTTAGATTGATTGGGTTTTTGTTTTGGAGAGGTTTAGAGAATGTTAGGTTTTACGATTTTGATGGAAATCTAAGAAAATTGGTAGATTAATCGGTTTGAACATGATATAATCGAAGTATGATGATGAATACATGTTAATTATCATGTTTATGGAAGTTTATTTGAGTTTTGGAGGTGTTTAGTAGGATTGTTGCTTAGCTGAGATGCTGTTGAAATCGCAGTTCCCGCTTAGCGGGCAATCTCTCGCTCAGCGAGCAATCCCTCTCTCAGGGAGTTTTCCAGAGTTTGTCTCGCTCAGCGAGCGAGCCTGTCGCTCAGCGAGCCTGAGAGTTTTTGGTTTGGTGTTTTTGATTCGTAACTTGAGTTTCAGTTATACGTTTTTGGTGTTCTTTACATCGATTCGAAGCTAAAAACATGTAGAAACTAATAATGCTAAAATATGTAGTTTTTAGCCGACTTTTCTGATAAAACGTAATTGTGTTAGTTAAGGAATTATGGGATTGTTTGTGGTATAGTGGCCGTTTGGCAAATAAATGCATTTCGTGAAGTGAATATGAATGCATGTTGATAGTTGTCGCTCCCGATAAGTGGGACTAGGCCCAGATAAAGGTACAGACGCGAACGGTCGGCGAGAGGGACAATGAGAACACACAGTCGTGAACTCACTGGAGATGAATAGAGTCGCCAGCTAGGCATTTTTATCCCGGAGGAAAGGCAATGCTGCATAGGCCTAGAAAGATACGGATAAGACGGTTGCGAACCAGAGAGACTGAGAAAGGGGGTTGGTTACAACCTGGGAAGGTATTAGCACCCAGATTGTCCGCCGTACTCGACGGGATCCACGCTTAAAAGATTTGTGTTTTAAAGGGGTAGTGTCGGTGCAATCTGTGTATAAAGAGCTGGAAAGGAATGTACAGGTGTCAGTGTAAAAGAAGTGAAGTGTAGTATGATGTGTCAGTGTAGGAATGAAAATGAATTGCTCATGATAATGAGGCTAAGAGAAAGATGCTGGAAGAGGGGGAATATACAGAGACTTTTGTTCGATAACTGTTAAGTTATGCCTACGTATCCTCTCGTGCAATGAGGAAGTCAGAACACCGTAGTTCGACCCAAAGAGACTGAAAGATGAATTGACTGATGAACTGCTTACTTGTCTATGCTCAAGTGTAGGACCTGTCTGGCTCAGGTGCAAACTGTCTTGCTTTAGACGGAAGAAGCAAATTCACGTTTGTGAGTGAATGAGATGAGAAAAGAATCCCGGAGGAGACGATTATTGTTTGTTTTTGAGTTTTCAGTCTTTTATTGCTTTTGAAAGTTTATCATAAGTTAATGAGCTTAAGTCTAAACCAATGGATTTAGTAAACTCATCACATCTTCCCTCTGTTTAGGGGTAATGAGAGTACCTTAAGTGTGAAGTCAGATTCTCACACTTAATCACCTTTGGTGTAGGATTAAGATCATTAACCTACTTGTGATTAATTAGATGTTTTTGTGGTTTTTGTTTAGTGTTGAGTAATGAGGTTAAGCCATAATCAGGGATTTAACAGACTCATTACACCATCCTAATAGAAGGATAATAGATGAGAATGTTTAAGCTGAGGAAAGCTCCTCAACTTAATCCATGATTAGGGATTAAACTCATGACAAAACAAGCTTTTGATTAAGTGGATTTTATTTAATGATATGATGATGAAGTGAGTTTTATGATTTGTAAGACAACTTGAGGGGGACTTGTCCATTAACACTAGGGTTAGTCCTTCTTAACCAATTAAGGAAGAAATAGAACCCTAATGCAAGGCCCAAGTTATAAGTGTGATGTCTTGATACTTATTAAGTGAATTGATTAAGAGATTTAAACACATTAAGAGTTTAACACTTAGGATTAAAGTTATACACTCCATCCTAAGAGAAGGATGCAGGCATAAGCTTAATCACAAAGCCTTAAAGCCTTTAGGGTTTAGTCCCTGATTATGAGGTGAGAAGAGATGACTCAAAAGAGACACAAAGGTAAAAACTAAAAGGGGAGACTAATCAAAACCCTAATCATTGTCATGCTTGGTTGTTCCTAAGGTTTGTGAGGTTTGCAAGAACAATCTTCAATGGAGCCACCAGGAAGCAGATGAAAGGATCAAGAGAAGCAAAGTGACTTGCTTCATTCAAGAAGTCAAGTCACTTGAAGAGAGAAAGTGGGAAGAAGAAGAATGATCAAGCTCAAACTCAAACACAAACAAAAATGCAGCAATGGATGCAAGAGAATGATGAAGAGAAAGTTATGAGAAGTGAAGGCAAATTCACTTCTCAAAGTTACTTACCACCTGAAAGGTCAGAAAAGGAATGCAATGCAAAATGGGATGAGATGACATGATGAGAAGCAAAACCAGAAGCATATACATGATGCTAATGATGCTATGAGATGCTACAAACATGAGGCAGCACATGGAAATGATCATACAAGTTCATGAATGCAAATGAAGCAAGCTAGGGACCATGAACATACATGAAAAGTTATGAAGTGCACATGGCATACAACATGGCAAATACATGATGCAATGATCAAACATGCTTTCAATATGTCTTATGATGTCAAATGAATCAAATGGATGCTTGAAATGTCATGGCAAGTCATGTTATGCAAGAGAATGCAAGATGGATGCATATGGAAGCCCAAATTAGGGTTTATGAACAATGCATCAAACAAAAATCAAAATCAGAAGCAAACAAAATTATAAAAAATTGAAAATGCCACACAAAGGACCCCTAATCCTATACTAACTCACTGCCCAAAGGAGAGGTTTCAACTCCTAACCAATTTCAAGTTATGATTTTTACAAGTTTTCTAGGGTTTTAGGGTTTCCAAACAAAGGAAATGTCAAACAAATTGAAAATGAAGGATCAAATCATGGCCATTTAGTCCCTCAAACTACATGCTAAACACAATGCAATGCAAAAATAATCAATTTCCAACTCCTCATGAATAGGCAGAAATGATTTTTTGAACTTTGGATCAAAATAATGCACAAAAATGATTTTAATTCAATGAAAAATTCTCAAAATGCATCAAGATCAAAAAAGAAATTTGGTTTGAAGGTTGGACAATGTTTCTAAATGTCTTAGAACATTTCATGAATTTTTTGGTGATTTTTAAATACCTAAAAGTATTTTTAATAAATTAATTTTCATTAATAAATTAAAAATAAACTTTTAAATATTTAAAAAATACTTTTTTAATGCTAAAAATAAAAATAAAAATATTTTTGTGTTTTAAAAATTTATGAAACTCTTGACAAAAAGTTTCGTAATTTTTAAACAATTTTTACTATTTTTAATAAATTATGCAAAACAAATGAATTAAATATGAAATAAAAATGAAAATAAATGGAAGTAATCAGAAGGAGAGGCTGAGATTGATTCTGGGCTTCACAAGGTTTGACTGGGCGCGCATCTGGACGGCCCAGATTCAAACTTCCTTAATTCTAATTAATTAAATATTAATCCACAATTAAATCTTAATGAAATGATCCAGGCCCTCCAATTGCGCGCGGGAAACACAATCCAATGGCTCACGTTTAAACCTGGTGCCCTAACCCTAATTAGGAGTTAATGACTTTCAGGTGGCCGGAGAAGACTTCCGGTCGTCTTCTCCGGCCAGCACCTTCCCTGAAAAATGCCAACTTTCACCCTAGCTCACTAAAACCTAATTTCTCTGCCCAGAAACCATCCCCAAACATCATAGAGCAAGAATCAACAGCCAAAACTCATTTATTTTACACAACAAAGCTGAATCGAAGCAAAAGGGGTTTAGGTCAAAAAATTTCAGGAAAACCATACATGCTCAAAACTCAATGATTTTCGAAACCAAACATATCATCATGACCAGTGGAACATAGGGAACCAATTAAGAACTTAGAAACGAGTTCCTGGAAAAAATGTTCATGAAGCTCACCTGAACTGGAGCTTTGATCTCTGGCACCTTCTGGCTAGTTTCCTGCTTGCAATCTACTCCACTTGACCTCCTAAGAAGCTTTCAATGCTTGGAAAGAGTTTATGATGGTTGGTTCTGAAGTTTGAACAAGTTCTGTTCAATGAAGGGCAGGAATCGTGTTTGGGATTTTGAGGGTTTCAGGCTGTGATGATGGTTTCTTTGTGACCAGGGAGATGAGTTGAGTTGGCCTATGAGGTTTGTTTTTGTGTTTGTGAGCTGTGGAAACAGATTCGAAGGCTTTTGCTCTATGGAGTGAAAATGGAGAAGTGATGCTATTGCTGGTTTCAGGCTTGCTGGCTATATGAAATGTCTTGCTTTTTGTTTGTATAAACAAATGGGATTGGTCAGAAGATGTGACCTGTGCTTTAGTGATAGGTGTAGCTACTTTTGCAAATATGTCAACTTCTTGTAAGAGAGGGCATGGGCAACTTCTAGCCAAGTACAAAGGGCTTGTCTGGCGCAGCATGGCATGAGGGAAAGGCTAGTGTGATTCAGCAGGCTAGGCAGCAAGTGGATGAAGTGTGATCATTGGTTTTGCAACTTGCTTGCCTTTAGTTCTCATGAAAAGATCATGCCTCACAAACCATGAAGACATGTGATTCCCTTGGTTCAATCTGAACTTTAAGGCTTGGATTATGTTAGTATAAGGATTAGGCATCAATTAGAAGTCACAAATGCCTTTGGTACATGAAATTGCAAGTTTTCCTTTTAGTGCATAACTTGAAAATTAGTGATTTTTGCCAACTTTAACACACCATAACTTTTGATCCAAAATGAATTAGGTCATGTTCTTGTACTTTTTGAAAATGGAAAAATGTGATCTACAACTTTCATGACCAAAGTTTTTCCATTTGAAGCATTTTTGGATCAAAAAGCAAGGCTTGAAAAATGGCATAAATTGACAAATTCCTTAAAAGTCAACTATGCCCTAAAAAGTCAACTTTGCAAAAACTTCAAATTCTTGAATTTTGTGAACTTCAACCTTCTTCCATGATCAAATAAAGATCATATACACTCAAAATGATGAAGATCACCCCTTGGTTTGGTCATTGGGGGCCTCAGATGCCCTGATTTTGCACTGACTTGTCTGAAAAGTCAACCCTTGATCAGATGACTTCCCCATGGAATTTCTTCATGAAAATTGATATGCATACTCCCTATACCATATAGAGACCAATGGAAACAAGAATGACCAAAAAATTTGGAGTTATGGCCTCTGAAACCAAAACCCTAATTTTAGGTCAACTGTGCAGTCAAACTTGGCCCTGCATCCACACCAATCCCAGTTCTTGTGATCCTTTTGCATTTTTGACTTTGAGAGGATGTAATATGATATAAGAACACACATGGATCCCTTTGAAGTGATTGGTGGCCTTTGGAGTGGCTCAAGAAGCTCTTGGATTGCTCAGATCACAAACCCTAGGTGCAGATGACTTAGAATCTATGCAGTGAATCAAAAATGGGATATGAGATGATATGATTGTGTTTATGTATATGAAATGATCACAAGCCATGGTGTGAATGGGTGAGGGCAAATTTGGGGTGTTTACAGCTGCCCCTATTCAAACATGAGTTAGCTGTGCAGGTTGTAAGCGACGGCTTAGCAGGCAAACAAGATAACTTGTGGTTGAATACCAAAGACAGTCCAAAATTTGCACTCACAGAATGAAGAAGAAAAGGGATATAGATTGTAAAAGGAAAATAAAGTATATTGTAAAGTGTGGGCGATAAAGCAATGACGGGGACGGCCGACATGCTGGGGATAAAAGGTAAAGCCAAGACGGGGACGACCGACTAGCTGGGAAGAGAATAAGAAATTATGATGGGGACGGCCATCAAGATAAAGCTGTAAAATTTTCTGGGGATTGATGAAACATGACGGGGACGGCCATCAAGTTCATAAAGTAAGGTAACCGACGATGGGGACGGCCATCGGGCTAAAAGAAAAGGAAAAGGGACCCCGACGGGGACGACCATCGGGTTAAAGAATAAATGAAATAAACAGATGATGGGGTACGGCCATCAAAGGTGAAGGACGATCACCTAGCATGGGACGGCTGCTCTGTTGGGGAATAAAAGAATTATGATGGGGACGGCCATCAAAGGTGGAGGACGACCACCTGGCAGGGTACGGCTGCCGAAAATATCAACGATGGGGACGCCCATCGGATGAGCATGATGGAGGACGACCATCAAGAGGTGGAGGACGACCACCTAGCAGGAGACGGCTGCTCTCAAGGTTTATCATGACATAGGACGAATGCCAGATAACCAAAATCAACAATGGGGACGGCCATTGGATAAAATGATGAAGGACGATCATCAACGGGTGGAGGACGACCACCTAGCAGGGGACGACTGCTAAAATCAACGATGGGGACGGCCATCGGATGAGCATGATGGAGGACGACCATCAAGAGGTGGAGGACGACCACCCAGCAGGGTACGGCTGCTCTCAGGGTTTATCATGACACAGGACGAGTGTCAGATAAGAAGGAAAATTTGCTTTATTGGCGATCTACTAGGGAGTAGTAAACACGGACGAGTGTTTATATCCAAGAAACAAAAGGTATAAGTGTTTGGTATTGTGTATAGATTAAAGATGCGGACGAGCATCCCTAAGACTACGATACGGATGAGTATCGGATAGAAACAAATACTGACGCGTGTTCAAAGATGATGATACGGACGAGTATCAACTGGTTAACAGAGAACACGGACGAGTGTTGAATCTGAAGGGACTCTTCTGGGGAATAGTAGATACAGGCGAGTACCTATATTCAAGAAGACAAAAGTGTTTGACACAGTGTATGGATTAAAGATGCGGACGAGCATCCTTAAGACTATGATACGGACGAGTATCATGTAGAAACAAACGCCTGACGCATGTTCTGAGATGATGGTACGAACGAGTACCAACTGGTTAACAAAGAACGAGGACTAGCATTGAATCTGCGGGGATATAAGTGGTATATACAAGATATGGACGAGTATCTGTATAAGAGTGAGGAGTGGTGTACAGATGAGTGTTTAACTGCTGGGGAGATTGACACGGACGAGTGTCAAAAGGAGAAGAGTGTAATATAAACAAATATCTGATATACAAAGTGTAGGCGACTGCGCTGGGGATATGACACGGACGGGTGTCAAAGGGTTGTCATATGTAAGTGTATGTGAGTGCAAAGAGGACGTCTTTGGCTTTCTGTTGGGGATATGACACAGATGGGTGTCATAAAGTATCTGTAATACGGGTGATCTTGTTTGCGAAGAGTGTTCAGGCGACTTTACTGGGGAAAGATGGCACGGACGGGTGTCAAAAATGAGGATATACTGGTGTTTGTGATTTGTGAGGCAGCTGCTTTTGCTGGGGAACCTGGTGGGGATTGTTCTGTACATTGATGAGCTGTCATTATTCGCAAGTGTTGGTTTAGAACATGGCTTATGATTATGCTATGTGTTGGATTTTTGCCGTAATGCTCCGTGTTAGACGGAATACTACGCTTTGTGGGTGAATATGATGCAAATGCTATAATTGTGCAAAGATACCAAACCGGGATCCGGGTCCCGTTGCTGCGAAGATCTTCGATCGATCCATTCGAAATGGACATCCCAGCTGGGGATGAGATCACTTGGTAGATCTGATGAGATGTATCTGCCTGGGGATTCGGATCACTGAGGGACCTATTCCAATAAACATAGGACCCAGCTGGGGTTTGTAGAAGCTTTCTTCACTCTGTTGTGATTCCTTCGTGCGCGGCTCTTCTGGATAGAGGCTGGAACTCTGCGGGGAGATAACTCTCTGACTTTTGTGCTCGGCCGAGGGCGAGATGGCAACTCGGCTGGGGAGAAAGAGAGGAATCACTGAAAGACCTCCCTAGGGATTCTGTTACAGTAGCTTCTTGACTCAGCCGGGGATATGGGCATCTCCTGTGATACCTGCCCATTCTGATGGGGATAAGCACTAAGTGGCAACTCAGCTAGGAGGAGTCATGACAGGCAACTTAGCTGGGGAGAGAGCACTTTGGGTGCTAAAATTGAGTGTGGATTTGCCAGCTTGCTGGGATAAAGTTTCCATGCCCCAAGCGGCGTTCTGGATACCTGCAATCCTGAAAAAGATAGAGAAACGCACAAGATAATCCCGAGGTATCCTTTACTGGATTCCGTCATAGGAGTTTAGATACTTCTGAGAGTAAGCATATTTCCTGCAAGCATGTCTTTATTTGAAGATAAACATCTGTATTCTTATGCAATCAGTTTTTTCTTTTTAAGACATCAGACATTTTTTTGCAAATAAAATGAAAATGTACAAGACGAGGCATGACTGAAAATCTGATTTTATTAATTCATATGCCCTGAATTGGCGAGATACAGTCAAAGGAACATATCCCCTGAAATGAGGAGATTGTTACAAATTGAGAAACAAAAATGATGGCAGTGTTGATGACGCTTTAAAGAGCTTCCTCTCTCGATATGACTCGTATGACTTTTGACGTTCTTCTCATCTTGCTTTTTGAAGAAGGCTGATTCTGACTGAGGATTGATCCTTTCGAAGCTTACCAAGTTGTAGATGATACAGACGAATTCAGACTGCAGTTGTTCGCTTATTCCCTTATTTTGCATGGATCGCCCTTTCGGGTTTTCAATCCATCGGGATACCCATTTTTGCCTGAGCTGTCCAATGCGGCTTTTCACCTCAGCGGGTGTACATTTTTTCATTTTCCCCTTATTTTTGCCCGAGTCTTTTATTCTGTCTTGACTCGCCGGGATGCCCTATTTTTGCCTGGACTTACATTCTGTTTTTGTGTCCAGCGGGTCATTTTTATGCGAAGTATTTTTTAACTGCATCTGAATTCACAAGGGACGGGAAATCTTCACCATCCATGGTGCTGAGCATCAGTGCTCCACCGGAGAAAACTTTCTTTACTACGAATGGTCCTTCATAGTTTGGAGTCCATTTGCCCCTGTGGTCCGTATGAGGAGGGAGGATTCTCTTCAGCACAAGATCTCCTACTTGGTACTCTCGGTGCCTGACTTTCTGATCGAAGGCTCTCTTCATTCTTTTCTGGTACAACTGCCCATGATAGATTGCAGCCAACCTTTTCTCTTCAATCAGGCTCAGTTGTTCATATCGGGACCGGACCCATTCGGCTTCGTTCAGCTTAACATCCATCAATACCCGTAGAGAGGGTAATTCAACTTCAATAGGTAGGACTGCCTCCATACCATACACAAGTTGATACGGTGTTGCCCCAATGGATGTTCTGATTGACGTGCGGTACCCATGCAAGGCAAATGGTAGCATTTCGTGCCAGTCTTTGTAAGTGACTACCATCTTCTGCACAATCTTCTTGATATTCTTATTTGCTGCCTCAACAGCACCATTCATCTTTGGCCTGTAAGGAGAAGAATTGTGATGTTGAATCTTGAAGTCCCGGCACAGCTCTGCCATCATCTTGTTGTTCAAATTGGAACCATTGTCAGTAATGATTCGCTCGGGAACTCCATATCGACAGATGATATCTCTCTTCAGAAATCTGGCTACCACTTGCCTTGTGACATTTGCATAGGAAGCTGCTTCGACCCACTTGGTGAAATAGTCAATAGCAACCAGGATGAATCTGTGGCCGTTCGAAGTAGTTGGCTCAATCTTGCCAATCATATCAATGCCCCACATGGCAAAGGGCCATGGTGAAGACATTATGTTCAAAGGATTGGGAGACACATGCACCTTATCTGCATAAATCTGGCATTTGTGGCACTTCCTGGCATAGGCACAACAGTCTGCATCCATTGTGATCCAGTAATAACCTGATCTTAACAATTTCTTAGCCATGGCATGCCCTCCTGCATGGGTACCAAAGGATCCTTCGTTCACTTCATGTATCAACAAGTCTGCTTCTGTCTTATCAACACATCTGAGGAGTACCATATCAAAGTTCCTTTTGTATAAAGACCCATCAGTGTTCAGGAAGAAACTACCAACGAGCCTTCTCAAAGTCTTCTTATCATTGGAAGATGCCCCAGGTGGGTATGTTTGATCCTCCAAGAAGCGTTTAATGTCATGGAACCAAGGCTTATCGTCTTTAACAACATCTGCTGCAAACACATATGCTGGTCTGTCGAGTCTGGACACTGAAATCCGAGGTACAAAGTTGGCGGCCCGAACTTTGATCATGGACGAAATGGTAGCCAGAGCATCTGCAAACTGATTCTCGTCCCGAGGGATATACTCAAGCTTGACCGTCGTGAAGAAAGTCAATAACCTCCTTGTATAATCCCTGTAAGGTATCAGATGATCCTGGTGGGTGTACCATTTGCCATTGGTTTGATTGATTACCAAAGCCGAATCTCCGAATACAGCCAACGTTTTGATCCTGAGGTCAATGGCTTCCTCAAGACCCATAATACAAGCTTCGTATTCAGCTTCATTGTTAGTGCAGTTGAAAGTGAGTTTTGCCGAGAAAGGCATGTGAACTCCCTTAGGTGTAATGAGTACTGCACCAACACCACGACCATTCATATTAACAGCCCCATCAAACATCATAGTCCATTCTTCTTCCGGGTCAGGCCCTTCAGTGTGAACAGGCTCTTCATGATCTTTTGATTTTATGAACATGATGTCTTCATCAGGGAAGTCAAATCTCATAGGTTGGTAGTCATCAATGGGTTTCTCAGCAAGATATTCAGACAATACACTGCCCTTGATGGCCTTCTGAGATGTGTATTGGATGTCATACTCTGTGAGGATCATTTGCCATCTTGCAACCCGTCCGGTAAGAGCTGGCTTCTCGAAAATGTACTTGACTGGGTCCATTTTTGATATCAACAAAGTAGTGTGGGTCAACATATATTGTCTTAGTCGGCGAGCCGCCCACGCTAAAGCACAACAAGTTTTCTCGAGCAGTGAATAACGTTGTTCACAGTCGGTAAACTTTTTGCTTAGGTAGTATATTGCATACTCTTTTCGACCAGACTCGTCATGCTGGCCCAGCACACACCCCATCGACTCTTCTAATACTGTCAAGTACATTATCAGAGGTCTTCCTTCCACTGGAGGCATAAGGATTGGAGGTTCTTGTAAGTACACCTTGATCTTGTCAAAAGCCTTCTGGCAGTCTTCATTCCACCTGACCGTCTGTTCTTTCCTCAACAGCTTGAACAAGGGTTCACAGGTTGCTGTAAGGTGGGATATGAACCGTGAGATGTAGTTCAATCGACCTAAGAACCCTCTAACTTCTTTCTCTGTCTTTGGTGCAGGCATCTCTTGAATAGCTTTGACTTTATCAGGGTCAACTTCAATCCCTTTCTCACTTACGATAAATCCCAGCAGCTTACCAGATCGCACCCTGAATGTGCATTTGTTGGGGTTCAGTTTCAGTTGGTACTTCCTCAGACGCTTGAATAGCTTCAGCAGATTTACCAGGTGGTCTTCTTCTATAAGGGACTTGGCAATCATGTCATCCACGTAACACTCTATTTCTTTATGGATCATATCGTGGAATAATGTTACCATAGCCCGTTGATATGTGGCACCAGCATTCTTCAGTCCGAATGGCATCACCTTGTAACAGAACGTGCCCCAGGGTGTGATGAAGGTTGTCTTCTCCATGTCTTCAGGTGACATCTTAATCTGGTTGTATCCTGAAAATCCGTCCATGAAGGAGAATACCGAGAACTGAGCCGTATTATCCACCAATACATCAATGTGAGGTAATGGGAAATCATCCTTCGGGCTAGCTCTGTTCAGATCCCAGTAGTCAACACACATCCTTACTTTTCCGTCTTTCTTAGGCACAGGTACTATATTAGCAACCCACGGTGGATAGCTAGTCACAGCAAGGAACCCGGCGTCCCATTGCTTTTGTACCTCTTCCTTGATTTTCATTGCCATGTCCGGGCGAGTACGGCGCAGTTTCTGCTTAACTGGCGGGCATTCTTCTCTCAAAGGCAGCTTGTGCACGACAATGTCGGTATCCAACCCTGGCATATCTTGATACGACCAAGCAAACACGTCCACATACTCTTGCAGCAGATCAATCAGTTGTCTCTTCACTGAGTCTTGTAGGCAGGCCCCGATTTTAACCTCTTTCACGTCTTCATCTGTACCAAGATTAATCACTTCAACCTCCTCCTGGTGAGGAGTAATAACCTTTTCCTCTTGTCTTAACAACCTGGCTAGCTCTTCAGGAAGCTCATACTCTTCTTCAACCCCTTCATCGGCTTGATTGATTGGATTGTCAAAGTCATACGAAGTCATAGCCGTGCTGTTGTCGGTGCTGTCTAGAAGGCACACTCTGCAAGGGTTCAGTTTGTTCATTTTAGTGATTTGATTTTAATCTTGTTTTAGAAAAGTGAAATAAAGTTGTCATTTTGAAAACACTGCCATTTATTTTTTTGTACAAAAAGAAAAATGGAAAAACAGTGAACGGAAAAGAAAAAAGACTCATTTGCAAAAAGATGTCTGATATTTCATTGATTAATCTTGTTGCACAAAAAAGTACAGATGGCCCGATTACAAAATGAGTCTTGTCATCTTGGGCAAGATGCAAGACTTTGATGCATGCTATAAAAATACAGGAAATAATAATTACTCTGCATGAGTAACTCTTATAATTTCCTGGGAAGACCAGTTCGAGATACTGCTCCCCGGGATCTTTGGACGAATCCAGCTTTCCAGGTTGCGTTCTTCTTCCAGCTCGTCTTCCAGACAGTTGACAGCATCAGGGGTGAGCATCCCCCCACTCACAAAGTTGGGCTCTTTCGCAGCCTCTGCTTGATCTTGTTGAGTTGGTTTGTAACCCAACCCAAATCTATCCTCTTTTTTCTCCACCGATAACAGTTTGCCCCAGCCTTGGGCGTTTCCTCCCTCAACAACCTTCCGAGCTTGTTGGTATGATGATATTGAAGTACCAGGCACAGCAGATGTTTCATTGACATTCAAAGCTTCAAAACCCTGGCTCATTGTTTCATGGATCTCCCCATTCATCTCAATATACTTATAGGTAGCCAGGTGGCTGACAAAAATATCCTCCTCTCCACAGATTGTAACGATTTGACCCTCCCACTCATATTTTAACTTCTGGTGAAGGGTAGAGGTCACGGCGCCAGCGGCGTGAATCCATGGCCTACCCAATAAACAGCTGTAGGCAGGCTGTATATCCATCACGTAGAAGGTCGTTTTGAAGGTCTGCGGGCCAATCGTTATGGGCAACTCAATCTCTCCCAGAACCGATCTCTTTGAACCATCAAAGGCTCTCACCACCAGGTTGCTGGGTCTTAACGCCAATCCGTCATATTCTAGCTTCACCAAGGCCTTTTTAGGTAAGACATTGAGGGATGACCCCATGTCTACTAGCACATGGGAAAGGACTGCACCTTTACATTCCATGGTTATGTGCAAGGCTTTGTTATGGTTGCGGCCTTCCGTAGTCAAATCAGTATTGGTGAACCCTAGTCCATGACTAGCATTAACATTTCCAACTACAGCTTCCAGCTGATTGACAGTGATCTCTTCAGGCACGTAAGTTGCGTGCAAGACTTTGAGTAGTGCATTCCGATGGGCTTTGGAGCACATAAGCAATGATAGGATTGAGATCTTGGAACGCGTTTGATGAAGCTGATCCACTATTTTATAATCACTCTTCTTGATGATTCGCATGAACTCATCAACCTCTTGATCGAAAGGTGTTTTCAAAGCTTCTTTGACAACTTGCTCTTCCTGCACCAAGCTTTTTCCTTTTGCTCTAGCAGCAGCTTCTGCTTCGGCAGTGGGTCTCTGAATTTGTGGAGCGAAAAGACGTCCGCTTCGAGTGAAGCCTCCGCCTCCTCCCACATTGTCAATTTGTGGCGCAGGGGTTGATGATTCAAAAGTGATTCTTTGTCCTACACAGTACAGGTCAGAGCCGTAATGCCACGGGATGGCATTGCTGCTTTCATAAGGTACTGGTCCAGGCACCGTGATAGTGACTGGACTGACTGCAGCTGCGGAAGGAATTGTGATAGTCTGCGGATCATAATAAATTGTGACTGGTGCTCTGATGGGAGCAACATCTTCTGAGTTGTAGACAAAGTTGTTTTCAGGATCATAAAATATTGTGACAGCTGAGACATCTTCATGATTTGTTGCTGGTGTTGTAGGAGACATTGGTGGAAGGATGGATGTTGTTGTTGAAGGAGTTTCAAAATGGAGTGATGCTGAAGTTGTAGAAGAAAAATTTGTTGATAACTGATCAGTTGAGATAATAGATGAAGTACTTGTTGATGAAGCCGAAGAATTGTCAGGAACAATGGTTGTTGCAGTTGTAGGAGATATCGGAACTGTTGCTGATGAGATTGCTGGATTTGTTGGAAATGATGTGGTGATCTGAAGTTGGCCACTCTGAATGAGACCGTCTATGCCATTCCTCAGGTTATCGCACCCATTGACTGAAATATTGCAGTAAGCACACCCCAACTCACACCCCGGGAACATTTGACATTCGAGGAGCTGAGCCTTAATTTCTACCAACGGTGTCCGGATCTGACCCACACTGGTTATTAAATAAGACGGCTTGTCTTCTTCAATAGCGTTAATCCTGGGACCACCGTGGTTTGGCATGGGGTTCTTATTGACATTAGGTGGTGGTGCGAAATTCAGAGCTTTTGAGTCTACCAGGTCTTGTACCTTCATGTGCAAAGCTCTGCACTTTTCCGTACTGTGGCCAGGTGCATTTGAATGGAAGGCACATCTGGCGTTGGAATCATAATTCCTGGGTAGACTGTTGGGATCTGGAGGTGCCAACGTCCTTAGCTCAACTAGGTTGAGTTTCAGGAGTTGTGGCAGCAATGTAGCATATGGCATTGGGATCGGATCGATTACCCTGTTGGCTTGAGAAGGCCTCTGTTGGAATGGCCTTTGCTGGTTATTGTTGATGGTGTTGCTGTTGTTGTAATTTCTCGGAGGATATTGAGCTTGTTGATGGTACTGAGGTTGTTGTTGATAGTTTTGTTGCGGAGGTTGATAAACTGGTTGAGGATGAGCTGGAGCGGGAATGGTGACTGCTGCCACTGATCTGTGAACATATTGGGGCCTGCCCCTGTTGGTGTGGATGGCATTGGTCTCGCCAGTTCTTCTCGGGCCTGCAAAAGGCTTTCTTGTACTACTGGACGAGCTTGCACCATTGTCAGATATCTTACCCATCTTCAATAGGCTTTCAATTCTCTCCCCGGCTATGACAACATCTGCAAAGCTAGTGGAAGAGAAAGCAGCCAGCCTGTCAATATACGTCCCCTGAAGGGTGTTCATAAACATATCTGCCATTTCCCTTTCAGACATAGGTGGCTGAACAGCAGCAGCCAGTTGCCTCCATCTCTGGGCATATTCTCGGAAACTTTCCCTCGAAGACTGTGACATCCCCATTAGGAGGGTCCTGTTGGGTGCCATATCTAAGTTGTACTGATACTGTCTGATGAAGGCCTCTGCCAGGTCCTTCCAACACCTGATAGTTGCCCTTGTCAGGTGAGAGTACCATTCTTTTGAAGCTCCTGTCAAGCTGTCTTCGAAATAGAACATCCAGAGCTTCTCATCCATAGTATAGGCCTTCAGCCTCCCCAGAAATGATTGTAAATGAGTCTGGGGGCATGAAGTCCCGTTATATTTTTCAAAACAAGGAGGCTTAAACTTATGGGGAATCCTGACCCCGTCTACCAAACCCATGTCCATGACGTCGAAACCCAGAGAGTTTTGAGACTCTAGGGACCTCAATTTCTCAGCTATCTCATCCAGCCTTCTATCATAAGCTTCTTCCCCTGCACCCATTACTGTGAACTGATCCTCCTGGGGGTCTTCTTGCAATACCCTGGCTGCAGTGGCAGTCCCTTGAACATTTGCAGGGATGTTGACCTCAGGATGAAGATGGGGGCCAAATACAGGGGGGTTAACATGAGGTTGGACCCTTTCGTTGTTGCTGGTGCCGGCAGTCCCTATATGTGGATCTTCTTGATTTTGCCTTTCCACCATGGCCCTCAATCTTTCCTGGCTCTGAGCCATGTTGTTCATCACTTCCATGAACTGAGTCATCTGGTTCCTCATTTCCAACCTCTCGTTGGTCATTTGGTTCCTGACCTCAGTAAGGTCCTGCTGCATCTGATCCATTTGTATGCCCGGGAGGTTGTTACGGGTCGGATAACGGTGCGGACGGTTGAGGGGAAATACCCGGCACCGAGCAATAGTTCCTGAATATCACAACAGAGTTAGTGGCAATAAAACAAAAACCTACAAAACAAGCAAAGGGTTAGCATGCAATGCAGTATGCTTATTTGTTTTCAAGATATCTGGCTTGGCATTCAGTTTTGACCCTTCCAGGCCCTTGAAGATGCTGTTGATGTTGCTTTTGAAGTGAAACTTGGATGGAACAAACTAATACATATATTACAAAAGCAAAATGGTACATAGTTTGTTTATAAATACAAGCCCTCTGAGGGGTCAAAATACATTACAGGAAAATAAAAGTACATGGAATGAAAGCAACAACAAACAAATGGTCAAACACCAAGACCAAACTCATCCTCACGAACTTCCTTGAGAAGTGCTTCGGTCACAGGATCAGCCGGACGCTCCGTGAGATTCCTGATGAGGAGATTCCGGGTCGTAACAGCTGCTGTTAGTTTCTTGTGCTGGCTTTGGTCCTTTGACCTCTTCACTCCTGCTTTGATCTTCAGCTCTGATATCTCCCTCTGGGCTGCTGCCAGGGCTTCTTGCTGTTCTTTGGCACTAGCTTCCAGTTGCTCCACCTTGTCTTGAACTCTCTTGTCCTCCAGAGTACGAGCCTCGGTGATCCTGACCCACCGGGCCTGACTCTCCTTTAGATACAAGTCTGTCCTTGCTCTCTGGAACTGGGCTTCCTTGCAAGCATTCTTCAGAATTTGTTCTCCAGCTTTAGACTTCTTGATATAATCCCCAGACTTCTCAATTTTAGCCAGATGCTCCACTCTTAACTTCTCCAGCCTCTCAATCTCCATCTTACTCTCACTCCTCTCCCGGAGGGTCTTCTGCAAAGCCTGGGTTAACTTCTCATTTCTTTCCTTCAAGCTCTCGAACTCCTCCAAACTGATAGTGGCAGGGGGTGGTGCTGAAGATGATTCAGGCATATCTTCTATAGTAAAGGGCATCCCAGAGAATTGAGCCCTGGAATGGGACCACTCATAATATTGTGCTGATGCCACATTGTTGCACTTCCCCAAAATGGTTATTCCCTTGGTTTGAACATTATCCCAGGCCCAAGCAGCCTGCCTAACAATAGCCAGATTAGGCTTGTTCTCACAATAAAGAGTCTCAACCAAGTCCTGTGCCTTAGGAGTGTGGACCAGTGCATAGCCCAGTTGTCTTTTGAACAGCAGAGGGTTGTAATTGATACTACCCTTAACTCCTATTAGGGGCACATTGGGAAAATGCCCACAGCTGGTGATGATATCCCTGCCCTTGGTGCTTTGGGTGCACCACCTGATATCAGCTGAAGTTAGAGCAGTGAGTCTTTTAGCCCAGTTTCTCTGCTGATGAGGATTCAAAAATGCATCTGTCCTGGGCAAATGCTTGAGAAGCCAAGTATGGAATAATGGAGCACAGCACCTCACTAATCTTCCCCTCTGCTTTTCATTCCTCTGATGCACTGAGTATTAGAGATCCCCCAATAAAGTGGGCACTGGGTTCTTCAAGATGAAAAGATGGATGGCATTCTTGCTAATGAATCGAGGCTCATCTGCAAACAATACAATCCCATATATGCTCAAGGCCAATAAAGCACAGACAGCTTTCCACTCTCCTAGAGAAGCTTTCAGGGTAGCTTGAGAGATCAAGAAATCCAGATGAAAACCAGGGATTCCAGCTTTGGAAGTCATATGCTGCTCAATCAGAACAGGTTCCAGATGCAAAGCCTTTGCTACTTCTCCATTACCAGGAAAGGCCATCTCAGGGTTGAAAGGGATTCCACCCCTGATAGGCATACCAACCAATGATGAGTATTCTTCTAATAGAGGGCCTAGCTGAAAGTCCTGAAAAGTGAAGCATCTTAGTGGGGGATCATAAAATTGAAGGCAAGTGTGGATCAGGCTTCTCTGTGAAGGGTCCAGATCCATAACCATATCAAGTATATCCCCATGATGTTCCCTGAACAGTGGTATGTGATCTGGAGTGATCAGGGTCTGAATCCTCCTGATGTCAGATAGCTCTGGCTGGAAAAAGTGATAGGTGATGTTGCTCTTTTTAGGAGCCATGATGCTGAAGATGAGTAGAGACAGGTGCTGATGATAACACTGAAGAATGGGCCACTGATTGGCTGGTGCAGGTATCTGATAACTGAAGCAGATGCTGATGAAGATAGGTCAAATACTGAAGATAGGGTCAAAACCAAACCAAAAGAATGAAGATGGATACCCTGAAACACAAATAAGCAAATGTCAATATGATGCAATGAGTATGTATGCAAATGATATGCAAGGGTTTGTGACTGAGCCGGATCTGATCAAATGCCCTGATATAGGTCCAAGTATGTTCAAGAAATCCAGATGGAGGTCTATAAATCCAATAACCAAGGTGGGGGGCCCAAATAAAGAGCCACATGTCCAGGGTTTTAGAATCACAAGAACTGTCCCAAAATGGAGTATTCTTAATCAAATCAAAGTAACAGGGTGTTCTGAGGTCAAGGTACCTGCAAACTTGTAAACAGCCCAACCCCCTCACAGGTGGTGTTCTAAAACAAGGATCTTCAGACTTGGATCAGTTATGAGAAGTGTAAACACTTCTAACCCGGAGGTACAGTGTTTACAATAACCATAAAAGTTCCTCCTCTAATTCACCTCAGTTTCTGAAGGTCAATACTAAAAGGTTATCCAGACTTAGCAGGCTTCCCAGATAGCCCTAGTATTGCAGGAAATCTGCAACACAGAGTTCTCAAGAAGAAACCCATATCTGAACCGTGTTTCATATTCCCGCACCAGACCGAGATGGAATGGGAAAGAATATGATTCACTCTAGCCTAGGTGTCACTCAGGTCCCAGGTATAGGACCTTGACTCTCAATGGAACACCCACCCACCAAAGCAACAAAACAGATCCAGCCAGCACAGTATGACAATATGATATATGCAAAGCAATAAAGAAAGCAGTAAAGCAACTGTACATAAGGCCAAAATAAAACAAATATAAACACAAATAAACACATAACACCCCAGTAAACACAAATCAAACAAGCGCTAGGAGGAACCCACAAAAAGAACCAGAAGCCCTGGTTGCAGCATAAGGGTCCCCAGCAGAGTCGCCAAGCTGTCGCTCCCGATAAGTGGGACCAGGCCCAGATAAAGGTACAGACGCGAACGGTCGGCGAGAGGGACAATGAGAACACACAGCCGTGAACTCACTGGAGATGAATAGAGTCGCCAGCTAGGCATTTTTATCCCGGAGGAAAGGCAATGCTGCATAGGCCTAGAAAGATACGGATAAGACGGTTGCGAACCAGAGAGACTGAGAAAGGGGGTTGGTTACAACCTGGGAAGGTATTAGCACCCAGATTGTCCGCCGTACTCGACGGGATCCACGCTTAAAAGATTTGTGTTTTAAAGGGGTAGTGTCGGTGCAATCTGTGTATAAAGAGCTGGAAAGGAATGTACAGGTGTCAGTGTAAAAGAAGTGAAGTGTAGTATGATGTGTCAGTGTAGGAATGAAAATGAATTGCTCATGATAATTAGGCTAAGAGAAAGATGCTGGAAGAGGGGGAATATACAGAGACTTTTGTTCGATAACTGTTAAGTTATGCCTACGTATCCTCTCGTGCAATGAGGAAGTCAGAACACCGTAGTTCGACCCAAAGAGACTGAAAGATGAATTGACTGATGAACTGCTTACTTGTCTATGCTCAAGTGTAGGACCTTTCTGGCTCAGGTGCAAACTGTCTTGCTTTAGACGGAAGAAGCAAATTCACGTTTGTGAGTGAATGAGATGAGAAAAGAATCCCGGAGGAGACGATTATTGTTTGTTTTTGAGTTTTCAGTCTTTTATTGCTTTTGAAAGTTTATCATAAGTTAATGAGCTTAAGTCTAAACCAATGGATTTAGTAAACTCATCACATCTTCCCTCTGTTTAGGGGTAATGAGAGTACCTTAAGTGTGAAGTCAGATTCTCACACTTAATCACCTTTGGTGTAGGATTAAGATCATTAACCTACTTGTGATTAATTAGATGTTTTTGTGGTTTTTTTTTAGTGTTGAGTAATGAGGTTAAGCCATAATCATGGATTTATCAGACTCATTACACCATCCTAATAGAAGGATAATAGATGAGAATGTTTAAGCTGAGGAAAGCTCCTCAACTTAATCCATGATTAGGGATTAAACTCATGACAAAACAAGCTTTTGATTAAGTGGATTTTATTTAATGATATGATGATGAAGTGAGTTTTATGATTTGTAAGACAACTTGAGGGGGACTTGTCCATTAACACTAGGGTTAGTCCTTCTTAACCAATTAAGGAAGAAATAGAACCCAAATGCAAGGCCCAAGTTACAAGTGTGATGTCTTGATACTTATTAAGTGAATTGATTAAGAGATTTAAACACATTAAGGGTTTAACACTTAGGATTAAAGTTATACACTCCATCCTAAGAGAAGGATGCAGGCATAAGCTTAATCACAAAGCCTTAAAGCCTTTAGGGTTTAGTCCCTGATTATGAGGTGAGAAGAGATGACTCAAAAGAGACACAAAGGTAAAAACTAAAAGGGGAGACTAATCAAAACCCTAATCATTGTCATGCTTGGTTGTTCCTAAGGTTTGTGAGGTTTGCAAGAACAATCTTCAATGGAGCCACCAGGAAGCAGATGAAAGGATCAAGAGAAGCAAAGTGACTTGCTTCATTCAAGAAGTCAAGTCACTTGAAGAGAGAAAGTGGGAAGAAGAAGAATGAGCAAGCTCAAACTCAAACACAAACAAAAATGCAGCAATGGATGCAAGAGAATGATGAAGAGAAAGTTATGAGAAGTGAAGGCAAATTCACTTCTCAAAGTTACTTACCACCTGAAAGGTCAGAAAAGGAATGCAATGCAAAATGGGATGAGATGACATGATGAGAAGCAAAACCAGAAGCATATACATGATGCTAATGATGCTATGAGATGCTACAAACATGAGGCAGCACATGGAAATGATCATACAAGTTCATGAATGCAAATGAAGCAAGCTAGGGACCATGAACATACATGAAAAGTTATGAAGTGCACATGGCATACAACATGGCAAATACATGATGCAATGATCAAAAATGCTTTCAATATGTCTTATGATGTCAAATGAATCAAATGGATGCTTGAAATGTCATGGCAAGTCATGTTATGCAAGAGAATGCAAGATGGATGCATATGGAAGCCCAAATTAGGGTTTATGAACAATGCATCAAACAAAAATCAAAATCAGAAGCAAACAACATTATAAAAAATTGAAAATGCCACACAAAGGACCCCTAATCCTATACTAACTCACTGCCCAAAGGAGAGGTTTCAACTCCTAACCAATTTCAAGTTATGATTTTTACAAGTTTTCTAGGGTTTTAGGGTTTCCAAACAAAGGAAATGTCAAACAAATTGAAAATGAAGGATCAAATCATGGCCATTTAATCCCTCAAACTACATGCTAAACACAATGCAATGCAAAAATAATCAATGTCCAACTCCTCATGAATAGGCAGAAATGATTTTTTGAACTTTGGATCAAAATAATGCACAAAAATGATTTTAATTCAATGAAAAATTCTCAAAATGCATCAAGATCAAAAAAGAAATTTGGTTTGAAGGTTGGACAATGTTTCTAAATGTCTTAGAACATTTCATGAATTTTTTGGTGATTTTTAAATACCTAAAAGTATTTTTAATAAATTAATTTTCATTAATCAATTAAAAATAAACTTTTAAATATTTAAAAAATACTTTTTTAATGCTAAAAATAAAAATAAAAATATTTTTGTGTTTTAAAAATTTATGAAACTCTTAACAAAAAGTTTCGTAATTTTTAAACAAATTTTACTATTTTTAATAAATTATGCAAAACAAATGAATTAAATATGAAATAAAAATGAAAATAAATGGAAGTAATCAGAAGGAGAGGCTGAGATTGATTCTGGGCTTCACAAGGTTTGACTGGGCGCGCATCTGGACGGCCCAGATTCAAACTTCCTTAATTCTAATTAATTAAATATTAATCCACAATTAAATCTTAATGAAATGATCCAGGCCCTCCAATTGCGCGCGGGAAACACAATCCAATGACTCACGTTTAAACCTGGTGCCCTAACCCTAATTAGGAGTTAATGACTTTCAGGTGGCCGGAGAAGACTTCCGGTCGTCTTCTCCGGCCAGCACCTTCCCTGAAAAATGCCAACTTTCACCCTAGCTCACTAAAACCTAATTTCTCTGCCCAGAAACCATCCCCAAACATCATAGAGCAAGAATCAACAGCCAAAACTCATTTATTTTACACAACAAAGCTGAATCGAAGCAAAAGGGGTTTAGGTCAAAAAATTTCAGGAAAACCATACATGCTCAAAACTCAATGATTTTCGAAACCAAACATATCATCATGACCAGTGGAACATAGGGAACCAATTAAGAACTTAGAAACGAGTTCCTGGAAAAAATGTTCATGAAGCTCACCTGAACTGGAGCTTTGATCTCTGGCACCTTCTGGCTAGTTTCCTGCTTGCAATCTACTCCACTTGACCTCCTAAGAAGCTTTCAATGCTTGGAAAGAGTTTATGATGGCTGGTTCTGAAGTTTGAACAAGTTCTGTTCAATGAAGGGCAGGAATCGTGTTTGGGATTTTGAGGGTTTCAGGCTGTGATGATGGTTTCTTTGTGACCAGGGAGATGAGTTGAGTTGGTCTATGAGGTTTGTTTTTGTGTTTGTGAGCTGTGGAAACAGATTCGAATGCTTTTGCTCTATGGAGTGAAAATGGAGAAGTGATGCTATTGCTGGTTTCAGGCTTGCTGGCTATATGAAATGTCTTGCTTTTTGTTTGTATAAACAAATGGGATTTGTCAGAAGATGTGACCTGTGCTTTAGTGATAGGTGTAGCTACTTTTGCAAATATGTCAACTTCTTGTAAGAGAGGGCATGGGAAACTTCTAGCCAAGTACAAAGGGCTTGTCTGGCGCAGCATGGCATGAGGGAAAGGCTAGTGTGATTCAGCAGGCTAGGCAGCAAGTGGATGAAGTGTGATCATTGGTTTTGCAACTTGCTTGCCTTTAGTTCTCATGAAAAGATCATGCCTCACAAACCATGAAGACATGTGATTCCCTTGGTTCAATCTGAACTTTAAGGCTTGGATTATGTTAGTATAAGGATTAGGCATCAATTAAAAGTCACAAATGCCTTTGGTACATGAAATTGCAAGTTTTCCTTTTAGTGCATAACTTGAAAATTAGTGATTTTTGCCAACTTTAACACACCATAACTTTTGATCCAAAATGAATTAGGTCATGTTCTTGTACTTTTTGAAAAGGGAAAAATGTGATCTACAACTTTCATGACCAAAGTTTTTCCATTTGAAGCATTTTTGGATCAAAAAGCAAGGCTTGAAAAATGGCATAAATTGACAAATTCCTTAAAAGTCAACTATGCCCTAAAAAGTCAACTTTGCAAAAACTTCAAATTCTTGAATTTTGTGAACTTCAACCTTCTTCCATGATCAAATAAAGATCATATACACTCAAAATGATGAAGATCACCCCTTGGTTTGGTCATTGGGGGCCTCAGATGCCCTGATTTTGCACTGACTTGTCTGAAAAGTCAACCCTTGATCAGATGACTTCCCCATGGAATTTCTTCATGAAAATTGATATGCATACTCCCTATACCATATAGAGACCAATGGAAACAAGAATGACCAAAAAATTTGGAGTTATGGCCTCTGAAACCAAAACCCTAATTTTAGGTCAATTGTGTAGTCAAACTTGGCCCTGCATCCACACCAATCCCAGTTCTTGTGATCCTTTTGCATTTTTGACTTTGAGAGGATGTAATATGATATAAGAACACACATGGATCCCTTTGAAGTTATTGGTGGCCTTTGGAGTGGCTCAAGAAGCTCTTGGATTGCTCAGATCACAAACCCTAGGTGCAGATGACTTAGAATCTATGCAGTGAATCAAAAATGGGATATGAGATGATATGATTGTGTTTATGTATATGAAATGATCACAAGCCATGGTGTGAATGGGTGAGGTAAAATTTGTGGTGTTTACAATAGTGAAAGAGTTCGTTGTCGTTCGGTGCAATTTATGCGAATATGTATAGTTTGTTGTGATTGTATGAGATGAATGCATAATTACATTGTGAATATGTATGCATTTTCAAGAATGTTGTGTGTAATTTTGCATGTGAGGCATAATGTATGCATTCTTGTGTTGTGGGATTCTATGTGAATCCATTGTAACATCGTGTGCCCATGTGGGGTGTGAGCGATGATTACAACATGATTTTGTACCCATGTGAGGTGTGAGCAATCAGATTGTGTGCCCGTGTGGGGTGTGAGAAATCCATAAACATTGTGTGCCCGTGTGGGGTGTGAGCAATGAGTGATTTATTCACAAATGATTGTGTGCCCGTGTGAGCTGTGAGCAATCGGATTGTGTGCCCGTGTGGGGTGTGAGCAATCCATAAACATTGTGTGCCCATTTGGGGTGTGAGAAATGGGTGAACATCGTATGCCCGAAGGTGAGTTACTTTAGGTAACGAGCGATGGTTCCAATAGTTCCTAAGTGAACTTGAGATGATTGACTCGGTGCCGCATTGCATTTGCATAGAGTCGTGAGTCGGTCTCTATGATTTGCATTTATCATCTATAATTGAAAGTTGGTGAATAAACATGAATAATATATGTTTATGTAGAATGATGTGAGATTGTACATGATGAATATGCTTAGTTTATATATATACATTGTGATGTATATGGATGAGGAGTAATGAATTGTGGTGAGAAATGTATATGTGTATTTTTACGTTAAGATATATAATTGTATGCATTGTTATTATGATAATATTTCTCACCCTTTTGCTTTTTTATGATGCTCTATGAGGCATTGTAGAGTAGGTTGGGTGGAGGTCTTTTGTGAAGTGTGTCTTCTTTCTTTTGGTCAGTCGGCTCTGATATGTAGCATTGGGTTGATAGGGTCGGCTTGATGCCTTTTTGTGATGCATTTGTATATGTATCTTGGTGATGAATATTTGGTGAATCAAACTTGATTTTATATATATATATATATATATATATATATATATATATATATATGTGTGTGTGTGTGTGTGTGTGTGTGTGTGTGTGTGTGTGTGTATGTTTGATGTTGATTAATGTTTTAGTTTTCGCTGTTATTTTTAATGTTGAGATATGGGTGTAAGGATTAAATTCCTCTGTTGCAAGTTACCCCATTGTTGCATATCGTTATATGAGCAGGTGTTGTATGTTTTAATTTCAAGTATAATGTGACATGCCTCTTTTATACCATGTTTTAATTATACTTTGATGGAATTTTAATATATGCCTAATTGATTAATTGATTATTTGGGGTATAGAAATGGGGTGTTACACAAATGATAATCTGATATTTCTGTAACCAATCCCTCACTATTGCTAGCATCCATAGTAGGAAACTCAGCCTCAAACTGAGTTTTCTCCATTATAGTTTCTACCGGTTTTCTCCATTGGTTTTCACTATTCTTCTTCTGAAGAAATTCTCTACCAACCAAGTAAGTTGTTTTAACCTCAACTCTTCCCCAAAAACTCAATAACAACTCAGCGGTAACATGTATTTTTATCCCTCGATTTCTGCAAAATTCATTGTACTCCTCTGAAACTTTCTGAAGACATTCATAATGCCTTAAAATCAAATCCCATTGTTTTTCCTTGTCATGAAAGCCTCCACTAGTTAACGATGAATGAATAACAACATTTGAACCTTCTAAAATATATAAACCACATATTTTAGACCCTTTATCAATAATCAATTCATCACGTGAAATCTTCAACACTCCACGTTTAACTCTAGTACAATAGCCTAGACCATTAAACATACTTATAGAAAACAAATTTCCCTTAAGTTCTGGAACATACCTCACATTACAAATAAGAAGTTCACGGTCATTAAACATTTTAAACCTGACCGTACCAATACCATGAACCTTGCATGTCTTATTATTACCAAAGTGAACTACTCCACCTTGTACCATCTTCAAAGTTTCAAAGTATTATATTCTTGAACACGTGTGATAAGAGAAACCTGAGTCAATGACCCAATTATCTTCATTTTCCAAACTCGATACTATTAGTGCTTCGGCATACTCATAACTTTCCTCATCCAAGGCAATTGCAACTTCAACAAAATTTTCATTGACCTTTCTTTCAGGACAATCCCTTTTAAATTGACCGATTTTCTGACAATTAAAATATTTTACTTGGACTTGTCAGACCTCTTTGATTTGGACATCTCTTTATGCTCATCTCCCCCTCTTGGCACATTTAAGCCTTCACCATTATCTTCAATCTTCAAATCTTCCGACTTTGAAAATTCATTGGATTTCACCGCCATCTGGACTTCATCCAAAGTAATAATATCATCCTTGCCATAAATAAGGGAATCCTTAACGTGCTCAAAGGATTTGGGTAATGAACTCAACATGAGCAAAGCCTTGTCCTCATCATCAATCTTCACTTCAATATTCTCAAGATCATCGATAATTGAAATTCTGGTATCAAATACGTGATGTCGAAGGCGTTGCCACGACATTACTATCTGAATATTAACAAGATAGAAGCAATATAAAGAAAAATAGTAATAACACAATAGATTGTTAACCCAGTTCGGTGCAAACTCAATTACTCTAGGGGCTACCAAGCCATGAAGGAAATCCACTATCAGTAGTATCAATTCAGAGTTAAACAATCCCAATTTACACGCTTCACTTAATCAGTACCCAATGCAATTTCTATCTAAGAACCCTATAAGAGAACCCCATCTCACACCCCCTCAATCACACACTGTGATAATCAACTAAAACCTTACATAGAAAATAGAAGAACACTCTTCCAAGATAAACAACTTGGTCCATCTTAAAAGCTTCAATCAAGAATAAACACAAAATAAAACCCTGACTCAGAATGCATAGCTTTTTCAATCTCTGATTTCTGTAACTTTCAATTAGGGTTGCACCACTTTTAAGTAGAGAACGATCTTCATGAATATGAGCAATGAAAGCAGTCATTATTGATCTTCATTAAAAACTAATTGATCTTTAAAACTCTTTTGAACAAATTGTACAGAAATAGAAACATTGGATCTTTCCAAAAATAACAACCTAAAAGATATGAAAATATCTTCAAATATATGAAACATGACAGATTTTGTTAATCATAAAATTCCTCCTTGATTTTTGCCACCAATCAGACTAATCACATAAACAAACACCTACTAAAAATCCTCCAGAATCAAATCACAACTTTCTGCAAAGTTGCCCAGAACTGTCAGACAGGTGTTAAGATATCTACTATGAAATCAAAAAATAAAAATATTGTCATGACAGTTGAAGATGTTTCAACATTTGGCTCAACATCTGCCAAGTATTATAACCATATATGTAATGATGTCTGAGCAGCCATGTCATGATTTCTTATTTGACAACTTTCTAAACCTGCTATAGAACTTGTTCTTCAGCATGTTAGAACATCTTGTCCCACATGTTGTTGTCAGGTTAGTTTTACCAAAATTAATTTCAACACCCATAACATCAGAACTAACAATCTCCCCGTTTGGCATATTTTGGATAAAACTAACCAAATAACCATTCTTCCAGGTCAGAGGCTAACATCAGGTCAGTAGTAGAAAATATGACAACATTTTTCACAAATATCTTCTTCTACCTCAAACAGTTAACAATAAATAACTGCCCTTAATAGAAGAATCTTCCCTCAAGGAAATGACCAAAAAACACTACTACTTACTTCTCCCCCTTTTTAGTCATAATATAACAAACCAAACAACTATGCATTAAGGGTAATCAACCAAAAGTAAGTAAATCTGCAGTAGAACACATCCAATCACCAAGAGTAGAAAATACACTAAAAGAAGCAGAAATATGTTTCCCATATGTATCTTGCTTCTTTACTAGAGGCATGAAATCCTGGACATTATGTTCAACATCATACTCTGACTCACTTGAGAATTCTTCCTTACTTTTCTCAGTAACAGAAATCACATCATCAGTATTCAGATCATCAACATTGACCATATCTGTAGATTGATGGTTCTTTTCATCACCCTTTCCTCTTTGTCTTCAGACAAAACTTTCTTACTTTCAACAACCTTAGGTCTCCACACCTTTCTAGTTTTAATCATACCATGATTATCCTAGATTGTGTTGATTGTTTTGGATAACCATACATTTTGTAACATTAGGGTTTTATGTGACCAAACCTTCCACAATAATGACATTTCCAGTGTTGGGTCTCGCTTCCACGGTGATGTATTTTCTGATGTTGGGGCTTTTTACCTAACATATTTTGTTCTTGTTTTCTTTTAGGTTGAACAAAATTCATTGAAGACATTTTTCCTTTCTTCATCATAACTTGATTATCATAACCAAGACCTGTAACATCTCCAACTTGATTGAATTTACTTCTGTCATGATGTTGATACATTTAATTCAACATTTTTGGTTTAGGTTTGAGATGAATAAAGTCTAAAAGAGATTCCTTTCCGTTATTAAATCTTATTCCACTCATATCTCCTGCCACTTTTCCAACCTGAAGAATTTCATCTAATGTCTCAGAGCAATTATTCATCATTCTGACAGACTTGGACATTCTGTCAAGTTTAGAGTTCAGCAAAATCACTCCATTTTCCAGCTTAGATATAGTTTCCACGTGCTCTTCCTTTTCTGCCTTCAGTTGGATTATAAGTTTCTTTTGTTTCTCCCCTTGTTGACAAACTTTTTCACTTCTGAGGCACAGTTCTCTGTTGGAAGTAGCTATTTCATCAAAAGTAAGTTCTCGATCATCAGATCCTTCATCAAAATCATATATGCAAGTGCGAGCTTTTTCTTTATTGTCTTTCTCCTTTACTTTTGCTTCCCTTTGAAAATCATTGTTCTTGCTAATGCTGAATGACATGTTTGTAACATCTATTCTTGACTTCCTATCCATACATTTTAACACCTTATTGACTTGCCTCCCAATAAGCACATTTTCATTATAAATTCCTTCATCAGTCTCCATGTCACATTGAACCTCTTCATTATTAGTATTGGAGATAAAAGCTAAGCTCTTATTCTTCTTTTAGATATTTCATTGATAGCTAATTCAAAAGTTTGAAGTGACACAACAAGCTCCTCCACCTTCATGTTGTTGATGTCTTGAGCTTCTTTAATAGTTGTGACCTTCATGTCAAACTTCTTAGGAAACAACCTGAGAATCTTTCTAGCCAGCTTCTCTTTTGACATCTTCTCTCCCAAGGCACTAGATGTATTGAAAATATCAAGAATATTCATGTGAAAATTGTGAATGCTCTTATCCTCCTTCATCTTCAAGTTCTCAAACTTGGTGGTAAGAAGTTGAAGTCTTGGCATCTTCACCCTAGAGGTTCCTTCATGAACATTCTTCCAAATCTCCCATGCATCTTTAGCAGCATTACAATTATTTATCAATCTGAAGGTGTTCCTGTTCACTCCATTGAATAATACATTCAAGGCCCTAAAGTTTCCAAGAGAAAGATCATCTTCTTGCTTAGACCAGTCCTCTTCTGGCTTCAATTCTGTTGTATCCTTTCTATCTTTGTCCTTCACAACATGGTGTTTTTAGCCTTTGATAATTGCTTTCCAGCTTTTGCTATCAATATTTTTTAGAAAAATCACCATACGCACTTTCCAGGTATCATAATTAGTGTCATCCAAAAAAGGAGGTCTGTTGACAAACCCTAGTTCCATGTCCATTGTACCGGAAAGTATCGTCCCTAGATCTCACCCAAAAACAGAGCAAGATGCCTGCTCTAACACCAATTGAAATTCTAGTATCAAATATGTGATGTCGAAGGTGATGTCACGACATTACTATCTGAATATCAATAAGATAGAAGTATTATATATAAAAGTAGTAATAACACAATAGATTGTTAACCCAGTTCGGGGCAAACTCACCTACTCTGGGGGCTACCAAGCCAGGAAGGAAATTCACTATCAGTAGTATCAATTCAGTGTTAAACAATCCCAATTTACACTCTCCACTTAATCACTACCCAATGAAATTTCTATCTAAGAAACCTTATATAAGAGAACCCCCTCTCACTCTCCCTCAATCACACAATGTGATAATCAATCAAAACCTTACAAAGAAAATAAAAGAGCACTCTTCCAAGATAAACAACTTGATCTTGCTTAAAAGCTTTAATCAAGAACAAACACTCATGCTTAAAAGCTTAGAGTGGACAAAATTACAACTCAATACAAACAATCCAATTCAAACATATATGTGATGCTATAATGGCCCACAATCAACAAAACAAAGCAAAACCCTAACTTAAAATGCACAGATTTTTCAATCTCTGATTTTTGTAACTTTCAATTAGGCTTGCACCAATTTTAAGTAGAGAACGATCTTCATGAATATGAGCAATGAAAGCAGTCATAATTGATCTTCATTAAAAACTTATTGATCTTCAAATCTCTTTTGAACAAATTGTACAGAAATAGAAACATCAGATCTTTCCAAAAATAACAACCTAAAACATATGAAAATATCTTCAAATATATGAAACAGGACAATTTAAGTTAATCATAAAATTCCTCCATGATTTTCACCACCAATCAGAATAATCACATAAACAAACACCTGCTAAAAATCCTCCAGAATCAAATCACTACTTTCTGCAAAGTTGCCCAAAACTGACAGACAGATGTTAAGACATCCGTTGTGACATCATAAAATAACAATATTGTCATGATAGTTGAAGTTGTTTCAGCATTTAGCTCAACATCTTTCAAGTATTATAATCACATATGTACTGATGTCTGAGCAGCCATGTCAGGACTTCTTATCTGACAACTTGTTAAACCTGCTATAGAACTTGTTCTTCAGCTTGTTAGAACATCTTGTCCAACATGTTGTTGTCAGGTTAGTTTTACCAAAATTAATGTCAACACCCACAATAACATAACTAACAAAAATCTTGTGAAATTCTGTAAGTTGCTCAACTATGGATTTGTTCTCCACCATTCTGAATGAATATAGTTGTTGTTTCAGATACAACTTGTAAGCCAAAGACTTTGTCATATACAATGATTCAAGTTTTTCCCACATTGCAACCGCAGTTTTCTCCCTGGCGACTTCTCTTAGAACTTTATCCTCGAGACACAAGATAATGGCACTCCTGGCCTTATCCATCATCTCGGTCTTCTGTACCTGTGTAAGCCTTGTATGCATCAATGTTTCACTCTTCAAAGCATTGATACACTTCTCTTGAATTAAAATTGGTTGCATCTTAATTTTCCACAACCCGAAGTCGTTGTTACCGAAAAACTTCTCGATCTGCCGTCTACTAACCATGATATTCACTTTGCTCCACGCTCACTGCACCACTTGTTGTGAATCATATTGTGAATTACAACAAAACTCAATATCAGTCACTACGACATTTAATGTCTCTGGAAACACTTGTTTTAGGCAATATGTGTAAATTGTTCCCTAAAAAAAGATCAGACAACGTTTTCAGTGTGTTGTCAAGAAAATTTTTGCAAGACTTCGTAAATGTTCCCTAAACTACTTATGGGGACGATTATCAAGTATTGGTATAATTTATGTTTGGCAATATCTAATAAATGTGCCCTTAAATACTTATGGGAGCAATTTAAAATTGATACATTAATGTTAACAAAAGGTTACCCTTTTTAAATGTTACATAAAATTTAAAATAAAATAAAAAGTTTAAGTGTCCTTCCAAACATAATAATTTTTATTGAACATAAAAATAAAAAGGGTCATGTTAACCAGTTCCATCAGGGCACTGGTTACAAATTCCAAATAAGGAAAATATATTATGTTAAGTTCATTCAATGCACACAATATTTTTTTAAAAAGTTGATTATTTCTCTTTTCAATGCATTGAATGCACATATATTTATAAAAACATGTCTTTTTAATCTATTAAATAATACTCAACTTACCATTTAAATCGTTTAACCAGTTCCCTGAGGGCACTCGTTAGCATTTCCCTAATAAAATATATATTTTATAAAATTAAAATATTAAAAAAAAAAAAGATAAAACATTCACGTGGGCAAAGTCTAAGCCTCATATCTACACATTTCCTACACTTAACCTATTAGCTTACAATAAAAAAATAGAAACAACAGAAAAATATACAAAAGAAAATAATTCATTGTGAGTGAATGGTACAAACAAAACCTAAAACGATAAACCTTCGGTACAATCTTGTTGTTGTGTAGTTACATTGTTGTGTGTCGCCTGTAACGCCTCAATTCCGATTATTCCATTTTGTTGAGTCTTTTCTTTACCGTTTTGAGAATTTTTGGGTAAATATTGATTGAAGGGTATTTTAGAAAATTGCTAATTAGTGCTAAGTTAGAAATTATGTAGAATTATAATTTTGTGAGAAAAATGATATTTGGTGGAAAAGAAAAGAAATAGAAAGAAAAAGAGATAAGTAGTAGAAAGAATAGAAAGAAAGAGAGATATAGAAAGAAAATAGAAGAGAAAGAAAAGGAGGAGAAGAGAAAAGAAGAGAAAAGAGGAAAAACTTGGAAATCTTCAAGATTGCTCATAGGATTTGAAACAATTGGGTAAGGGTTAGAAATATTGTTATCTTATCATTGTATATGATTATGTATGTGTTAGATTAATTGGGTTTTTGTTTTGGAGAAGTTTAAAGAATGTTAGGTTTTAGGGTTTTGATGAAAATCTAAGAAAATTGGTAGATTAATCGGTTATAACTTGATATAATCGAAGTATGATAATAAATTCATGTTAATGATCATCTTTGTGGGGGTTTGGTTGATTTTTGGGAGGTTTTAGCATAACTGTTGTGTGACTGAGCTGCTGCTGAAATCGCAGTTCTCGCTCAGCGAGCGTTTCCTCGCTCAGCGAGCTTTCCAGAACATTTTTCGCTCAGCAAGACCTGGAAGTTGGAAATTGTGTTTTAACTCATAACTTTTGATCCGAGTATCTGTTTTAAGCGTTCCATATATCGATTCGAAGCTAAAAACATGTAGAAACTAATGATGCTAAAATATGTAGTTTTTAGCCGACTCTTATCCAACTTTTCCGATAAAATGTAATTATATTAGTTAAGGAATCGTGGGATTGATTGTGGTATAGTGGTCGTTTGGCAAATAAATGCATTTCGTGGAGTGAATATGAATGCATGTTGATAGTGAAAGAGTTAATTGTCGTTTGGCATAATTGAAATGACTGTGTATAGTTGTTTGTGATTGTATGATATGAATGCATAATTATATTGTGAATAAGTATGCATTTTCAAGAATGTTGTGTGTCATTTTGCATGTGAAGCATAATGTATGCATTCTTGTGTGGTGGGATTCTATGTGAATCCGTTGTAACATCGTGTGCCCATGTGGGGTGTGAGCGATGATTACAACATGATTGTGTGCCCGTGTGGGGTGTGAGCAATCAGATTGTGTGCCCGTGTGGGGTGTGAGCAATCCATAAACATTGTGTGCCCATGTGGGTTGTGAGCAATTGGTGATTTAATCACAAATGATTGTGTGCCTGTGTGGTGTGTGAGCAATCAGATTTTGTGCCCGTTTGGGGTGTGAGCAATCCATAAACATTGTGTGCCCATGTGGGCTGTGAGCAATGGCTGAACATCGTATGCCTGACTGGAAGTTACTTTAGGTAACGAGCGATGATTCTAATAAGTTCCTGAGTGAACTTGATATGGTTGAGTCGGTACTGCATTGTATTTGGATAGAGTCGTGAGTCAGTCTCTATGATTTGCATTTATCATCTATAATTGAAAATTGGTGAATAAACATGAATAATATATGTTTATGTAGAATGATGTAAAATGGTGAAATTGTGCATGATGAATACACTTGGTTTGTTTATATACATTGTGATGTATATGTGTGATGAGTAATGAATTATGGTGAGAATATGTATATGTGTACTTTTATGTTAAGATATATAATTATATGCATTGTTATTATGATAATATTTCTCACCCTTCTGATGTTTTATGATGCTCTATGAGGCATTGCAGAGTAGGTTTGCTGGAGGTCTTTTTGTGAAGCATGTATTCATTCTTTTTGTCGACCGGCTCTAATATGTAGCACCGGGTAGCTAGGGTCGACTTGATGTCTTTTTGTGATGAATTTGTATGTGTATTTTGGAGATGAATGTTTATGTAAACATGAATTATTGGTGAATCAAACTTGATTATTTATATATGTATATATGTTTGATGTTGAATAATGTTTAGTTTCTGCTGTTATTTTAATGTTGAGATATGGGTGTAAGGATTAAACTCCTTTGTTGTAAGCTACCCCATTGTTGCATATCATTATATGAGCAGGTGTTGGATGTTTTAATTTCATGTATAATATAACATGCCTGTTTTATACTATGTTTAAACTATACTCTGATGAAATTTTAATATGTGCCTAAATGATTAATTGATTATTTGGGGGTATAGAAAGGGGGCGTTACATTAAGTGGTATCAGATCCAGTGTTGAGTCAGTTGTGTTTGTCTTGTTGTTGTGATGGTTGAACTGTTGTTTACCATTGTTATTTATTTTGGGAATAATCATAATATGGCTGGTAGAAATGACAATGTGATGGTTGCTGCTTTGGAAGCAATGGCAAGGGTGTTGCAAGGTGCGCTGAATGTGAATGCTAATGATGAGTTCAGGAAGAATCAACCACCGGTCTTCAAAGGAAGATTTGATCCTGATGGTGCTCAGAATTGGTTGAAAGAGATTGAAAGAATCTTCAGAGTCATGAACTTTGTTGAAGAGAGTAAGGCGAGGCTTGGATCTCACATGCTGAAGGAAGAAGCCGATGATTGGTGGGTCAGTAGAAGTCAAGCTCTTGAGGAAGAAGATGAAGAGATAACTTGGGATGTTTTTCGTGCTGAGTTCTTGGGGAAGTATTACCCTGAGAGTATGAAAGGGAATAAGGAGATGGAGTTCCTTGAACTGAAGCAAGGTAGTATGTCTGTGGTGGACTATACTGCTAAGTTTGTGGAGTTGGTTCAGTATCATCCTCATTATGGTGCTACACTGTTGAGTTATCAAAGTGTATTAAGTATGAGAATGGTTTGCGTTCTGAGATTAAGCAAGTTGTGGGATATCAAAGAATAAGAAGGTTTTCGGATTTGACAGAATGTTGTAGAATTTTTGTGGAGGATAGCAATGCTCGTTATACACATTAAAAGAGTCTGAATGAGAGGAAAGGAAAGCAACAAGCTAGAAGTGGACCTTATGTGACGCCCGCTGATAAGGGCAAGCATAGGGGAAACTTTGATAAGAGATCTGGTGGAGGGAGTTTTGGTCCCGTTAAGTGTTACAAGTGTGTCGATTTGGGTCATAAGTATTTTGAGTGTGGGAAGAACATAGTGAAATGTTCAAACTGTGGAGGTCTTGGGCATGCTACTACCGAGTGTAGAAGGAATGTTGTGAAGTGTTTCAATTGTGGAGAAGTGGGTCACATTAGTACTAAGTGTACTAAGCCGAAGCAAGCTCAAGCTGGCGGAAAGGTGTTTGCATTAGCAGGGATGAACACTACTAGTGCAGACCGTTTGATTAAAGGTACATGTTTTATTAATAGTACGCCTTTAGTTACTATTATTGATACGGGAGCGACTCATTCGTTCATTTCTCTTGAGTTTGCTAGGCGTTTGAATTTGTTTATGTCTTCTTGGGGTGGTGAGATGGTTATTGAGACTCTTGCTTCAGGGTCGGTAACTACTTTTTTGGTGTGCGTAAGTTGTTCTTTGACCATGTATGGTATAGATTTTGTTATGGATTTAGTTTGTTTGCGGTTGGAGGGTTTGGATGTAATCTTGGGCATGAACTGGTTACAATTTAATCGATTTCATATAGATTGCTACCACAAGTTAGTAAGGTTTCCTTCTTTGGATGATGTTGAAGATGAGAGTTTCCTATCCACTAAAGAGTTGAAGAAACTTTTAGCGGACAAAGCTCAATTTTTGGGATTGTTTGCATCATTGTCGGTGGAGAGTGAAGTTGAACTCAATGGGTTCCCAGTGGTGTGTGATTTTCCAGAAGTGTTTCCGGAGGATATTAAGGATGTACCGCCGGAAAGAGAAGTTGAGTTTTCTATTGATCTAATTCCGGGTACCAGACCGATTTCGATGGCACCGTATCGTATGTCAGCATCAGAGTTGGTAGAGTTGAAGAAGCAATTGAATGACTTGTTGGACAAGAGATTTATTAGGCCAAGTGTTTCTCCTTGGGGTGCTCCAGTATTGTTGGTAAAGAGGAAAGATGGAAGTATGCGGTTATGCATTGATTATCGACAGTTGAACAAGGTGGCAATTAAGAACAAGTATCTGCTTCCAAGGATCGATGATTTGATGGACCAATTGGTTGGTGTGCGTGTTTTTAGTAAGATTGATTTGAGATCAGGATATCACCAGATTCATGTGAAATAAGAGGATATTCAAAAGACGGCTTTTAGGACACTATATGGTCATTACGAGTATTCCGTGATGCCATTCAGAGTTTCTAATACGCCAGGGGTGTTTATGGAATACATGAATCGTATTTTTCATGAGCAGTTGGATCGTTTTATGGTTGTGTTCATCGACGACATTTTGATTTATTCTAAGTCTCAAGAGGAGCATGAAGAGCATTTAAGGATTGTGCTACAGATTTTGAAAGAGAAACAATTGTATGCTAAGTTGTTGATGTGTGAGTTTTGGTTGTCGAAAGTAAGTTTTCTTGGACATGTTATTTCCGATGGTGGTATTGGTGTTGATCCATCCAAGATTGATGTGGTATTGAAATGGGAAGTTCCTAGATCAGTTACGGAGATTCAAAGCTTTTTAGGCTTGGCGGGCTATTATCGAAGGTTTATTGAGGGATTTTCAAAGTTGGCACTTTCGTTAACGCAATTGACTTGTAAAGTAAAAGCTTTCATTTGGGATATTCATTGTGAAGAGAGTTTCATTGTACTTAAGAGAAGGTTGACTACGACTCCGATCTTGATTTTTCCAAATCCGATGGAACCATTTGTGGTGTTTTGTGATGCTTCACTATTTGGGTTAGGTGGTGTTTTGATGCAAGATAGAAAAGTTGTGGCTTATGCTTCAAGACAATTGAGAGTTCACGAGAAGAATTATCCTACACATGATTTGGAGTTAGCGGCCGTGGTGTTTGTTTTGAAAATTTGGAGACATTATCTTTATGGTGCAAGATTTGAAGTTTTTAGTGATCACAAGAGTTTGAAGTATTTATTTGATCAAAAGGAATTGAACATGAGACAAAGAAGGTGGTTAGAGCTTTTGAAGGATTATGATTTTGGTTTGAATTACCATCCGGGTAAGGCAAATGTGGTGGCCGATGCCTTAAGTCGCAAGTTGTTACATATGTTCGTATTGATGATAAGAGAATGGGAACTTTTCGAGGATTTTAGAGACTTGAGTTTGGTTTGCGAAATGACACCGAGTAGTGTGAGACTTGGTATGCTACATGTTATGAATGATTTTATTGCAACCATATGTGAAAAGCAAAAGTTGTATTTGAAGTTTGTTGATTTGATGATGAATGAGAATGAGGATTTCAATGTTGATAATTTTGGAGTTTTGAGATTCTGTGGTCGTATTTTTATTCCCGATGATGTGGAGTTGAATAAGATGATATTGGAAGAGGGACACCGAAGTAACTTAAGTATTCATCCGGGAGCGAATAAGATGTATCAAGATTTAAAGAAGATCTTTTGGTGGTCCGGATTGAAGAGAGATGTAGCTCAATTTGTGTATGCGTGTTTGATTTGTCAGAAGTCTAAGGTAGAACATCAGAAGCCTAGTGGTTTGATGCAACCATTGTATATTCCGGAATGGAAATGGGATAATATATTGATGGATTTTGTCACGGGATTGCCGAATACGCAAAGAGGTCATAATTCTATTTGGGTGATTGTTGATAGACTTACTAAATCTTCTCACTTTATTCCAATTGATATTAGTTATCCTTTGGAGAAATTAGCCGAGATTTATGTTTCCGTGGTTGTGAAGTTGCATGGAGTTCCTAAGAGTATTGTATCGGATAGAGATCATATATTTACATCGAAGTTTTGGGAGAGTTTGCAAAAGGCTTTGGGTTCTAAGCTAAGATTGAGTTCGGCTTACCATCCGCAAACGGATGGTCAAACCGAGAGGACAATTCAATCGTTGGAGGATTTGTTGCGTGCTTGTGTGCTAGAGCAAGGAGGTGCTTGGGATAGTTATTTAGCGTTGATTGAGTTCACCTACAATAGTAATTTTCATTCAAGTATAGGTATGGAAACATTTGAGGCTTTGTATGGTCGGAGATGTCGAACACCTTTGTGTTGGCATGTAATCGGTGAGAGGACGGTAGTTGGACCGGAGATGGTACAACAAACGACGAAAAAGGTGAAGTTTATTTGGGAGAAGATGAGAGCTTCTCGAAGTAGACAAAAGAGTTATCATGACAAGAGAAGGAAAGATCTTGAGTTTCAGGAAGGCGACCAAGTGTTTTTGAGAGTTACACCAGTTACAGGTGTGGGTCGTGCTTTGAAGTCGAAGAAGTTGACTTCTCGTTTTATTGGACCGTACCAGATTACTGCACGAGCTGGCGTTGTGGCTTACCGTGTGGTGTTGCCTCCAAATCTTTCGAATTTGCATGATGTGTTCCATATTTCGCAACTTCGGAAGTATGTTCCGGATCTGTCACATGTTATTCCTATGGACGAGGTTGAAGTGAGAGATAACCTTACGGTTGAAGCTTTACCGGTTAGGATTTTGGACCGTGAAGTGAAGAAGCTAAGAGGAAAGGATATTGCGCTTGTGAAAGTAGCGTGGGGAGGCACTGCGGAAGGCAATATGACTTGGGAATTAGAGAGTGGGATGCAAGAGTCGTATCCGGGATTGTTTGAATCAGGTAATATTTCCGAGGACGAAAATTTCTAAATTGGTGTGTTTATCTGATATGTTGATGTTTTATATTATTTTACCATTTTGAGAATTTTCGGGTAAAATTAGATTGGAGGGTATTTTAGACAATTGCTAATTAGTGTTAAGTTAGAAATTATGTAGAATTATAATTTTGTGAGAAAAATGATATTTGGTGGAAAAGAAAAGAAATAGAAAGAAAAAGAGATAAGTAGTAGAACGAATAGAAAGAAAGAGAGATATAGAAAGAAAATAGAAGAGAAAGAAAAGGAGGAGAAGAGAAAAGAGGAAAAACTTGGAAATCTTCAAGATTGCTCCTAGGAATCGAAACAATCGGGTAAGGGTGTGAAATATTGTTATCTTATCATTGTATATTATTATGTATTTGTTAGATTGATCGGGTTTTTGTTTTGGAGAAGTTTAGAGAATGTTAGGTTTTAGGGTTTTGATGAAAATCTAAGAAAATTGGTAGATTAATCGGTTAGAACTTGATATAATCGAAGTATGATAATGAATACATGTTAATGATCATGTTTGTGGGGGGTTTGGTTGACTTTTGGGAGGTTTTAGCATAACTGTTGCGTGACTGAGCTGCTGCTGAAATCGCAGTTCTCGCTCAGCGAGCTTTCCAGAACATTTTTCGCTCAGCGAGCACGCTCCTTGCTCAGTGAGACCTGGAAGTTGGAAATTGTGTTTTAACTCATAACTTTTGATCCGAGTATCTGTTTTAAGCGTTCCACATATCGATTCGAAGCTAAAAACATGTAGAAATTAATGATGCTAAAATATGTAGTTTTTAGCCGACTCTTACCCGAATTTTCCGATAAAACGTAATTACGTTAGCTAAGGAATCGTGGAATTGATTGTGGTATAATGGCCGTTTGGCAAATAAATGCATTTCGTGGAGTAAATATGAATGCATGTTGATAGTGAAAGAGTTCATTGCCGTTTGGCGTAATTGATACGAGTGTATATAGTTGTTTGTGATTGTATGAGATGAATGCATAATTATATTGTGAATATGTATGCATTTTCAAGAATGTTGTGTGTCATTTTGCATGTGAAGCATAATGTATGCATTCTTGTGTGGTGGGATTCTATGTGAATCTGTTGTAACTTCGTGTGCCCATGTGGGGTGTGAGCGATAATTACAACATGATTGTGTGCCCGTGTGGGTGTGAGCAATCTATAAACATTGCGTGCCCATGTGGGTTGTGAGAAATGGGTGATTTAATCACAAATGATTGTGTGCCCATGTGGGGTGTGAGCAATCAGATTGTGTGCCCGTTTGGCGTGTGAGAAATCCAAAAAAATTGTGTGCCCATGTGGGGTGTGAGCAATGGGTGAACATCGTATGCCTGACAGGGAGTTACTTTAGGTAGCAAACGATGATTCTAATAAGTTCTTGAGTGAACTTGAGATGATTGAGTCGGTACCGCATTGTATTTGCATAGTGTCGTGAGTCGGTCTCTATGGTTTGCATTTATCATCTATAATTGAAAATTGGTGAATAAACATGAAGAATATATGTTTATGTATAATGATGTGAAATGGTGAAATTGTGCATGATGAATACGCTTGGTTTGTTTATATACATTGTGATGTATATGTGTGTTGAGTAATGAAATGTGGTGAGAATATGTATATGCGTATTTTTATGTTAAGATATATAATTATATGAGTTGTTATTATGATAATATTTCTCACTCTTCTGCTGTTTTATGATGCTCTATGAGGCATTGCAGAGTAGGTTTGCTGGAGGTCTTTTATTGAAGCGTGTCTTCATTCTTTTGGTCGGTCGGCTCTAATATGTAGCATCGGGTAGCTAGGGTCGACTTGATGCCTTTTTGTGATGCATTTGTATGTGTATTTTGGTGATGAATGTTTATGTAAACATGAATTATTGGTGTATCAAACTTGATTATTTATATATGTATATATGTTTGATGTTGATTAATGTTTAGTTTTCGCTGATATTTTAATGTTGAGATATGGGTGTAAGGATTAAACTCCTTTGTTGCAAGTTACCCCATTGTTGCATATCGTTATATGAGCAGGCGTTGGATGTTTTAATTTCATGTATAATGTGACATGCCTGTTTTATACTATGTTTAAACTATACTCTGATAAAATTTTAATATGTGCCTAAATGATTAATTGATTATTTGGGGGTATAGAAAGTGGGTGTTACATTAAGTGGTATCAGATCCAGTGTCGAGTCAGTTGTGTCTGTCTTGTTGTTGTGATGGTTGAACTGTTGTTTACCATTATTATTGTTTTTTGGAATAATCAGAATATGGCTAGTAGAAATGAAAATGCGATGGTTGTGGCTTTGGAGGCAATGGCTATGGTGGTGCAGGGTGCGCTGAATGTGAATGCTAATTATAAGTTCAGGAAGAAACAACCACCGGTCTTCAAAGGAAGATTTGATTCCGATGGTGCTCATAATTGGTTGAACGAGATTGAAAGAATCTTCTGAGTCATGGACTGTGCTGAAGACAGTAAGGTGAGGCTTGAATCTCACATGCTGAAGGAAGAAGCTGATGATTGGTGGGTCGGTAGAAGTCAAGCTCTTGAGGAAGAAGATGGAGAGATAACTTGGGATGTTTTTCGTGCTGAGTTCTTGGGGAAGTATTACCCTGAAAGTGTGAAAGGAAAGAAGGATATGGAGTTCCTTGAACTGAATCAAGGTAGTATGTCTGTGTGTTGTTGTCGTCATGTTGTTGTGCGTGTTTTTGTGTTTCTGACATCTTCGTTTCTTTGTTTGCATCTTTTACGGTAAGTGTTTCGCTATGACTTTGTATGTATGTGAGGATATTACTTTTGATATGGTATGAAGTTTGTGTGACTATATATATATATATATATATATATATTACTTTTGATATGGTTTTGTTGAAGGGAAGTGATATAGGGAAGATATTGTAAATTTTAGTCATTAGTGTTATGTTAAGATAAACACAATTGTTAATTTCAGTCGGTGCGAGTCGAACTTTGTTACCTCTGTCTTTGGTATAGGTTATTGAGTGGGTTTGACAGTGTTTTTTCCAGTCAATAGGAGAGGTCTGTGATATTTTCTTTAGGGCTGGATTTGGTTATGTTTTAGTGTCCCTTTGTACTCCTATTTTTTCTATATCGGTATGACTATTTATTCTCTCACACTCAATGTGTATCAGAAAATATACCGGTTCTAAGCCTGTGATATTAGACACTTAGATAGCATGGAGAAGCACATTTCCATCAATTTTAGGACTTTCATGGAGAAAATCTAAAATTATTTTATTTACAAACAAACATGTTAGAAATGTATCTTATTTGCTGAGTACATCTCAATAAAGAATCACACTTATATATTGTTTATATATGCGTAAAATCTTCTAATATTGGTTAATAGTATATTAATGAAACTAATCGCCATACAAATTCATATTCCTTTAATACTTTAATACTGTTTATAAATTCATGAATTAAGTTTCAAAAATAATTTACAATGAAAATCGATAAACCACAATAAACATAACATTTGGATGACAAAACTGAATTCTAAAGATTTTTGTGTACAAGTGTATAATTAGTTGTCACAATTGATCTATATGTTTTTGCTGCAATTGTTTTAGACAGAAAGGTTATGCTGGTGGAAATTTAGAGTCAATTTGGCTAAGTATCTCCACAAACTAATTGCAAAAAGAAAATTAAAAAATTGTTACAATTTAATAACAAAGCGTTTTCAAGATACTAGATAGTTGGATATACAATGTTTTTGTGTTTGGAGGGGGAAAATCATAAACTTATTTTAGTTGAGAAAATCATAAACTTATGTAAGTTAGATGTTAGTCCTTTTGTTTTTACCTCTTAAATATATATATATATATATATATATATATATATATATATATATATATATATATATATATTCTAAAATTATTTGTTTGCAGGTATAACAAGTTATTTTTATAAAAATATGAATTTAAAACTTATAAATAATTAAATAAGTTAAAAATCATACCAAAAAAGTATGAATATTTTTTATTTATAATTTTTCATTTTTCTATAACCGAAACAAAATCAAATTAAATTACTCAAATATATTTTTCCCAATTCTTAGTTATCTTACTTTTAGTGTGATATCGTACATGTGTAAAATACAATGAAGAGTAATATATGTTGTGATACATGGCATAGCCTAATGTCTACAAATATGCATTCTGTTAGAAAAATATTTACATGTATGTTAGATGAATCAAAAGTTAATACTTAATATGATAAAAGAGGATAAGTAGTCAATAACATACATAAACTAATATAATGGAATTAAAAATAACTATATAAATAATATGGAAATAATGTAGAGAAGAGAAAGGGATAATCATAATAATATAGAAATAATGTAATTTGTTGTATTAAATAAAGATGTGAGAGTTATGATTCTATTATGGGTTGATGTTATTCTCGGCCTTTGATTTGTTTCCCTAACGTCATTTCTAATATTTAAAATAATATTATGCCTAATTATCTACATGATAAATAAAAATGATTGACATGAAATATTTTAATATATTATTGTATATTTGTAACATGGTACAATTAATAGTGTAGATAACAGAAAGTTATGGTTCCACTAAGCATAAACTCATCTTTTGTTTACTTTGTGCTCACATCCCAGTCTATATATGTACATCTATTTGTTTGTTTGTTTAGTTGTCTTTTTTTATATTAGTCTTATAATACCTTAAAGTACTCATTCACTTTTAGGTTTATAATAATAGTTTATTTCTTTTTAGTAAACTAAACATGATTAAGAAAGATTGGGTGAAATTGCCTCCACATAGTTAAGGTTACAAGGATGGCGTAAATTACTTTTTGGATATTGCATTCACCAAAGGAATGGCTGAAGAAGAAGAGATTATGTGCTCTTGTGCTATATGTTTCAATGATAGTTGAAAAAAAGAAGAGATGTAGTGTATGACCATTTATGTAGCAAAGGATTTGTAAAGGGATACACATAATGGATTTACCATGGTGATAATAAAATTCTTATGGATCTTGATGGGGATAGTATTGATGATGACACATCGCCTGATTCATCACTTGATGATGAAACATCATCTGATGATATTGATGGCTTATTGTTTGAGATGTTTAGAGATATCGTTGGAGCAAGTGGAGTACATGAAGGGCTAAATGAAGATGCAAAGAAATTTTATAAACTAGTTGATGATGAAAATCAAGTATCTTGGTTGTGAAAAATTCTCCTCATTATTATTCACTATTCGAATATGTTTTGTTGAAATGTCTCCATGGATGGAGAAATGCATCGTTCACTGCTCTTTAGAGTTATTGAAAGAGGCTATGTCAGAACTGAACATCCCTGTCTCTTTCAATAAAACAAAATCTATGATAAAAGACTTGGGATTAGAATATAAAAAGATTCACACATGTCCTAACGATTGTATGTTGTTTTGGAAAGAGCATGGGGAAGATGACTTGTGTTTTCTTTGTGGATCATCAATGTGGATTGAATATCCTAAAGTTGATCATGATCTTAATGAGTCTAAAAAAACTCACAAGGTTCCTGCCAAAGTTCTAAGACATTTTTCTTTGATTCTAAAATTGAAAATTTTTATATGTTCAAAGACAACAGAAACATTGAGGTGGCATGCAAAAGAGCATTTAAGGGATGGTAGGTTAAGGCACCTGGATGATGGCCAAGCCTAGAAAGACTTTGATGCAAAACATTCAGATTTTTCTCTTGAAACTCGTAACATCAGGCTTGGGTTGGTGAGTGATGGGTTTAATCCATTTAAGACTATGAATCTTTCACATACACGTGGCCTGTCATATTAAAAATATATAATTATCCTCCAAATTTGTGCTTGAAGGCAGAAAATTGTTTGATGTTGTTACTTATTCCTGGACCGTGGTCACCCGGAAATGCAATTGATGTGTATATGCAGCCAGTTATTGAGGAACTTAAGATATTATGGGATGTTGGTGTAGAAACATATGATATTTCAAAAAATCAATCATTTCAGATGCGTGCATCTCTTTTATGGATAGTGAATGACTTCCCGACATATTTTATGCTATTAGGTTGGACTAATAAAGGGAAGTTTGTCTTCCCTGCTTGTATTCATAAAACTTATTCAACATACTTAAGGTATAGTAAGAAGATGTGCTATATGGGTCATAGATTATTTTTGGATTCAAATCATGTTCGGAGATCAAATGCAGTTTCTTTTGATGGAAAGCCAGAATATAGGACTCCACCCTCCTTGTTAAATTCAAAAAGGATTTTAAAAGAATTAAAAGACATCCCTGATGTATTGGGAAAGAAACATAAGAAAAGAAGGACTGGTCCATGGAAGAAAAAATCTATCTTTTGGCAATTGCCATACTGGAAGGATAATTCTTTACATCATAATTTAGATGTTATACATATAGAGAAGAACATTTGTGATAATATAATTGGGACTCTGTTAGATATTGAAGGGAAGAGAAAGGATCATGCAAAAGCTCATTTGGACTTACAATACATGGGGATTAGAAAAAACTCCATTTGAAGGAAACAAATGATGGTAAGAAAACTCAAATCCCTAAAGCATGTTTCTCCCTAACAAAGCATGAGAAATCTATTTTTTGTAGTGTTTTAAAGACAACAAAATTTCCCGATGGCCTTGCTTCTAATATTTCTCGATGTGTTCAAGTTAATGAAGGGAAAATTTTCCGGTACAAGAGCCATGATGCTTATATTATGTTGCATTACTTGTTGCAAGTAGCAGTTAGATGGATAACCCCTAATCAAGTTTCTATACCTTTGATTCGACTATGTTCCTTTTTTCGATGTTTATGCCAAAAGGTTATAGAGATCAAAACTTTGGATCACTTGGAAACAGAGATTGCTGAAACACACTTTCAATTGGAGCATATTTTCACTCCAAGTTTCTTTGACATAATGGTTCACTTACCTATTCACCTTGAAAACAAAGTCATATTGGGTGGACCGTTTCACTTTTGATGGATGTATTATATGGAAAGATATTTGGGTGAATTAAAATCATTTGTTCATAATCGGAGTCGTCCGAAAGGTTCTATCGTTGAAGCATACTTGGTTAAATAATCTCTTATGTTTTGTTCAAGATATTTGTCTAGTGGTGTACATATAAGGATGAATAGAATGACACAAAATAATGATAATATTCCAGGCAATGGCCATCCAATTGGGGGAAAGAAACCATTTTATTCAATTGTGATGAAGTTCAAGAATACATTAGGTATAATTATCTATTTGTTACAACATTTCATCCTCAAATTAAGCATCTTTTTTATTTTGAATTGAAAAAAAATAGTTATTTACTTTTGTACAAAGCACGAGGTTAATGTTCACAATCCTCGGAAAAGAAGTAAGTCGAGAAAAGCTAACAATCAAAGAGAAGATTTTATTCAATGGTTTGAAACATGTCTCGTGGGTGAAGAAGTATTTGATTGGTCCAAGGTTTTGTCTAGGGGACCAAATGATATTTCTAAAAGGTATTCTGGTTATGTTATTAATGGTACAGATTTCATACAACAAAACGTGAAGCAAGGCTTAAAACACAAAATAGTGGTGTAACATTAGAAGCAGTAACTCAAGTTCTTTGAAACGCAAAGGATGAAAATATAAAAATAATTGTGTGACTTACTATGGGTCGGTAAAAGATATCATTGAGGAAGATTATTAAGTTAAAAAAAGTTATGTATTGTTTAAATGTGATTGGTTTTTGGTTGAATAAGACAATGGAAAGAGTGGTGATTAGTGAAGGTTTATGGTAGGAAATGATCAAAGTGATGTAGAGAAATCAGAAACCAATGAATCTAGAATATTCCAATTAAATCAATGATCTAAGGGTGCTGAATTTGAATAAAATATTCAAATTTCACACTGGTTAACCGGTTAACTAAATGGTTAACTGGTTAACCAAGCCAAAATTTAAATATTTTATTCAAATGAGGTTGCTTGGTTGTTGTGGCCCAATTCTTTTTGTACGTCGAAGAAGTCATAAACACATGAACCTTGGAAATCCTTTGAATGAATCAATTAACTTGGGAAATCCTTGATCATATAATTGAATTATTTGCGGATCAACTTCGACTTTTGTCTGTGAAATTTTACTTGAGCTGCAGGACTGCTATTTTTGACATTTTCAATGGTTCCTCTTCCTGAAAAAAGGTTAGTAAAAGGAAACAAAATATTTTTTTTGGATTTTGATTAATGGTTAGTAAACATAAAAAAAATAAAGTAATTAAAGACAACTGTGATCCCCTGCGAGACATGAATCTAACCCGAGAAGAACCGTGCAACCAATGTGATCTTGTTTGTATGAAAAATGCAGATGAAAAACGAAGAAAGAAGGAAGTGGTGTCGAATGTTGCAGATGAAAAATGAAGAAAGAAGAAACTTAAATAGGGGCAGATGTTGCACTCAAGGGCCAAACACATATGATCATGTACTTAAAGAAGATTTCGAAGTTACCTTTGTAGAGACGCATAATCAACTCGCGGACATTTTCACAAAACCACTCGCAAAATATGCTTTTTACAAGATTCGGCGCAAACTTGGAATTCTTGATGAAAGTGACATTTAATCCTTCTAAAGTTCTTCATTATATGTTGTAATGAAGCCAAGGTACATAAAACATCATTTATTTTAATTTTATTATTTTTTGCATTATATTAAAATATATGATTTATGTGGAAAAAAATTATTTTCTCTATTTTTATATGTATTTAAATTATTTTTTATAAAAAAAAGTTTTAATCACAAATTGCATTAGTATGTGTATTAACGAGTCATAAAGAAAACAGTTTGAAAATCCTCATGTTTTTGGCTAGGAAAAGCCATTGTTTTTGCTTGTTCAACATGAGTAATTGGTTACCCTACTGGGAGTAACCGGTTACCCTTGTTAATTTTCTGCGCATGGTTCTTTTTTGTGTCTAAGTAACTGGTTACCCTTGTGGGAGTAACCGATTACCACTGACAGATTTCTAAAAAAAAAAATTGCGTTTTTATTTGGAAGATGGCTCATTTATGTGTTATATTTTTTAGTCAAAAGTGCTTATTTAGGTTAAGTTCATCCCTTTTAATCTCATAAAAATATATTTGACTCATTCACTCTTCTCATTCAACTCCTTCCAACTTCATCTTCTCGATAATTTCTTCCACACCATTTAAAGAGGATTTAAAACCCATTCACCATTTCTACTCCTTATAAACTCATCAACACTCATCTTCATCATTCACTCTACACCCTATTACGAAAATCACTTCTCCAAACCCTAATCCCTATTTTTGATATGGCTCCTCCAAACACCAACAAGGGAAAGGCTCCAATGGGCAAAAGCTCTGAGACTCTTGATGAACTCTTCTTGCAACCTCTCAAACAACGAAGATTAGATGTCAATGTCAGAACAAGGAACTTCATGCAAGTAAACTATGTCAAGTTTGAATCCTTCCCAAATCACAGTTTCACATTTGAGGCATTGTTAGAAGCTTCTGGATTGAAACATTTGGTATTTGAGGTAGGTGTTGTTTATCCTGATTTAGTTAGAAAAAATTTTCATTCGGTAAAATTCGATACTGATGAATTTGGGGATGGAACCTTTAAAGCTGAAGTTAATGATAAGGTTATTTCTATGACTCTAGATGATATTGATAAAGTATTAGGGATACCTTTTGAGGGTGAATAAATTTGTTTTGGTTGTTTACCTAACACTGATAGATGGAGAAATTTTGATGGTCTGGCTTATTTTGTGCATTTATCTAGAGGAACTCATGATGACTTGTTAAGAAGACAAGCTCAATCATCCTGAACCATTAAGTATGTCAAAGTTCTTACGGTTAGTGATTGTATGCTTCACTACATTCTAGCATACATCTTAGTTCCAAAGCACTCAAACCACTCTCAAGTAAGTGAACTTGAAATTAATCATATTAAGGCTTTGAAGGAAGATTGGAAAATCAATTGGGCATATGTTATCTACCATCATCTGAAACATCAACATAAGCTTATCGGTGGTCTCCCTTACGCTCGCTTTGTGTAAAAAATCATGGAATATTATGAAGTGTCTCTAAGAAGAGAACCAAATATTGAAATGGAGGCAAAACTGAATGAGATAAATGATTCAACGGCTACTCGGAACACCGGTATTATTATTGGTTCGAATGGAAGATATGTCTACCAAGAAGATGCGGCTCAAGCAAATTCTCAAGTTCCGGAAGGTGGTATTACCAATGAATTTCTCTACCAAGAAATAACAATCATGAAGGCTACAATGACCCATAACCACCGAACAACGACTCGAGGGATCAAAAAACTTATGAAACTTTTTCGTTCATTTTAACCACACCAAGAAACCCATGAGGAAAAAAGTGGATGAAGAGGGAAATGAGGATGAAGAGAAAAGTGAAGAAGAGGAAATGGATGAAGAAAGTTACTAATTGCATTTCTTTATGTTTTTTCATCTTAGACTTATTTTAAGTTTATTTTTTGTTTATGTTTTGTTTCTAAGTCCTACTATGTTAGGCATTTTGTTCTCACTTATTTCATTTATGTACCTTACTTCGTATTTGTTATGTTTTGTACACTATTATGATAAGTATTATGTGTATTAAAGTCTTTGTGTATGATTAGTTTATATTTGTGTATGTGCTACTTTGATTTGTTCGGAAAAAAATTTATATCAATTTTTTTGTCTTTTTCCTATTTGTTAATGACAAAGGGGGAGAAGAATTTATGTCTCTCTAAGCTTGATTGTGCATAATTTTTTGTAAAGCCTTATTTGATTGGGGGGAGCATATTTTTTAGGGGGGGTTTCCTTTGTTAGAGAAAACATATGTTGGAATCAAATTTCAATTTTTTGGTTATCATAAAAAAGGGGGAGAATGTGAAGACATGGCTTCTCAAATTATTTTGATGACGACAACAATGCATTTGAAAACAAAGTATGCAAGCTCAAAGATTGGATCAAAGGCTTTGAATAAATTGGACAAAATATTGCATATTGTATCAAGACATGAAAGAGCATCAAATATTGATCAAAGGCATCACAAATTATTTCATGAGCTTTATGGATACAAGTGTTCTTAATAAGTTTCATATATTCTATAAAACATAAATTTTTTAATTGCATTATCACATTTTTAAAGCATTCTGTTTTGTAGAATTTTTCAAAAATTGCCTTGAGTAATCGGTTACCCACCTGGGAGTAACCGGTTACGCCTTTCAAAATTTGAATTTCCAGACAACGTTTCAACTAAGTAACCAGTTACCCATGTGGGAGTAACCGATTATCACTGATTGCAGGCACGAAAATTTGCATCTTTTCATGAAAAAAATTCTCTTGTTTTGATTTTAAAATTATGGCATTGCTTCATATTGTTGCACCCTTTTGAAGAGGTATTTTGGACATTATATAAACCATATTTTTCCAGAATTTGAAGTTACCTCCTAACACTTTTTTAAATACATTTTTCACTCATACTCTTCATCTTTCAAAAATATTTATAAGTGTTCTTTATACAATTTTCATTGAGAGAAACTTTTCAAAAATTTCAAAGACATTATTATAGTTTCATTGCATTCTTCATAGAACACTTGTATTCATCTTGTAAGTGAAAAATATCCAAGGAGAAGATCAATATTTATATTGATAAGAGATTCAAATCTTCATCTTCCATACTCTTATAAAAATTCAGAATGTATTTCTTTATTACTACTTATCTTGAGGATTGTTAGAGATAAGTTAGTAAGATTATCCTTGTGATCCGGATTGTGGACACAAGAGGTCCATGTGTAAGCATTTAGATCTCGGTCGGACTTTAAACTTGTTGTAAATCCAAGAGGATTGTTCTTGGTTGTTAGAATTAGAAAGGACTAGGTGTGCCTTGTTCTAGGTTTCTAACATATAGTGGAAATCTCTTTCGATTTGGAATGGGGACTGGATGTACCTTTGGATTGTGAAAGGAACCAGGATAATTCTTTGTGTCTTGTTTTTAACTTTCCGCACTTTATCTTTCCGCACTTAGATTCCATAAGAAATTAAAGAATCAACATAACCTAAAATTTTTTAAAGCCTAATTCAACCCCCAACCCCACCCCCCCCCCCCCACCCCTCTTAGGCGCATCTCAGACTTACAGTATTCCTTGGATGATATGCACTTGTTAGAGAAGTCATTTGGTGTGGAGGAGATCAAGGAGGTGATTTTCAATTCTGAAGGTGATAGAAGTCCTGGATCGGATGGATATAATCTAGAATTCCTTAAGAGATGTTGGGATGTGGCTGGGTCAGACTTTGTTAAGTGCATATAAGAATTCTATATTGGAGGTTGTCTTCCAAAGGTGATGTCATCCTCTTTCCTTGCTCTTATTCCCAAATTAGATAACCCTCAAGATTTAAATTATTATAATCCAATATGTCTTATAAGATGTGTATATATATAAGGTGGTTTCTAAATTATTAGCTTGGTTTTGTATATAAGGTGGTTTCTAAATTGGTTTTGGAGATAAATGGATGATGTGGATGGAAGGAGGAGTTATGTATAATTAGATGTCTGTTTTATTAAATGGTATTCCTACACATGATTTTAAGGTGACTAGGGGCCTTAGACAAGGAGACCCCATATCTTATTTTATGTTTTCAATTATTGCAAAAGGTTTCAAAGTTGTAGTCAATATAGTTGTAGAAAGTATGCTAAACGGCTTCAAAGTTGATGATGGTGGCACTTACAATCTACTATAATATGCAGATGATATTGTGATAATATGTGATGATTCTTGGTCTAATTTGTGGGCTCTTAAATCAATTTTGAAGGGTTTTGAACTTATTTCGGGTTAAGATCAATTTTGGATAGAGTTCGTTATATGGCATTGGTAAGGAAGAGTGCTTTTTGAAAGCTGTAGAGCACTCCATGGCTTGCAAGATTGATGAACTTCCCTTCAATTTCCTTGGCCTATGTGTGGGAGGCAGTCATATGAGAAACTCGTTTTGGAAACCGGTCATTTATTGCATGAAATGTAGACTTTCTGCATGGAAAGGAAGATTATTGTCTATGTGGGGAAGAGCATCCTTCATTTACTCAGTTCTTTCTAATTTGCATGTGCACTACTTGGATTTCTACAAGATTCCTAGGAAGGTTCTTCAAAAATTGGTGGCTATTTAGAGAAATTTCCTTGTGTAAGGCTCGAAGGTGGAGAGAGGCATAACATGGGTTAGGTGGAGCTCTGATTATAAATCGAAGGAAGATGGAGGTTTAGGGGTTAGGGATTTGGTTCTGTTTAACATTGCCTTATTGTCAAATGGATTGAAGACTGTTGCCTGAAAAGGAGGTCATATGGGAAAAGATCCTAAATGGGAGATATGGCAATTACATGAAATATTTGATGTGTGGAAAGATTCCCAATTATCCCTATGCATCTTCTCATTGGTGGAAGGATATCTTAAAGTTGAATCAACTATTTAGTGTTGGGACCTTTGTAGAGTTACTCTCTTTTAAACTAGGGAATGGTGGCAACACATTATTTTGGTTGGCAAGGTGATAAGGTAACTGGTTTATTGCTTCCATTTTTTTGGCTTATGGAATAGATCTTGTAACAAGCTTGGATTGGTAGCAGAAATAGGAGCATGGGATGGAGAGGTTTGGTCTTTGAAGCTCGAGCTAAACATAATGGAGACTGATATTGATTTGCAACAGGATTATGATGAGCTCTCTATGCTACTGATATAAGCCTACCCTAGAAGAGAGATCGCAGATGAGATATAGAGAATTATCTTATTATCTTAATGGTGGATTGAAAAGAAAGATAAACATTAATCTATTTGTAATTATTACGATTGTATAAATACTCTTGGGTGTTTATCTAGCTTATATTGGTAGACTGAAAGAAATGTAGGTGTATGTTTATAAATGGGTTAGTACACTTGTGTAACTTATACTTCCATTTTTTAAAATGTATCTTACATCAACGTAATTTTTATTCAATTATCTTTCACAAAATTATCAATCATATTTAATTTAAAAAATCTAAGTTTTCAAGATGCTCACTATTTTTAATATTTATTTTTTTAAAATATTCAATTTTCAAGATATTCAATTAAATTTAATTGAACATATAATATTAAATGTTGCATATAATTTATTATTATTGTAAAAAATTAAATCTGAATAGACATCATATCGATGTTGCATATAATGATGTTTACTCTTGTGATGTTTGTACTAACATTAAAATTTGCTCTGTTTGTGCTGAAGTTGAGGTTGCCTTGCAAGTTGATATTCTTACTGCAAATGAGGTTGCAAATGAATTTGTTCATGTCAATGAAGCTCTCGACACCCCGGCTTCCCGGAACAAACCACCCATCGAGAAATCACCCTCTTTAGAGCTGAAGCCACTTCCTAATAATTTATTTGAATTTGTGCAGGAAGAGAAATCATTACAGGAACATAAGAAGGGAATTGGATGGAATTTGGTTGACACTTGTGATATTAGCATATCCATGAGTATGCATAGGATCTCAATTGAAGATGGAACAAAAGTAGCGAGGCATCCCCTTAATCCTTTGATTCTTAAAGTTGTTAAAAAGGAGATCACTATCATGTTCACATTCAACACTTTTACTTATCAAAGATTCTTCTTTGATCCTAGAATAAAAGGCGAAGACACTAATAAAAACTTCAATATTAATGGATACTACCTAAAACTACTCTATGAGATCCTCACTTTGGAAGAAGAGACTTTAGAAGAGCTTTCTTTAGGAAATGCGGCTTATGTGATCACATATCCACATTGACTACTCGAGTGTGTTCTTTCCTTTCTCTCCCTCTTATTTTATATTTATGTCCTTTCATTGAGGACAATGCTTGTTTTAAATGCGGGGGAGGGAATAATTTATTTTCTTTGTTTTTGTTTTGTTTTTGTTTGTTTTGTTTTGTTTTGTTTTAGAAACACTAGACTTTTTTGTTGTTGAAAGTTTTAGGCTATAGATTGTTTTGAGGTTAGTTGTGGAGAATTGAGAAAAGTTCACAAGACCGGTATCGTTTTAACACCTTAAGTCTCCTGAATATGGAAATCATTTTGAATACTTGTTATGCCATAGCCTTGAGTTCTCATTCTTTAATATCTCTTAAGTAGTTTATCTAGCAGTCAGCACCATCTAGAAATCAAACACTAAGTAATTAAGCTGATGCAAATAAGTGAATGATCTTGCACTTAAAAAGAAACCTGAATAAGAATCCACCTTATAAGTTAGGTGATCATTACCCGGTCATTTAGCCTAACGGATGTGAAACCTTAAGAAAAAAATTCTTGTTGTTACTAAAGTAACTTTAAAATATTGTCAAGTATGAATCATAATCACTAACAGTCTTATTTACCATGTGTATGAATAGATAACAGGCTTAATGTGATTGCACTAGAATGAAATAGAGCAAAAGGGAGGATGAGTAAGTTAGGCTTAGGCATAATAACATGATTCGAAATGGTTTGTATATGATGGAGGCTTATGACTGCACAATTGCGGATTTGTATTCTTACGATATCCTTAGTGTGTAAGATTAGTACCTATCGATGCTATCTTAATCGAAGAAGAGTTTGTACCCTAGAATGAGTATCTGAATGATGTTGTGTTTCTTGAGTCTTGAGTTTACTTTTGCTCGGAGTGCAAAAGTTCAAGTGTGGGGGAATTTGATCAGTGCATTTTGGTGCACATTCCTACATGATTACACTTAGGCATTTCTTTAGTTTTCTTTGTTTATTTTTATATTTTAATTTTTTTTCTAATTTATTTTATTTTTGGTTTAATGTGATTTTCGTACTTAATTTTCACCTTTAACAGCTTTTACGGAAATGATCATTACCGGAGTTCCAGGAATCTGATTGAGGCGTTCTACCCGTCGATGAAAAGCTAAGAGAGAGAGCTACAACTTTCGTTTTGGAGTCAAAGTCAGATTCGGATTCATATTTTTCAGAATTTCGTTTGAAGCTGCTGCATTAGTTTTATTCAGTTTCGGTTCATTTAGAATTGAGCCTGGGTTATGTATTTGACCCAGTTGGGTTGTAAACGGGTTTTTAGGTTTCCTATTTAACCCAGCAGCCGTGGCTGCTCTTGGACATTCTCATATTCACGATTTTATTTTTCTTACGCTTGAAAGAACGATGGAGAACTAATCACCTTTGAGTCAATCTACTGTAATTCAGGTTCCAACACTTGAGATTATTATAATGTTAATTTTAATTTAATTCTTTTCAATGATATTTTGTGTTCTTGTATGCTTAATTCAATTGCATGAAATATATTGATTTGATTTGGTTGATTGTATGATCCTAACATAGACACAGTACGTTTGCTTAATTCATTTTGTGTTTGATCAATCATGTTTGCTTAATTCATGAAATTTTATCCCGTTTGCTTAATTCGGACAATAGGATCGTTAATCTTACAAACCTCATCGCGCTTGTCATTGAGTTTGTATCCAAATAGGAATGAATAATCCGCTTAGGGTATTATAATTATAATAATCGATGATAGTTGGAACTGAATCGGTAGATTGACTTATTCCATAATCACGTATTTTAATCACTTAATTGTTCTGTTTTTTATTAACCTTAAAACAAACCCCCCCTAATTCGGAATTCGGTTACATTCGATTAATAACAATACAAGAATCCTTGTGAAACGATTTGAGTCATTGTCGCTATACTATGTTTTCAAAAATCACTCGTTTTTGATCCGTGCGCGACACGCAGATTAAATCCCAAATTAGATAACCCATAAGATTTAAAGTATTATAATCCAATATGTCTTATAAGATGTGTATATAAGGTGGTTTCAAAATTATTAGCTTGTATATAAGGTGGTTTCTAAATTGGTTTTTGGAGATAAATGGATGATGTGGATGGAAGGAGGAGTTATGTATAATTAGATGTCTATTTTATTAAATGGTAGTCCTACGCATGATTTTAAGGTGACTAGGGGTCTTAGACAAGGTGACCCCATATCTCCTTTTATGTTTTCAATTATTGCAGAAGGTTTGGCCATTCTAGTCAATATAGTTGTAGAAAGTATGCTAAACGGCTTCAAAGTTGATGATGGTGGCACTTACAATCTACTATAATATGCGGATGATATTGTGATAATATGTGATGATTCTTGGTCTAATTTGTGGGCTCTTAAATCAATTTTGAAGGGTTTTGAACTTATTTCGAGTTTGAAGATCAATTTTGGAAAGAGTTCGTTATATGGCATTGGTGAGAAAGAATGCTTTTTGAAAGTTGTATAGCCCTTCTTGGCTTGCAAGATTGATGAACTTCCCTTCAATTTCCTTGGCCTATGTGTGGGAGGCAATCATATGAGAAATTCGTTTTGGAAACTGGTCATTTATTGCATGAAATATAGACTTTCTACATGGAAAGGAAGATTGTTGTCTATGTGGGGAATAACATCCTTCATTTACTCAGTTCTTACTAATTTGCATGTGCACTACTTAGATTTCTACAAGATTCCTAGGAAGGTTCTTCAAAAATTGGTGGCTATTCAGAGAAATATCCTTGTGTCAGGCTCGAAGGTAAAGAGAGGCATAACATGGGTTAGGTGGAGCTCTATTTATAAATCGAAGGAAGTTGGAGGTTTATGGGTTAGGGGTTTGGTTCTATTCAACATTGCCTTATTGTCAAATGGATTTGAAGACTGTTGGCTGAAAAGGAGGTCATATGGGAAAAGATCCTAAATGGGAGATATGGCAATTATATGAAATATTTAATGTGTGGAAAGATTCCCAATTATCCCTATGCATCTTCTCATTGGTGGAAGGATGTCTTAAAGTTGAATCAACTATTTGGTGTTGGGACTTTTGTAGAGTTACTCTCTTTTAAACTAGGGAATGGTGGCAACACATTATTTTGGTTGGCAAGGTGATAAGGTAACTGGTTTATTGCTTCCATTTTCGAGCTAAACATAATGGAGACTGATATTGATTTGCAACAGGATTATTATGAGCTCTCTATGCTACTGATAGAAGCCTGCCCTAGAAGAGAGACCGCAGATGAGATTATTTGGCCTTTATGTACAATAAAATGTTTCTCTATGAAATCTTGTTATGACAAGATAATGAACCAGTCTGCTAAAGATGTGGTGGAGGTATTTGGTATTCCATAAACCAAGTTATGTTTAAAGATAAAGTTTGAGATCCGGAATTGGAGTTATAGAGAATTATCTTATTATCTTAATGGTGGATTGGAAAGAAAGATAAACATTTATCTATTTGTAATTATTATGATTGTATAAATATAAATACTCTTGGGTGTTTATCTAGCTTATATTGGTAGACCGAAAGAAATGTAGGTGTATGTTTATAAATGGGTTAGTAAACATGTTAAAATGTATCTTATATCAACGTACTCTTTATTCAATTATCTTTCACAAAATTATCAACCATATTTAATTTAAAAAATCTAAGTTTTCAAGATGCTCACTATTTTTAATATTTATTTTTTAAAAATATTCAATTTTCAAGATATTCAATTAAATTTAATTGAACATATAATATTAAATGTTGCATATAATTGATTATTATTGTAAAAAATTAAATCTGAATAGACATCATATCGATGTACGTACATTTATGAATTCAAGATTTTAAATTTAGATTGAGATTTGACCTCGACCTCATTTAAAACAGTTATAAATAAATAAATATTTTAAAATTTTGATTTTTCTATTAATTATTATTTTTACACTACAATGATGATATTTTATTTATAAAAAAAATCTTTTATCACAATTTTATAAAAAAGAAATTAAATCTTTTATAAAGAAATTAAATTTCTTCATCACAATTTTAAAATTAAGGAAGTGGTTATCAGGAAAATAAATCACTGGATAGATGACTCCACACAGGGGAAAATATGATATAATCAAGGTAAAAGATTCAAAGAGGGACAGTAAACACTCTTCCAGGGAATAACGAACAATCAAAGTATTCGAGCCCAAAGATGGACGAATACCAAATTGGAAAAGAATCACCAACTACCGGTTTACTGGGTAGAAGATATGAAGATGATGGTCTCAACTATAGATTTACTAGATAGGAGCAAAACAAAAGAGGGATAACCTCCACTACCTTTTTACTAGGTAGAAAAATTATCAACTACCGGATTTACTGGGTAGGAGTATAAGAAAAGGGAAACAACTTCTATTACCTTTTTACTGGGTAGAAAGAAGAACTCTCGACTACCGGATTTACTGGGTAGGAGTACAAGCAAAAAAGCTTGATTAGCTTGGTAACGTTACCCACTATCGAATAATGGATAACTTAATTCCAAAGTAACATACTTAAGCTGGGGAAACTATTGCCCACTATCAAACAATGATAGTTTAATTCCAAATCAAATATTAACTCATCAAAAGGGACCAAAATTCAATCCAAGAACAAATTGGAGAGAAACGGTCAAACAAGACTCATCTCGAGGAGGAAATATATCAACTGGGGAAATTCCATCCAGATAATAAACTAGGGAGGAAAATGGATCAAAATCATCCACGAGAAACAAACTCAGTGGGGAAATAGAAAAGATCAACACTTTCTGCTTAATGGTCGACACTCTAAACTTGAGAGGAAGACAACACGCACACTCTGTTGGGGAAATATCATACCAAAGAGCGGGGAACAAAGATAAATGCAAGAATGCAAGAAAACGATGTTATGCTTATGTGTATGAATATGTTGACAAAACAGACATAAAGATAAGCAGCGGGTGACATAAACACCACAACAACTGGATATTCAGCTAATCAGGGCGATAAGGTCGGGGACCATGCTGGAGATTCGATTCAAAATCAGGTAGGGGAACATCCAAAAGCCATCAAAGGAATAAAATCCCGCTACAAGGCACAACTCAGACTGGGGAAAACAACTGCTAGGGATCTAATCCACAAAGCAATCTTCAAGAATCCATAGAGGATAACACTATAAATTCTACTCTGAGAGGGAACATGTTGGAGACACCTCAACAACACAAAAATCTTCCACACTTTGGGGATGGAGGGAAAAGTCCCTGTTAAACTCTAGTGGGGATAAATATATTCATAACTTTTTTTGGGGAAACAAAATAAAGATCTACCAGTGATGCAAATAAAGCATAGCCTACTGGAGTATAAAACATCAATCATCAACTCTGCATAGGAATACCACATTGCTGAGGAAAAGTAACAATCTGTTGGGGATGGGGAAAGCTTCCACGATCCTTGCTGAAGACAAAAGTGTTCTTAATCAAACTCCTACAGGGAATAATCATCATATTATTCCTGCTCCACTCGGGGAAAGAGTCATGCTGCTCTTGCTCTGCTTGGGGGAGGAGTTATGCCACTCTTGCTCTGCTTGGGGAAATAGTGTAAAACTTGTTGAAGATCAAATAAAAATCTGTTGGAAACCATCACACGTAGACCTAATGGGGATCTATGGAGATCAATCATCACCGAAAATTTGGACTTTTCGACCCATGTGGGGATTGCAGAAATTAATCATAGCAAACCACAGTTACGAGGGATTTTAAATCAATACCCATCAACAGGTGAAAGAAAACCTCTAAATTGATTGCTATACCAATACTTATGCTAAGGGATGCAACCAATTCAAGCTTAGGAAAAAGAACTCGATTGAGGATTCCCAATACTTCTCAAGTCAAAGGTAAACTGCTGAGGAAGAGATCAAAACTCAGCTGGGGATTTTCTAGGATATCCCTTCCAACAACTCTTCTGGGGAAGGCAACAGAACTAGAAGCATTTATAATGCCCACCCATGCTGGTAGGGCAAAAAACATCACTAATATCAATATGCCAGGACTATTCAGGAGTTCCGTAAGGACACAATCATATCTAACCCTGCTTTGGGAGAGACAAGTTACACACATCTGGATTTTACTATCCCTGGAATCACTATTGATATCCTTTCTTTGTTCACATATCAAAAGAAAAATGTTTTTATAATCTTCAAAGATTAAATTTATTCAATTTGTTTCAAAAATCATCATCAACAATAAATTAAAAATTTGTAAATAGAAACAACATAAAGAATTTCAAATAATTGGATAAAAGCTCAAATTCATTGATAGAATGGTAGTCAGCAAATGGCATGACTCCATGGATCATTACAAGTTTGGAAAATTGTAAATACATGGAAAAGGGCTACATTGAAATACAATGATCATTATTCTCCCTATCAACTTTGAACTCCATTGTGTCCAAAACTTTAGTCAAAGATGAGTGAATAAGAATCTTTGATGGGCAATTCTTCCGAGGGATAGAATCTGAAATCCTCAATTACTACAAGTGATCCAGTCTGTCGATGTAGTTACTTGCCATGATCCCTAACTTTTTCCTAGATTGCCCTTTCAGGTTTTCAATCTACCAGGATAATTATTTCTATTTATGTCTCTAATTTTTGCCTGGACCGCCCTTTCGGGTTTTCAATTCACCGAGACGCTCATTTTTGCCTAAGCCTCTCTTTCGGGTTTTCAACTTAGCGAGCTGTTTTTTTTTTGTTTTTTTAGGAAAAGTATTTCTTGACTGCATCCGCATTCACAGGACGAGTGAGCTCCTCACCATCCATAGTTGCAAGCATTAATGAACCGCCAGAGAAGGCTTTCTTAACAACATATGGTCCATCATAGTTCGTAGTCCACTTGCCCCGAGAATCTGTAATGAAAGACTAGATCTTTTTGAGCACAAGGTTGCCTTCTCTGAATACACAAGGTTTGACCTTCTTGTCAAAAGCTTTCTTCATTCTTTGCTGGTACAACCGACCATGACACAAAGCTATTATTCTTTTTTCCTCTATCAAATTCAACTGGTCAAATCTACTCTGACACCATTCAGCCTCAGTCAACTTAGCTTCCATCATAACTCTCATTGATAGGATCTCAACCTCGACGGGGAGCACTACTTCTATACCATAAACAAGTGAGAAAGGGATTGCCCCTGTTGAATCCTCTTACTTGCTTTTCAGTTCTTGGAGCAGGCATTTCCCGAATAGCTTTCACTTTATCAGGATCAACTTCAATGCTGCTTTGGCTGACAATGAAACCTAACAACTTTCCAGAACGTACACCAAATGTGCACTTGTTCGAATTCAAACGAAGTTTAAACTTCCTTAACCTCTGAAACAACTTCAGCAAATGTTCAACATGATCCTCTTCAGTCCTTGACTTAGCGATCATATCATCAACATATACCTCAATTTCTTAGTGCATCATATCATGGAAAAGTGTGGTCATGGCTCTTTGGTATGTTGCACCAGCATTCTTCAATCCAAAGGGCATCACTCTGTAACAGAATGTTCCCCATGGTGTAATAAATGTGGTATTTTCCATGTCCTCGGGTGCCATCTTTATTTGATTATAACCGGAAAATCCGTCCATAAAGGAGAACACATCAAACTTAGCCGTATTATCTACCAACACATCAATGTGTGGCAATGGAAAGTCATCTTTTGGACTGGATTTATTTAAATCTCTGTAATCAACACACATTCAGACTTTTCCGTCTTTCTTTGGAACATACACAATATTGGCCACCCATTGAGGATAATTAGACGTTTCAAGAAAACCTGCATCAATTTTCTTTTGAACCTCCTATTTGATCTTTACTGCCATATCAGGATGAGTTCTTCTCAACTTTTGCTTCACAGGTGGACATTCAGGCTTCAGCGGCAATCTATGCTCCACAATATCAGTATCAAGATCCGGTATGTCCTGATAGAACCAAGCAAACACATCAACATATTCTCTAAGAATCTCTACCATCCTCTTCTTAACCTCAGGACCAAGCAATGCTCCAATCTTGACTTCTCTCTTATCATCTTCAGAACCCAAGTTGACTAATTCTGTAGACTCTCCATGAGGCTGAATAATCTTCTCCTCGTGCTAAAGCAACCGAGGAATCTCATCAGAAATCTCTTCAACATCCTCTTCCTCAACTTCGAACACAGGGAATTCAGAGTTGGGAGTGGGCATAGGATCATTGTTTTCAATGGGTTTATCAATCAATCCGCACAATGATTTTATTTTTATTTTAGAGTATGAACAAAAGTGCAAACATTATGCAGATAAACAATGGTTATTTTTATTTTGGGTTTTTATATGTTACCATTTTTCAGAATAAAGAAAAAAGGAAAAACACATATGGAAATAACAAAATAACATTTTATTGATGATGATAAAATTTGAAACAAAGCCCGAAAAACATCTCTTTCACCTTAGGCAGAGTGAAAGTATTTTTTTGAAAGAAAATAAAACAAATTACTTTGAAGCATGAACAATAGAAGGAACATCAACAGCAACCCAGTTCTTGCAAATCTTTTCATGTGTAACAAAGTTAGGCATTTCTTCATCTTCTTCAATAATGGTAGCAGTGGAATGATCGTTGATAAACCCAGCACTTCGAAATCCTTCCTGAATAGTATTTGGGTCATTGAGAGCCACACCTGGTGCGAAACCAATACCAAATCCTTCTTTATTGTTAACAACATCAATAACTCGTCCCCAACCGTCAGATCGACCGATTTCAAGCACACACGGAGCATCCTTGAGAGAAGACATTGGCATAACATTCTTCTTAGCAGCATTATCAACAACAGAAAGAGCCTGGAATGAAGTTCCCACCTCTTCTTTAGCATCTATATAGGAGAAAGATGACAAATTGCTCACTAGAATCGCTTGTTCTCCGCCAATAGTCACTGATTTTCCATCTTTCACAAATTTCAATTTATGATAGAGAGTAGATGTCACAGCTCCTACCTCATGAATCCAGGGTCTTCCAAGGAGACAACTGTAAGTGGGACGTATATCCATTACCTGAAAAGTAATTTGGAATATAAATGGTCCAATCAAAATAGGAAGATTAACTTCACCAATCACAGTTTTCTTTAATCTGTCAAAAGCTTTCACAATAATCCCACTATGCCTCATGGGAGCACCTTGGTACGCAAGCCTTGAAAAAGTCGACTTTGGCATCACATTTAGAGAAGATCCGATATCAACCAGTACCTTAGACATAGCATCTTCCTGATAGTTCACTGAAATATGCAGAGCCAAATTATGGTTCCTTCCTTCTTCAGGCAAGTCATCATCACAGAAACTCAGATTGTTGCACGACGTGATATTAGCCATAATACTATCAAACTGATCAACAGTCACACCATGATCAACATAAGCTTGATCAAGAATCTTCTGCAAAGACTGCCTATGAGCCTCAGAGCACATCAAGAGTGATAAAACTGATATCTTCGACGGAGTATGCAACAACTACTCAGTAACGTTGTACACTCTCTTCTTTATCAATTTCAACACCTCATCTTCACTATCTTTCAAACCGACATCTGACCGAATAACAATATCCTCAATCTGCTTACTCACATTTGAATCTTCAGCTCTCTTCGGAGGATCCAAAGCATAAACTCTACCACTTTGAGTAACTTTTGTCACATCAGCAATGCTCACCACAGACTTTGGAGAAGGAATAGGAACTTCCTTACCATTTTCCATCATCGTAGCATTATACCGGTATGGAACAGCTTTATCAGACTCATATAGCATTGGACCAGGAAAATTGATCACCAAAGGAGTAACAACATTTTCGCGACTATCAAAAGAAATAACCACCTTCTCAGGAACAACCTTCTCAGGAATATTGAACTAAGGCACAATAACATTCACTTCATTATCATACTCATCTCTTTTCGCTGTCACTTCAATCAACTTATCATCCATCATCTTTTGAATGTCTCTCTTAACAATCACACAACCACTAGGGTTCACCGAGCAAATACAACATCCAGCATAATCGTGATCAATATTGTGATATTCACTTAAGAAAGCATGCATCTCAACAGTAACACCCCAAATTTGCCCTCTCCTGTTTATCATCCTTTCATCATACACATAGCATTTAGCATAACATTCTCATATTTCGCATTGCATTCATATCATAGAAAAATGAAGCATAACATTCATGGTTAGAAGCATAGAGCATGGCAGTGATTTCGTTTCAAATGTGTTTGATCGTTCGCGATCCAATTCAGAGGGATATTTGACCTAATCTAGGTTAAACTGTCAATGGTTCGCTTCAGTTGCTAGACATCTCTTTTTCAGCTGACCACTTCTCAGGCGGTGTATATTCAAAGTCAAGTGTTGGGATGGGTTGAATTCATCAGATTATCAAGGTTATGATTCATAAGAACTTTTGGGATAGATTCATTCATTAGTGGCTCAACAGTGGATTTATTTTCCCAGAGGTCGATTCAGACGGATTCAAAGTAATTCAGGGATTATTTGGTCAGAGGCTTAGAAGACGATTATTTTAGATGGTTGTTGGCTTCAGTTACGAATTGTTCAGTTGTTGATGAGCTTCACTGCTTTTATCAGAGGCGTGTAGAAAAATGCACAAATTGGTTTTGAATTGAAATCGTGGGTTATGGTCGTGTGTATAGGGGTGAGAGCCAAGTCCGCATTAGTCGGGATCCACTTCATAAACCATTTATCATTTACCGTTTTATTTTATTTTTCGTAAACAATTACCCACAGCCAAATCCATTTTCTTAATCACATCCATTTTTACTCTAACCATCTTTTGTTTCATTAACCATTTTCACAATTATCCAATTCATTAATCTATTCCAAATATTGATATTTTTTACCTTTTATTTTTTATTTCTTTCATTATTCATTTCTCAAATCCCAATATGTCATTCTAAACCATTTCATGAATATATCCATTTCCAATTTTTTTTATATGTTCATGCTACCATTTAATTTTTTGCTTTAAACCATACACACCCATCTACACAATTCGTACAACTTTTCAGTAAGTTTGTTGCAACCCATGTGGACCCACGCGCCATACATTACTCAGCCCTCACAATTCCAACAAAAATCTGGCCCCACAATTCTCCCACGCCCTTGTTCACCACACACATCACACATATAGCAACAAAAAAATGCAAAAAAACGCATGGATCAAAAACACAGGCAATGCAATACAACGATTTTTTCTTCATACAAGTTTAAAACTGAAACAGAAAATAAAGAAAAAAAGGAGGATAACAGAAATGAAAATTAAAAAAAACAGGAAAGGAAAAACGGAAGAAAGAGTGAGCGGATTAAAGAAAAAGTTTGTTGAGAAGTTTGTTGGAAGGTTCACGATCCTTCATCACACAAAAGGGAGATAACCGAATTTGAGAAGAGGGGAATAACAGATTTCGATTTTTTTTTCTCCTCATCTAATAACAGAATCACTCCTAAAAAAAACTCAAGAATAACAGAATCACTCACATTCTTCATCACCAATAACACACATAATCGATGCTATCCTCATGAGTTCTCCTCAATCTTGATCCAATTCTTCATAATTTTCATCAATTCTCTTCAATCTTCATCACCAAGAACGCACATAACTGATTCTAGCTTCGTCGATTCTTCGCAATCTTCATCGATTTTCTTCACAGCAGTTTCATCAACACTGTGGATTAGGCTTCAGTTTCGATCCAAGCTTCAATATTCGGCATTCTGTTTCAACCTCTTCATTCGATTCAGCCTCATCAACCGTGACCTCAACATCATCACATCTCATTATCATCGTCACCTTCAACACGTCGATAATCTCTTCATCAACCTGCAAAAAGAGTTCACAGATCGAAGCAAGACTTGACAACAACAACGAATCTGCATCGAATCAATTCCGAAGAAGGAAGAAAGGAACAGCAGAAGCAAAGTGAACTTACGCATTGTTCGTCGCATCGTCGAATAACAGGTACACTTTCGATTACTCCAGTTGCTACGATTGCTAGCCGTGTTGTGAATTTGTTGTATCTGGTTGCGGTTGTGATCCGTATTGTTGAGCGTTTTGTTTCGTTTGAATCTGAGATTGTGAAAGGGATAGAAATAAGGATGGATTGTATGCTGATTTCGTAGTTAGGATTGGTTCTCCGGCTAGGAGGAGTTTAGGCTAGTGATTATTTCGAATCGAGAGGGAGATAGAGTTTTGTTTTAGTTTGTTTGATCGGAATTGACGGTAGTGGCGGACGTTGAGTTTAAGATTGGATGAGGAAGAAACCGATGAAATTGGAAGAAGCTTAGGTTAGGTTAGAGAGAAGAGGGCGTGTGAGGGCGAAGTCAGGAGGAAGGTGATGAGTATGTGATGGAGACGCCGTGAGTGGAAGAGGTAACGGAGGCGGCAGTTAGGTTTAGGGCTAGGTCAAGCTGGGCGGCGGAGAGTTTGTGAGAGGTTGAGAGGAGCTTAAGAAGCTTCGTTCGGCGGTGAGTATGTGGTGGCGAGGTTATGAGGATGACGAAGGAGAGGCGTCGGCTGGGAGTAGGAGGTGAGGTTGGAGGTGATGAATACGGCACTGTGAGGATGACGAAGGCGAGAGCGGTGGTGACGGCGAGGCAAGGCCGAAGCAGAAGAAATGACGGCGGGATAGGGTTTTCTTTTCTGGGGAAGGAGAGGCAAGCGGTTGTTGTGAGAGGGAGATTTACCGGCGGCGGGCTAGGGTTGCGTGGGAGATGAAGGTGACGAGTAGTTCGCAGGGAGGGAGTGATTTGTTTTCTCTTCCTTTTGTTCTTCCTGAGAGTTAGTTTCATTAATAGGAAATATAGTAATTGTTAGCATAAATGTAATAATGTTTAGGTAATATAATAAAGTTTAATTAATATAATAGAAAGTTTAGGTAATCTAATAAGTTTAGAAATATAATAAAAAGTTTAGTAAAAGATTAATAAAGAGGTTTTATGAGTCATTAAGGATTGTTAAAGTTTCCTCTGTTGATTCGGTTTCTAAGAGGATTAAAATTTGTTTTTTCTGAATTTTGTTGTTAAAAGAATTTGTATTAGGTCAAGTATTGACCTTGAGTTGGGCTTAGCCCGTTTCGGATCCAGGGATTTCTGTTCGCACCCCATAGTCATTTTCTCCCCTCCTCGCATGGACTAGCGCGTCTGGGCCTAGATAGTTGTTATTCACACCTCCTCCCCCAAGCCCAATCCGAATTCAGTTCAAAACACTTACCAATCACACCTCCCTCCATTTCTTTTATTTCTCTTTCCTATTTTTGTTTTCATATAATTCAGTTTGATTTTAATCCATTAAAAATAGTTCTATTCATCTAAAAATTCTCAAATAAATCATGGACCTTCCTTTTTGTTTCTAGTTTTTTATCACATTTTTATTTTATTTATTTTATTGATCCACGTGCCAGGAATAATTCACCAATGCACATAGTTTCATTTGCTTCATTTCTTGACCAGTCTGTCTTGTCTATTTTCTATAGCCTTCAATATTTGGAGTTTTGATCCCATTCTTTTTGCATTGTGTTCCTAAGATCTTCTAGTTTTCATGTGATTTTTCTCAGAATTTTTAGAAAATTATTTATTGAGTTTTGGTCTGGTATCTTGTGATGGAAGTTTTCTGTCCTAACTTGTGTTCTTGCCTTCATTTGGCTTAGTTCCTTTCTGAATTTTTGCAAATCCTTTTGGAAAGTTAATATGATATGTTTGAAGATCATTTGGTTTCAGTTGTAGAATTTTTAGATGGCTGGTTGTTTATTTGTGGATTTTTGTTCTCACCTTGTCCCATTTTGCTTCTTTTGGTTTATTAGATCTCTTATAGGCTTAGAAGGGCACTTGTGCCAACTTCTTCTTCTCATTTGGGGTTCCTTTGGGGTGTGGGTACCTTCCTGGTCCTAAGATAGGTCTTGTTTCTTCTGAATTTTTAAGTTTGCTTCTTATTCAAGTCATTTGTTTCTTTAAGTGCTTAAATTCCATATTTTGATTTCGTTGCCTCTATTTTGACATTGTTTGGTATTGTGTGACTTATCTCTTCATCTTGATGGCCTCTTAGGCTATTCTTTATATCATTTTGATTCTGGTTTTGGACTTTGTGCTTGTATTTTGTGTGTTTTGTATTACATCTTTCATAAGTGCGCATTTGTTTCCATATGTATTCATGTTGCCTCATTTTAAGTCATAAGTCTCTTATTTTCATTTCATGGAGTTGAATTGGCATTAGGCATTTGTTTACTTCATTTCACTTCTGATTGTGGGATGATGTCATGTTAATTTGCTCATATTTTGTTCACTTGTGCATACTAACCTTGCAGGGGCTATGGTAATTGTGAGATGTGGGAATTGAGTTCCACATCTCTAATTCTTATCTCTTCCTTTTATGTTTATGTGAACTAACCCTCTTTTGTTGGTGTAACACCCTAAATTTGCCCTCTTCATTTTAAGCATTATCTCATATCATATTCATCATATTCATTTCCTCAGCATCATACCATGGAAATATGAAGCATAACATTCTCATGACCTAGCATTAGGCATATGATCATCTGTGGGTGGATCTGAGGCCCAGTGGATTGGTCCAAGTCCCATGAGGAATTTACATGGCATTCACAAGTTCAAGATCAGTCACAAAAACTCAAGAGTGGGGGAGTTTTAGAGAACCCAAGCTAGGGCAAGCTCCTACACAATGATCCAAAATTAGGGTTTCACTTTCAAACATGAAAACTTTGTGACTTTGGCCATTCCATCTGGGCAAAGTCCCTTATATGACAAGAGGATCCTAGGGGTGAGATTGGGTGAGAAAAGTTCCTTAGGGAAATCAGTCATTTCATCAAAAGTTCAAGAGCACAACTTTTCTCCTGTGTGAGGGAAATCCTGATTAAGGTTAAGGGCCAGATCCTCATATCTCCTTAATTTTGACCATTTCTTGTGAGCAAAGGATCTCATTTGGTTTGCATAGCTTATATATGAAGTTTGAGGAAAAATTCATTGAAAAAAGTCAAGACTTGGTCTAATTACTTGAAGGTGAAGCAAGAAAGTCAACGTTGCAGTCGAAAAAGTCAACATGAAGATTTCAGGGTTTTTAATCAGGATTATCAATTTGTGAGGTCATATCATGTCAAGGAATAATTCAGTTGAGCTTAAATGTCAAAAATCGGGAGTATGCAAAAAGTTGCTAAATTTGGAAATCTAGAAGTTTCCATTCTTTGGAAATTATTTGTCCCGAAACTTCAGGCTATTATTTCATGTGCGAAAAGACTCCGATTGATTTTCCGATAAACACGAAAGTTGTAGAGCGCAATTTTCCCTTTCCGAAAAGTCGTAAAACACCCTCATAGCATGCATAGGACTCAAGATATGAATTTTCGAAGTTTAGGTGCATTTTTGGTTTTTTGAGACACTTGTCAAAATATCATTGGGTTTTTTAGTGTGTCACGTTTTTATGTCATGGTATTACACTTTCTTAATGGTACATGTTTACCATTTACGTGACCAAAGGAAAAGTACATATCATCTTTTATTCATTTCATTTTTGTGTGGGAAATAAATAATAAAAATAGTACAAAGATAGTATGTATGTGTATGTGATTGATTGTGAGAAGAAGAATAAAAAAAAAAGTACCTGCATATCATGTGCATCTTCGTCACATTTTTCTCTCCCTCTCATAATTCCTAAGCACATTTTCTTTTCTTTTTTTTTCTTTCTTTCTCTCTCCACTGACTTCACACTTTTTCTCTTTTTTTTCTCTCTCCCCCAATCCCACGCGCACACCATACACAACCCTCATGCACTATTTTTTTCTCTCTCCCTCAATCTCACATTCACCATACTCATGCTCTCTCATGCATGTGACTTATTTCCAAAAAAAAAACAGCTGAAAAAAAGAGCAAAAGGAAAACCGCACGCATGCTGCATCTTGTGAAAGAAAAATAACCAAGTTGGTTCACACACCACTAACAAATGCACCCTACACCCTGCATGATATATAGAAAGCCAAGTCACGAATTCAAAGGGGGCTCAATATTCATTTCCACACAGCAACATATTCTTCAATTTTTTCTCTCTTCTCTCTCATTAAAAGCTTAACTGAATAACAGAATTTAGAGGCATCTAGATCAAATTCTCATCTCATTCTTCATCTTTAAGATCTGCATTTTTGGATTGAATCTCACAGTACCTCCATAGCAAGGATCTTGAAGCTTTGAGTAAGCTGAAGATTCAGCAGCACCTTTGAGTGTGCCTCATCTTCATCAATCAGCCTTTATTTGGCCTCCAACAAGCTGCTAGTACACAAGATACTTCACCTCTGGTTTTCTTTAAGATCTTGAAGAAAAGCTTCATAACAGGTTTTGCATTCGATCTTTGTAGCTTCGGTTTTGTTTATCTCTTGCTTGTTTCATGATTGATGATGTTAAGCATGGTTCATATGAGATGATAAGAAGCTTGTGAATTATGGATTATAGATTTAAAGTTTTGGTGTTCAAGTTTGCTTTGGTCGGTATGAATTGTGCAGTGCGTGTCGTTGAGTTTTGCTGGCATATTTGTGATCTTTATGATCTATGCTTCAGGAGGATAGGTGTTTTATTAGTTTCTGAAATTTTGTTCACGGCGACGATCGAAACCGCGCGTGGTGGTGTTACTTCATCAACATATTTCTCCATGTTTAAGCCGTGGTTTCAATTACTTTTTGTGCCGGTCGTGTAGATCTCATTTCGTAGTTGAATTTTGATGTTTACACTTTTGATTTTCGTTAAGTTTCAAGAAAGTTATGCTGAGTTGAAATTGAATGAAAATTATGATGTTGCTGCGTTTTCATGGCCATGCTGTGTTTTGTTATTGCTGGTTCGATTCTTCATGCATGAGGAAGGAGGAGACGATGACGTGTCTCCTCCTGGTTGGTCCGCAGGTGTGTGTGTGTTATTTGTTAATAGTTTAATATTTTTCTTCACTTAAATGAAAAGTGGACCTATTGATATAAGTCACATGCATGTTGTTCATTTATTCTATTAAAAAAAAAAAAGAGGGATTAATAATAAGCATATAACAAGTCTGAGTATTGGAGAGAGAGATACTTTGTTGTTGCTGTATTATCATTCTTTGAGTATTTGTTTATAACATGTTCAGTTAATAAAATAATAGTTTATAATATAATTTTAGAGATTAATATGTTTAGTTAATAATAGTTTATAATATAATTGTAGGAAAAATCTGTTTGGTTTATAAAATAGTTTAGAAAATATAATTGTTTTAGGATTAATGTATTTGTTTAGAAAAATCTGTTTGGTTTATAAAATAGTTTAGAAAATAATGTAGTTTTAGGATTAATATGTTCAGTTAGTAAAAGTTTAGAAAAATAATATAGTTTTAGGATTAGAATAATTGTTTAAGAAATTGGTAGGAAATATAATTGTTAGAATAATTTGTTTAAAGATAAAATAGATTAGTCAATATAATTGTTAGATAATTGGTTAGAAAATACAAAAAAAATATAGTAATTAAAAAAAAAGCTGTTAGAAAATACAAAAAAATATAGTAATTAAAAAAATGCTGTTAGGAAATTGTTTAGAAATAATTGATTAGAATGTTGTTTAGTTAAGTTGAGGAATTGTTTAGAAAAATGTAATAGAATTTAAATTAGTATAATTGTTTAGAATGTTTTGCTTAGAGAAAAATGTTAATTAGATAATTGTTTAGAAAATAAAAGGGATTTAATTAGTGGAGATTAATTAGAATAAATTTGTTTAGGAAATAGAAAGAGTTTAGTTAGGAAAATGTTTAGAATAATGAGGTTTAGAAAAAATGTAAAGAAAAGATTAATTAGAGTAATGATAATGGTTAAGGAATAAGAGAGTGTTTAAGGAATTGTTTTGTGTGTTCATCCATGGGCCCATACTAGAATGATTTTCGCACCCTTCCCTGCCTGGCCCAAACTAGCTCAGCCTAAAATCCTTGCCAATCACACCTCCTCCCTATTTCTTTTATTTTCTTTCTCAACTTAATTTCTCTTTTATTTCAGTTTGGTTTTAATTCGTATAAAATAGAAATATTCATCTAAAAATTCCCAAATAAATCATGGATGTTCCTTTGTGTCTCTAAAATTTTGTCACATTTTTATTTTATTTTTTTCATTGATCCACGTGCCAGAATTAAATCACCAATGCACATAGCTTCATTTGCTTCATTTTTTGACCAGCCTGTTTTGTTGATTTTCTATAGACTTCAATATTTGGAGTTTTGATCCCATTCTTTTTGCATTGTGTTCCTAAGATCTTTTAGTTTTCATGTGATTTTTCTCAGAATTTTTAGGAAATTATTTCTTGGGTTTTGATTTGATATATTATGGTGTAAGTTTTCTGTCCTAGCTTGTGTTTGCACATTCATTTGACCTAGTTCCTTTCTGAATTTTTGCAAATCCTTTTGGAAAGTTGATATAATGTGTTTCATGATCATTTGGTTTCAGTTGTAGAATTTTTAGATGTCTGGTTGATTATTTGTGGATTTTTGTTCTCACCTTGTCCCATTTTGCTTCTTTTGGTTCATTAGATTTCTTATAGACTTAGAAGGGCACTTGTGCCAACTTCTTCTTCTTGTTTGGGGTTCCTTTGGGGTATGGATACCTTCCTGGTCCTAGGATAGGTCTTGGTTCTTCTAAATTTTTGAGTTTGCTTCATATTCAAGTCATTTGTTTCTTTAAGTGTTTAAATTCCATCTTTTGGTTCCATTGCTTTTATTTTGATATTGTTAGGTATTGTGTGACTTCTATCTTCATCTTGCTGGACTCTTAGGCCCTTATTTATACCATTTTGATTCTGGTTTTGAACTTTGTGTTTGTTCGTTTGTGTATGCTAACCTTGCAGGGGCTATGGTAAGTGTGAGATGTGGGAATTGAGTTCCACATCTCTAATTCTTATCTCTTCCTTTTATGTTTATGTGAACTAACTCTCTTTTGTTGGGCCTAGGCCTTTCTCATCCCTTCTTCTATCTTCTTCTTCCTTCTTCATTAGGATAGAAACCTCACTAACCTTTAGGATATCCATGCATGTGAATACTTAGGATTATTTTAGTCCCCCTTTAGAATTTTTCCTTTGAGATCCTTTGGTGCTCTCTCTTCTCATCTTCAAACTTAATTCTAATTCATTTAATAAAGGTTGAGTACTTTCATGTGACATGAGACTTTGCTATGAGATGCTCACATGCGTTCCATTTCGGGGCGAGGTGTGAGTCATCACTCAGGGTGGATAGGTCTTAGCATGAGTATCTCACAAAGAAAAGCTAAAAAACACTTCTTAACCAAAAAACCACAAAAACACTTAATAAGGGTAATAGGCCAGTGTGCTTGAGCCTTCACTTGTGGGACTAGCTTTGGGGATTTCCTCCATAGATAGGTGTGCCTCTTGCGCATTCCATTTCGGGATGATGTGAGATGTACACATCCCATTGAGTAAGACTTAGGTACACTTACCTATGCAAACCTTCACTCATAAAAGCTTCTAAAAAACACAAACAAACAATAAGCGTCTTTCCTTCGGGAATTCTTTTCTCATCTCATTCGCTCCGTCCGCGAACTCGCTCCTATTTGTCACTTTGCAAGACGGTTACGCACTCGTCGTCCGAGCCTGCAGCACCTGAGCAATGGCATAGGCAGTTCAAGCCTTTAATTCACAAGCAATCTCTTTTCTACCCCTAGTTAGGGGAACTACGGCGTCTCTGATCCTCATTATCCTGATGAGGTACGTAGGCAGCGGGGTAGGGCCCGTTCGAGCACAATCTTTATTTTCCCTACATTTTTCTCTTTGTTTCTTATTTCAATTCTTTTCCAGTTCCAGTTTCTTTTCATTTTCATTTCTTTTGCTGCAGCTTTCATACCTTCACCCTTTGAAACAGTTATCTTTGCAAGCGTGGATCCCGTCGGGTACGGCGGACGATCTGGGTGCTAATACCTTCCCAGGTCGTAACCGACTCCCGAGCCCAGTCTCTTTGGTTCGCAAGGCCTTGTCCTTTCCTTCTTCCTCAGGTTTGTGCAACATTACCTTTCCCATTCCTTTGGGATAAAAATGTCTGGCTGGCGACTCTACCTTTTCCGCGCCACTTTCGCGTTTGTACTAGGATGAAAATCCCGGGAGCGACAGCTGGCGACTCTGCTGGGGAATGCACACCAGATAATCTCTGGTTCCCCTGTGAGTCTATCCTAGCGCTTGTTTGTTTCTGTTTCTTTGGGTGATGTTTGTTTGATGTGGCTTGGTGTATTGTATTGTTGTTTGTTTACAGCTTTATTTACAGTTTTTAGTATTTATTTTCCGCATCATATATCATACTGGACTGTCTGGACTGGTTTTCTGTTTGATGGGATGGGTGATACTGTTTCTGAGAGATAAGCCAAGTACCCGGCTTGAGTGCACCCTAGGATTAGAGTGGACATATTGTACTCGCATGTGGCATGATGAGTGGCGATGTGCTTCACGCCCAGATTGCGACTGTCTTGGAAATATCTTGTGTGGGGATTTCCTCCACTTCGGGATAGGACCTTGATAGTTATGTGCATCTGGGGACCGATCATTGAGAACCTTTGTGGAAACAACTCTCTCCAGTGGTGACAGTGGCAGACCACATTTTGTGGCAAACCCATTCGCACCCGAGGGTCCACTGGGGACTCGCATAGGATGGCCTGGTTCTCTTATAGGAACTCAGTCAAAGCATCTGGTCGTATGACATTAGTACTGTATCCTACGGGCTGAATGTACTATTGTTTCTCGATTTCAGCGCTTGAAGCTGGGAACCTATAAGGGATGCTTGTTTTTCCCGGACTCAGCTGAGGCCTCCCTGCGTAGTACATAATGCCTAACCGATTCCCTGATTTGGTCATGAGCCATTTCTCGGAAATGGTGAAAGTATTATTGCTATTCGGCTTTGAGAGCCCGTGATGTTTGACCCGGAGCACACCCAGGAGATTGGGGATGGGTTTACAGGTTTGCAGGAACCCTTGACCTCATCATACCCTTGTTACCAGTACAGTTCATATTATGATACCGTTACTTTGGTTCCGGAGTTCTGGTTTTCTGGTTCTGGTATTCTTGATACTGTGGTCCTGAGATTTTCTTCAGAGGGTTGTGATTATTAGAGAGTGTGACTCAGTGAACTTTTGGTTTGTCAGTTATTCAGAGGGACCTTGTCAGTGGCCAGATTCCAGACAGTCTCAGATGACCATATGTCCTTGCATTTGCATCTGCATTGCATCATTGCATCATTAATCATTGTTTTTTGTTTTCATTCACAGGTTCATATCTCTGCTTCCGGTTCCGGTATCCTCTTCAAAGATGGAAGATCCTTGCAAGCAGAATATTCATTTCAAGTTCTTTGATATCAAGGTTGGCTTGTTGAAAAAGATGGTAAAGCTGATTACACCCAACCAGGTAGAGAGATTCAGAAAAGCTTACGGGAGTATTCTTGATGTGGTGATAGAGTTAGATTCTTCAGAGAGGAGTGTCATTCATACATTGCTTCAGTATTATGATCCTCAGCTCCGTTGCTTCACCTTTCCTGATTTTCAGTTGGGCCCTATGCTGGAGGAGTATGCTTTGATCCTGGGTGTGCCGGTTCGAGATCAGGTTCCTTTCAATTCTGAGATGAGTAGGCCTGCACCTGAGGCTATTGCGGAGGCTCTTTATTTGAGCCCTTCTACTGTGAAGTCTTTGACGATTATTAAAGGAGGTGTGTCTGGGTTTTCTTTGGAGGTTCTGGTAAAGAAGGCGGAAGAATTCGCTGTTGAAGAGGAATGGGATGCTGTCTGTGCTATCTTGGCTCTTTCTATCTATGGCATCATCTTGTTTGCTGATATGGAGAAGTTCATAGATATAAACGCCATACATCTCTTTTTGCTGAAGAATCCTGTGCCTACCTTACTCGGGGATTTGTATTACTCGGTTCATTACAAGACTGAGAAGAAGAGGGGAGGTTTGGTCCGTTGCTGTGCTCCGTTTTTCACATGTGGTTCATGAGGCATTTGCCTAGTACGGGAGTGTTTAGTGACCATAGTCTGATATGGGCTCAGAAGCTGGAAAAGTTGTTGGCCAAGGATGTTAGATGGTTCACTCAAAGGCTGCAAGGTGCACGTTTTATCACCAGCTGCGGGAGTTATCATAGTGTGCCTTTGTTGGGAATAACTGGAGGGATTAATTACAATCCAATCTTGTTAAGAAGACAATTAGGATACGCTTTGAGAGATGTGCCTGAAGATTTGAAGCTGACCCCTATTTTCTACTTCTCAGTGAAAGATAATATGCCCTTAGTGAGGAAGGTTGCGGGAGCTTGGAAGAGCATCAAAGGAGAAGGAATAGCTAGTTTTGGGAAGTGCAACAATCAGACATTCCCAGAGTACGAAGCTTGGTTGAAAGACAGAGCCAGAAGAGTTTTGTTACCATTTTCAGCACCAGTTCCCCCAGTTGCTGAGTCCATTGATACTGTGCCTCTAGAGGAATTCAAGAAGTTGGAAGCCCAGCTACATGCGGTTAGAGTTGAAAATACCGAGATGGTAAGCTTGTATCACCAAGCTAACAGGGCCAAGAAGGAAGCTGAGGAGAAGCTGCTGAAGATACAGATGACTTTGGAGGCTAAGGAGAAGGACTTTGCCGGAAAAGAAGCGCATTTCCGCAGGTTGGGGATGATGGAAGCCCAAAGAGAAGTTGAGCGCAAGAAGAAGTCAAAGACCCTCAGAGATGCTCGTCAGTCTATTGTTTGGTTGAAGGGACAAAGAGAGCAAGAGCTGAAGCAATATAAAGAAAAAGAAGAGTTCTTTGAATTTCAGTTGGCTTACAAAAAAGAAGAGGTGGAGCAGGCCCACAGGATTCGCAGAGAGAAGACCCAACAGCTCGCAGACAGTCAACAAGCCCTCGAAGCAGCACTCAAAGAGATTGAAGACCTCAAGTTGATGGCAGGAGTCAAGAAGGTCAGGTCTGATGATGGAGTTTCAGGATCCCCAGGTGGTGGTTGTGCTTCTTAGTTTGTTTTCTTTGTATTTGGATTACCTACAGGCATGTTGTAGGAGTCCTAGCTGTTTGTTTATCCTCTGTAAGAACTCGTACTCTATGAGGAATTCTGTTTTATTATGTCTAATGGGCTGATCTATGTTATGATGTTTCTCACCATGTCTTGGTTTGCTTGCTATTATGGTTTGAATGTGGTTTCCCGCAAAGGTTTCTGAAAGTCGAGGATCAATGCCCATCTGGTTTTCTTTGCTAAATACTGGAACCGGGGCATAAATAACCTGTGATTGGAAACATAAACAACTGCATTTCATCCATATAACTTGTGTGTTGTTTTGCAGGTGTTGCATCAGTTACTAATGTATTTTGTGATAACAGGCACTATAGCTCCTCGCAAAGTCCGAGAACAACCAGCAGTGCACAGATACCCAACCAAGACTAACAGAGAGCGAGCCATGGATCAAATGCAGGCAGATTTGGCAGATCTAAGGCAGAGAATGGATAATTTCATGACGTTAATGGCCGGCATGGGGTAGAATCAAGAGCGGCTGCGAGAGATGGTTGAAAATCAGAATCGGAATGCTGCTGCTGCTGCTAATGTTGATAATCACACCGGTGCGGGCGCACGTCAGGGTGGAACTCCAGTTACACAACCAGGAGTGAATATAAACAACGACGGGTTGCATCACCTTCAGATGGACAACCATGAGGATCAGTTCACTCTGCTTGATGAAGCCGAGGGTCAAGGGGTAGAAATGAACAAGAGGTTTGAAGAGATGGCCGAGCAAATCAAGGCTATCCAGTCCCAGAGCTCTTTGGGATTCGATATAACAGACTTGGGCTTGGTTCCTGGAGTCAGGATTCCGTATAAGTTCAAGGTTCCAACTTTCGAGAAGTATAACGGCACTGCTTGCCCAAAGACCCATCTGCAATCATATGTTGGGAGAATTGCCGCGCATACAGACGATGAGAAATTGTGGATGTATTACTTTCAGGACAGCTTGGTGGGAGCTTCCCTTGAGTGGTACATGAAACTCAGCAGGGTCAATGTCAAGAGCTGGAAAGATCTCGCTGAGGCCTTCGTAAAGCAGTACCAATATAACATGGATATGGCTCCGAATTGCACGCAGTTGCAACATATGGCTCAGACAGCAAAGGAAGGCTTCAAAGAATACGCCCAGAGGTGGCGTCAGCTAGCTGCCAGGGTGCAACCACCCTTGTTAGAGAATGAAATGGCCGATATGTTTATGGGTACCCTCCAGGGGGTATTTCTTGAAAGACTGGCGTCGAGTTCTGCTACAAAGTTCAACGATATTGTCATTGCGGGAGAAACGATTGAAACGCTGTTGAAAATGGGGAAGATACTGTTGGTGTAAGCCCTATAGGCCAATACTTTTTGGTACTTGTATCGGATTATTCGTTTAATAATAAAAGGCATTTCTTTATTATGTTTGTCTTTCAGAATAATAAAGTCCCTAGAATAGTTAGTCTGTTTAATGAAATGTTAAGTGTGACTTAATCATGAGATCCCATTAAACATAAAGATATTATTCTTAAAATATCCGTAGTCAAGCTTTATTGCAAAGTGGGATAACATTAAAGCATTGAGACTATTATGAAGATAGACTGATGATCACATCTCATGGATCATGGATAAAGAGTTATCAAGTCTTGACATAGGTATAAATATTAGGAGTAATATTTATACCGGATTGACCCGCTATGAGAATACTACATAGTATGTTATGCAAAGTGTCATAAGTTATTCTCATGGTGATAATGGTGTATTACCACCCTTCGACCTGAAACCACTATGGACCCTAGATGTAGAGTCGGGTGCTTTATTGCTGATCAAACATTATCCGTAACTGGATGATCATAAAGACAGTTGATGGGCACTCCACGAAGCATGCTGAGGGACATGAGTGTCCTAGATGGAATTTGCCAATCCTGCATAACAGGAGAAATGTCTAAGGGCCCAATATTGAACTGGACAAGGATGACACAGTGTATGCCTTGTGTTCAATATAGACATAGGGGCAAAAGGGTAATTGTATAAACATATATTATCACGAAAAAGGTTTTGTCAGATCACATGACATTTTCGTGACTTGGGTAGCAGTGATGTGTTGCTAGATACCGCTCACTGTTTATTATGTTAAATATATAATTTAATATAATTACCAACGTTACGAAATCCTACAGGGTCACACACATAAGGACAGTTTGATGAGAGATAGAGAAATCAAAGGAACACCGTAAGGTACGGTGCACTTAAGTGAAAAATAGAAATTCGGATAATATAATAATAATTATTGTTATTTTATAATGGTTATAAAATAATAATAAAATAAATATATTTATTATAATAATAGTTATTATAATAATATATAATATTATTATGGATCATGTGAATTGGGCTTTTAGCCCGCAGCCCACAAGAGAGTCTATAAAAGGAACCCTTGTGATGAAGCTTTTACTTGATGCAATTTCGTTTTTGATTCTCACTCAAATAATTCCGTTCGTAAGCAGCTAGCACTGTGACCGGAAGCTGTTCGTGTGGACTGAGTAGAGGCGTTGCACTTCATCAACGCTTGTGATCGCTGCATCAAAGATTTGAATCGCCACAAAGAGGTAACGATTCTATCACTGACCATGCTCATTCGTAAGGATCACTAAAGGAAAATTTTTGTTTTCCGCTGCGTTTAGATCGCAATTTTCCTTCAGATACAAGACCCCGGTGCTAGTAGTTCAAGTGGAGCGAGGAAAGCTTTTAGCGGACCTCCGAGAAGGCGAGAAGGCGAGACCAATGCTGTATTTGGCCGAAGCCAGGGTCATGGTTATAGGAGGCCTTATGAACATATGGCTGCTGTCACCATTCCTGCAGCTCCTGTACAACAGATGCTACCTCCACCACAACAACATCAACAACAACAGCAACTTCGAACCAACTACCAACAAAGACCATACCAGCCGAGGCAGACTCGCCCAGCTAACAGGGTGATTGAAGCTATTCCGATGACATATGCTGCCTTGTTGCCGAGACTACTAGATTTGAACCTTATTCAATTGAGGACTTTGGCACCACCACCTCCTGGAGAGCTTCCAGCTGGTTATGATGTCAACGCGCGATGCGCTTTTCATTCAGGAGCACCCGGGCACTCAACCGAGAAGTGCAGGGCGCTGCATCACAAAGTTCAAGATCTCGTAGATTCCAAGGCAATCAACTTTGCGCCACCACCTAATGTTAACTCGAACCCTATGCCTAATCATGGCGGGGCAAGAGTCAATGTTGTTGAGGGTGGTGACAAGTTGAGTCTGGTGCTAAGTATTGATGAAGTCAAGACACCTTTGAGGGTGGTGAAAGAGAGACTGTTGAAGGGTCAAGTATTTCCTGGTTGCTGTCTCGATTGCGAAGATTGTATAAGTGCTGTGAATGGTTGCGAGAAATTGAAGATGGGTTTGCAAGGGTTAATCGATGATGGGTCTTTGCAATTTAGCAAGATTAGTAATGAAGAGGCTGATGATGTGTCAACCATTACTATCTTCTACGATGAAGCTGACATGCCCGTCAGACAAGAGCCGGTTACCATTTACGCTCCTCAGATCAGTCCTGTGACTATAACTGTACCTGGGCCGATGCCGTACACCGATGATAGGGCCATTCCTTAGCACTATGGTTCCGATGTCTATGTGGCGGGACAGAAGATGGAGAGTAGACCTGTTGCTGACTTGACTATTGAAAATGTGGGAGGTGTTGGAGGTTTTACTCGAAGTGGCCGTTTATTTGCTCCCCCTGCACTGAGAAAGGATCCTGAGGCCGAAGCTTCGTCTAAAGACAAAGGAAAGCAGACTGCGATTGAGGAGTCAACTACTCCTGTGGCTGGGCAGGGGACGTTTGAAAAGGAGGTAGAGGAGTTTATGAGGATCATCAAAAGGAGTGACTACAAGGTGGTGGATCAACTGAACCAGACACCTTCAAAGATTTCTATCTTGTCACTGCTGATGTGCTCACCTGCGCACCGAGAAGCCTTGCTGAAAGTACTTCAAATGGCTTACGTTCCTCAAGAGATCACTGTCAATCAACTCGAAGCTGTTGTTGGAAGTGTCAATGCTAGCCATGGCTTAGGCTTCACTGACAGAGATCTCACTTCGGAGGGAAGAAATCACAATAAAGCACTGCATATCACGATGGAATGTAAGGGCGCTGTGTTGTATCATGTTCTTGTGGACACAGGCTCTTCTTTGAATGTGCTTCCGAAAAAGGCGTTGATGAAGCTTGACATTGATGGGATTGTTCTGACGCCGAGTGATCTGGTGGTCAAAGCTTTCGATGGTTCAAGAAGATCAGTTTTAGGAGAGGTTGAGTTGCCTGTTAAGATAGGCTCTCAAGTCTTCAAGAGTGTCTTCTATGTCATGGACATCCAGCCTGCGTATAGTTGCTTGTTGGGCAGATCATGGATACATGCAGCTAGAGCCGTCACCTCAACCCTACACCAGAAGCTTAAGTATGTGGTGGACGGCCAGGTCATCACAGTTTGCGGGGAAGAAGATATATTCGTCAGCCACCTGTCGACGTTTAAATATGTGGAAATGGACGGAGAAATCCACGAGACTTTGTGCCAAGCTTTTGAGGCAGATGTCAGTATCTTGACTCCGGTGAAGAAAAACAACGAAGGCACGTCAATTCACTCCTACTAGGAAGCAAAAGAGGTCGTCCAATCAGGCAATGCTCAGGGCTGGGGCAAGCTATTGGAGCTGGAAAAGAAGGATGACAAATTCGGCTTAGGATATCAGCCTGGAGGGTCTACTCAGAGTGGTAAAGCTATCTCATTTACAAGTGCTGGGTTGCTCGACCGCGATCAAATCTGTATGGCAAGCCAAGACGGGGATAGTGACAGAGATTGGGACAACAATTGGATCCGTCCGTGTGCACCCGGCGAGGAGCTAGGAAATTGGTCTGCTGAAGACATCGTTCAAGTCACCTGGCTCTCAAAGTAATTGTTTTGTTTCCTTTTATTAGCATACTGCATTGTCAAGTCCAGCATTCTGCCCAAGATGCTTGGATCCATTGTATTGGGCCACCATGTTTGTATCGCATTGTTATTTTACTATGAAATAAAAGGACATTTTCAGATAAACTGTGTTCCCTGTCTTTGTTTTTTAACTTTTTCACAAAACAAAATATAAAAAGGGCAATGTGTTTTTCATTTTTGTTTTGTGTTAGCGTCTCTTTTTCAAAATAAGCGGATTCTGAACAAGCACATCATTTGTGCAGTGCTGATCATTCGGATTCCACGGATAACGTTCCTGCTATGACTATGCATGACTTTGATAATCCAGTCTACCAAGCTGATGAAGGGGTTGAGGAAGACTGTGACCTCCCTGAAGAATTGGTCAGATTGTTGAAACAGGAGGAACGGGTTATTCAGCCTCATCAAGAAGAGATTGAGACCATCAACATTGGCAGTGAAGATGCAAAGAAAGAAATCAAGATAGGGGCCAATCTGCAGGCCGACGTCAAACAAGAGTTGATCAGTATGCTGAGAGAGTATGTGGATATCTTTGCTTGGTCATATCAAGATATGCCAGGTTTAGATACCGACATCGTGATGCATAAGCTACCCTTGAGAGAAGACTGTCCTCCTGTAAAGCAAAAATTGAGGAGAACTCGCCCGGATATGGCAATGAAGATCAAAGAGGAGGTACAGAAACAGTGGGATGTCGGGTTCCTTGCCGTGACTAGTTACCCACCTTGGGTAGCTAACATCGTACTAGTACCTAAGAAGGACGGCAAGGTCCGGATGTGCGTTGACTATCGAGATTTGAACAGAGCAAGCCCAAAGGATGATTTTCCGTTGCCACACATTGACGTGTTGGTCGACAATACTGCTCAATTCTCGGTGTTCTCCTTCATGGATGGATTCTCCGGTTATAATCAGATAAAAATGGCGCCGGAAGACATGGAGAAGACAACGTTCATTACCCCATGGGGAACATTCTGCTACAAGGTCATGCCCTTTGGTCTGAAGAATGTCGGGGCAACTTATCAACGGGCGATGGTCACGTTGTTCCATGACATAATCCACAAGGAGATCGAATGTTATGTGGATGATATGATTGCAAAGTCCAAAGACGAAGAGGAGCATTTGGTTAATTTGAAGAAGTTGTTTGATAGATTGATCAAGTACAAGCTAAGGTTGAATCCGAACAAGTGCACTTTCGGAGTGCGTTCCGGAAAATTGCTGGGTTTCATTGTAAGTCAAAGAGGAATCGAGGTAGATCCTGCCAAAGTGAAAGCTATTCAAGATATGCCTGCACCGAGGATAGAAAAGGAAGTGCGCGGGTTCTTAGGTAGATTGAACTACATTTCTCGGTTCATATCTCACCTAACTGCCACGTGCGAACTGATATTCAAACTGCTAAGAAAAGAGCAAACGGTCAGGTGGAACGATGATTGCCAAAGAGCTTTTGACAAAATAAGGGAATATTTGCAGGAGCCTCCAATTCTGATGCCTCCGGTGGAGGGGAGACCATTAATCATGTACTTGACCGTGCTAGAAGGGTCGATGGGGTGTGTGCTCGGCCAACATGACGAGTCTGGTCGAAAAGAGTACGCCATTTATTACCTTAGCAAAAAGTTTACCGACTGTGAATCCCGATACTCACTGCTCGAGAAAACTTGCTGCGCTTTGGTATGGGCTGCTCGCCGACTGAGGCAGTATATGTTGACCCATACCACACTTCTCATTTCCAAGATGGATCCTGTCAAGTACATCTTTGAGAAACCAGCATTGACCGGAAGGGTTGCTAGATGGCAGATGATTTTAACTGAATACGACATCCAGTACACTTCTCAGAAAGCCATCAAAGGAAGTGTATTGTCGGAATACCTTGCTCAGCAACCTCTTGAGGATGACTATCAACCAATGAGATTTGATTTCCCTGATGAGGACATCATGTACCTCAAAGCAAACGATTATGAGGAACCACTTCCGGAGGAGGGGCCTGACTCTGAATCCAAATGGAAGTTGATGTTTGATGGGGCCATCAATATCAATGGTCGTGGAGTTGGTGCCGTACTCATTAATCCTGAAGGTGTCCACTTACCCTTCGCTGCCAGAATTACTTTTGGCTGCACCAACAATGAAGCGGAATACGAGGCGTGTATAATGGGAATAGAGGAGGCAATTGATCTTCAGATTAAGAACCTCGATATATTCGGAGATTCAGCCCTCGTCATTAACCAAATTACCGGCAAGTGGTATACACATCAAGATCATCTAGTTCCGTACAGGGATTATGCTAGAAAACTGTTGACATTCTTCACGACAGTTGAGCTCAAATACATACCACGTGACGAAAATCAATTTGCCGATGCTTTGGCCACTCTCTCTTCGTCGATTAAAGTCCTGCGTTGGAATTTTGTGCCCAGAATTGACATCTCTAGGCTTGACTCTCCAGCTTATGCTTTCTCTGTAGACGCCGTGTCTGATGAGAAACCTTGGTATTTTGATATCAAGTTATTCCTGGAGAAGCAAGAGTACCCAACAGGGGCATCTTCCAAAGACAAAAAGACCTTGAGACGACTTGCTGCTAGTTTCTTCTTGAACACAGACGGGGTTTTGTACAAAAGAAACTTTGACATGGTCTTGCTCAGATGCGTGGATAGACACGAAGCAAGTCTGTTGATGCAGGAAGTCCATGAAGGATCTTTTGGTACCCATGCAGGAGGGCATGCTATGGCAAAGAAACTGCTGAGATCAGGGTATTACTGGATGACAATGGATGTAGACTGTTGTTCATTCGCTCGAAAATGCCACAAATGCCAAATATATGCAGATAAAGTGCATGTTCCTCCTAACCCACTCAATGTCATGTCATCTCCTTGGCCTTTCTCTATGTGGGGCATTGACATGATCGGGAAGATTGAGCCAACTGCTTCGAACGGTCATCGCTTCATCTTGGTCGCGATTGATTACTTTACCAAGTGGGTAGAAGCAGCGTCTTATGCCAATGTCACTCGTCAAGTGGTGGCAAGATTTCTGAAAAGAGATATCATATGCAGATATGGAGTGCCCGAAAGGATCATTACTGATAATGGTTCTAACCTCAACAACAAGATGATGGCAGACTTATGTCGGGACTTCAAAATACAGCATCACAATTCTTCTCCTTACCGACCAAAGATGAATGGTGCGGTAGAGGCAGCTAACAAGAATATCAAGAAGATTGTGCAGAAAATGGTTGTCACCTACAAGGATTGGCATGAGATGTTACCATTTGCTTTGCATGGGTACCGAACGTCGGTCAGGACGTCAACAGGGGCAACTCCCTTCTCTCTAGTGTATGGCATGGAAGCAGTCCTGCCTGTTGAAGTAGAGATTCCTTCACTGCGCGTGATGATGGATGTCAAGCTGGATGAGGCTGAATGGGTGCGTGCTCGTTACAATCAGCTATGTCTAATTGAGGAAAAGAGGTTAGCGGCTATCTGTCATGGTCAGCTTTATCAGAGGAGAATGAAGCGGACATTTGATCAATGAGTACGTACTCGAGAGTATCGAGTGGAAGAGCTTGTATTGAAGAGAATTGTTCCTCCAGGTTCAGATAACAGGGGCAATGAGGCTGAATGAGTACGTACTCGAGAGTATCTGTCATAGTGAAGAAAGTCTTCTCAGGAGGAGCACTAATGCTCACCACTATGGATGGAGAGGACTTCCCATCCCCTGTCAACTCGGACGCAGTTAAAAAATACTTCGCATAAAGAGACCCGCTGGACACAAAAATAGAATGTAAGTCCAGGCAAGAAAAGGGCATCCCGGCGAGCTAAAAACAGAATAAAAAGCTCGGGCAAAAATTAGGGAAATAAATATAAAAAAAATATGTACACCCGCTGAGTTGAAAAGCTACACTGGACAGCTCAGGCAAAAAAGGGTATCCCGGTGGATTGAAAACCCGAGAGGGCGATCCACGCAAAATAAGGGAATAAGCGAACAACTGTGATCCGAGTTATCTAAACCACATCATCGTTTCGTACAGCTTGACAATGTCAGAAGGGTAGGAAACAGTCTCCTCGTCCTCTCAGAAAGCCAAAACAGAATGGAAAGTCTTGAAGACATGCAGGTCATAGCGGAAATGGAACTCCTTGGAATGTCGTGTACATTGCCATTAGGATAGTTTCTTTTCTCAATTTCTATAGTGGCTATCTCTTTCCAGGTGGTTGCTTCCTGATGTAAATCTTTGCCTATTCAGAGGCAATTCAATAAAATAATATTCAGTTAAAAAGTTGTGTGTGTTTATTTTTGTTTGCAAAATGTCCTGAATTTTTGGCAAAAATAGCATTGCATCTAAACATGGTGATAATCTTGAAAAGAAAACTGACATGCAGGGAAACTGTAACCCTCTTTGAGTGTCGGGTGATGATGGATGAACAGATCATGCCATGCAAATCCCCGGGACACACGTGTGTTTTCTGTTGTTGCAGGTTGCAGGATGGCGTCACATTCTCTCAAGCAATGTACTTTTCCCCAGTAGAGTATTTCCCCAAGAAGAGATTTCTTCTCCAACAAGTATCTGAAGCCTGGCATCTCCGGCAAAGATTTTATCCAGCCAAGTCTGGGCGGCAGCCCAAGCAGGTTCTTCTTCCCCAGTAAAGTAGCAATCTATTCTTCCCCAGCGGAGTATGCCTAGCAGGTACCTGAGAGCATGTCATCATCAGAAATGGAATTAACAGTATTCTATCCCCAGCAAGATTTCTTGCCTATCAGGTACATGAAAGCCTGATATCCCCTCAGAGTTTTGAATCATCAGATGCTCTCCCCAGCCAGAGAATTTGCTCAAAGAAGCTTCCCTAGCCAAGTCTGAAGATGATCTATCCCCACAGAGTTCATATTTGATTTTCACCTCCGTCCGTGAAATATTTCTCAGCAGAGTTGCCCTATTGTTGGTTTATTTGATGATACAGCCAGGTATTCATCACCTCAGTCAGAATGGATATCCAGACTTCTTGACTTGTTCTCCCCTGCGGAGTTGTATCTCTTGTTATCGATCAGGCATTCGTTTGTTGCTCGTCTGCAATCTTCGACACTTGTATGAGTTATCCCTAAGCAAAGTTTTCCCCAGCAAGGGCATATTACTGCTTTATTGTTGCTCGTATGCATCTTACAACACTCATCTGTGTTGGTCTGTTGGTGTTGCTCAGTTGCTGTCTCCATCAGTGGTTCTTGATTACTTCGATTTAGCTTGTCTGCAATTTCAAACACTCGTCTGTGTTTGATTGCATCAGTTGTTGTTTGCTCGTCTGCAAATGCTAGCAATTGTCTGTTCTTTGAGATGTATTAAGGTGCTATTGATTCTCAACAATCGTCTGTGTTATGATACCTCTGTGGTTGCTCGTCTGCGATTTCTAGCATTCGTCTGTGCTTTGAAATGGTTACCTTGTTATTGCTCGTATGCAACTGTCCAGCACTCATCTGTGTTTGGCTATGATAGTTGCTCGTCTGCAACTCCTCAACACTCGTCTGTGTTCTGAGATGATATTTGTTGTTGCTCGTCTGCAACCTCCCATCACTCGTCTGTGTTTGGTATTAAATCATTCGCTGCACTCGTTTGTGCCTTGATATGTATTCTCTGTTGTCGCTCGTCTGCAACTGTCCAGCACTCGTCTGTGTTTGTTTGAAGCTCGTCTGCTCTTATCCCCCAGAAGTCGTTTGTGTTCTGAAGCTCGGATACTCGTCTGTATCATTTTCAGCACTCGTCTGTGCTAGCCTGCACCTGAATGTGAAGATTTTTGTTTATCATGATATTTCTGTGACTACTTCAAATGCTCGTCTGTGTTTGAACTTCTGGTATTCGTCTATACCAGTGGCTGATACTCGTCTGTATCATTGCCTGAAGCACTCGTCTGTGTTTCTCAGATCATCGTCTGATACTCGTCTGTATCATTGGCTTATGGCACTCGTCTGTGTTATCTTGATGATCATCCAATACTCGTCTGTATTGAAGAGGTTTCGAATCCTGACAGTGGGAATTAAATGTCGAAATGGTTACCGGTCCTGGCGTAACAGGTAAATCCGAAGGAGGCTCGTCTGTCTCAAGCACCAATTATGGTTGCTGCACCTGGCGTAACAGGTTTGCTCAGAAGACTCGTCTGTCTTATACCATATATCCGCGGATAATATATGAAGAAGGTTCGTCTACCTTGATTGCATGTCTATCCCACAGACTTAAGTGCATTACCGGTCCTGGCGTAACAGGTAAATCCGAAGGAGACTCGTCTGTCTCATGCTATATGCAGTGTGTTGAGGACTCGTATGTCCAGCTCCTGGCGTCACAGGATTGTTTGAAGACTCGTCTGTCTCAGTTATTGTTATTGAAGTGTGTTGAGGACTCGTATGTCCAGCTCCTGGCGTCACAGGATTGTTTGAAGACTCGTCCGTCAACTTGTTCTTATTCCAGATATCAGTTCAACTTGGAAGAAGCTCGTCTGCTTTGTCTTCCCTTCCGTCACCAAAGCATCATTTGGTCGGGTTTATTTCCCGGTGTTGCATTCTTCGTCAGAGTGCAAATTTTTGGTTTTCTTGGAATTCAATCACAGTTTATCTTGAATGGTCAATAGCTCATGCTACCGTCCTTTTCAGATTAACTGATGATTGAATAGGGGCAGCTGTAACACCCTAAATTTGCCCTCTTCATTTTAAGCATTATCTCATATCATATTCATCATATTCATTTCCTCAGCATCATACCATGGAAATATGAAGCATAACATTCTCATGACCTAGCATTAGGCATATGATCATCTGTGGGTGGATTTGAGGCCCAGTGGATTGGTCCAAGTCCCATGAGGAATTTACATGGCATTCACAAGTTCAAGATCAGTCACAAAAACTCAAGAGTGGGAGAGTTTTAGAGAACCCAAGCTAGGGCAAGCTCCTACACAATGATCCCAAATTAGGGTTTCACTTTCAAACATGAAAACTTTGTGACTTTGGCCATTCCATCTGGGCAAAGTCCCTTATATGACAAGAGGATCCTAGGGGTGAGATTGGGTGAGAAAAGTTCCTTAGGGAAATCAGTCATTTCATCAAAAGTTCAAGAGCACAACTTTTCTCCTGTGTGAGGGAAATCCTGATTAAGGTTAAGGGCCAGATCCTCATATCTCCTTAATTTTGACCATTTCTTGTGAGCAAAGGATCTCATTTGGTTTGCATAGCTTATATATGAAGTTTGAGGAAAAATTCATTGAAAAAAGTCAAGACTTGGTCTAATTACTTGAAGGTGAAGCAAGAAAGTCAACGTTGCAGTCGAAAAAGTCAACATGAAGATTTCAGGGTTTTTAATCAGGATTATCAATTTGTGAGGTCATATCATGTCAAGGAATAATTCAGTTGAGCTTAAATGTCAAAAATCGGGAGTATGCAAAAAGTTGCTAAATTTGGAAATCTAGAAGTTTCCATTCTTTGGAAATTATTTGTCCCGAAACTTCAGGCTATTATTTCATGTGCGAAAAGACTCCGATTGATTTTACGATAAACACGAAAGTTGTAGAGCGCAATTTTCCCTTTCCGAAAAGTCGTAAAACACCCTCATAGCATGCATAGGACTCAAGATATGAATTTTCGAAGTTTATGTGCATTTTTGGTTTTTTGAGACACTTGTCAAAATATCATTGGGTTTTTAAGTGTGTCACGTTTTTATGTCATGGTATTACACTTTCTTAATGGTACATGTTTACCATTTACGTGACCAAAGGAAAAGTACATATCATCTTTTGTTCATTTTATTTTTGTGTGGGAAATAAATAATAAAAATAGTACAAAGATAGTATGTATGTGTATGTGATTGGTTGTGAGAAGAAGAATAAAAAAAAAGTACCTGCATATCATGTGCATCTTCGTCACATTTTTCTCTCCCTCTCATAATTCCTAAGCACATTTTTTTTTCTTTTTTTTTTCTTTCTTTCTCTCTCCACTGACTTCACACTTTTTCTCTTTTTTTTTCTCTCTCCCCCAATCCCACGCGCACACCATACACAACCCTCATGCACTATTTTTTTCTCTCTCCCTCAATCTCACATTCACCATACTCATGCTCTCTCATGCATGTGACTTATTTCCAAAAAAAAAAACAGCTGAAAAAAAGAGCAAAAGGAAAACCGCACGCATGCTGCATCTTGTGAAAGAAAAATAACCAAGTTGGTTCACACACCACTAACAAATGCACCCTACACCCTGCATGATATATAGAAAGCCAAGTCACGAATTCAAAGGGGGCTCAATATTCATTTCCACACAGCAACATATTCTTCAATTTTCTCTCTCTTCTCTCTCATTAAAAGCTTAACTGAATAACAGAATTTAGAGGCATCTAGATCAAATTCTCATCTCATTCTTCATCTTCAAGATCTGCATTTTTGGATTGAATCTCACAGTACCTCCATAGCAAGGATCTTGAAGCTTTGAGCAAGCTGAAGATTCAGCAGCACCTTTGAGTGTGCCTCATCTTCATCAATCAGCCTTTATTTGGCCTCCAACAAGCTGCTAGTACACAAGATACTTCACCTCTGGTTTTCTTTAAGATCTTGAAGAAAAGCTTCATAACAGGTTTTGCATTCGATCTTTGTAGCTTCGGTTTTGTTTATCTCTTGCTTGTTTCATGATTGATGATGTTAAGCATGGTTCATATGAGATGATAAGAAGCTTGTGAATTATGGATTATAGATTTAAAGTTTTGGTGTTCAAGTTTGCTTTGGTCGGTATGAATTGTGCAGTGCGTGTCGTTGAGTTTTGCTGGCATATTTGTGATCTTTATGATCTATGCTTCAGGAGGATAGGTGTTTTATTAGTTTCTGAAATTTTGTTCATGGCGACGATCGAAACCGCGCGTGGTGGTGTTACTTCATCACCATATTTCTCCATGTTTAAGCCGTGGTTTCAATTACTTTTTGTGCCGGTCGTGTAGATCTCATTTCGTAGTTGAATTTTGATGTTTACACTTTTGATTTTCGTTAAGTTTCAAGAAAGTTATGCTGAGTTGAAATTGAATGAAAATTATGATGTTGCTGCGTTTTCATGGCCATGCTGTGTTTTGTTATTGCTGGTTCGATTCTTCATGCATGAGGAAGGAGGAGACGATGACGTGTCTCCTCCTGGTTGGTCCGCAGGTGTGTGTGTTATTTGTTAATAGTTTAATATTTTTCTTCACTTAAATGAAAAGTGGACCTATTGATATAAGTCACATGCATGTTGTTCATTTATTCTATTAAAAAAAAAAAAAGAGGGATTAATAATAAGCATATAACAAGTCTGAGTATTGGAGAGAGAGATACTTTGTTGTTGTTGTATTATCATTCTTTGAGTATTTGTTTATAACATGTTCAGTTAATAAAATAATAGTTTATAATATAATTTTAGAGATTAATATGTTTAGTTAATAATAGTTTATAATATAATTGTAGGAAAAATCTGTTTGGTTTATAAAATAGTTTAGAAAATATAATTGTTTTAGGATTAATGTATTTGTTTAGAAAAATCTGTTTGGTTTATAAAATAGTTTAGAAAATAATGTAGTTTTAGGATTAATATGTTCAGTTAGTAAAAGTTTAGAAAAATAATATAGTTTTAGGATTAGAATAATTGTTTAAGAAATTGGTAGGAAATATAATTGTTAGAATAATTTGTTTAAAGATAAAATAGATTAGTCAATATAATTGTTAGATAATTGGTTAGAAAATACAAAAAAATATAGTAATTAAAAAAAAAGCTGTTAGAAAATACAAAAAAATATAGTAATTAAAAAAATGCTGTTAGGAAATTGTTTAGAAATAATTGATTAGAATGTTGTTTAGTTAAGTTGAGGAATTGTTTAGAAAAATGTAATAGAATTTAAATTAGTATAATTGTTTAGAATGTTTTGCTTAGAGAAAAATGTTAATTAGATAATTGTTTAGAAAATAAAAGGGATTTAATTAGTGGAGATTAATTAGAATAAATTTGTTTAGGAAATAGAAAGAGTTTAGTTAGGAAAATGTTTAGAATAATGAGGTTTAGAAAAAATGTAAAGAAAAGATTAATTAGAGTAATGATAATGGTTAAGGAATAAGAGAGTGTTTAAGGAATTGTTTTGTGTGTTCATCCATGGGCCCATACTAGAATGATTTTCGCACCCTTCCCTGCCTGGCCCAAACTAGCTCAGCCTAAAATCCTTGCCAATCACACCTCCTCCCTATTTCTTTTATTTTCTTTCTCAACTTAATTTCTCTTTTATTTCAGTTTGGTTTTAATTCGTATAAAATAGAAATATTCATCTAAAAATTCCCAAATAAATCATGGATGTTCCTTTGTGTCTCTAAAATTTTGTCACATTTTTATTTTATTTTTTTCATTGATCCACGTGCCAGAATTAAATCACCAATGCACATAGCTTCATTTGCTTCATTTTTTGACCAGCCTGTTTTGTTGATTTTCTATAGACTTCAATATTTGGAGTTTTGATCCCATTCTTTTTGCATTGTGTTCCTAAGATCTTCTAGTTTTTATGTGATTTTTCTCAGAATTTTTAGAAAATTATTTCTTGGGTTTTGATTTGATATATTATGGTGTAAGTTTTTTGTCCTAGCTTGTGTTTGCACATTCATTTGACCTAGTTCCTTTCTGAATTTTTGCAAATCCTTTTGGAAAGTTGATATAATGTGTTTCATGATCATTTGGTTTCAGTTGTAGAATTTTTAGATGTCTGGTTGATTATTTGTGGATTTTTGTTCTCACCTTGTCCCATTTTGCTTCTTTTGGTTCATTAGATTTCTTATAGACTTAGAAGGGCACTTGTGCCAACTTCTTCTTCTTGTTTGGGGTTCCTTTGGGGTATGGATACCTTCCTGGTCCTAGGATAGGTCTTGGTTCTTCTAAATTTTTGAGTTTGCTTCATATTCAAGTCATTTGTTTCTTTAAGTGTTTAAATTCCATCTTTTGGTTCCATTGCTTTTATTTTGATATTGTTAGGTATTGTGTGACTTCTATCTTCATCTTGCTGGACTCTTAGGCCCTTATTTATACCATTTTGATTCTGGTTTTGAACTTTGTGTTTGTTCGTTTGTGTATGCTAACCTTGCAGGGGCTATGGTAAGTGTGAGATGTGGGAATTGAGTTCCACATCTCTAATTCTTATCTCTTCCTTTTATGTTTATGTGAACTAACTCTCTTTTGTTGGGCCTAGGCCTTTCTCATCCCTTCTTTTATCTTCTTCTTCCTTCTTCATTAGGATAGAAACCTCACTAACCTTTAGGATATCCATGCATGTGAATACTTAGGATTATTTTAGTCCCCCTTTAGAATTTTTCCTTTGAGATCCTTTGGTGCTCTCTCTTCTCATCTTCAAACTTAATTCTAATTCATTTAATAAAGGTTGAGTACTTTCATGTGACATGAGACTTTGCTATGAGATGCTCACATGCGTTCCATTTCGGGGCGAGGTGTGAGTCATCACTCAGGGTGGATAGGTCTTAGCATGAGTATCTCACAAAGAAAAGCTAAAAAACACTTCTTAACCAAAAAACCACAAAAACACTTAATAAGGGTAATAGGCCAGTGTGCTTGAGCCTTCACTTGTGGGACTAGCTTTGGGGATTTCCTCCATAGATAGGTGTGCCTCTTGCGCATTCCATTTCGGGATGATGTGAGATGTACACATCCCATTGAGTAAGACTTAGGTACACTTACCTATGCAAACCTTCACTCATAAAAGCTTCTAAAAAACACAAACAAACAATAAGCGTCTTTCCTTCGGGAATTCTTTTCTCATCTCATTCGCTCCGTCCGCGAACTCGCTCCTATTTGTCACTTTGCAAGACGGTTACGCACTCGTCGTCCGAGCCTGCAGCACCTGAGCAATGGCATAGGCAGTTCAAGCCTTTAATTCACAAGCAATCTCTTTTCTACCCCTAGTTAGGGGAACTACGGCGTCTCTGATCCTCATTATCCTGATGAGGTACGTAGGCAGCGGGGTAGGGCCCGTTCGAGCACAATCTTTATTTTCCCTACATTTTTCTCTTTGTTTCTTATTTTAATTCTTTTCCAGTTCCAGTTTCTTTTCATTTTCATTTCTTTTGCTGCAGCTTTCATACATTCACCCTTTGAAACAGTTATCTTTGCAAGCGTGGATCCCGTCGGGTACGGCGGACGATCTGGGTGCTAATACCTTCCCAGGTCGTAACCGACTCCCGAGCCCAGTCTCTTTGGTTCGCAAGGCCTTGTCCTTTCCTTCTTCCTCAGGTTTGTGCAACATTACCTTTCCCATTCCTTTGGGATAAAAATGTCTGGCTGGCGACTCTACCTTTTCCGCGCCACTTTCGCGTTTGTACTAGGATGAAAATCCCGGGAGCGACAGTTGGGCCTAGGCCTTTCTCATCCCTTCTTCTATCTTCTTCTTCTTTCTTCATTAGGATAGAAACCTCACCAACCTTTAGGACATCCATGCATGTTAACACCTAGGATTATTTTAGTCCCCTTTAGAATTTTTCCTTTGAGATCCTTTGGTGCTCTCTCTCTTCTCATCTTCAAACTTAATTTTAATTCACTTAATAAAGGTTGAGTACTTTCATGTGACATTAGACTTTGCTATGAGATGCTCACATGCGTTCCATTTCGGGGCGAGGTGTGAGTCATCACTCGTGGTGGATAGGTCTTAGCATGAGTACCTCACAAAGAAAAAGCTAAAAAACACTTCTTAACCAAAAAACCACAAAAACACTTAATAATGGTAATAGGCCAGTGTGTTTGAGCCTTCACTTGTGGGACTAGCTTTGGGGATTTCCTCCATAGATAGGTGTGCCTCTTGCGCATTCCATTTCGGGATGATGTGAGACGTACACATCCCATTGAGTAAGACTTAGGTACACTTACCTATGCAAACCTTCACTCATAAAAGCTTCTAAAAAACACCAAACAAACAATAAGCGTCTTTCCTTCGGGAATTCTTTTCTCACCTCATTCGCTCCGTACGCGAACTTGCTCCTACTTGTTACTTTGCAAGACGGTTACGCACTCGTCGTCCGAGTCTGCAACACCTGAGCAATGGCATAGGCAGTTCAAGCCTTAATTCACAAGCAATTTCTTTTCTACCCCTAGTTAGGGGAACTACGGCGACTCTGATCCTCATTATCCCGATGAGGTACGTAGGCAACGGGGTAGGGCCCGTTCGAGCACAATCTTTATTTTCCCTACATTTTCCCTCTTTGTTTCATATTCATTTCTTATTTCAGTTCTTTTCCAGTTCCAGTTTCTTTTCATTTTCATTTCTTTGCTGCAGTTTTCATACCTTCACCCTTTGAAACAGTTTCTTTTGCAAGCGTGGATCCCGTCGGGTACGGCGGACGATCTGGGTGCTAATACCTTCCCAGGTCGTAACCGACTCCCGAACTCAGATCTTTGGTTCGCAAGGCCTTGTCCTTTCCTTCTTCCTCAGGTTTGTGCAACATTACCTTTCCCATTCTTTCGGGATAAAAATGTCTGGCTGGCGACTCTAACCTTTCCGCGCCACTTTCGCGTTTGTACTAGGATGAAAATCCCGGGAGCGACATCAACCAAAGACCTTCGAATATGGCGAACCTCATAAATCTTGAACAAACCAGGACAACCATCAACCATGTTCACAGACGTATTACCATGATTTGGAAGCGGATTTGTCTTCACATTTGGATTAACATCATTAAAAGAAAGAACATTGCTCCTTATTAATTTTTGCACTTCAAACTTCAATGGATAACAATTCTCAATGTCGTTCCCCGGGGCACCTTGATGAAAAGCATAGTGAGCCTCTGGCTTATACCACCATGGGATAGACTCTGGAACTGGAGGCAGAGAACGTGTTTGCACAAGATTCTTTGCAATCAAAGATGGAAGCAAATCCGCATATAACAAATGAATGGGATCAAAATTCGACTTAGCACGACCATGTTGATTTCCACTCTGTTGCATAGACGGCTGTTGATAACGAGACTGGTACTTTGGAGCTACTGGCACAATTGGAGTCACATTAATCATCAGAGTTTCAGAAGATACATGCTGATGATGACGATTCTCACGACCGCGAGGTCTTCTGTAATTTTCACGGGACACTGCATTAGTATCACCTTCTTTTTTCTTACCAAAGCTGAACCTCTTAGAGCTCGAGCCAACACTACTCTCTTTGTTCAACCGTCCCTCATGGACACCCTCTTCTAAACGCATCCCCATACTCACCATTTCAGTGAAATCAGAAGGAGCACTTGCAATCATCTTCTCATAGTAGAAAGAACCTAAAGTCTTCAAAAAGATCTTCATCATCTCTTTCTCTTCTAGAGGAGGAACAATCTGAGCTACTAGCTCACGCCATCTTTGCGCATATTCTTTGAAAGTTTCTTTGTCCTTCTGGGACATAGCACGGAGTTGATCTCTGTCTGGTGCCATATCAACATTATACTTGTAATGCCTAACAAAAGACTCTCCCAAATCATTAAAAGTATGGATTTGGCTGCTATCCAAACTCATGTACCATCTCATGGCTGCACCAGTAAAACTATCCTGGAAATAATGAATCAGCAACTGATCATTGTCTGTCTAAGCAGACATCTTCCTAGCATACATAATCAAATGATTCAGAGGACAAGTGTTGCCCTTATATTTCTCGAACTCAGACAACCTAAACTTGTACGGAACCTTGACATTAGGAACCAAACAAAGATCATAAGCATCTTTACCAAGAAAATATGTGTGCTTCAATGCTCTTATCTCTCCCTGTAACTCAACAAAACGGCCTTGAAAATCATCAAGTATTTCAGTTACACCAGCGCCTTCACTGGGCTTAGCATTGTAAATCACTTCATCATGGTGTGGAGTAGTGTGCATCACAGGCGGTGCAGTAGTCATCATTGGCTAAAGAGTAGTAAATGCAACAGTCTCAGGAGGAGGAGGATGATAACCAGCAGGAGTGAAATTTGCCGGCATACCCCACGGTTTACCAGGAGGCATGCGGTAGCAAGGAAAAATGACAATTTCAATAGGAATCGATGCAGTGACAATCTCAGAGATGATTGTATGTTGTACCAGAGAATTAGGATGATGTGGTGGCTGATTCTGAGCAGCCACCAAGCTTTCCATCATAGCAGTAACTCTTTCCAAGCTATCCTTCAGATATGCAACTTCCTCGCGCAGCTCGCGATTCTCTTGTTGTAAGGCTTCCGACATCTTCTTCCGATTAGCTCGAGTATCAACTGTGTGAGTCAACTTGACAGGAGAACTGAACGAAGACCAAGAAATAACATAAGATCCCTGGAGAACACTCAAAAAGAAAAACAAATGCGGGCATGATGCATGGTATGCGTACGCAAATGCAAAGATTTCAAAGGACTATAAGATAACTTGCAATATTTATAAAATAAACACTTTTTGAAGTACTTAAAAACTCATTCTCATTAAAATTTAAAGTAAGGATTACAAGCAAAGTACAAGCTTCAACAATCCTAATACATGAGACAAAAAGTAAACTAGGCCTAGGGGATCACATTTGAAGAAGACCCAAATCCCAGCTGGTACTTCATGCAAATCCTCTTAATCTCTTTCTTGTACCGATTCTCCATGTCTTCCTTATCCTTCACCAACTGGTCAACAAAAGCCTTCCAAGCACCGGATGTAGGAGGAATAGTAGACGGTGTACTAGAGAAAAATAAATCCTCTCTTGGCCTCTTCGTAACACGCCGCTCAAGTAACTCAATGAGATCATCTTTTTCCTTCAGTTGCTCTTGCATCGTAGTCTTCTTAAGTAGACATTCTTCTTTCTCTCTCTTCATCTTGTCCAATTCTCCTTGAAGAGCAACCTTCTCATCAACGGGAGGAAGAAAAGAAGACAATGGTAGTATAGGAAACAAAGGCTCCTCAGGTGGATAAGGCATCTTGATCTTGGAAACCATAGATCGAACCCACTAGATGTAACACTCGGAGGGAGCAAGGTGTTGTCTTCCCAATTGACCCTTCTCTTTCCGATGAACCGCATGCCAAGAATGAGCAATTATTTTCTTCATTTCTATGTGATTTACACCATTAAGAAAGAAGAAACTGGATAATGAAAGGTTGCTTGGTATATCCTTCAAGCAATATTCCAACTGTCGCCTAGAAAGAATAGGGTTGTAACTAAATTCCCCACGTGTACCAAGAAGAGGTACGTTGGGAAACTCTCCACAACTGTCAATAAGCACTCCAGTATCATAGTAGGAAAAATACCTAGTCATATCCTTATGAGAAAGAGACATAATCCTTTAAGACCATCTTCGCTTCTCTCTATTATCCTTGAAGACGTCGAACTTTGGTAGGTGCGAAATAAACCACCTATAGAGAAGAGGCGCACAACACATAATCTCTCCATTACCTTTGGAAATCCTATAATGAAAGGCGTGATACATGTCTCCAAGCAAAGTAGGTACTGGATTACTCTTCAAGAAAATCTGAATGTCACTCTCGTCCACAATACCATCTCTAAGTTAGGAAACAAGATGTAAACACCCCAAATTTGCCCTCTCTTTTTCTCAAACCTTGGCTTGTGATTCTTCATATTGCATTGCATAAGCATACTATCTCCCACTGCATAATTATTTCAGTGCATGAGCTGCATAGCTAGGATTTGTGGTCAGATGAATCTTAGAAGTGGTCTGAGCTATCTCAAAGGCCATGAAGCATGTCAAGAGGGTCCATGAGTGCTCTATGATCATTTTATGCCTCCAAGGGTTCTTGAAAGTCAAAAGTTCACAAGAGATCGTAGAGCCACCCAGGCATGCTCAGGGTTCCTACACAGATGACCTAGAAATTAGGGTTTTGGGTTTGAGGCCTTTACACTCAAATATTTTTGGTCATTCTTGATTCTTTTGGGTTTGAGGCCTTTACACTCAAATTTCTTGTAATTCTCAAGTTCATGCCAAAGAGGTAAATTTGCAAAATGGTATTACGGGCCTTTATGTAACCTCTAATCCACTCAAATACATCATGCCATGATCAAACAACTTCTAAAGATCAGAATTGGGGCAAGAACCTAGGGTTTTCATGCCTTACTTCTTAAGAAATCACAAAGTTGTGAAATTTCAAAAACCATTCAAACTCTTGAATCAAGCCATACAACTCACAACTTTCAATCCAATGGTGCTCCTTGAACTCAGTTGAGGCAACCCAAGACCTCAAATCACTTCTGCCATGGCCCATGCTTCAAGTACACCATTGTTTACTTTTTGGCCAATGGAGCCATATCATTCCCACAGTGCACAACCACTCCTCTGACTTATCTCAATCTTTTATGCATTATCTAAGGATCATAAAAACATAACACTTGAAGCCTTGAAACAAGCCAACACTCAGATTGCACAAAAATTGTCAAAAAACTTCCCCTCTTCGATTCTCACTACTCAGCCATCAAACATCCAAAATTCTTTCACCATTCAATCACACATAACACAAGGAATATTTCCCACCCATCAAAATGGCCGGAAACATCACATACCAAAAACATGATTTTTGCATCATCAGAACTGAACCCCAAAACCATCCACTTTCAAAGCATTCTAAGCACCCCAATAGCTTTAGGAGGTCCAAAGAAGTCACTTTGCACAAGAGGGAGGTCCTGAAAGCTCTATTTTGAAGAAGCTCAGTTCAGGTATTCATCAAGAACAAATTTTCCATAACTTCTTTTTCTTGTTATAAAATGATTATATATGCTTAGCTGATCACTCTGATGTATTTAGAATTGAAAATGGTTGAGAAATGAGCATGTATGGTTGTTCTGAAAGTTTGCCCGTAAAAATGTTTTGCTTCGATTCTCTTGATTCATGAAGTTTAAATGTTGTTTGTTGATTGATTTTGATTGTATGATGTTTGGGGATCATTTTTGGGCAGGTTTGATGCTTTTTAGTAGCTTGTAGGAGGAGTTAGGTTTTGGGATTGCCGGAGAAGATGACCGGAGCTTATCTCCGGTCACCTAAAAATCATTAGGGTTTGGTTTGTTAGTTTGAATGAGAGACCTTGAATGTTGATTAGATTAGCGTATGGACGATCCAAATTACTTCATTAACCCTAATCCTAATTAATTTAAATTAATTATAATTAATTAACTCAGGACAAATCATGACCCTTGGATCACGCGCGTAAGCTAAGTTCAAACTTGATCCCTTAGATCCTCTTACTCTTGGTCAAGCTGACTAGCAATCCTGGCCATTGATCTCTCTCTCACACAATCTGAACCACCCCTTTTAATTACTTTGCATTTTATTTTCTTTTTATTTCATTTCATTCTCTTTATTTATTTAAAATAGTAAAACATTTTATAAAATTCTAATTTTTTGCATTTTTACTTTAAATAATTTTCAGAACCCAAAAACATTTTTTTTTAATTTTTGTGTTAAAAATCTATTTTTAAATCATTTAATTGTATTATTTAATTAATTCATTCATTTTAATTAATTAAAAACACTTTTAGGTATTTAAAAATCACCAAAAAAATCATGAAGCATTCTTACATGTTTAGAACAATTTACAAACTCATTTTACAAATTTCTTTTAGGGTTTGATCACATTTTGACAATTAACCATGAATCAGGGTTTCCAAATTTCCTATTTTTCTAACCCTAACTTCAAAAATTCATTTCGGATCAACCAAGATGAGTTTGTACTTGGTTCTTTTTGCATTCTTTCACATGTTGCATCTAGTATCTAGGGTAATTAACTCATATTTTTTTCATTGCATTTTCCATTTTTTGTCATTTTTTATGAAGAGGTATCCAAAACCCTAGCCTAACTTAGAAAAACCATAACTTGACTTTGGTATAGCTTCTGACTTACATCTTTGGGGAGTGATCTTATGTGTGCTTAGGGTTAATTTGGTTGCAATTTCAATTTTTTATCATGTGTTTTTCTTCTGTTTTGATCATATGCATCTTACCTTCATCATGTGAACTTGTCATGACATATCATGCATTTGTATGTCATCTTAGATGCCTTAGGACATGTTTGAACATTGGTTGATCATTGTTGCATTCATTTGGTATGTTTTACATCCATTACATCTTATGCATGTTCATGTATTTTTAAGCTTCTAACATGCTTGTTTCTGCATCCATCACTTGTATGATCATACATATGCATTGTATATGAATTTGCATCTCCCCATGACACATTTGCATCATGTATTCACTTCTGGTTGGCATCATTGCATCTTCATCTTTGCATCATTGCATCTTGTTTCACCTTATGCATTCATACTAACCATTTCAGGGGCTTATGGTAAGTTGATCAGGATGTGGATTTGCCTTCACATCCAACCTCTTCTTATATTTCCATTTGCATCTTATTTGTCTTTGAAGTGATTTTGAATCACTTGTGCTCTCTCTTTCTCCCTTTCTTTCTCTTAGGTTACTTAACTTCTTTAGGAAGTAAGTAACCTATTCTTCTTCCTCTTATCTTTTCATCTGCTTCTTCTTCCTTATTGGCCATCTGAAGACTTTCTGAAGATCTTTTCTTAAGCCTCACAAACCATAGGAATATCCAAGCATGGTAAATTTAGGGTTGTACATAGTCTCCTCTATTTTTTTACCTTTGAGTCTCCTTGAGTCTCTGCTTCTCACCTCATAATCAAAGGCTAAACAATTAAAGTTTTGGGGCTCTGTATTAGGGTTATGCATGTATCCTTATCTTAGGATGGAGTGTACAACTTTAATACTTAGTGTTAAACCTTTAAGTTGTTTACACCTCCTAATTAAGACACCTAATAATCATTAAGACTTAAGCTTGTAACTTGGGCCTTATATTAGGGTTACATCTCTGCCTGTTGGTTCAGAGGTACTAACCCTAGTGTTTAATGGACAAGTCCCCCTCAGGTTTAGTCTTACAAACATAAAATCCATTTCTTAATCCCACCTTTAATTAAAGTCCACTTTAATAAAGGCTTGTTGTATAATGATTTTATTCCCTAACCATGGATTAAGTTGAGGTATCTTCCTCATCTTAAGTGTTCTCATCTATTATCCTTCTCTTAGGATGGTGTAATGAGTTCACTAATCCCTGATTAGAGATTAAACTCATTACTTAACACAAAACAAAAATCCAAAAACACTTAATAATCACAAGTAGGTTAATGATCTTAATCCTGCATCATTAGGGTAATTAAGTTGAGATTTTCATCTCATACTTAAGTGGACTCATTATCCCTAATCAGGAGTGATATAATGAGTTTATAACCCTTGATTATGTTAGACGCTGTGGCGAGTGATCTAGAGGGGGGGTGAATGGATCACACCCTTGTTTTCACGGATTTAAAACTTTTTCAGAGTTTTTCAAAGTATTATGGAAGCAAAGGTCCCGAATACAATAAGCGTCTATTCTGAACCGGCCACTAGAAGACCAGACAAGCGATGACGTGCTGGATTTAACGATTGCTATGATAAAGAATAAACCACACTATATGAAAACATTTGAATGCACCTATCACTAAATCAATTTCCAATGAATCGAAAAACAAATTTAATACGAAAGTAAAGATAGAGAGAAGAAACAATACGCCGAGATTTGGTAAGGAAGTTCCCCACGGTCGTCCTCGCGTGTGGGTACGTCTCCCTCTCAATTTCAAATCGAAATTGAGAAATCTTATATCAAAGTTGTTGAATCTGTTGATTACAAGGTTCGAATACAAAATCCAGAATTCTAAACTCCTAGAATTTCCTATTGTATCAACCTCCACTCGATTTGAGCCTAATCGAGATTTCCTGCAAGCTTCACAATCAATCCACCGGTTCCACGACCTATTTGCGAAATCCACCGATTCCCAAAACTCTCGCTGCGGCTGAATCTGACTTGTAAACTTGACTCACAAAACCCTCAAGAACACGTCCGTTCTTGAAGGAAAACCCAGCTGGTTTTTCCCTTGAAATCTTCTATCAATCTTCAACTCAGCTAGATCTACGATCGTACCACAGAATGTTGTCTCTAAAGTCTTCAATTCACAGGACAGCAAACACTCTTGTTGATGTTCTTGAATAAGATCTTTGAGAAGATGATGAAGATGTCTTGATTCTAGATTTCAAGCTTGCTCAACAAATTGAAGTTCCAACACACCACAAACCCTATCTTGATGTATTCTTCAATGTTCAATCACTACTGAAAATTCGTATGCACAATTTCTGTAATCTGTGATCTCTGTTGAAAATGAAAAACAAACACATATATATTGCAGAAACTGTTAGGCAAATAACAGAAGAATGAATCAATTCAAGTGAGCATGAATCGATTCATACTGATTGATTTTTAGAAAAACAGAATTGATTAAACTGTACGAATCGATACATAACAAGATGAATCGATTCATTTTGTGAAAACCAGAATTCACACTACAGCATGAATCGATTCAAGCCATAATGAATCGATTCATTATGCGTATTTTTCAACAAATGCGTAAACAATGAAAATCAGAATCCACACTACAGCATGAATCGATTCAAGCCATAATGAATCGATTCATTATGCGTATTTTTCAGCAAATCCATAAACAATGAAGGTCAAGAGAACCAAAATGATAAAAACATATGCCTTAACATAGAACAATCATAAAACACTTTAAAATTCATAATCGATCAAAAACTAAGAGGCTCACAAACTCCCCCTTTTTGATGATGACAAATTTTGAAGTGAGAGAGAGAGAACTCCCCCTGAGTTTGTGCTCATCATTGTTGTCACACGTTTTCTCCCCCTTTGTCAACAGCAAGAAAGGGTTATAGAGGATGAAAAAAAACAGCAAAACTAAGATATAATGGCAAAAATCACTCACAAAGAATGAAAAAGAAAGCGCAAACAATTGAAACAAAAGCAAATGACATAACAAGCAGTGAAATTGTCAAGAAAAGTTACGAATTACAAAGCCAAACCAAAACAAATTGTTCAAACATGAATTACAAAAGAAACTTAAGCAACATACAAATATGAAATGCAAAATGAAATGCTTCAATGAGGGATATGGACACCACACGACTCCGCATCATCACGGTCAGGGTCACGAAAGCTTGGAGGAGGCGGTGGAGGAGGCATCTCATCTGGATTCTGCCCCATAAACGCATAACGTCGAAAACGCCTCTGGACTTCGGTACTTTGAAACCTTTCCATAATGCCCGGGTGCGAACGGCAGTCATCCATAAAGCCTGACATCTCATTATAAAACACTTGATGCCACTTAACTAACTCCGTATGCCAGGAATATTGATTGTGGTACATGCGAGTGTAAACACCCCAAATTTGCCCTCACCCATTTCACCATGGCTTGTGATCATTTCATATGCATAAACACAATCATATCATCTCATATCTCAATTTTGAGTCACTGCATTGGTTCTAAGTCATCTGCACCTAGGGTTTGTGATCTGAGCAATCCAAGAGCCCCTTGAGCCACTCCAAAGGCAACCAATCACTTCAAAGGGGTCCATATGTGTTCAAGTATCATATTACATCCTCTCAAAGTCAAAAATTCCAAAGAATCACAAGAACTAGGGTTTGAATGGATGCAGAGCCAAGTTTGACTGCACAGTTAACCTAAGAATTAGGGTTTTGGTTTCAGAGGCCATAACTCCAAATTTTTTGGTCATTCTTGTTTCCATTGGTCTCTATATGGTATAGGGAGTATGCATATCAATTTTCATGAAGAAATTCCATGGGGAAGTCACCTGATCAAGAGTTGACTTTCTGGACAAGTCAGTGTAAAATCAGGGCATCTGAGGCCCCCAATAACCCAACCAATGGTTGATCTTCATCATTTTGAGTGTATATGATCTTTATTTGATCATGGAAGAAGGTTGAAGTTCACAGAAATCAAGAATTTGGAAGTTTTGCAAATGTTGACTTTTTGGGCATAGTTGACTTTTCAAGAATGCTTCATTTTAGGTCATTTTTCAAGCCTTGATTCTTGATCCAAAAAAGATTCAAATGGAAAAACTTTGGTCATGAAAGTTGTAGATCTCATCTTTCCCTTTTCAAAAAGTACAAGAACATGATCAAATTCTTCTTGGATCAAAAGTTATGGTGTGACAAAGTTGGCAAAAATCATTGATTTTCAAGGCATGCTTCAAATGAGAATTTTGCAAAACCATGAACCAATGCCTTTTGTAACCTCTAATTCATTTCAAACCATGACATAAACATTCTACATGTCCTAAAAATTCAGAATTGGACCAAAAATCCCATATGTTTAGTTCATGTAACAAGGCATTTTTCACAGTTTCAAAAAGTAAGCAACTTGCAAAACCACTCATCACACTTCACCAACTAGTTGCCTTGGTTGCTGAACCTCCCTAGCTTCACTCTCATGCCATGCTGCGCCAGCCCATGCTCATGTACCAAGCTATAACTTAGCCCATGCCTCTCTTACAAAGAAGTTGACATTTTGCAAAAGGTGACTTACCTATCACAGCAGGCCATGTCACATCATACAGCCAATTAGATTTGTTTATACTTTCCATTTGCAAGCTAGACATAACACCAAGCCATGCTGAAACTCTTCACACAATCACATTCACAAAACACACCCCAGCTGCAAATTGCTTCGAATCTCTCTGCCCAGCCACAAAACACTCAAACCATTTTCACCATTCAACTCACCATGCCTCATTGAGTAGAAACCAGCAAGAACACAAGCCTGAAACAAGCTGTAACCCCACTGCACCATTTTCACTCCAACTTGCAGTTTCATTCGAAACTCTCTCCACAGCTCACAAACATCAGAACAAACTCCATAGACCTTCTCCACTCATCATCTAGACCACAAACAACCCTTCACCATTGCCAGAAACAGCCTGAAACTCCATTGCCATTTTCAACTGAGCTTGAGCAGAAGCTGCTCAAACTCTTCATTCAGCCAACATAAATTCCTCTTGAGCATTCAAGCATCACTAGAGGGTTAAGTGGAGTGGTTTTCATCAAGAGGAGAGGCCAGAAAGTCATCAGAGTGAAAGCTTCGAATCTCAGGTAGCTCAAGAATTATTTTTCCAGAAATCGTTTTTCATGTTATAAACTTGTTCTCTATGCTTCACTGAGTATCCTGGTGCTTTTGGTTTTTGAAATGGTGTTGAAATGATTATTTAATTAGCTTCTGAAACTCTGTGACCTAGAAATTTGTTTTGCTCGATTCATGAATTTGAGGAAGAATAAATTTGTTTTGACTTAGGGTTTTAGTTCAGGGGATCATGGGAATCATTTCTGTATGCTTAGGTTTCATTTTTGTTACGTTTTGAGGGAGTTTGGAGATTTTCAGATGGACTTCCCACCGGAGAAGACGACCGGAGGTCTTCTCCGGCCACCTGAAAATAATTAGGGCATAATCCCTGTAATTAGTGTCATTTGAATTTGGACCATAGGATGCCTTTGACTGGTTGACTCCCCGCGCGAATGGAAGGTCCAGATGCGTTCATTAGCCCTAATCCACGTGTTTTATTTAATTAATCCATAATTAATTTAATTAACTCAGAAAGAACCACAGCCCTTGGATAGCGCGCGTGGTCAATGCATTTGAATCCAGACCCAATCCTGGCCCTTCCTTCTGTTGACTTTCCATTTATTTTGTTTTAATTTCATTTCTTTTCATTTAACTTGCACAATTAATTTAAAATAGCAAAAATGTCTTAAAAATTATGAAACTTTTTCATAAAAGTTTTATTAATTTTTATGACACAAAAATATTTTCATTTTATTTTTTATCATTAAAAAAGTATTTTTAAATATTTAAAAGATTATTTTTAATTGATTAATGAAAATTAATTTATTAAAAATACTTTTAAGTATCTAAAAATCACCAAAAAATTCATGAAATGTTCTAAGACATTTAGAAACATTGTCCAACCTTAAAACCAAATTTCTTTTTTGATCTTGATGCATTTTAAGAATTTTTCATTGAATTAAATCATTTTTTGTGCATTATTTTGATCATAAGTTCAAAAAATCATTTCTGCCTATTTGAGAAGAGTTGGACATTGATTCTTCTTGCATTGCATTGTGTTTAGCATGTAGTTTCTAGGATAAAATGGCCATGATTTGATCCTTCATTTTCAATTTGTTTGGCATTTCTTTTGTTTAGGAGCCCTAAAAACCCTAATAACTTAGAAAATTCATAACTTGAGATTGGTTAAGAGTTGAGACCTCCCCTTTGGACTTTGGTTTAGTATAGATTTAGGGTTTCTTTGAGTGGCATTTTCCATTTTTTATCTTAGGGTTTACTTCTGGTTTTGGTTTTTGTTTGATGTTTGGTTCATAAACCCTAATTTGGGCTTCCATTTGCATCCTTCTTGCATTCTCTTGCATAACATGACTTTCCATGACATTTCAAGCATCCATTTGATTCATTTGACATCTTAAGACATATAGAAAGCATGTTTTATCATTGCATCTTGCATTTGCCATGTTATATGCCATGTATGTTTCATAACTTTTCATGTAAAGTTCATGCTCCTTATCTTGCATCACTTGCATCCATGATCTTGTATGAACATCTCTATGCCTTGTTTCATGTTTGTAGCATCTCATAACATCATTATCATCATCAACATGCTTCTGGTTTTGTTTTTCATCATGTCATTTCACCTCAATTGGCATTGCATTGCATCTCTTTTCTAACATTTCAGGTGGTAAGTGAGGTTGAGAAGTGAATTTGCCTTCACTTCTCATAACTTTTCTTTTCATCTCTCTTGCATCCATTGCTGCATTTTTGTTTGTGTTTGAGTTTGAGCTTGCTCATTCTTTTTCCTCTTACTTTCTTTCTTCAAGTGACTTGACTTCTTGAATGAAGCAAGTCACTTTGCTTCTCTTGATCCTGTTCATCTGCATCCTGGTGGTTCTCTTTGAAGATTATTCTTGTGAACCTCACAAACCTTAGGGACAACCAAGCATGACAATGATTAGGGTTTTGATTAGTCTCCCCTCTTAGTTTTACCTTTGTGTCTCTTTTGAGTCTTCTCTTCTCATCTCATAATCAGGGACTAAACCCTAAAGGCTTTAAGGCTTTGTGATTAAACTTATGCCTGCATCCTTCTCTTAGGATGGAGTGTATAACTTTAATCCTAAGTGTTAAACCCTTAATGTGTTTAAATCTCTTAATCAATCCACATAATAAGTATCAAGACTTCACACTTGTAACTTGGGCCTTGCATTAGGGTTCTAATTCTTCCTTAACTGGTTAAGAAGGACTAACCCTAGTGTTAATGGACAAGTCCCCCTCAAGTTGTCTTACAAATCATAAAATTCACTTCTTCATCATAATCATTAAATAAAATCCACTTAATAAAGGCTTGTTTTGTCATGAGTTTAATCCCTAATCATGGATTAAGTTGAGGAGCTTCCCTCAGCTTAAACATTCTCATCTATTATCCTTCTCTTAGGATGGTGTAATGAGTCTGTTTAATCCATGATTATGGCTTAACCTCATTACTCAACACTAAACAAAATCAACAAAAACATCTAAATAATCACAAATAGGTTAATGATCTTAATCCTACATCAAAGGTGATTAAGTGTGAGAATCTGACTTCACACTTAAGGTACTCTCATTACCCCTAATCAGAGGGAAGATGTGATGAGTTTACTAAATCCACTGGTTTAGGCTTAAGCTCATTAACTTATGACAAACTTTCAAAAGCAATAAAAGACTGAAAACACAAAAAACAAACAATAATCGTCTCCTCCGGGATTCTTTTCTCATCTCATTCACTCACAAACGAGAACTTGCTTCTTCCGTCTAATGCAAGACAGTTTGCACCTGAGCCAGACAGGTCGTACACTTGAGCATAGGCAAGCAAGCAGTTCACAAGTCAATTCACCTTTCAGTCTCTTTGGGTCGAACTACGGTGTTCTGACTTCCTCATTGCACGAGAGGATACGTAGGCATAACTTAACAGTTATCGAACAAAAGTCTCTGTATATTCCCCCTCTTTCTAGCCTCATTCTTTTAGCCTCATGATCTTGAGCATTTCATTCCTTTCTTACACTGACACTGTATATATCACACTTCATTTCTTTTACACTGACACCTGTACATTCTTTTCCAGCTATTTTATACACAGATTGCACTGACACTACCCCTTTAAAACACAAATCTTTTAAGCGTGGATCCCGTCGAGTACGGCGGACAATCTGGGTGCTAATACCTTCCCAGGTTGTAACCAACCCCCTTTCTCAGTCTCTCTGGTTCGCGACCGTCTTATCCATCTCTTTCTAGGCCTATGCAGCATTGCCTTTCCTCCGGGATAAAAATGCCTAGCTGGCGACTCTATTCATCTCCAGTGAGTTCACGGCTGTGTGTTCTCATTGTCCCTCTCGCCGACCGTTCGCGTCTGTACCTTTATTTGGGCCAGTCCCACTTATCGGGAGCGACAGCTTGACGACTCTGCTGGGGAGGTTTATACTGTAACCAGGGCTTCTGGTTCTTTTTGTGGGTTCCTCCTAGCGCTTGATTGATTTGTGTTTACTGGGGTGTTATGTGTTTATTTGTGTTTGTATATTTGTATTTATTTACGTACAGTCTGCTTTACTGCTTTCTTTATTGCTTTTGCATTATATCATATTGTCATACTGTACTGCTGGCTGGATCTGGTTTTTGGGTGGGTGATTCATTGAGAGTTAAGGTCCTATACCTGGGACCTGAGTGACACCTAGGCTATAGTGAATCATATTCTTTCCCATTCCATTTCGGTCTGGTGCGGGAATATGAAACACGGTTCAGATGTGGGTTTCTTCTTGAGAACTCTGTGTTGCAGATTTCCTGCAATGCTAGGGCTATCTGGGAAGCCTGCTAAGTCTGGATGACCTTTAGTATTGACCTTCAGAAACTGAGGTGAATTAGAGGAGGAACTTTTATGGTTATTGTAAACACTGTACCTCCGGGTTAGAAGTGTTTACACTTCTCATAACTGATCCAAGTCTGAGGATCCTTGTTTTAGAACATCACCTGTGAGGGGGTTGGGCTGTTTACAGGTTTGCAGGTACCTTGACCTCAGAATACCCTGTTACTTTGATTGTTTAAGAATACTTCAATTTGGGACAGTTCTTGTGATTCTAAAACCCTGGATATGTGGCTCTTTATTTGAGTCCCCCACCTTGGATACTGGATTTATAGACCTCCATCTGGAATTCTTGAACCTATTTGGACCCATATCAGGGCATTTTGATCAGATCCAGCTCAGTCACAGACCCTTGCATTTCATTTGCATACATAATCATTGCATCATATTGACATTTGCTTATTTGTTTCAGGGTATCCATCTTCATCTGGTTTTGGTTTTGACCCCATCTTCAGTATTGACTTGTCTTCATCAGCTATCTGCTTCAGTTACCACCTGCACCAGCCAGTCAGTGGCCCACTTCTTCAGTGCCATCATCAGCATTTGTCTCTACTCAGTCTCAGCATCATGGCTCCTAAAAAGAGCAACATCACCTATCACTTCTTTCAGCCAGAGCTATCATATATCAGGAGGATTCAGACCTTGATCACTCCAGATCACATACCATTGTTCAGGGAAAGTTATGGAGATATACTTGATATGGTTATGGATCTGGACCCATCACAGAGAAGCCTGATCCACACCTGCATTCAGTTCTATGATCCCCCACTAAGATGTTTCACTTTCCAAGACTTTCAGTTGGGCCCTCTATTAGAAGAATACTCAACATTGGTTGGTTTGCCTATCAGGGGTGGAATCCCTTTCAACCCTGAGATGGTCTTTCCTAGCAATGGAGAAGTAGCAAAAGCTTTGCATCTGGAACTTGTTTTGATTGAGCAGCATATGACTTCTAAAGCTGGGATCCCTGGCTTTCATCTGGATTTCTTAATCTCTCAAGCTACCCTGAAAGCTTCTCTAGGAGAGTGGAAAGCTGTTTGTGCCCTGTTAGCCTTGAGTATATATGGAATTGTGTTGTTTGCAGATGAGCCTCGATTCATTAGCAGGAATGCAATCCATCTGTTCATCTTGAAGAACCCAGTGCCCACCTTATTGGGGGATCTTTATTATTCAGTGCATCAGAGGAATGAAAAGCAGAGGGGGAGATTAGTGAGGTGTTGTGCTCCATTGTTCCATACTTGGCTTCTCAGGCATCTACCCAGGACAGATGCATTTCTGAACCCTCATCAGCAGAGCAATTGGGCTAAGAGACTCACTGCTCTAACTTCAGCTGACATCAGATGGTGCACTCAGAGCACCAAGGGCAGGGATATCATCACCAGCTGTGGGCATTTTCCCAATGTGCCTTTAATAGGAGTTAAGGGTAGTATCAATTATAACCCTCTGCTGTTTAGACGACAACTGGGCTATGCACTGGTCCATACTCCTAGGGCACAGGATTTGGTTGAGACTCTTTATTGTGAAAACAAGATTAGTCTGGCTATTGTTAGGCAGGCGGCCTGGGCCTGGGATAATGTTCAAACCAAGGGAGTGACCATCCTAGGGAAGTGCAACAATGTGGCATCAGCACAATATTATGAGTGGTCCCGTGCCAGGGCCCATTTCTCTGGGATGCCCTTTACCATAGAAGACATGCCTGAGTCATCTTCAGCACCACCCCCTGCCACTATCAGTTTGGAGGAGTTTGAGAGCTTGAAGGAAAGAAATGAGAAGCTAACCCAGGCTTTGCAGAAGACCCTCCGGGAGAGGAGTGAAGGTATGAGGGAGATTGAGAGATTGGAGAAGTTGAGAGTGGAGCATCTGATTAAGATTGAGAAGTCTGGAGACTACATTAAAAAGTCAAAAGCTGGAGAACAAATTCTGAAGAATGCTTGCAAGGAAGCCCAGTTCCAGAGAGCAAGGACAGACTTGTATTTGAAGGAGAGTCAAGCCCGGTGGGTCAGGATCACCGAGGCTCGTACCCTGGAAGACAAGAGAGTTCAAGACAAGATGGAGCAACTGGAAGCTAGTGCAAAAGAACAGCAAGAGGCCCTGGCAGCAGCCCAGAGGGAGATATCAGAGCTGAAAATCAAAGCAGGGGTGAAGAGGTCCAAAGAGCAAACTCAGCACAAGAAGCTAGCAGCAGCTGTTACGACCCGGAATCTCCTCATCAGGAATCTCACGGAGCGTCCGGCTGATCCTGTGACCGAAGCACTTCTCAAGGAAGTTCGTGAGGATGAGTTTGGTCTTGATGTTTGACCATTTGTTTGTTGTTGCTTTCTTTCCATGTACTTTTATTTTCTTGTACTGTATTTTGACCCCTTTAGAGGGCTTGTGTTGTAAAATGAACAAGTTGTATTATTTCACCTTCTGTAATATATTTGTGTTAGTTTGTTCCATCTGAGTTCGCTTTGAAAGCAGCATCAACAATATCTTCAAGGGTCTGGAAGGGTCAAAACTGAATGCCAAACCGGATACCTTGAGAGCAAATAAGCATAACTGCATTGCATGCTAACCCTTTGTTTGTTTTGTAGGTTTTGTTTTATTGTTGCTAACCTCTGTTGTGATGCCTCAGGAACTATTGCTAGGCGCCGGGTATTTCCCCTCAACCGTCCGCACCGTTATCCAACCCGAAACAACCTTCCGGGAATCCAAATGGATCAGATGCAACAGGACCTTACTGAGGTCAGAAATCAAATGGCAAACGAAAGGCTAGAAATGAGGAATCAAATGACGCAGTTTATGGAAGTTATGAACAACATGGCTCATAGCCAGGAAAGATTGAGGGCCATGGTGGAAAGGCAGAATCAAGAAGATCCACATATAGGGACTGCCGGTACCAGTAACAATGAAAGAGTCCAACCTCACGTCAACCCTCCGGTATTTGGACCACACCTCCATCCTGAGGTCAATATTCCTGCAAATGTTCAAGGGACTGCCACCGCAGCTAGGGTACTTCAAGAAGATCCTCAGGAGGACCAATTCACAGTAATGGGTGCTGGGGAGGAAGCTTATGATAGGAGATTGGATGAGATAGCTGAGAAGTTGAGGTCATTAGAATCTCAAAACTCTTTGGGATTCGATGTCATGGACATGGGCTTGGTAGACGGGGTCAGGATCCCCCATAAGTTCAAGCCTCCTTGCTTTGAAAAATACAACGGGACTTCATGCCCCCGGACTCATTTACAGTCATTTCTGGGAAGGCTGAAGGCCTATACAATGGATGAGAAGCTCTGGATGTTCTATTTCGAAGACAGCTTAACTGGAGCGTCAAGAGAGTGGTACTCTCACTTGACAAGGGCCACTATCAGATGCTGGAAGGACCTGGCAGAGGCCTTCATCAGACAGTATCAATATAACTTAGACATGGCACCCAACAGGACCCTCCTAATGGGAATGTCACAGTCTTCAAGGGAGAGTTTCCGAGAATATGCACAGAGATGGAGGCAACTGGCTGCCGCTGTTCAACCACCTATGTCTGAACGGGAAATGGCAGATATGTTCATGAACACCCTTCAGGGAACATATATTGACAGGTTGGCTGCTTTCTCTTCCACTAGCTTTGCAGATGTTGTCATAGCCGGGGAGAGGATTGAAAGCTTGTTAAAAATGGGAAAGATCTCAGACAACGGTGCAAGCTCGTCCAGTAGTACAAGAAAGCCTTTTGCAGGCCCGAGAAGAACTGGCGAGACCAATGCCATCCATTCAAACAGGGGCAGGCCCCAATATGTTCAAAGGTCAATAGCAGCAGTCACCATTCCTGCTCCGGCTCATCCTCAACCTATCTATCAACCTCCTCAGCAAAACTATCAGCCGCAACCTCAGTACCATCAGCAAAATCAGTATCCTCCAAGGAATTACAACAACAGCAACACCAACAACAACAGTCAATAAAGGCCATTTCAGCAGAGGCCATCTCAAGCTAATAGGGTGATTGATCCAATCCCTATGCCATATGCTACCCTGCTGCCACAACTCCTGAAACTCAACCTAGTTGGGCTAAGGACGTTGGCACCTCCAGATCCCAACAGTCTACCCAGGAACTATGACTCCAACGCTAGGTGTGCCTTCCATTCAAACGCACCTGGCCACAGTACAGAAAAGTGCAGAGCTCTGCATATGAAGGTACAAGACCTGGTAGACTCCAAGGCTCTGAATTTCGCACCACCACCCAATGTAAATAAGAACCCAATGCCAAATCATGGTGGTCCCCGAATTAACGCTATTGAAGAAGACAACGTCTTATTTAATAACCAGTGTGGGACAGATCAGGACACCATTGGTAGAAATCAAGGCTCAGCTCTTGGAATGTCAGATGTTCCCAGGGTGTGAATTGGGTTGTGCTTACTGCAATATTTCGGTAAATGGGTGCGATAATTTGAGGAATGGCATAGATGGCCTTATTCAGAGTGGCCAACTTCAGATCACCACATCATTTCCAGCAAATCCAGCAATCTCATCAGCAACAATTTCAGAACCTCCTACAACTGCAGCAACTATTGTTCCTGACAATTCTTCGGTTTCATCAACGAGTACTTCATCTGTCATTTCAACTGATCAGATATCAATGAATGTTCCTTCTACAACTTCAGCACCACTCCATTTTGAAGCTCCTACAACAACAACATCTATCCTTCCACCATTGTCTCCTACAACACCAGCAATAAATCATGAAGATGTCTCTACTGTCACAATCTTTTACGATCCTGAAAACAACTCCATCTACAACTCAGAAGGTGCTGCTCCCACTAGGGCACCAGTTACAATTTATTACGATCCACAGACTATTACAGTTCCCTCAACAGTTGCAGTCAGTCCAGTCACTATCACGGTGCCTGGACCCGTACCTTATGAAAGCAGTAATGCCATCCCCTGGCATTACGGCTCTGACTTGTACTGTGAAGGACAAAGAATCACTTTTGAATCATCAACCCCTGCACTGCAAATTGACAATGTGGGAGGAGGCGGAGGCTTCACTCGAAGCGGACGTCTTTTCGCTCCACAAATTCAGAGACCCACAGCCGAAGCAGAAGCTGCTGCCAAGGCAAAAGGGAAGAGCCCTGTGCAGGAAGATCAAGCTGTTAGGGAAGCTTTGAAGACACCGTTCGATCAAGAGGTTGATGAGTTCATGCGAATCATCAAAAAGAGTGATTATAAAATAGTGGATCAGCTTCATCAGACGCCTTCCAAGATCTCAATCCTATCATTGCTCATGTGCTCCGAAGCCCATCGGAATGCACTACTCAAAGTCTTGCACGCAGCTTACGTGCCTGAAGAGATCACTGTCAATCAGCTGGAAGCAGTAGTTGGAAATGTTAATGCTAGTCACGGACTAGGGTTCACCAATACTGATTTGACAACGGAAGGCCGCAACCATAACAAAGCCTTGCACATAACCATGGAATGCAAAGGTGCTGTCCTTTCCCATGTGCTGGTAGACACGGGGTCATCCCTTAATGTCCTACCTAAAAAGGCTCTGGTGAAGCTAGAGTACGACGGATTGGCATTGAGACCCAGCAACCTGGTGGTAAGAGCTTTTGATGGCTCAAAGAGATCGGTTCTGGGAGAGATTGAGCTGCCCGTAACGATTGGCCCGCAGACCTTTAAAACTATCTTCTATGTGATGGACATTCAGCCCGCCTACAGTTGTTTGTTGGGTAGGCCATGGATTCACGCTGCTGGCGCCGTGACCTCTACCCTTCACCAGAAGTTAAAATATGAGTGGGAGGGTCAAATCGTTACAATCTGCGGAGAGGAGGACATTTTTGTCAGCCACCTGGCTACCTATAAATACATTGAAATGGATGGGGAGATCCATGAAACAATGAGCCAGGGGTTTGAAGCCTTGAATGTGAATGAAACGTCTGCTGTATCTGGTACTTCAATATCATCATACCAACAAGCCCGGAAGGTTGTTGAGGAAGGAACTGCCCAAGGCTGGGGCAAGCTACTACCGGTGGAGAAGAAAGAAGACAGATTTGGGTTGGGTTACAGACCAACTCAACAAGATCAAACAGCGGCTGCGAAAGAGCCCAATTTTGTGAGTGGGGGGATGCTTACCCCTGATGCTATCAACTGTCTGGAAGACGAGCTGGAAGAGGAACGCAACCTGGAAAGCTGGATTCGTCCAAAGATCCCGGGGAGCAGTGTCTCGAACTGGTCTTCCCAGGAAATTATAAGAGTTACTCATGCAGAGTAATTATTATTTCCTGTATTTTTATAAGCATGCATCAAAGTCTTGCATCTTGCCCAAGATGACAAGACTCATTTTGTAATCGGGCCATCTGTACTTTTTGTGCAAACAAGATCAATTAATGAAATATCAGACATCTTTTTGCAAACAAGTCTTTTCCTTTTCGTTCACTGTTTTTCCATTTTTCTTTTTGTACAAAAAATAAATGGCGGTGTTTTCAAAATGACAACTTCACTTCACTTTTCTAAAGCAAGATTAAAATCAATCACTAAAATGAACAAACTGAACCCTTGCAGAGAGTGCCTTCCAGACAGCACCGACAACAGCACGGCTATGACTTCGTATGACTTTGACAATCCAATCAATCAAGCTGATGAAGGGGTTGATGAAGAATATGAGCTTCCTGAAGAGCTAGCCAGGTTGTTGAGACAAGAGGAAAAGATTATTACTCCTCACCAGGAGGAGGTTGAAGTGATCAATCTTGGTACAGATAAAGACGTGAAAGAGGTTAGAATCGGGGCCTGCCTGCAAGACTCAGTGAAGAGACAACTGACTGATCTGCTTCAAGAGTATGTAGATGTGTTTGCTTGGTCTTACCAAGACATGCCGGGGTTGGATACCGATATTGTCGTGCACAAGCTGCCTTTGAGAGAAGAATGCCCGCCAGTTAAGCAGAAGCTGCGCCGTACTCGTCCGGACATGGCAATGAAAATCAAAGAAGAGGTACAAAAGCAATGGGACGCCGGGTTCCTTGCTGTAACTAGCTATCCGCCGTGGGTTGCTAACATAGTACCTGTGCCTAAGAAAGACGGAAAAGTAAGAATGTGTGTTGACTACCGGGATCTGAACAGAGCCAGCCCGAAAGATGATTTCCCTTTACCTCACATTGATGTATTGGTTGATAATACGGCTCAGTTCTCGGTATTCTCCTTCATGGACGGATTTTCAGGATACAATCAGATTAAGATGTCACCTGAAGACATGGAGAAGACAACATTCATCACACCTTGGGGCACGTTCTGCTACAAAGTGATGCCATTCGGACTGAAGAATGCTGGTGCAACATATCAACGGGCTATGGTAACATTATTCCACGATATGATCCATAAGGAAATAGAGTGTTATGTGGATGATATGATTGCCAAGTCCCTCACTGAAGAAGAACATCTGGTAAATCTGCTCAAATTGTTCAAACGTCTGAGGAAGTACCAACTGAAGTTGAACCCCAACAAATGCACATTCGGGGTGCGATCCGGTAAGCTGCTGGGTTTTATTGTGAGCGAGAAAGGGATTGAAGTTGACCCTGATAAAGTCAAAGCTATTCAAGAGATGCCTGCACCAAGGACTGAGAAAGAAGTTCGAGGGTTCTTAGGTCGATTGAACTACATTTCAAGGTTCATATCTCACCTGACAGCAACCTGTGAACCCTTGTTCAAGCTGTTAAGAAAAGAACAGACGGTCAGGTGGAATGAAGACTGCCAGAAGGCTTTTGACAAGATCAAGGAATATCTGCAAGAACCTCCAATCCTTATGCCACCAGTTGAAGGAAGACCTCTGATAATGTACTTGACAGTATTAGAAGAGTCAATGGGGTGTGTGCTGGGCCAGCATGACGAGTCTGGTCGAAAAGAGTACGCAATATACTACCTAAGCAAAAAGTTTACCGACTGTGAACAACGTTATTCACTGCTCGAGAAAACTTGCTGTGCTTTAGCGTGGGCTGCTCGCCGACTAAGGCAGTATATGTTGACCCACACTACTTTGTTGATCTCAAAGATGGACCCGGTCAAGTACATATTTGAGAAGCCAGCTCTTACCGGACGGGTTGCAAGATGGCAAATGATTCTCACAGAATACGACATCCAGTACACCTCTCAGAAAGCCATCAAGGGCAGTGTACTATCTGAATATCTTGCTGAGCAACCCATTGATGACTACCAGCCTATGAGATTTGACTTCCCTGATGAAGACATCATGTTCATTAAAGCAAAAGACCATGAAGAGCCTGTTCACACTGAAGGGCCTGACCCGGAGGAAGAATGGACTATGATGTTTGATGGGGCTGTTAATATGAATGGTCGTGGTGTTGGTGCAGTACTTATCACACCTAAAGGAGTTCACATGCCTTTCTCGGCAAAGCTCACTTTCAACTGCACTAACAACGAAGCTGAATACGAAGCTTGCATTATGGGTCTTGAGGAAGCCATTGACCTCAGGATCAAGACATTGACCGTATTCGGAGATTCAGCTTTTGTAGTCAATCAAACCAATGGAAAATGGTACACCCACTAGGATCATCTGATACCTTACAGGGATTACACAAGAAGGTTATTGACGTTCTTCACAACAGTCAAGCTTGAGTATATCCCTCGGGACGAGAATCAGTTTGCAGATGCCTTGGCTACCATTTCGTCCATGATCAAAGTTCAAGCTGCTAACTTTGTACCTCAGATTTCAGTGTCAAGACTTGATAGACCAGCATATGTATTTGCGGCAGAAGGTGTCAAAGATGATAAGCCTTGGTTCCATGACATTAAATGCTTCTTGGAGGATCAAACATACCCACCTGGGGCATCTTCCAATGATAAGAAGACTTTGAGAAGGCTTGCTGGTAGTTTCTTTCTGAACACTGATGGGTCTTTATACAAAAGGAACTTTGATATGGTACTCCTCAGATGCGTCGACAAGACAGAAGCAGGTTTATTGATGCATGAAGTGCACGAAGGCTCCTTTGGTACCCATGCTGGAGGGCATGCCATGGCTAAGAAATTGCTAAGATCAGGCTATTACTGGATCACAATGGATGCAGACTGTTGTGCTTATGCCAGAAAATGCCATAAATGCCAGATCTATGCGGATAAGGTGCATGTGCCTCCCAATCCTTTGAACATCATGTCTTCACCATGGCCCTTTGCCATGTGGGGCATTGATATGATTGGCAAGATTGAGCCAACTGCTTCGAACGGCCACAGATTCATCCTGGTCGCCATTGACTATTTCACCAAGTGGGTTGAAGCAGCCTCATATGCGAACGTCACAAGACAAGTGGTAGCCAGATTTCTGAAGAGAGATATCATCTGTCGATACGGAGTGCCCGAGCGAATCATTACTGATAATGGTTCCAATCTAAACAACAAAATGATGGCTGAGCTATGCCGGGACTTCAAGATCCAACATCACAATTCTTCTCCTTACAGGCCAAAGATGAATGGCGCTGTTGAGGCAGCAAATAAGAATATCAAGAAGATTGTGCGGAAGATGGTAATCACTTACAAAGATTGGCATGAAATGCTACCGTTTGCCTTGCATGGGTACCGCACGTCAATCAGAACATCCACTGGGGCAACACCGTATCAGCTTGTATATGGTATGGAAGCAGTCCTACCAGTTGAAGTTGAATTACCCTCTCTCCGGGTATTGATGGATGTTAAGCTGAACGAAGCATAATGGGTTAGGGCCCGATACGAGCAACTAAGTCTGATCGAAGAGAAAAGGTTGGCTGCAATCTGTCATGGGCAGTTGTATCAGAAAAGAATGAAGAAGGCCTTCGATCAGAAAGTCAGGCACCGAGAGTACCAAGTGGGAGATCTTGTGCTGAAAAGAATCCTCCCTCCTCATACAGACCACAGGGGCAAATGGACTCCAAACTACGAAGGACCGTTTGTAGTAAAGAAAGTTTTCTCTGGTGGAGCACTGATGCTCAGCACCATGGATGGTGAATATTTCCCGTCCCCTGTGAATTCAGATGCAGTTAAAAAATACTTCGCATAAAATGACCCGCTGGACACAAAAACAGAAAGTAAGTCCAGGCAAAAATAGGGCATCCCGGCGAGTCAAAAACAGAATAAAAGACTCGGGCAAAAATAAGGGAAAATAAATAAAAACGTACACCCGCTGAGTTGAAAAGCCGCATTGGACAACTCAGGCAAAAATGGGTATCCCGATGGATTGAAAACCCGAAAGGGCGATCCATGCAAAATAAGGGAATAAGCGAACAACTGCATTCTGAATTCGTCTGTATCACTTGCAACTTGGAAAGCTTCAAAAGGATCAAGCTTCAATCAGAATCAGCTTTCTTCAGAAAGCAAGGCGAGAAGAACGTCATTGTCATACGAGTCATAGCAGAAGAGGAAACTCCTTTGAAAGCGTCGTCAACATCGCCAGCACTTTGTTTCTCAATTTGTAACAATCTTCTTATTTTAGGAGATTTGTTTCCTTGACTGCATCTTGCCAATTCAGGGCACAAGAATTAATAAAATCAGATTTTTCAGTCATGTTTCGTCTTGTACATATTTCGTTTGCAAAGAATGTCTGATGTCTCTAAAACTAATTACATAAGTACAGATGTTTGTCACTAAAAATAGAAACACATGCTTGCAGGGAATATACTTACTCTTGAGAATGCTTAACTCCTATGACGGAATCCAGTAAAGGATACCTCGGGACCTTTTGTGCGTCTCCTTATCTTTGCAGGATTGCAGGTATCCAGAACGCAACCTGGGGCATGCAAGCTCCATCCCAACAAGTTGGCAAATCAACAAACAGTCTTGGCACTCAAGGTGCTTTCTCCCCAGCTGAGTTGCCTTTCATGACTCCTCCCAGCTGAGTTGGCCACTTATTACCTATCCCCATCAGAATGGGCAGGTATCACAGAAGATGCCCATATCCCCGGCTGAGTCAAGAAGTCACCGTAACAGAATTTCTAGGGAGGTCTTTCAATGATGCCTCTCTCTCTCCCCAGCCGAGTTGTCATCTCGCCCTCGGTAAGATACAGGAGTCAGGGAATCATCTCCCCACAGAGCTCCAGCCTCTATCCAGAAGAGCAGCGCATAGAAGATCACAACAGAGTGAAGAAAGCTTCTACAAACCCCAGCTGGGTCTCTCATTTCAAAGGATATGTCAATCGGTGACCTATATCCCCAAGCAAATATCATCTTATTAGATCTACCAATGATCTCATCCCCAGCTGGGATGCCTACTTCAAACGGATCGATCAAAGATCTTCGCAGCAACGGGACCCGAATCCCGGTTTGGTATCTTTGCATAATCATAGCATTCGCATCATATTCACCCACAAAGCGTAGCATTCCGTCTGATACGGAGCATTACGGCAAAAATCCAACATATAGCATAATCATAAGCCATGTTTTGAATCAAACACTTGTGAATAATAAACCATCTGTCAGTATACAGAGTACAATACACAAAAATCCCCACCAGAGTCCCCAGCGAAAGCAGTGGCCTCTAAATCACAAACACGAGTATATACACCTTTTGGCACCCGTCCGTGCCATCTTTCCCCCAGTAAAGTTGCCTGAACACTCTTTACAACAATATCACCCGTATTGCAGATACTTCCTGACACCCGTCCGTGTCATACCCCAGCAGAAAGCCAAAGACATCCTCTTTGCACTCACGTATACTTGTATATACACTTTCTTGACACCCGTCCGTGTCATATCCCCAGCGCAGTCGCTCACACTTTCATCACCCATATGCTTGTTTATATTATACTTTTCTCCTTTTGACACTCGTCCGTGTCACTCTCCCCAGCAGCTAAAGTATCCATCTATACAATACTCGTACTCGCTATTCATGTCATACCACTCAGATACTCGTCTGTATCTTGTATACACCATCTATATCCCCACAGATTCAACAGTAGTCTTTGTTCTTTGTTAACCAGTTGGTACTCGTCCGTACCATCATCTCAGAACATTGCATCTAGTGTTTGTTTCTACATGATACTCTTCCGTATCATAGTCTTAAGGATGCTCGTCCGCATCTTTAACCCATACACCGTGTCAAACACTTGTGTCTTCTTGAATATAGATGCTCGTCCGTGTCTACTATTCCCCCAGAAAAACCATCAGATTCAACACTCGTCCGTGTTCCTTGTTAACCAGTTGATACTCGTCCGTATCATCATCTCTGAACATGTGTCAGTTTGTTTCTACCCGATACTCGTCTGTATCGTAGTCTTAGGGATGCTCGTCCGCATCTTTAATCTATACACAATACCGAACACTCATACCCTTTGTTTCTTGGATGTGAACACTCGTCCGTGTTTACTATTCCCCAGTAGATCGCAAACAAATTTTCCTTTTTATCTGACACTCGTCCTGTGTCATGATAAACCTGAGAGCAGCCGTACCCTGCTGAGTGGTCGTCCTCCACTTCTTGATGGTCGTCCTCCATCATGCTCATCCGATGGCCGTCCCCATCGTTGATTTTAGCAGCCGTCCCCTGCTAGGTGGTCGTCCTCCACCTTTTGATGATCGTCCTTCATCATTTTATCCAATGGCCGTCCCCATTGTTGATTTTGGTTATCTGGCATTCGTCCTATGTCATGAGAAACCTCGAGAGCAGCCGTACCCTGCTGAGTGGTCGTCCTCCACTTCTTGATGGTCGTCCTCCGTCATGCTCGTCCGATGGCCGTCCCCATCGTTGACCTCTTCTATCCGATGGTCGTCCCCATCGTTGATATTTTCGGCAGCCGTACCCTGCCAGGTGGTCGTCCTCCACCTTTGATGGTCGTCCCCATCATATTTCTTTTATCCCCAGCAGAGCAGCCGTACCCTGCTAGGTGATCGTCCTTCACCTTTGATGGCCGTACCCCATCATCTGTTTATTTCATTTATTCTTTAACCCGATGGCCGTCCCCGTCGTGGTCCCGTTTCCTTTTTAGCCCGATGGCCGTCCCCATCGTTGGTTACTCTACCTTTATGAACTTGATGGCCGTCCCCGTCATGTTTCGTTAACCCCAGAGAATTTTACAGCTTTATCCTGATGGCCGTCCCCATCATAATTTCATTTTCCCCAGCTAGTCGGCCGTCCCCGTCTTAGCTTTACCTTTTATCCCCAGCATGTCGGCCGTCCCCGTCATTGCGTTGTTTCCCGCTTTGTAATATACTTTATTTTACTTTACAATCTATATCCCTTTTCTTCTTCATTCCGTGAGTGCAAATTTTGGACTGTCTTTGGTATTCAACCACAAGTTATCTTGTTTGCCTGTTAAGCCGCTGCTTACATCCTGCACAGCTAACTCATGCTTGAATAGGGGCAGCTGTAAACACCCCAAATTTGCCCTCACCCATTTCACCATGGCTTGTGATCATTTCATATGCATAAACACAATCATATCATCTCATATCTCAATTTTGAGTCACTGCATTGGTTCTAAGTCATCTGCACCTAGGGTTTGTGATCTGAGCAATCCAAGAGCCCCTTGAGCCACTCCAAAGGCAACCAATCACTTCAAAGGGGTCCATATGTGTTCAAGTATCATATTACATCCTCTCAAAGTCAAAAATTCCAAAGAATCACAAGAACTAGGGTTTGAATGGATGCAGAGCCAAGTTTGACTGCACAGTTAACCTAAGAATTAGGGTTTTGGTTTCAGAGGCCATAACTCCAAATTTTTTGGTCATTCTTGTTTCCATTGGTCTCTATATGGTATAGGGAGTATGCATATCAATTTTCATGAAGAAATTCCATGGGGAAGTCACCTGATCAAGAGTTGACTTTCTGGACAAGTCAGTGTAAAATCAGGGCATCTGAGGCCCCCAATAACCCAACCAATGGTTGATCTTCATCATTTTGAGTGTATATGATCTTTATTTGATCATGGAAGAAGGTTGAAGTTCACAGAAATCAAGAATTTGGAAGTTTTGCAAATGTTGACTTTTTGGGCATAGTTGACTTTTCAAGAATGCTTCATTTTAGGTCATTTTTCAAGCCTTGTTTCTTGATCCAAAAAAGCTTCAAATGGAAAAACTTTGGTCATGAAAGTTGTAGATCTCATCTTTCCCTTTTCAAAAAGTACAAGAACATGATCAAATTCTTCTTGGATCAAAAGTTATGGTGTGACAAAGTTGGCAAAAATCATTGATTTTCAAGGCATGCTTCAAATGAGAATTTTGCAAAACCATGAACCAATGCCTTTTGTAACCTCTAATTCATTTCAAACCATGACATAAACATTCTACATGTCCTAAAAAGTCAGAATTGGACCAAAAATCCCATATGTTTAGTTCATGTAACAAGGCATTTTTCACAAAGTTTCAAAAAGTAAGCAACTTGCAAAACCACTCATCACACTTCACCAACTAGTTGCCTTGGTTGCTGAACCTCCCTAGCTTCACTCTCATGCCATGCTGCGCCAGCCCATGCTCATGTACCAAGCTATAACTTAGCCCATTCCTCTCTTACAAAGAAGTTGACATTTTGCAAAAGGTGACTTACCTATCACAGCAGGCCATGTCACATCATACAGCCAATTAGATTTGTTTATACTTTCCATTTGCAAGCTAGACATAACACCAAGCCATGCTGAAACTCTTCACACAATCACATTCACAAAACACACCCCAGCTGCAAATTGCTTCGAATCTCTCTGCCCAGCCACAAAACACTCAAACCATTTTCACCATTCAACTCACCATGCCTCATTGAGTAGAAACCAGCAAGAACACAAGCCTGAAACAAGCTGTAACCCCACTGCACCATTTTCACTCCAACTTGCAGTTTCATTCGAAACTCTCTCCACAGCTCACAAACATCAGAACAAACTCCATAGACCTTCTCCACTCATCATCTAGACCACAAACAACCCTTCACCATTGCCAGAAACAGCCTGAAACTCCATTGCCATTTTCAACTGAGCTTGAGCAGAAGCTGCTCAAACTCTTCATTCAGCCAACATAAATTCCTCTTGAGCATTCAAGCATCACTAGAGGGTTAAGTGGAGTGGTTTTCATCAAGAGGAGAGGCCAGAAAGTCATCAGAGTGAAAGCTTCGAATCTCAGGTAGCTCAAGAATTATTTTTCCAGAAATCGTTTTTCATGTTATAAACTTGTTCTCTATGCTTCACTGAGTATCCTGGTGCTTTTGGTTTTTGAAATGGTGTTGAAATGAGTATTTAATTAGCTTCTGAAACTCTGTGACCTAGAAATTTGTTTTGCTCGATTCATGAATTTGAGGAAGAATAAATTTGTTTTGACTTAGGGTTTTAGTTCAGGGGATCATGGGAATCATTTCTGTATGCTTAGGTTTCATTTTTGTTACGTTTTGAGGGAGTTTGGAGATTTTCAGGTGGACTTCCCACCGGAGAAGACGACCGGAGGTCTTCTCCGGCCACCTGAAAATAATTAGGGCATAACCCCTGTAATTAGTGTCATTTGAATTTGGACCATAGGATGCCTTTGACTAGTTGACTCCCCGCGCGAATGGAATGTCCAGATGCGTTCATTAGCCCTAATCCACGTGTTTTATTTAATTAATCCATAATTAATTTAATTAACTCAGAAAGAACCACAGCCCTTGGATAGCGCGCGTGGTCAATGCATTTGAATCCAGACCCAATCCTGGCCCTTCCTTCTGTTGACTTTCCATTTATTTTGTTTTAATTTCATTTCTTTTCATTTAACTTGCACAATTAATTTAAAATAGCAAAAATGTCTTAAAAATTATGAAACTTTTTCATAAAAGTTTTATTAATTTTTATGACACAAAAATATTTTCATTTTATTTTTTATCATTAAAAAAGTATTTTTAAATATTTAAAAGATTATTTTTAATTGATTAATGAAAATTAATTTATTAAAAATACTTTTAAGTATCTAAAAATCACCAAAAAATTCATGAAATGTTCTAAGACATTTAGAAACATTGTCCAACCTTCAAACCAAATTTCTTTTTTGATCTTGATGCATTTTAAGAATTTTTCATTGAATTAAATCATTTTTTGTGCATTATTTTGATCATAAGTTCAAAAAATCATTTCTGCCTATTTGAGAAGAGTTGGACATTGATTCTTCTTGCATTGCATTGTGTTTAGCATGTAGTTTCTAGGATAAAATGGCCATGATTTGATCCTTTATTTTCAATTTGTTTGGCATTTCTTTTGTTTAGGAGCCCTAAAAACCCTAATAACTTAGAAAATTCATAACTTGAGATTGGTTAAGAGTTGAGACCTCCCCTTTGGACTTTGGTTTAGTATAGATTTAGGGTTTCTTTGAGTGGCATTTTCCATTTTTTATCTTAGGGTTTACTTCTGGTTTTGGTTTTTGTTTGATGTTTGGTTCATAAACCCTAATTTGGGCTTCCATTTGCATCCTTCTTGCATTCTCTTGCATAACATGACTTGCCATGACATTTCAAGCATCCATTTGATTCATTTGACATCTTAAGACATATAGAAAGCATGTTTGATCATTGCATCTTGCATTTGCCATGTTATATGCCATGTATGTTTCATAACTTTTCATGTAAAGTTCATGCTCCTTATCTTGCATCACTTGCATCCATGATCTTGTATGAACATCTCTATGCCTTGTTTCATGTTTGTAGCATCTCATAACATCATTATCATCATCAACATGCTTCTTGTTTTGTTTTTCATCATGTCATTTCACCTCAATTGGCATTGCATTGCATCTCTTTTCTAACATTTCAGGTGGTAAGTGAGGTTGAGAAGTGAATTTGCCTTCACTTCTCATAACTTTTCTTTTCATCTCTCTTGCATCCATTGCTGCATTTTTGTTTGTGTTTGAGTTTGAGCTTGCTCATTCTTTTTCCTCTTACTTTCTTTCTTCAAGTGACTTGACTTCTTGAATGAAGCAAGTCACTTTGCTTCTCTTGATCTTGTTCATCTGCATCCTGGTGGTTCTCTTTGAAGATTATTCTTGTGAACCTCACAAACCTTAGGGACAACCAAGCATGACAATGATTAGGGTTTTGATTAGTCTCCCCTCTTAGTTTTACCTTTGTGTCTCTTTTGAGTCTTCTCTTCTCATCTCATAATCAGGGACTAAACCTTAAAGGCTTTAAGGCTTTGTGATTAAACTTATGCCTGCATCCTTCTCTTAGGATGGAGTGTATAACTTTAATCCTAAGTGTTAAACCCTTAATGTGTTTAAATCTCTTAATCAATCCACATAATAAGTATCAAGACTTCACACTTGTAACTTGGGCCTTGCATTAGGGTTCTAATTCTTCCTTAACTGGTTAAGAAGGACTAACCCTAGTGTTAATGGACAAGTCCCCCTCAAGTTGTCTTACAAATCATAAAATTCACTTCTTCATCATAATCATTAAATAAAATCCACTTAATAAAGGCTTGTTTTGTCATGAGTTTAATCCCTAATCATGGATTAAGTTGAGGAGCTTCCCTCAGCTTAAACATTCTCATCTATTATCCTTCTCTTAGGATGGTGTAATGAGTCTGTTTAATCCATGATTATGGCTTAACCTCATTACTCAACACTAAACAAAAACAACAAAAACATCTAAATAATCACAAATAGGTTAATGATCTTAATCCTACATCAAAGGTGATTAAGTGTGAGAATCTGACTTCACACTTAAGGTACTCTCATTACCCCTAATCAGAGGGAAGATGTGATGAGTTTACTAAATCCACTGGTTTAGGCTTAAGCTCATTAACTTATGACAAACTTTCAAAAGCAATAAAAGACTGAAAACACAAAAAACAAACAATAATCGTCTCCTCCGGGATTCTTTTCTCATCTCATTCACTCACAAACGAGAACTTGCTTCTTCCGTCTAATGCAAGACAGTTTGCACCTGAGTCAGACAGGTCGTACACTTGAGCATAGGCAAGCAAGCAGTTCACAAGTCAATTCACCTTTCAGTTTCTTTGGGTCGAACTACGGTGTTCTGACTTCCTCATTGCACGAGAGGATACGTAGGCATAACTTAACAGTTATCGAACAAAAGTCTCTGTATATTCCCCCTCTTTCTAGCCTCATTCTTTTAGCCTCATGATCTTGAGCATTTCATTCCTTTCTTACACTGACACTGTATATATCACACTTCATTTCTTTTACACTGACACCTGTACATTCTTTTCCAGCTATTTTATACACAGATTGCACTGACACTACCCCTTTAAAACACAAATCTTTTAAGCGTGGATCCCGTCGAGTACGGCGGACAATCTGGGTGCTAATACCTTCCCAGGTTGTAACCAACCCCCTTTCTCAGTCTCTCTGGTTCGCGACCGTCTTATCCATCTCTTTCTAGGCCTATGCAGCATTGCCTTTCCTCCGGGATAAAAATGCCTAGCTGGCGACTCTATTCATCTCCAGTGAGTTCACGGCTGTGTGTTCTCATTGTCCCTCTCGCCGACCGTTCGCGTCTGTACCTTTATTTGGGCCAGTCCCACTTATCGGGAGCGACAGCGAGTATGTTCGTCGTGCCACTCACGATGCTCCTTATGCCATTCAGATTGCTGGACATGCCAAGAACGAGCTTCCTCATGCCGAGCATTGTTTGCCACTTCCATCTGTGCAAACATATCAGTGATATAAGCTGGAGCAGCAGTGGAGGAAGTCGGTGCAGCCGACGAGGGAGCAGGATCATAATTAGTGGGAGACCACCTTTGTGGTATCCACTCACCCCAACCGGTGTTTGCCGGTGCATCGGGAGCAGGAATTTCAGCTTCTTCCATATCTTCATCTCTGATTTCTTCGACATATATGTGTCCAGCCGGGTTATCAAAGTTGTAAATGCGAGTACGTGTGCTACGTTCAAAGAAATAGTAACACCGACGCTCGATGTCCCATCGATACCCCATGTGAGAAAGTGTAGCATTGTTGAATTCCTGCACACTTGAGACTGGTAGAAGAGGCACAGGAGGAAAAGTAACTTTCCAAAACTTTAGAATCCTCATGATTTGAGAAGCATAGGCAAGAGTTATGTTCTTGGAGCTGTTTCGTGTCAGAAAGATGCGTTTGACAAAGTAATTTGCCCAATTCAGTGGAATCTTTTTCTGCAAAATGTATAGCAAATGAATATCCGGCTTGTCCAGACGAGAATGACCACCGGACCTTGGACGCAATATGTGCGAAAGAATCCAATGCAGGATCCGTGGTACACTTTTGATCATCCCTGAAGTTAGTTGCTCATCATCAGCAAGAGGTCTATCCAACTTAGAGATGGATGTACAAAATTCCTTCAATTTGAAATCAGTTTCGAAATTTTGGTCATGCCACATCTGTAAATCGTCCAACTCAGATGGCATACCGAACACAGTAGCCCAGTCAGTAGCTTCAAATCGATATCTTCTTGTTCCAATCAAGCATTTAAACATATATCCTCTTGCAGTTCTCACACCAGCATAGAAAGCACGTATAAAATCCTCATGATATTCATCTTTAACATATAAAAAGAAACCAAGGTTTTGTGCATCAACCAAATCAGCAACTTCTTCTAATCCTAGAGTACGTGCATCACTAGGATCAAACATATGAGGTTTCATAACTAACCTTGATTTGAAGGAAGTTTCAAATTCTTCAATGACAGCCGGATGAAGGATAGCAGCCCCGGATGGAGGGATTTCTGGAACAGGAGGAGCTTGAGAAGAAGACCCAATATGTTCCTTTCCTTTTCTCTTGCTTCTTTCTCTTGGAACCATGACTCTTGGAGGCATTGTGAAGTTTTTAGGGTTTGAGAGAAGAAGAGGGGTTTTTAGGTTTAAGATGCAAATGATGTAACTGATGTAATGATATAATGAGAGAGGTAATGGAGATAATGGGGTATTGAAACAGTTACAAATGTAATGGGGAATGCTGATGTGTCGATTCATTAAAGAAAAACTGAAATTTCGTCAGTATGAATCGATTCATTGATGTATGTATCGATTCATTTTTCGAAATTTTTTAAAAGGTAACTGCTATGAATCGATTCAAGAGAGTATGTATCAATACATATTGTAACTGTCTAAAAAAAATTGACAAAATTAATTCATGAATCGATTCAAGCTAATTGGGATCGATTCATATTGCGAATTTTTATTTTGTAAATGAGAATGAATCGATCCAAGTGAGTATGAATCGATGCATACTGTAACTGAATTTAAAAAAAATTGACAAAATTAAATCATGAATCGATTCATGAATCTTGGGATCGATTCATATTGCGAAATTTTGAATATTTCAGTGATTTTTCAAGAATTGACACACTTATGCAGAAGCAAAACACTCATTATGCATTTAAATGAAATACAACAAGGTATGCAAACTTAAGAATACCAAAAATCCAAGTTCAAACATTCATATGAACAGAAATTCATGTAAACCAATGATCATTAATCAAAACATACATTGATCATATATATCATTATCAAGGAGAGGAGAGGAAACGATATTACCTCCATCGTAGTATTCTCATACGGCACTATAGGCTACAATCAAAACTTTGCAAATATGATGAGATAAATAGAAGTAATGTCAATCAAGCTTAAGATACCAAAGCGGAGAGATCAAGAATTCCTAACTCGCGACGAATGTTGAAGAACGGTTCAGTTGCCAAAGGTTTAGTGAAAATGTCAGCAAGCTGATTTTTAGAATCAACATGCTCAAAAATGACATCCCCTTTTTCAACATGATCGCGAAGGAAGTGATGTCGAATCTCAATATGTTTGGTGCGCGAGTGTAAAACAGGATTCTTAGTGAGGTTAATGGCACTAGTGTTGTCACACTTAATTGGAATACGTTTAAGTTCAATATCAAAGTCTTGTAGTTGTTGTCTTAGCCACAGAATTTGAGCACAACAGCTACCGGCTGCGACATACTCAGCTTCTGCAGTAGACAAAGCTACGGATACTTGTTTTTTACTATGCCAACTTATCAAAGAATTTGAAAACAGATGACAAGTGACACTAGTGCTTTTCCTATCTGATTTGCAGCCAGCAAAATCAGAATCAGAATAACCTACTAAGCTACAATCACTTCCTTTGGAATACCAGAGCCCATATTTAGGTGTTCCATTTAGATACCTAAATATACGCTTGACTGATTTTAAGTGAGATTCCTTAGGATTTGATTGATATCTTGCACACATACACACACTAAACATGATGTCTGGTCTAGATGCAGTAAGATACAAAAGAGATCCGATCATACCTCTATACCTCTTGACATCAACACACTTACCATGTTCATCTTTATCCAAGTTTCCATTGGTAGGCATAGGAGTGTCAATTGATTTAGAATCATTCATTCCAAACCGTTTGAGCAGCTCTCTACAGTATTTTGTTTGACATACTGCTGTACCTTCATCAAGTTGCTTTATTTGGAGGCCTAAGAAGTAATTCAACTCCCCCATGAGACTCATCTCAAACTCACCCTGCATAACATTAGAAAATTCCTCGACCAAGTGTATGTTAGTTGAACCAAATATGATATCGTCTACATAAACTTGAACTAAAAGAATGTGTTTTCCTTTGTGTTTGATGAAGAGTGTATTATCCACTTTACCTCTAGAATATCCATGATCAAGTAAAAATTTACTAAGTCTTTCATACCACACACGAGGTGCTTGCTTAAGACCATATAAAGCACGTTTTAACTTGTAGACATGATCTAGATATTCAGGATTTTCAAAACCAGGAGGTTGTGAAACATATACTTCTTCATTTATAACACCATTTAAGTACGCACTCTTTACGTCCATTTGGTAAAGCTTAAAATTCATGGAACACGCATAGGCAAGCAAAAGCCGTATAGCTTCAAGGCGAGCAACAGGAGCATAAGTCTCCTCATAATCTATGCCCTCCTCTTGGTTATACCCTTGTGCTACCAAGCGTGCCTTATTTCTAGTTATCACTCCGCTTTCATCTAGTTTATTCCTAAAAACCCATTTAGTGCCTATGATGTGATGATCTCACGGACGAGGGACAAGTTCCCAAACGTCATTTATTTTAAATTGATTTAGCTCTTCTTGCATGGCCATTAGCCAAAATTCATCAACCAAGGCCTCTTTGGCGTTTTTAGGTTCCACTTGTGATACAAAAGCGAAGTGAGAACAAAAATTACTTATCTTAGAACGAGTCAAGACTCCCTTTGAAATGTCTCCCAATATATTGTCTATGGGATGGTCCTTAGAGGATTTACAAGCTAGTGGAAGATCCTTTACTTCGGATGTTCCTTCCTCTTTATCTTTTTCAATATATGTATCTTCCTCCTTCTCAATAGCAACAGCTTCGGATTGATCAATTTCCGAACCAGCTTCTTTGAGTATGTCTTGTGTAGATACACCTGCATCATTAAAAGAGATACCTTTTCCGACAATTTTTGGGTAAGACTCATCAAAAGAAACATGGACAGATTCTTCTACAGAAAGTAAACGCCTATTATAAACTCTATATGCTTTGCTTGATTGATAGTAACCTAGAAAAATGCCTTCATCAGCTTTGGCATCAAACTTCCCAAGATTTTCCTTACTGTTATTCAAGACAAAACATTTACAACCGAACACATGAAGATGAGACAAGTTGGGCTTTCTACCTTTTAGGATTTCATAAGGAGTTTTATTCAAAATAGGACGAATTAGAATCCTATTGAGAACATAACAAGCCGTACTTATTGCATCGGCCCAAAAGTATTTTGGTAAGCCACCCTCATTGAGCATTGTTCTTGCCAATTCCTCTAAAACTCGATTTTTCCGTTCCACAACACCGTTTTGTTGTGGAGTTCGAGGAGCTGAAAAGTTATGCTCAATGCCATACTTGTCACAAAATTTATCAAAGAGGTGGTTTTGAAATTCACCTCCATGATCGCTTCGGATTGTAACTATTTTAGAATTCATTTTATTTTGGGACAACTTTGCAAAACTTTTGAAAGCAGAATATGTTTCATCTTTGCTTTGAAGAAATATAGTCCAAGTAAATCTAGAGTAGTCATCTACTATTACGAAACCGTAATAGTTTCCACCTAAGCTCTTTGTCCTAGATGGTCCAAAGAGATCCATATGGAGAAGCTCAAGGGGTCTTGAAGTTGAAATTATATTTTTAGATTTGAAAGAGACCCTTGTTTGTTTTCCCATTTGGCAAGCATCACATAGGTGGTCTTTTGAAAACTTTATTTTTGGAAGACCTATCACTAGATCCTTGGATATAACCTTGTTAAGCAAATCGAAATTAACATGCGCTAAGCGTCTATGCCATAGCCATGAATCATCATTTAAGGCAACTAGACATTTAGTGCTTGTTAAGGATACACTCAAAAGATCAAGCATATATATATTGTTTACTCTAACACCCTTAAACACAACATTTTGTTCGGTATGTTCAATTTTGCAACATGTTTTTGTGAAAGACACTTTATACCCTTTGTCGCATAGTTGACTTATACTTAACAAATTGTGTTTAAGTCCCTCTACAAGATGTACATCAGAAATAGTAGTGGTAGAGGGATTACCTACACTACCTTTACCAAGTATTGCTCCTTTGTTATTGTCTCCATAAGTAACATATCCCTTTTTCTTTGCTTTGAAGTCAATAAAAAGTGATATGTCACCCGTCATGTGCCTTGAACATCCGCTGTCCAGAAACCATCTTCCTTCCATGGATGCAAGACACTCATCCTAAAATATCAAAAGAGAGAAGTAGGTACCCAATTTTTATTGGGTCCAAGTGGGTAAGTAATAACATGGTTGCCTTTAGGCTTCCATTGGTAAATGTCTTTAGGAACAAGAAATCTTCTAAACTTGCATTTCTCAATGGTATGGCCAGCACGACAACAATAGTGACAAACACTACGATAATGATAATGTTTACTATTAGTCTTTAAATCCTTTGAAACAAAAGAATATTTTGCATACGTAGGATTTAATGACTTTTTGAACAATCTAGTATCAACGGCATAAGTAATCTTAGGTTGCAAGGCTTTCTCCAACTTGGCTTTAAGAGAGATAACCTCTTGTTGCCAAATGTGGCACCTTTCACAATGCCTAATTTTACTACAGCCATCAATATCAATAGCTTTTGAATTTTCTGCAATACTAGCTTTTAAGCATTCTAAATCTTTTTCAGCATATTGTACTTTACCTTCCAAGTAAGAAAAAATTCTTTTATCGAAAGCTAACCTTTTAAATGCTTCTTTAGCTTCATTATGCAGTTTTTCAAAAGCTACTTTTAATTCAGAAAAAGATAAGGAAGAAAAGTTGTTATAATAAGCTTGTTTTACCTTTTTATCATCATTTTTCTTCTTGTGATGGGACTGATTTTTGGTGTGAGCCATAAGACACAAATTTGCGGTTTCATCGCTATCACTAGTGCATTGTGTACTTGATGAATCACTATCACTTTCCCAAGCAATGTAAGCTCTTCTTTGCTTATTATTATACCTTCTTGGAGGGGCTTTTCCTTTATCCTTTTTCTTTAAAGGGCAATCCGTTTTATAATGACCGGACTTGCCACAATTAAAACAAGACCCTCTTTCTCTATTCTTCTTAACCTCTTCTTGTTTTGTATCCATAGATTGTCTTCTAAAGTTTATGAGATTTTTGTCGGAATGCTTTATTCCATTCTTTCGAATGAATCTATTATATCTCCTAACAAAAAGTCCCATTTCTTCGTCACCGGAGTCTTCGTCACTACTTGACTCATTGTTGCTTAGCTCTTTTTGTGAGGACTTTGAGTTTGAAGCCATAAGAGCTATAAGCCTCTTCTCACCCTCTTTGTCTTTGTTCTTCTCTTTTCCCTTTTTGCTTTTGTTTTCAAACTTTTCTAGACTTTCTAGTTCTTGCTGATGTTCCTCCAGCTTTCCAAACAAAGTAGTCATTGTGAGTGTCGTTAGATCATTGGCTTCCTTGATAGTTGTCACTTTAGGTTGCCATTCTCTGCTAAGACATCTCAGAATTTTATTAGTAGCAATATCATTGGAAACCGGTTTTCCAAGTGCATTCAAACGATTAATAAGATGAACAAATCTCTTTTGCATGTCGGGAATTGATTCTCCTTGTTTCATGCGAAAGAGTTCGAACTCTTGATTAAGTGTGTTAATGCGGGACTGTTTTACTTCAGTTGTACCCTCATGAGCAATTTCTAAATCATCCCACATTTCTTTAGCTGTCGAGCAATGGGAAACTCGATAATACTCATCTGCACTAAGTGCTGAAATTAGCATATTTCGAGCTCTCCAATCACTTGACCACTTGTTCTCATCTTTTTCATCCCAATCGTCTTCTGGTTTAGGTACTATGGCTCCTGCCTCATTCATCATGGTAATTTGAAAAGGACCATTTTGAATGGCAGCCCATACGCGCCTATCAACAGAATTTATATGTACTCGCATGCAGTCTTTCCAATAGCCATAATTTTCACCGTTGAAAACAGGAGCTCTATTGTACGCCCCCTTTGGTTCAGAATCCATAACGTTACAGGCAGCCACAAAGCACCAGCGAACCGGTGCTCTGATACCACTTGTTAGACGCTGTGGCGAGTGATCTAGAGGGGGGGTGAATGGATCACACCCTTGTTTTCACGGATTTAAAACTTTTTCAGAGTTTTTCAAAGTATTATGGAAGCAAAGGTCCCGAATACAATAAGCGTCTATTCTGAACCGGCCTCTAGAAGACCAGACAAGCGATGACGTGCTGGATTTAACGATTGCTATGATAAAGAATAAACCACACTATATGAAAACAGTTGAATTCACCTATCACTAAATCAATTTCCAATGAATCGAAAAACAAATTTAATACGAAAGTAAAGATAGAGAGAAGAAACAATACGCCGAGATTTGGTAAGGAAGTTCCCCACGGTCGTCCTCGCGTGTGGGTACGTCTCCCTCTCAATTTCAAATCGAAATTGAGAAATCTTATATCAAAGTTTCTGAATCTGTTGATTACAAGGTTCGAATACAAAATCCAGAATTCTAAACTCCTAGAATTTCCTATTGTATCAACCTCCACTCGATTTGAGCCCAATCGAGATTTCCTGCAAGCTTCACAATCAATCCACCGGTTCCACGACCTATTTGCGAAATCCACCGATTCCCCAAACTCTCGCTGCGGCTGAATCTGACTTGTAAACTTGACTCACAAAACCCTCAAGAACACGTCCGTTCTTGAAGGAAAACCCAGCTGGTTTTTCCCTTGAAATCTTCTATCAATCTTCAACTCAGCTAGATCTACGATCGTACCACTGAACGTTGTCTCTAAAGTCTTCAATTCACAGGACAGCAAACACTCTTGTTGATGTTCTTGAATAAGATCTTTGAGAAGATGATGAAGATGTCTTGATTCTAGATTTCAAGCTTGCTCAACAAATTGAAGTTCCAACACACCACAAACCCTATCTTGATGTATTCTTCAATGTTCAATCACTACTGAAAATTCGTATGCACAATTTCTGTAATCTGTGATCTCTGTTGAAAATGAAAAACAAACACATATATATTGCAGAAACTGTTAGGCAAATAACAGAAGAATGAATCGATTCAAGTGAGCATGAATCGATTCATACTGATTGATTTTTAGAAAAACAGAATTGATTAAACTGTATGAATCGATACATAACAAGATGAATCGATTCATTTTGCGAAAACCAGAATTCACACTACAGCATGAATCGATTCAAGTCATAATGAATCGATTCATTATGCGTATTTTTCAACAAATGCATAAACAATGAAAATCAGAATCCACACTACAGCATGAATCGATTCAAGCCATAATGAATCGATTCATTATGCGTATTTTTCAGCAAATCCATAAACAATGAAGATCAAGAGAACCAAAGTGATAAAAACATATGCCTTAACATAGAACAATCATAAAACACTTTAAAATTCATAATCGATCAAAAACTAAGAGGCTCACAGATTAAGGCTTAAGCTCATTATCCTATGCAAAACACCAAAAACAATAAAAAAACTAAAAACACAAAAACAAACAATAAACGTCTCCTTCGGGATTCTTTTCTCATCATATTCACTCTGAAACGAGAACTCGCTTCTTCCGTCTAATGCAAGACAGTCAGCACTCGAGCCAGACAAGTCATACACTTGAGCATAGACAAGCAAGCAGTTCATAACAAAATCACCCTGTCTCTTTGAGTCGAACTATGGTGTTCTGACTTCCTCATTGCACGAGATGATACGTAGGCATAACTTAACGGTTATCGAACAAAAGTCTCTTTGTCTCCCCCTCTCCTCCTCCCAGCTTCTCTTTCCTTAGCCTCAGTTTTGAGCACTCTCTTTCTTCTTGCATTGACACTCTGTATATCCATTCCTCCATCTCTTTTATACACAGTTTAGCACATACACTACACCCTTTTAAACACAATCAGGTATGCGTGGATCCCGTCGAGTACGACGGACGATCTGGGTGCTAATACCTTCCCAGGTCGTAACCTACCCCCTTATTCAGTCTCTTTGGTTCACAACCGTCTTATCCATCTCTTTCCAGGTTTATGCAGCATTTCCTTTCCTTCAGGATAAAAATGCCTAGCTGGCGACTCTATTCAACCTCAACCTCCAACATCGTCGACGGTTCGCGTTTGCACGGGACGAAAGTCCGGGGAGCGACACAAGACAATCCCATAAATGAGCAAAGCAATAATAGCCTCAAATGCATCCTTATGACCCAAAGTAAGAGAAGTAGAAGCTTTCCCCATTAAGAACTTGGCATTAATACCACATACACTCCCTTTTGAAAGAAACTTCCCATTAAGATCGGACTCCTTGAGGAAAAGGGCTTTGGCAATGACTTTGGTCGTAAGCTCTTTCTCCAAACCACTGAAAATAAATTCCTTGTCCAAAATAGGTAAACCCATCCAATGAGAGTAATCCTCCAAGGTTGGCACAAGCTGATAATCAGGAAAGGTGAAACAATGATGCAAAGGATCATAAAACTGAGCTAAGGTGGGGAGAATCCCCTCTGGTACATCGGTATCCAAGATAAACAAGAGCTTTCCATAATATTTTCGGAACTCATGGGTGTCATCCACTAATACTCCTAGATTTCTTAGCTCTACTAGATTAGAATTCTTGAAGTTGTACTGCTTTGTGTTCCTTCTTTCAAAATTCATAACCATAAACATCTGAAATTTTGCAATAGTATCTTATGAGTCCCTTGAAATCTCAAGAACAATGCTCATGAATGCATGAGTTCATGTATGCAACAACCACAAACAAGATCATACAAAGCACACGGGTCTAAGTTCCGAGTCACGAGCATGAAGTCAAGGTAACAAAACACCAACCCACACAGGTAAGTACTATGGTTTTGTCTTCATTGTACCTGCAGAAAACCAAAAGGGTGCTAACAGAGGTGCCCGGAGTTAACAACCATCTTTAGAATATCATCAGTACGTTGGATTACTCCCTAACCAATAACATTCTTAAAATAGACCTCGTCAGAGTGTAGTATTGCGTGACAACCACCTTAGGTTTACACCCAGATGGTTTCCGCACTACGTTCCTAAATTGGCTTGGATGAGTTAAAGATTCTACAGTCCTCAGTATGATTAGCTCAAGATCGGAAAATAATGCCACTTATGATTACTCATCATGAAATTGATAATCCAAGAGAGCCTAACCGAGTGGAGATTATCAAATTGATATATCTTTGGACTACTCAATCGCTTATCGCTTCGAATATCACTGTCCTATCATAAGTTCAACTCAGATCTGGGTTAGAATCTATCTCATTCATAGAGGATCACCAAAACCGAAACAGAACAAACAAATAACAAACAAATCAAACCAAACAATAAATAAATCAAAGTAGGCCGAATCCACTTAGAGATTACTCCCCAGCAGAGTCGCCACTTTTCTGTAGCGGTAAAATCATTAGTGTAAGTTATTAGTTAACTTAACTCAAAGTAAACAGAGTTGCCACCGCGCTTTTATCCCAAGAGGAAAAGGAAAAAAGAGCGAATAAATCCTAATGAATCTAAAAGAAAAAAGGATAAAGAAACACAACAGAGAAACAGGTAAGGGGATAAGTTACACAATGGGAAGGTTTTACGCACCCAAAATGTCTGTGGTACTCCACGGGAGCCCTTTGAAAAAATTTACTGCTTTTGGTTTGAAAAAGGTTTATTAAATGAAAGTGGGGGATGAGAAAAGAATTATTTTTTATATTTTTGTGTTTGTAGAGGTTTACCACCTCATGCCTACATACCCATAAAGTGCAATGCGAGATCAAAACCCCATAGTTCGTGGTACAAATAGTGATAAGGGTCGATTGTAGTTAATTTTATTAAGTGAAGAGAATTTGTCATCTTCAAGTGGATGGCCAAACAAACTACCATGAGAATGAAGGCATGGACTCATGCATCATTATGGGGCGGGCGTCAATTCGGATAAAATCAACGAGTATGCCACTAAACCCCTACGAATGACAAGACACTCAATTACATCAAACTACAACCATGGAGATTGAAAGGCTTGCACCCGACTAAAGAATAATGACTCATACTCGGCACTCTTTTAAAGAAAATAAACAAAAGTGCACAAAGGCACAAAACAACTTGAATGAGTTTGATTCTTTTTATTTTTTAATTAAGGTCAACATGATTAGATTCATTGATTTTAAAAGAAAAAAAAGGGTAAAAGTCCACTTGACAAAGTCAAGGTTTTGTTTATTAAAGGGGTGATGGTTTAAAAAAGAAGGAATCCTTTGAAAAAGGGAGAATATTTTGAAAATTAAAGAAGGGGAGGAGATGAAGGGACTATCCTAAAAAAAGAAAATAAGGAGATAAGGGAAGAAATATCTAACCAAACATGATGACATTTCAAATTATGAGCATAAGAGTTTCATCCTTATAAGCTAGCAAATGGCCAAATAAAGGCAAATTCCAACTTCATGAAGGTCAAGACAAAGGAAATGTGTCCTAAGAATATAAGTCCAAATCTTCATTCCAAAGCCAAGGATAGTAACCAATAGTCCACAAATTAAAGTCACAAGTTTTTTAGAAGTTTAATCCTTTATTAATGTTTTTGTGTCCATATGGACAAATGGAAAATCAATAACAAAATAAGAGCAAATAATAAACATGATATGGATGAATAAAGCATGATAAAATAAAAGCAATAAAAGTGAAAGAATTTAAAATATTAATAATAATAATAGTATAATAATATTTACATAATAATAATGGCATGGTGAACTTAATCAACCACAAACAAAAAGAGAAACCAAAATCGAAAGGCAACCAGATCCGCTTAGCATCTTACACTATAGCGATTAATCAAGGCAAACCGAACCGAATTCAATGAAATTTGAAAGGCGATTGGGAGACCCAAAGCACCTATGCATCAAACATTCACAAGTCTTGATTCATAATGCAATATGATTAACCACTTTGCGATTACGCGATCAACAAGAGATGCGGTCCACGAAAGTGCAAGTACCCAATTAGATTTTTATTCCGAATTAGGGACAAATTTAGGTCTATGTTAAGCAATCGCCGAGTAATTTATGAAGTAATTACCCTACAAATGAGGCCGGCCACCACCAATTAAGGTGCATAATGTTACTGCTAATGCATGCGAGATAAACGATATCTAAATCGTTATCCGGACGCAATACCGCACAAAACTAAAGGTGAATACCAAATTGAGCCGCACTCATGGTATTCTTCCATCCTTAAGTTCAATCACTTATCTCGATGGATTCAAGCATGAAAATGTATCACTAATGCAAAGTACCTTAAATGAATTGAATAATCCACTTAAAGGTAGTTTTGAATTAATGAACATTAACTACTCTAATCTACACCCAAAGTTCATTGAAATTAAGGAGAAATCACTCCCAAAAGTGCTTCCCAAGGAAAAAAATAAAAAGGAGGAAGAAGGAGAAGAAAGAGGAACCAAAAAGGGGCTTGAAAAAAGCCAAAAACACCATTCTGACTCGCGTTAACCGGTTAACTAATTGGTTAACCGGTTAACGCAGGCAAAACCTGTGCAATTTTAAAATTGGTTAACCGGTTAACCAAATGGTTAACCGGTTAACGTTGTACCAGAAGCAGAAAAATACAGAAAATTCAGCATGATCCATTTTAAAACCTTTTCTCAAACATTTGATGATCATGATCTGAATTTGCACGAATTTTAAAACCAAAATACAGTGGAATCCCTGCAATCAAACAACAAATAAAGATCCAAAGGATCTAGAAACAAAGGCACCAAAGATCTACATATTGAATGTTGATGGTGAATATGGGTTTATGGAGTGAGATGAATTACCAAAAGCACTTCTTTAAATTGGACAAAATCAAGCTTAGATCTACTGAAATTGATGAACAAAAGAAAGAAAGGATGAAGGTTTAGCTCAAGTTAGTCAAAAATTCAATGTAAATTCTTGATAACTTCAAAAGAAAGAAAATGAGCTTTAGCGAATTTTTGGTTTTGGGAGAATGTTTTGCAAGAGATTTTTTGGCTCTCAAAAGCTTGGTGAATGAATGAAATTATGGTCATATTTAAAGACTTTAGGTATGGGAAATTGGTGGAATGGAGCTTGCTTTGGTAATTAAAATTAGGCTTGGTAATTGCAATTTTGGTGGGAAATGGAAAAGAGTGGTGATTAGTGAAGGTTTATGGTAGAAAATGATCAAAGTGATGTAGAAAAATCAGAAACCAATGGATCTAGAGTATTCCAATTAAATCAATAATCTAAGGGTGCTGAATTTGAATAAAATATTCAAATTTCGCATTGGTTAACCGGTTAATCAAATGGTTAACCGGTTAACCAAGCCAAAATGTGAATATTTTATTCAAATGAGGTTGCTTGGTTGTTGTGGCCCGATTCTTTTTGTACGTCGAAGAAGTCATAAACACATGAATCTTGGAAATCCTTTGAATAAATCAATTAACTTGGGAAATCCTTGATCAGATAAATTTGAATTATTTGCGGATCAACTTCGACTTTTGTCTGTGAAATTTTACTTGAGTTGCAGGACTGCTATTTTTGGCATTTTCAATGGTTCCTCTTCCTGAAAAAAGGTTAGTAAAAGGAAACAAAATATTTTTTTGGATTTTGATTAATGGTTAGTAAACATAAACAAATAGAGTAATTAAAGACAACAGTGATCCCCTGTGAGACATAAACCTAACCCGAGAAGAATCGTGCAATCAGTGCGATCTTATTTGTATGTAAAATGCAGATGAAAAACGAAGAAAACTTAGGGCAAAAATTAGGGTGCAAAAGTCATACCATCACCTATTCCCTGCTTTATAAGATCTTTTGCAGTTGCTTGCAAATCAGCGAAAAGTTGCAAGTTTTCTTCCAACTCCTTAATGGAAGGATCATGCTGTGTATGAAGCTTGGTCGAAAAGTTGCAGAATTAGACAAGAGGATTCATGCTTTGAGATTAAAGATTGATGGAGTTTTGGCTGAAGATTTGTAACAAGACTTTAAAGTAGAAACTTTTTAGAAGAAGGTATGATGACGTAAACATTAGCTTGACATGAATTGTGGAATGAAGCCATAACGTGAGATCATAACCTACAAGGGGGTTAACTTGCTTCCTTTATCTTCAAAAATATTATGATGCATACTGGTTTCCTGATGCTAGATCGAATGGCTCCATGGAGGTCTTGTCTTGTGTGGCACATGGATGAAGTAATCATGAAGCTTATGTGACTATGAGTGTAGGCTTAATGTTGTACACTATTAAGCATAGTTTAAAAATTGAACTCCTGTATTAAAAGATATTAGAGATGGTTTTGTAACTTTGTATTTATATAGAAACTCGAATGCCTTTATAGTGTATCATGCATTGATAATTTTAGACTATGAACCTCGCAGGATATGCCTTGTACCAAGTGACTTTTCTCACAGATCGATGTACCTTGGGTTTTGAGCCATTGATCTCTTAAAACTTTGCATAATAGGATTGACATACCATTTATCCAAAATGAATTGGTCTTGAAAACAACTTAGTGGCTCAAAGAAGAATTGATCACGACTTGGACTTGGAAGAAAACTTTGAATCACATCAAGTATTCATTGCAACCACTTCCTTAAGTAGTATGAAGATTTCTTGAAAATGGGATGAAAATAAATCATAAATCAACTTTGAGTCAACCTTGGATCCACAACTTTAACTTGAATTTCCTTATACAATTCCTATGATTCTAAGCCATTCTTTGAGGACTTAAGCCAAATGCACTAAATTTGGACACATTGTAACTTGAATCTCCCTTAGGATTGGTTCTGAATTACACACCCTTTTCAACATAAAATACTTTAAACTTTGGTACTATTTTCCCTTAAATGACTTGTACTTAAAGTAAAAGAATTTAGCAATATTATGTCAAAATTCAAACAAATCCCATCCATCACTACACACACATGACCTGAATCTTGATTTACCCTTGCAAGAACTTGAGCCTTGACATCAAGAAAAATAAAAGCAAAAGCAACATATTTTTGAATTTTTGAAATAATGGTTAGTAAACAGAAACAAATAAAAGTAAATATACAGGTAGGACAAATTTGGGGTATGACATATGCCCATCAATGTTGATTGGTGATTATATAGAACTTCAAAAGTCAAAGGGAATGGATGCAACTAAGTCAAACAATGGAGAAAAATCGGGCAATAATTGTCAAGCATTATCTAGTGTTAATAGAAGGGAAGATTTAAGACAACCAGAAGTTATAGAAGGTATTGTACAAGTTGAGGGAAATACCAATGAAAAGACAAACACTAATAGAGAAGAAGATAAAGATATTACATTTCATATTTCTTGCTAATATTTCATGTATTAAGTATATATTGGTAAAACGTGTGACATTGTTTTATTGTGTTGATTACTTTATATTGCAAATAGGAACATTAAAGAGAAGAACTTGTGGAAAAACTTTGTGCAAAAAGATGCATGGAAGAACTTTGGAAGAGCGAGAAGAAGTAACTATTAATGATGATGGTCAGCCTATTTGGCCAACTGATAAAGTAGTATCTAACTTGAGCCTCTTCTTGGGAACATTGGTTACGAATTCAAAATTTTGTCCTTTGATTTACACAAATTGGTCGGGAATGCCAAGAAAGAATAAAAAACGTTTTTGGAGATATACTCAGGTATGTGTTTGTTTGTATGACTTTGAACGCATAACTATTATAAAAACTTTGATTACTTAATCTTGTTTTATCTTATATGAATTTGTAGCGAAAGTTTATCTTACCGATTGAAGCACAAAATTGGGTTATAACTACTGTTAGAGATGCATGGATAAGATATAAGCATAAAATGAAGAAGAATAATTTTTTGAAGTATTCCAACATGACTGAGAGACTCAGACATCGCCCTCCAAAGGTGCCAGAAGCTCATTTTACAAACCTTTGTGAATATTGGAATAAGGAACTTGTACAAGTAAGATTAATAAAAAATATAATTATTTGTGATATATTCGATTAATGTTTATAATTTAATAATTATTTGAACTTTAAATGTAAGCAATCAGTGAAAAGAAGTGAAAAGAATACTGAGAATAGAGCTCAACTAAAGTGGGTGCATCGAATGGGTCCCAACTTCAAGAAACGGAAGTTCAACTTCATCTCATGCTAATATGGAACTAAACGTTCATTTGATACAGAGGCAAGAATTCTAGGGCTCTGTACCTAGAGCAAGAATTTTCGCGAACTCATATGGAGAAATTTTCTGATGCTTCCTCCTACTGTCAGCATCTCAAGTCTCTCTCTGATCAACTAGCTAAACTAGCTAATGTTGGTGCCCCTGTATCAAATGAACTTCAGCTCATTTTCAAATGTTTCTTCTATTAATATGGAATCAATAGAAGATTTTTTAGGATTATCCCATGGAGATGCTAATAGTGACCCAAAGGAGAGTGGTCCACAAATACATTCCTCTACATGCTCATGCTCCAAGTATTCTAAAGGTAATTAATCATATACATTAACATTATTCCTTTATGTTATGCTATTGTAATTGACTCTGTTACATGATTGTAGGGTCTTCTGTTGAAAACTATTTCTATTGTCTTTGTTGTTGTTTTAGTTGTTGGGTTTCATCTTGGATAAACACAGTCGGTTATTATTTTTTAAACAAAAATGCGATAAACATAGTAGGTTCCCCAAGGATCTGTGAGCTTGGTCTCTCCCAATCAATATCTAGTCCCAAGTAAATGCTTATACATATTGCCTTTTCCTTCAATTTTCCTATTTATTTAATAATTGTTTAACACAAAATACTGCTACTTTATATCATGATGACAACCTAATTGGTAGGAATCATTCAATTTAAACCTCCAAGTTGCATCTCATTATGTTTACTATTAAGAGCTCTCACATCTCTACTATAGCCTGATGGAAATAATATGTTAAAATGAGATTTTTTTAGGGGCAAGATAAAATTTCAATGAATTGTATGTATGTAATCCACTTGTGATTTGAAAATCAATGCTACTACAAACTATGCTTCTATTGAGGCATGCTAAAAATATGACATACTCTTTTTGAATGAGAGTATTATTATGTTGGAGTTATTGTTTTATGTTGGTGAGATGAAATAGTCGTAGTACAATATTATTTATTGTGGGAAATGAACCATGTACAAAATCCAATGTAGCAATGGATTTAACATCGTAAAATCATATTCATTTATAATCTTAATTGTTGGATTACGTATTGGCATTGGATGACTTCCATTTCTTTTTTTGGATCAAATGGTTTAGTTGTAGGTGTATATCTTGTTAATAATATATTTGTTATTAAGAAAATAGTGGCTTAGATTTTTTTAAGAATTGTCTTGGTTGATTTATTTTCATTTTCTTATGAAACAAGGTATCGATGAAGATGTTGATGAGGACGGCAATATAAGTGACCAATTTCAAGAGGATGATTCAAGTGATGAGGATGAAGTAGGTGAAGAACTTCAAGAGGACGATATAGATGATGAATTTCAAGAGAACTACATAGATGATGAAGAGAATGATGGAGATGATGTTTAGTTTGAAAAACATAAATGAGTTAGTTGTTGTAGTTTTTAATTTGTGCTTAAGCGTTAAACATAAAGAAACTATGTCATTTTGTCATTTTGATAAACTTATACTTCTAAGTGTTAAACTTATATTATTAAGTAATGTTAGACAATATGTCTAGTGTGTGCACGTATTTAACTTAATGTTTAAGCATTTAACTTTATAAAAATTAGGGTTAATAATCATATTAGATATGTAAATATAGAAAGTTTATTATTAGTATTAATTACAAATGATTATTAGAATCATAACCACATAATTGTATTGTATAAATGACTATCATATCAATGAAAATGCACGGCTTAAATTATCTTACATGGTATCACATTTGGTTTGATCCCAAACCCTAAAATCAGCCGCCAACCTTCTTTCTTCCTATCTTTCATTTTTTTCCCTCTTCAGCACTACAAACAACCATGACTACCACTACTGATTCCTCCAACAACAACTCTTCCTCACGCTCTATCGGTCATACTGACCCTCCTCCTCCACCCCCTCCTACACCAACTCACCCTGCTCTCACTGTCCCAAATATTACTAATTTCATTAAGATTACTTTGAGTATTGAAAATGTCACTTATAACACGTGGTCAGAACTTTTCAAAATTCATGCTCGAGTTTTTCAAGTGATTGACCATATCATTCCCATTGAACCAGTTGCAGATCTCTCTCTCAAAACTATCGATCCAAATTTATGACTTCGTCTTGACGTCGTCATTTTGTAGTGGATATATGGAACAATATTCGATGATCTTCTCAACACTATCATCAAACATAATTCCATCGCTGAAATCGTGTGGAATCGCTTATTCGACATCTTTTATGATAACAAGAATTCTAGGGCTCTCAACCTAGAGCAAGAATTTTCGCAAACTCATATGGAGCAATTCTCTGATGCTTCCTCCTATTGTCAACATCTCAAGTCTCTCTCTGATCAACTAGCTAATGTTGGTGCCCCTGTATCAAATGAACGTTTAGTTCTTCAACTCATTTCGGGACTAACCGATACATATGATGTTGTGGGATCCCAAATTCGTCATGTTGATTCACTTCCTCAGCTCTATAAAGCTCGTTCCATAGGTATGGTGCACTAGAATGGAATACGGAATATGGTAAGGTACCATATTATATAATAATAATTATTATTAATAATTTTATAATAGTTATAAAATATAATAATAATAAAATTATAGTTATTATAATAATATTTATTATAATAATATAATAATATTATTATTATTATTGATTTGGGCTTTTAGGTTAAAGCCCACACAAGTTGTTCTATAAATAGAACCCTTGTGCACAAGCTCAAAAGTTGTTGTTTTGAAACCCTGGCCGTATTCCTTTTTCCTCCCCTTTCACTCTAAACCTTCATTTGTAACCAACAAGCACTGTGATTGAAGGAAGTTGTTCGTGTGGACTGAGTAGAGGCACTGTTCTTCGTACAACGCTCGTGATCAAATCGAAATCAAAGGTTTCAAGCGCTACAAGAGGTAAATATTTTATCACATATCACGACCCTTCATAAGGATCTCTAAAGGGAAATTTTTGTTTTGCGCTGCGTTTTTTCCGGCAATTTCCCTTCAAATCTGTCTGAGGATGATACGCTGAACTTAGTCTCAACTTAGAACTCAACGCTTCTTGCAAAATCTTCCAAAATTCTAACGTAAATCTCAGATCTCTATCCGACACAATACACAAGGGAACACCATGCAATTTCACAATCACCCTAACATAAATCTCAGCCAACTTCGATAATGGAAAACTGATTTTAATAGGAATAAAATGAGCCGACTTAGTAAGCCTATCAACAATCACCCAATCGAATCATCTCCTCTTGGAGTATTAGGAAATATCGTTACAAATTCCATAGAAATACTATCCCATTTTCATTCTGGAATTTCCTACGGTTGCTTCAGACCAGCAGGCTTCTGATGTTCAACTTTTGACTTCTGACAAACCAAACAAGCATACACAAAATGTGCTACATCATTCTTCATCCCAGGCCACCAAAACAAATTCTTCAAGTCCTGATACATCTTAGTCACTCCTGGATGAATACTCAATTTACTTCTATGACTTTCCTCAAGAATCATTTTCTTCATATCTTCATTGTCAGGAATACAAATCCGATCATGAAATATCAAAACACCATGCGCATCCAACTTAAAACCATTCTTCTCAGATTCACCAGAATCAACTATTATATCTACTAGTTTCACATCCAATTTATAAGCTTCTCTAATATTGTCCAGAAAATCATTATTAATCTTCAACATACCCAACATAATACTCTTCGGTGTTACTTCGTAATTTAGAACTCATATCTCGAAACTGCTCAATCAACTTCAACTCTTTAACCATCATTGCTAACATATGCAATGTCTTTTGACTCAAGGCATCCGCTACAACATTAGCTTTACCCGGATGGTAATTCAAACAAAAATCGTAGTCCTTCAGCAGTTCCAACCATATTCGTTGCCTCATATTCAACTCTTTCGGATCAAATAGATACTTCAAACTCTTATGATTGCTAAACACTTCAAATCTAGAACCATAAAGATAATGCCTCCAAATTTTCAATACAAAAACAACTGCAACATGTTCCAAATCGTGCGTAGGATATTTCTTTTCATGAACCCTCAATTGTCTCTACGCATAAGAAATTACTTTACCATTCTACATAAGAACACCTCCTAAATCCATCAACGAAGCATCACAATACACAACAAACAGTTCTTTTGAATTCAGTAAAGTCAAAACTGGAGCCGACGTCAATCTCTTCTTCAACTCTACAAAACTTTCTTCACATTGGACATCCCACACAAAGGCTTTACTCTTACAATTCAACCGAGTCAACGGAAGTGCTAACTTAGAAAATCCTTCAATGAACCTTCGTTAATAATCGGTCAATCCCAAGAAACTTCTAATCTTCGTAGCCGACTTTGGAGTTTCCCACTACAACACAACATCTATTTTAGAAGGATCCACAGAAATACCACTACCTGAAATCACATGGCCAACAAAACTGACTTCCTTCAACCAAAATTCACATTCGGACAACTTCGCATACAACTTCTTATCTTTCAAAACTTCCAACATTGTTCTCAAATCTTCCGCATGTTCTTCTTCTGTCTTAGAATAAACCAAAATATCATCTATAAACACAACCATAAAACAATCGAGATAAGTATGAAAAATACAATTCATGTACTCCACGAATACTCTCGGTGCATTAGTCACACTGAAAGGCATCACCGAATACTCGTAATGTCCATACCGTGTTATGATCGTCGTCTTCTGAATATCCTCATCTTTCACCTTGATCGGATGATAGCCCGATCTCAAATCGATTTTGCTAAACACGCGAGCACCCACCAACTGATCCATCAAATCATCTATTCTTGGTAACTGATACTTATTCTCAATTGTCACTTTATTCAACTATTTATAATCCATGCAAAGCCTCATACTTCCATCTTTCTTCTTAACTAGCAACACTGGAGCTCCCCACGGTGATACACTTGGTCTTACAAACTTTTTCTCAAGCATTTCTTCCAAGTGCATCTTTAATTTAGCCAACTCAGATGCAGACATCTTGTACGGTGCCATAGACACAGGTCTAGTACCAGGTACAAGATCAATAAAAAATTCAACTTCTCTTTCAGGAGGCACATCAGGAATTTCATCAGGAAAATCCTCGGGAAAATCATTCATCACTTTCAACTCTTCAATCTTAGATTTACTTTCTACAGACAATTTCGCCATCAACGAAAACACCTGATCTTTCTCAATCATTAACTTCTGCAACTCTCTAAATGACAACAACCCAACTCCATCCTCTTCTGGAGTAGAAAACCTCACCGAATTACAAAAACAATTTATATGAACATAGTTATACTCTAACCAGTTCATACCTAAGATTACATCCATCCCCGTCAATGGAAAACACACCAAATCAACATAAAGTCTATATCAAAGATAGACAGCGGAAAACTTAAACACACTAGAGAAGTAGTCATCGATCCTTTAGCGGAATATCTGCAACCATTTCTCATTTCATCTTAGACAACTTAAGACCCAACTTCTTAACACAATCAGCAACAATAAAACAATGGGTAGCACCCGTGTCAATAATAGCAATTAAAGGAATACTATTAATGAAACACGTACCTCTGACAAGCTTGTCCTTATTAGTTGTCTGAGTTCCAGCTAGAGCGAACACTTTCCCTCCTGACTTTGATTTCTTCGGCTTCGGGAACTGGCTACCAATATGCCCTTCTTCACCACAGTTAAAAAAAATCATCTCTTTATGTGTGCAATCAGATATCGCATGCCCAGATTTCCCACAACGGAAACAACACTTCACCTCAGCAGAGCATACGTTACTCTTGTGTCCAGCCTATCTGCACTTGAAACAAACAATACCAGCAGGAGCATCTCTCCCACTAGTTCTCTGACCCGCAACAACTTTCTGCTTACCCTTGCTAGCTGGAGTATCACATGGATTACCACGATTCTGCTGATTCTTGCCCCTCCAATTCGTAACAACCTTGTAGTGAGCATTGTTATCTTCGTCGAATATCCTGCAACTATCCATCAGATCGGCAAAAACATGAATCTTATGATACCCCAAAACCTTCTTTATCTCATAGTGCAACACGTTCTCAAACTTGATTCACTTTGAAAACTCAGCAATTGCTGCATCATGATGAGTATAAAACTTTGACAACTCCATGAACTTTGCAGCATAATCTGTCACCGACATATTTCCTTGCTTCAGCGCAAGAAATTCAATTTCTTTCTTACCACACACATCTTCAGGGTAATACTTCCTCATAAACTCCCTACAGAAAACAGCCCAAGTGATCTCTTCACTTGAAGCTTCTAACCTTTCTCTTGTTTCCAACCACCAGTCATCAGTTTCGACTGCCAACATATGAGTTCCATAGTGAACCTTCTGTGCTGGAGTTTAATCCATCACACGGAAAATTCTTTCAATCTCTTTCAACCAGACCAACGCAACATCAGGGTCATACTTACCCTTGAATGTAGGCGAATTCTCTCTCTAAAAGTTGTAAAGGTACGAGACTCATCATTCCTGCCAACATTCGGTAAGTTTTGCACAGCCTGAGCCATTGCTTGCATTGTAGCAGCCATCACAACATCATTTCTTCCAGCCATCTCAACTTAACACTATAATACAACAAAAGTTAGAACCACATAACAACACTCGATTGTTAGACAACTACAAATCGACACTTGGTCAGACAGACCGACCTGCTCTGATACCACTAATGTAACACCCCATTTCTACCCGACTTTATAAATTAAATCAGAGTTATAAAATTTCACCAACAAACATGGGATATCACATTTCCAACTTTAAAACCAAATAACAACTTCATTAATACAATAACTTTGAAAAATAACGCAACGGATCAATAGTTTCAACTTTAATTCAACTTCAAATAATTCAACATCAAAACAATCTCAACTTTATTCTTCAACGTAAAACAACTTAAAACTAGTTCATAAACTTAAATAAAATCCATAAAGACAAAACATGCGTTCATCCCCCCGAAGTTCTACGTATCAGAGCGACAAACACCAACTCGAAGCTACTAAGTATTGGACTCTTCATTACCTGCATGTTACCAACAGAGGGAAACATTCAAACAGAAAGGGTGAGATACTGAATAACATAAACAGGATACGATAATCAATATGTAAACAAGGTAATCATATAATCACACCATTTCACATAACAACAACATCTACATACAACTTACATCCAGCAATCAACATAATTAATATGCAACTCAATGTGACTCAACTTAAATGCATGTGGTACCATTTGGAGTAAACTCCCAACTTAAAACACTTCCAGGTTATCGAGGCATCATCAACTTATTTGCCAATCCAAGCCAACTTGAATCGAGCATACGCTCCAACTTGAAATATGCACATGTATGCAACTATGAATGACATACAACAATGACGACATAATCAACAATATAATAACATAACAACTTGAACAACTATGCAACATGAATCAACATTGGTCATAAGACCTGCAACTTAATAATCTTCCCCCAAGATCGGGACAATATAACTTATAACAACTTTCACACAACTCCAACGTAGAAACGACAATTTACGGCTTAATCGATTAGATTACTAATTTAATGATTTTAAACCCTCAAATCTACTACAATCAACTTATTTTATCTCTACTTAAAGTCTCAGATCAAACCAACTCGAAACGGACGCGAAAACAGGACGAATCGCCAAAAACTGCATTTTCCCGCACCTACTCTGCCCATATGCGTATTTCCCAGTTGTGTTACGCGTAATGTCTGTGTATAGGGGTCTTGTTACATGTATTGCCTTGCTTGGTATGCATAACACCAGATCTGTTACGCAAATGACCAGAATGCTTCTAATTCCAACTCTACTACGATTTCTCACAATTTCATCATTTTTTTCAATCTTAATTGGGTCTCTACATCAATTTTACTCTAAAAAACTCATGTATATATTCATCTATCAAATTCTATGATCGATTTTACTAACCCTAACTTCTTCTAAACAAATTCTACAACAACAATCCAATAACAACACAAATAACAGAATACAACAACGATTATATTAGCAATACAACAAGAACAACATGCTTCTCCATCATATATGAACATGAAATCAGCAACAACAAATCATATCAAACACAATAATGAAATTATACGAAAATCCCAACCTACATACGATCATCTAGTCCCGGTTATAGAATTCGAACCCCACTCTTACCTTGGATTGAAGGCAACTCGAATTCACCGTAGAAATTCCCGCGAAAATCCAACCTAGCCTCTTGTTCTTCCTCTAGCCTTGTTCTTCTCTCACCAAAATACTGATTATTCTCCTAATTAGGTTTTCAGCTTGTTTTTACTAAAATCTCACTAATCAACCTAATTACTAATGAGTCTAACTTAACACCCCCAACTTACTACTCTTACACCACAAAACCAAGCCCAACTTAATCTTATACTATTAATATTTATTTTATTTATTTGACTTAATTAATCCGACTTATTCGACTTAAGCAACCCAAACACAACTTAACCTGCAACGTAAAATCGACTTAACAACTTAAACGACTTAACGACACAAACGACAAAACAACACTAACAACCAATAATCGGGAAAAATACACAATAATATTTAATTAAATTAATTGATTAAATACGGGCGTTACAATCCCTGCATGTTAGAGGCATCTAAGACAAATAAAAAAGGATTGTGTGTACCTTTTTTTATCAAGAGTCATTCTGACTCGGGTGATATTATTGAGAATACACCAACAAAAAAGTTTTGATTATTTGGAAAGAAGGAAGTCATATTCCATATTTTTCTAGAGTTTATTTTGATTTGTATTTAGTATCGGTCTAACACCGATACTAGCACCTTAAAAACTAACGCTAACAAAAACTTAGTGTTTGTTCAACGCCAATGTTTAGACCATGTTTAATACGTGTGAAACTAATTGTATCATTGACTTTAAGAAAACTTCTCTAATTTAGTCTCGGCCAAGCCGATTTAAAAACATATGTTATCCACTAATCGATGTTATTTATTGTTGGGGAGTCTGGGAGAGTCGACAGACACCACATCTCAACCCAAAATCTTAAGGTGTTAGATAAATAGATCATTACTTTAATAAATCAAACATTTCACTCATTCATAGGCAATGTGAGACTTTAATCATTCACACCTGAACCTAACATTCTCCCTCATAAGTGTGAGTCCCCCACATCATATAACAAGATCCAACACCTGATTCAGCTCATGTTCACCCACAAAACTGAACCATGATTCTGATACCCCTATTGAGGAGTCCAGGAGAGAAGAGAACACCAGTTAGAGTAATTCTTTAGGAGCACAAGAGAGAGAGAGAGAGAGAGAGAGAGAGAGAGAGAGAGAGAAAGAGAGAGAGATCACATTTCAACCCAAAACCTTAATGTGTTAGGTAAATGAGTAATTTCTCTTATAAATCCAACATTCAAGTCATTCATAGGTAATGTGGGACTTTAATCACTCACACTTGCACCCAATATTTATTGAAGTGTCAAAAAGTTATGATATCAAGTCTTAACATTTCACATGCCATCTTTTATTCCATATACATTAGTTAATCCTAGTCATAGGTTCTTCAGTTGAGAAAACTTTGTTGGATTATCTCATTATCATAGAAATTAAAGATTTCATCTATAAGTTTAGTGTTCCATTTGTTGGTATTATAAAAATTAAGGATTCTAACCTAAAAAATGTATTGTAATATAATAGTTTTAAAGTTATCACATTAAAGTAGTCTTGATAGGGTATTTAGTGGTCATTTCAAATCTTAATAGAGTTACCATTTCTAAATTTTCAACTGCAACCCTATTTAATAACTCAAGAAATTTGGTAGATGTGTTTTCCCTTAAAACTGAAATTAGGCTAATTAATGACTTGTGACATAAAGGAAGAGGAAATATATTTGTATATCCAAATTTAAGTACTGAGTAAGATTTTCAATACCAGTTCTTGAATTTTAGATACTCGTTAGAAATATAAATTTTGAAATCATTTCCAAGCAGAGTTTTGATACCAGAGAACCATCTTTGAATATTTTGATATGATGTCTTAAATTCTCTGTCTAGTGGGTTCATCATTTCTGTTATGATCACACTATAAACTTCATAGATATTTTCAAGGGTGTCTCATACTTTTTTAACAATGTCACAGTTAGAAACATGATTGTATCCTTTTTTTTAATCAAGAGACATTCCTTACCAGGGTGATATTATTGTGAATACACCAACAAAAAGTTTAATTCTTAGAGGATAAGGAAGCTCATATTCACATTTTTTTCTAAAATTTTGATTATTGTATTTAGTAGTTACTACTATAAAAATTGTATTTAACGCGAGTCTAACATCGATGCTAACACCATAAAATCAATGCTAATAGAAACTTAGTATTTATTAGCGTCGATGTTGGGACCATGTTTAATCAATATGAAACTAATGGTATCTTAGACATCAAGATAAATGACTCTAATTTAACCTCAAATAATTCGATTTAAAAACAGACGCTATCCACTAACTGATGTTATTGATTCAAGTGTCAAAAAATCATGATAACAAGTCTTAACATTGTATATGCCATGTTTTATCCCATCTATATTAGAGAATCCTAGTCATTAGATTATTGAATGGGAATTGTAGGATTATCTCACTATCATAGAGATTAAATGTCTATAATATATAGGAAGTCAAATGGCTGTGGATAATACCCATTTTCCCTTCTGCTAATCACTGCCATGTCATTCATTTAGGGTTAATTGCAGTCCAAACAAACCAATTAACAACTGGAAAACACATTAGTTACACCCAAACAAATTGTTTTGTGAAATATTACATAAAAGTTGGAAAAATGTAACGGGAATACCTCATATGCAACAGAAAGTACCTGCCACCCCTAACTACAAATGCGGCTGAGCCTGCCCCATTGTAGAAAAGTGCAGCTTCCAATGCTCTCAAACACTGTTCATATCACTTCAGCATTAATTACATACACCATGGTTTTTAAACATCGCCATTTCACTTCCCTTGCCTCAGACACATCACTACTGTCTCTCTAAAGAAACTACTACCTTTTTGCGTTAACAAAATTTTCACAAAAATGGCTTGACCTTTTGCAATGGTAAAGGACATCAATGATGGCAAGGTTTGGGTTGAGGACTCTGATGTAGCTTGGATGGATGGCAAGGTCTTGGGGGTTAATGGGGAAGAAATAAAAGTCCTTTGCATTTCAGGAAAGAAGGTGAGAATGTTTTGTATAATATCATATATTAAAATCCCTTCATTTCTCTAAGCAAGTTATTTTCATGCTTTATGAAACTACCACTTCAGGTTAATGGTTTGCTATAAGTGATTTAAAACCTTGAACATGAATGATTTTGATTAGTGAGAAATTTTTACGAGTAGAATAATGAAAATAGGGTAGCTTAGTACTTGCAGTATCCTGTAGTTAATTTGGAGTACTGGATATACATTTTTGAAGTCAATTCATAACTGGGAACTTTCTGATGTTTTAACTTTGTGAATCTTGGTCACCTCTTTTTCTTCTTATTTTTTGTAGTAATGGACGTGTTCGATTATTTTGCTAATTCATTTTCCATCTGCATAACTAACAGATGACGTGTTACTGAGGAGCCATTGTGAAGTGCTCCCATTTGGTGACCGTGTCGGTAAAGCACACGAAGTATTTGACAAAATGCCCAAGCAGGAAAAGCACACACAGTATTCAACATAATGCCATTTATCGCACTTTGCTCAATTCTGAAGTTTTCCTTTCACTACTGTTTAGATATTTGATGCTTTTATAAGTATCTCATGATACTATCTGAATTTCATTCTTGATAGTCCATTTAGAGTGAATTGTCTAGCAACAACACAATATTGTAAGTCATTGTATTTGCAATTTCATTCTCTAAATCATTGTATCTGCAATTTTTTTTAGTCTCTGGTTGGTTGTTACTAATATTCTGTAGGTATTGGATCTTTGAAAGCTGGAGGTGTCGAGTTAACATTGACCGCTGACAACATTGTCCTCTGTGCAGAATAGTGTTGGACTCTTGGTGGTCTTTTCCCTGAACTCCTTGACAAGAATGGTGTTAAATTCGGCGATGCAGTGTGGTTCAAAGTTGGTTCCCAGATCTTCGTTGAGGGTGGCCTTCGTTCAAGGCAGTGTGGTTCAAAGTCGGTTCCCAAATCCTGATCCATGCTTTGAGCATTCTTGCAATCTCTCATACTCATGTTGTAACAAGTGGATCTAGAAGTAATGTTGAACATAAACCATCTGACCCTGATGGTGGAATGAACTACTTAAGGAACTGGTTTTTGTATGAAGAACTAATCAAGGCCACAAATGGTTTCTCATCTCTCAATCTTTTGGGTGAGGATGGTTTTGGTTTTGTATATAAAGTATATTTACCTGATGGGAGAGAGATAACAGTGAAGCAGCTCAAAATCGGTGGAAGTCAAGAGGAGAGAGAATTCAAAACTGAAGTTGAGATTATTAGTCGCATACATAATCGCCATTTGGTTTCTTTAGTTGGATACTGCATTCAAGATAACAGAAAAATACTTGTCTATGACTATGTACCTAACAATACCCTTCATTTCCATCTACATGGTAAATAAAACTACTTCTCAGTTGGTACAATGCATGATTGTTTCATACATGATAATTTTTAATAGCTTTGATGGTGTTGTGTTAAATGAAATTGGAATTTGCAGAAAATGGTCAACCTGTGCTGCATTCATTTTAATATAGCTTTATGGACATGTACTTGATAATTCTGATGTTGTGTCTGATAGAACTTATATTCAAATAATTGTTACCTTTTGTGTTTACTTTAAGAGCTTGATATTCAAATTAGTTTTGAGAGTGTCCTCAACATGTTTGATATAATGTCACATTCATGGTTTTTTTTATCTTAAAGGATGTTGTCACTAAATCGAATGTCAACTTTGATTATAGGAACGAAAAATGCACTGGATATTTGTGATGAATAGGCGTTTTAAAGTCTGTGTGATAGTTTGTACCAAATAATACAATGGTTGAACCAAGTCATGCAGCGACTATATGGAATGATGCAAAGGATATACCGAGTCACGCAATTATGAACCATGACTTAAGAGTATGTTGACTTGCAAGCTTTGAAAGACAAAGTACATGTCTTCTTTGTGGTGGAGGAGATACTCTTCTTAAATGGATATCAAATCTAAAGTTCTATTTGACAAAATTGTGAATGGCAGTAGCTTCTATGCAGATAAGTTTTTCAATTTTGTTCTATTTGGTTCTAACATTTGATATTACTTTTAAAACATAATACCGGAAATAGGTTCTGAGATTTATCTCATTGGGTCAACTTTGTCCTAAACAATGGTTACTAGCTGTCGTGGTAAACATTATATTATACTTGGCATTCAATGTCCAAGATATTATTAATCTTATTCAAACTTATTTTTCGTGAGGTATGTGTCACATTGTATGTGCCATTTTTGTATGCACTCACTCTTTAAATGGAAAAGAATCATGTGGTATGCCTTATTGTGGTTATCCAGGTTTATTCTTTTGAGTTTCTTCTCGATGATAAGACCTGGAGGGTTTTGATTCACAAGTATCAATCTGGCAAGACAGGATATGCATATTACTTCTAGTTCGACAACATAATGGCAGATGCAAGGTGGAATTCTGAATGATTAGGTTGATATACATGCAAGTTTATGAACTTGGTTGATATCTATTGTTCCTCCGACTTTTGCTTTGTTTAGTTTTCTGAGCACACTAATGTTGTTACAGCTAAGCACTTAATGTCAATAATGTATTTTATTACAATGATGAAGCAATGTAAGGGTATATTAGATTCCTGTTTGTGAAGCACCTGGGTTCAACTCAAATAGGTTTGTCTATATTGTTCTCCTTTCTTTTTCATCAGCTTCGTGAGTCTAAGGGAATGACAACAATTAAATCGTGTCCACATTGTGGAGAGGTACTTACAGGTGTATATTTTCTTTGTTTTGATATTTGTTAATTTATTTAATGGGAAATTGATGTTGGATACTCTTTTCAGGCTGGTGATATTGATCATCTTGCTGCAACCTTTCTTACTTCTCATAACATTGCTCATGGAATTAATTTGAGAAAATCTCCCGTGCTCCAGGATTTATATTATTTAGCTCATCTATGGTCCACGATTCAACAGATTGCAAAATACTGATATATGTAGTGACTAATTGGTGATGGGTATTTATTATCAAATTGGGTTGGCAATGTCTCCCCTCAGCAATAACTCCATATTCTTAGATTACCATAAGAATCATTTTCCTAAACTTTTCTTGAGGGGTTTGAATGTACCACTTTCCACTGATGATCCGCACCATATTCACTTAACATAGTAACCATTGGTTGAAGAATATAGCATAGCTACTTCTGTAAGTACCAAGATCTCTCTCTAGCATATAAACACACAATATGGCCAGTCAGGACATTTGTTCCTCTGTAGGTGTGGAAATTGAGCTCATGCGATTTATCCGAGATCGCTCGGAATTCAGTTTACCAGTCAGGTTTCTATCATGCCTTAAAGGTAAACTTATCTTAACATCTAAGCCTTTTGTAAAGAAAATTATCTACTCCTAAGGCACAACTGTTTTTTACCACTAAAGAAAATCCATTACAATATAATCAAATGAGACTTATTCACATAGATGTTTTTGACAAGGAACCTTTTTTGAAGATATTAGATTAAGCTATTGAAGTGAAGACATTCTTGAAATCAGGGGATATGAAGTTTATGCCTTTTGAAGGGAAGACAATATCGATGATATTTGCTAATCCATCCATGAGAACAAAAGTTTCATTTGACACTATTTTTTCATTGTTAGGTGGTCATGCTATTTACTTAGGACATGATGACATTCAAATGGGGGAAGCCAGAGGAGACTCGTGATGTTGCTCGCATTTTGTCTCGCTATGACGATATCATCATGGCTCATATTTTTTCTCATCAGGTATGGATGTTGCTTGCTGCTAAATCTGGATTCACTTAGAGTAGCTTAACTTTGTTTATGCTTTATAGAGGAGTCTAATGTTGACTTTAAGGATAACAGTAATTGAGATGGTAGTATTAAGATGTTATTAATCCTCTATATCCTTTTGGATATTCTATGCATGCATCAGATTACAAAAATTGAAAGAGAATATACATCTGTCAGGGTTATTAGCACCGAGGAGTTCTTGGAACTGGTGGCTGTTGGGAGAGCAAGTGCCTGACATAATTGTAGAATGTACAACCCATAAGAGTCACAACACAACCAATGGCATTAAAGTGTGAAATTGGATTCCTAAATAGGTCTTTCGTTTCGTCGCTGAGCATAGACGAAATTGTTGCTAACTTGGATGGAGGTTCCTTCCATTTAGTCGGAGCTCCAATCTCTTCGGATCAGAATTCGCAGCAGCACAAGAGAAAATGTTCTCCTAGAGGCAATGAGGGAAATCTAAAATGTCGTTCCAGTTCAAAATGCCATTGCTCAAAGAGGTTATTAATCGTGGATTTTTGTTACTTTATAGTTTTAAGAAGCTCTTATAGTATGACATTAATAACTTTATGTGTTGTTATTCACATGAAGCATATAGGGAAAAGATCAATTAAGGTGCCTGCTATCAGCAACAAACTTGTTGATATCCATCCTGATGATTACTCCAGGAGTAAGTACGGGCAAAAGAAGATCAAGGGCTCTCCTCACCCTAGGTATATTCAAGTCCAACCTTTGCTTTTAGAAATTTGATTTTATGATGTTATCTTCTTCTTCTGTGGGATATTAAAGTTTGCTAACATGATCATATGGTGTACTAGCCTGTTAGGATTTAGATGATTCTTGTGTGTGAATGCTGATTGGAGTTTGCTAAGAAATGATTGGTTGAGTCATTCAGATTGATCTTAATTTTTTTTATAAAGTGTCAAGTGTCGACTATATCTTTTCATTTTGTTATATAAATCATGTTTGAAATTAATTTGGCGTTTTGATATTCTTGGTGTAAACTCAATCTTAACACATTAGTAACTGTTGTAATGAATCTTAAATTAATGGATCTTAAATTAGAGTTTTGAGTTTCCCAAGATAAATTGGACTTCTAAAGCCTCAAGTGGATTTCATGGTGTCCCATATACTTCAAAGAATCCCCATGTCAAGTTTCAAGACTTTCCCCACAAGTTTGGTCAGTCAGATGCTCAGATAATCAAAAATCAGTAAACTTGGTCAAAAAGTCAATTGTGGTCAACATAAAGTCAAACTTCAATATTTTGTGTCAACATCAAGATTATGAGGTTAAATTCATAATTTGATCAAGGTTTGATCATGATTCATCAAGGAAACCTCCGAATCATCAAGAATTAGGAGTTACTAAATTAGGGTTGTGTAGGAAAAGTCAATTGTACTTTGACCAGCTATAACTTTCACATGCTTCATCAAATATTTCTCATCCAAATCTCATTTTGAAGGAAATTAAATTATCTACAACTTTGTGTCTCACAAGTCAAGACCATAAATGCTTCATTTTAGAGATATGAGCCAAGACATTACATATCCTTTTAAAAGTAAACAAAAAGTCAACTTTTTCAAAAGCTCGTAACATAAAAATGGAAGATCAAATGGACATGGGACCAAAAGGAAAAGTTAGAGGACACTCTAAGCTTTCTAAAAAGTTCTAGAACACCTACATGGGATAAAAATTGAGGGAATTATGCATTATTGAAGTTGGGTAATTTTGAGGTGTATGAAGCAATAAATGGCCAAAACTCGAGTTTCTTCCAAACAGGCGCATATTTTTCCAATCCAAACTCAATTATAAGATCATGTACGACCCATAGATCATAATATCTAATTTTTTATATTTATTTTATATTATATTTCATTTAAATTCAATTTTAATTAAGATAAATATTGAAAAATCAAATATTTGATCCTAGTTCTATTTTGAGATCAAATATTTGATGTTTATGATGATTGTAAGTGTCCAAATTCGTGCAAGACCAAAAGAGTATGATTTCATCTAATTTTTTGACCAAATTGGAAACATCTTTTCTTCATCCTCAAGTAACCTCTCAATCCATCACAAAAGCTCAAAATCTGACCTAAATTACACCCTCTATAAATACTTAGCATCTCCACAAGTCAAGAGGAGGAATATTTTGATAAAAGAGAGCATACAAAACTTCAAAAAACTCAAGAGTAAGTTGGATTCAATTTTAGGGTTGCAGCCATTCTCAAGGAGGTTTGAAGGTCCAAGAACATTCCTTAGACTCTTTTGAAGGCGTACCAATCATCACATTGCTCCAAAACCTCATAAAACGCCATAACCGAATTTGCGTTTTGTTGTTTTTTTCTTCAATTTTTTGATTTCATATTTATACGCATGATACATCTAATCTCTTTGTATATTTGTGTTTTGTATGATGTGAGCAAGCTATCTATGCGATCGAATTGAAATTTAGGGCACCATGGAGAACTAAACTGTTGGTTAATCTGTTGTAATCCGTTTTCGCCGATACTTTGAAGGCTGCAGTAGTGATAAGAATTCCAGTCTGACAGGTAAGTCAGGTAAGTGCTACTGTTTCTATTTACTGTTTCAACCCTCAAATCGCAAATTCTTCTTTTTTCTATTTTATTTGATTTATTTTCTATTCCATATTTTCAAACAAATCTGGAAAAAATTGTGCGCTCTTTATTTGATTTTATTAGATTTTTGGCATCGTTTTAATATTTTTTAGATTTTATTTTAATCGTTTTTCTTATTTTCCATTATTTTAAAATCTGTAGAGATTTTATCTGACTCTGTTTTTTTTATTCTTCTAATAGCATGATAAAAAAACATATCCTCCTCTCATCTCAAAGACTCAATATTCTTCCGATCTTTTTCGTTTCAATTATTTTACAATTTCTAAAGATAATGTAACTTCTAAAGCCTTGTAATAATTTAGGTTTATTTTCTACACTTTACATTTTCTGTCAGAATTTTTTATATTTATGTATCTCTCCCAAAGCCATGTAATAGTTTAAACTAGGGTTTTATTTTTCTGCAATATAAACTGTTAGATGTATGCTTAATAGGATTGTATGGCAAAACTAAAATCAACCGTTTGCTAACCCTAATTCACAAGATAAAATATCTGAAATCAATATTCACACATGTAAGTCGATCGTTTTACGATTGTCATCTTCACCTCCTAGGATTTCCTCTCTTGGTTTCCTTACAATAAACATGGTCAAATCCCTCGAACGTGGGGTATCTTAGTAAAGTTTCCTACGAACAATATCACCAAGTCCCTTCAAGATAAAAGATCATAGTCCCTTCGAGTTGCCTAAGAATAAATGATCTCGTCCCTCGATGACCCTACGAAAATGATTATAGTCCCTTCTGTCGTACCTCGAAAAATACGATCCTCGCGATGGACGTGGAAAGAACAACAGAGTCGCCACCTAATTCTATTTATTATAATTAAAGAAAATGGAGATATAGATACAACCTAAATAAAGGATAAGAAATGGTCAACAGAACCAAATTCTAAGTTCGGAAGTCGGTTACGCAAGAGGAAGGTATTAACACCTCTCACGTTCGTTGTACTCAACGGGAACCTCTTAGTCTAACTGTGCGATTAAATGTTAACTTGTATTATTGTCTTCTTTTAATGATTAAGCTTTGTTAAGATTTCTTTTAAAGAAATATTTTAGTTATTATTTGTTATGGGGAAATAGTTAAGTTTTTTATTAGGGTGCTCGCGAAAGATTAAAATCCATGTGCCTACGTATTCCCCCATGCAATGGGAACGTCAGAGCTGCGTAGTTCGTGCGACTACGGTTTGTGTTTTTTATTAACAATTGTTTGAAATGCTTTCTAATTGCTAAGCGTTGGCTTTTACTCACGGCGGAGGATGAAGCGCTAGCTTGTTTGCGAGATAGAAAGATTTAAACAATGTTTGTTTCAGAGAGAAGTGTTTGACCTTTGCTAAAGTGTTTTAAACGAAATGGCGAATGAACCACAGCGCGTGGGGCTAGCCCAAGAGTGGTTGCATTCAAGAATTATGTGGAGCGCTAGGCTCCAGAATTCAGTTCCTTCGCTGATTAATTATAAAAAGGATTTGTATTTGTTGGTAAGTTTTAAGTTGTATTTTGAAGAAAAAGACAAGTCGTCATCTTTAAGGGAGATGTCTCGCTTATTCTACCACAATCATTTGAGGAATGAGATTGAAAGAAGCTTTAAACTTGGATACATCGATCGACAAGCAATGCCACATTCTTTCTTTGAGAAATGAAATCGGAAAGAGCTTTAAACTTGGATACGGCGATCGACAAGCAATGCCACATTCTTCCTTGATAGAAAATGTTTGATAAAATTGATTTGTTTGTGGAGATAGGAGGAACATATTTCCTATGGAGATGAATCATGTCTCATCTTTTGACTTGTTAAGTGTTTTGAATACGAAAGAGTGAATGAATTTCAACCCGAGGGCTAGCCTTAAGAGTAATTCAATTCAAGAACCCGAGGAATGCTAGATTCCTGAGTTCAGTTATTTCGTATAATTAATTGAAAGATTTCCGATATTTTAGGAACGAGAGGGAGAATAAACCACGTCGCGTGGAGCTAGCCCATGAGTGATCTATTCAAGAATTATGTGGAGTGCTAGACTCCAGAATCCAGTTCCTCTGTTATTTGATATGTGGTAAATTAGATGCTTTGTTTTGGATGTTTTAGGCTTTAATTGTTTTTAATAACAAATGAGTAAATGAAACACTACGCGTGGGGCTAGCCTAGGTGTGGTTCATTAAAGACCCGTGGAATGCTAGATTCTGAAGTTCAGTTCCTCGTTAATTAACTAAGGCGCGTAAAGTCATGCAGATGACGATCATAAGGATGACCGACTTACGTGTGTGTAAAATGTAGGCGTATATTTTAAAAATGATTATGTGAATTCGAACCCTAGTCCCTAAAGGTGTTCCAAGTAATACGAAACCGTAAAATAAAGGCGAAAGATAAATTGCGTACAAAGTAATCGGGAGAGGGGTACAAAATAAATTACACGGGATTGCGATTAAATAAAGAGTTTCGTTGTAATTTGCCCAAGAGAAAGCGTGTGTGCAGTGTATGAATTAATCAGAGGTGTCGAAGCTTAATATTGTATAAAATGCGAGAAATAAATAAATGAAATAAATAGACTAAAATAAAATAAATTATGAAATAAATGAAATAAACTTATAAAAATAAAATAAATGGCCTCATATTGGTCACGATTTATTGGAATCAATTTATCGTGGCTTTTTATTATATCATTGGCCGGAAAAGAGAGAAATATAAATCAAATATAAAAGAAATCAAATATAAAGGACCTACACCAAATCAACACTTACCCAATAAGAAATCTAACCAAAGAAAAAATTAATAAATAAATAAATAACTTAAGCAAAATTGACCTAAATAGATAAAAAAAAAAACGAGAGGGAGTATGCGCTGGTACTGGATTTGCGATTCAGGAATCATCGGATTGAGCCATCAACAGTCCAACAACTTATAAAAAAACAACAAAAATAAAATAAGAGAGGGGGGGTGGCGTGTGATATATGAGGGTGTATAGAAAATTAAACAAAATAAATCATGGGCCAAGCTAACCCATCACAACAATAACTATCGGTTTTATTTTAATAATAAGAAAATAAAAATAGAAAAAGAATAGAACATAAATAATAAAAGAAGAAGAAAAAAAACAAAAAAGAAGGGATACGATCCCCACACACGATCCTCCTTCTTTATTCAAAACGCGTTTTGAAACAAATAAACACAGAGAGACCCACCCTTGAAAAACGACGGCGACGACAACCCCCCCCCCCCCCCACACACACACACGGTACGGTCTGCTTCTTGTTCTCACTCAAACGTGATTGCTCTCTCTCTCTCTCTCTCTCTCTCTCTCTCTCAAGGTCTCTCTCACGCTCGAAATCTCTCTCAATCGATTTTCGTTTTGGATCTCTCTCACTCAAACCACTCGATTTCGTCGGGAAAAAACATGTTAATCTCACTCTCTGTCTCGCCGTGCGTTCTCTCGGTTTGTTCAAGATCTACTCGATCATGATTTGTGCAATTTATTCCTCAACTTTGTCTTTTTCGATTTTGTTTTCTTTGTTTGTATTTCAAATATGGGTTTGGTGGGTTAGGCGAAAAATGGTGAGTTTGTGGTTAAGGAAGGAATGAGTTGAATCGGTGGTGGTGGTTAAAAGTTTGAGTGGTTTCAGATCCGGAAAGGGGAAAAGGCGCAGTTTGCAATTTATGGATTTTTCGGTTTTCTGTGTGATAGAGGTGGCGAAACAATGAAGGGCTGAGGTGATTGTTGAAGGTCTAAGGTTTGATACGAATGTTTCAGTTTTGTGGATTGAAGAAAAGAAGGGTCCCCACATGATTTTTGAGGAAAAGTGTTTCTTGTGAGAGTATTTTCAATTCCCCTCTGATTATGCGTGTCCGCCCCTTATTGCTGTAACTTCTTCTCTTTTTAAATCCAACAATAAACTTATTGACTAAATTTTGAAGTACAAGAACTTTGTCTTGTTCTTGTTGTAATGTCATTGTTGTTGTCATATTGATGATGCAGGTCGTCTGAAATTGGCACAGGTTGGTGCTTGGGAGGCAAGGCGCATCAGGTGTGTTGCGTGAATTGTTGATATAGCTGGTGGGTCGTGGTACAATGTGCAGTAGGTTTGGCTTATGCTTGGAGTGTAGGTTTGTTCATTTCATTGTAAAGTCCTTGTTGCTTGTTGTGGTGAGGGTGCAGTGATAGCAGGCTGTGTATATGTAAGGGTTGACTGTGCAGAATTTTTGGACCGGTGTGTAGGATGATGCAGGTTGGGGTGTTATGGATAAGAACTTGGTGTGTGTTGTGTAACAAAATTACTTGAAAACACATTACATAATATAAACTAAATACAAAACTAAACTAAAGTTAAATTGAATTAAATAAATACAAATAAACTAAACTAGAATTAAATTAAATATGAATATGATTAAATTGATTAAAAAAGTTAATTGACATTAAGATTAAACTTAAAATTAAATACAAATTCAAATTAAAATTAAACTTAAGTTAAAAATTAAAATTAATTAGATTCTAAATAAATTTAAGCTAACTAATTAACTAAAATAAAACAAATTAAACTTAAGTAAAATGAAAAATAAATTAAAGTATTTAACTAAATACAAATTAAACTATAAAAAACATTTGAACTAAAATAAGAATATAATACAAATTCAAATTAGGAACTAATTATCAATAAAACCAAATTAAACTTGAAAGTTAAGTGAAAATTAATCTAAAAAGAAACTAGTTCTAAGTTAATATTAAATTAAAATAGGCTAAACTCAATAAAAATAATTAAAATTATAATTAAACTAAAATAAGTTAAATTAAATTTAAAACTAAGATAAAATTGATTATAAAAAACAAAAGTGAAATAAAAAAAATGATATTGAATGAGAAAACTGAAATAAAATATGCATAATTTTGACAGTTAATGGAACATTTATCAAAAAACATAAAAAATGACTGACTATCTATATGTGATAACGATACATCTGAGGAATGCAGATAAAAAATGTTCGATCAAAATTTAAGGTGTGACACCTTCGAATTACTAAGATACCCCTATAGGTTGCCTTCTATGACCATTCGATGATCCTACGCTCGTCCCCAACATCCAAGGTAAAGACTACTTACTCACTAATAGTAAGGACAGTCCTACCCTTAAAGGAAATAAATAACAAGAAAGACCTTACAAACTTAGGGTAAGTAGTTCTTAAGTACTTTCTCATTTTTTTCAAAATACTTTCCACACCTCACACTTTCAAATATTTTTAAACTAAACACTTTGTATATATCCATACGAGGATCATTACAAAGTTAAAGACTTCTGAAATATTTTTCTAAATACACCACCACTATTTTTCAAACAAAAGTAAAGTGAGTTAAGCAGTTAAGAGCCCATGGATAACCATGGATACAAATGGGGCTAACATCTTTCCTTTGTATAACTTACCCCCTGAACTCAAATCTTTTTAAAGGTATTTCATGTTCTTTTATTCCTTTTCCTTATTGGATAAAATAAATGTAGGTGACGACTCTTGCTATCCACAACATAGTTTTTGGAAACAAAAACGTTCAAGTCAGTTCTCACTGTTACAGTAACCGTCAAATTTTTGCTTGATTATTTTCCCATTATTGCCTATAAGATGAAGGTGAAATGTGAACTAAAATTTTATGCGAAAACAGATTGTAATGTTTTCTTTGGTTTCTTTAGGGGATATTACAAGTGCAACATCATGAGAGGATGCCCGGCTAGGAAGCATGTCGAGAGGTGTTTGGAAGAGCCGATTATGCTGATTGTTACCTATGAAGGACTTTGGAGTCAGTGACTGCATAATCATGGGTAAACCAATTCATACGCACCGAAATGATCGAGCTCCAACAAAGGTTAGAATAAAATACAATCTATGTTTATATAAAGTTATAGTTTATACTCTATAGAATTGCATTTTCATGGTAGGGCCATTTGTTTAACAAGCATCATACACAAATGGCCTTTATCTCTTTTCTTTGATTATTATTTTATCATTTCATGATACATGTTAAAAGTATTTTATTGATAGAACAAAAGTTACTCATACAATCTTGCAACTACATGCTTTAAATAAGAGAGAATAGAAAACCTAATGGATTTAATGGGCCTCATTACTAATACTACTAATTACTATTTACAGTCTAATATTTACAACACTCCCCCTCAAGCTGGTGAATGGATATCTATCATTCCCAGCTTGCAAGTAAGTTGCCTGAATCTTTCTGTTGGTAAGCCTTTTGTTAACACATCTGCGAGCTGATGCCCGGAAGGAATGTAAGATGTAGTTATCAGTCCACTATCCAACTTCTCTTTGATAAAATGTCGGTCAATCTCAATGTGTTTAGTCCTGTCATGCTGAACAGGATTATGAGCAATACTAATAGCCGATTTATTGTCACAAAAAAATTCCATAGGGCCTTCACACTGTATCTTCAAGTCTTCTAGAACTTGTTTCATCCACAATAGTTCACAAATTCCTAGTGCCTTAGCTCTAAATTCTGCCTCGGCGCTTGATCGAGCAACTACACCTTGCTTCTTACTCTTCCAAGCAACAAGGTTACCACACAGAAAAGTACAATAGCCTGACGTAGATCTTCTGTCACTCACTGAGCCGGCATAATCTGCATCAGTGTAAGTCTTCATAGTTAAATTCTCACCTCTTTTAAACAAAAGTCCTCTCCCTGGAGTTGCTTTAAGATATTGTAGAACGCGGTCTACAGCCTGCAAATGTCTCACCCTCGGATCATGCATGAATTGGCTCACCACACTGACCGCATATGCTAAATCTGGTCTAGTGTGTGCTAAGTAAATTAATTTTCCCACTAATCTCTGATATTGACCCTTGTCAACTTTGTCACTTTCCTCCTCAAAACTTATCCTGTGATTTTGTTCAATGGGAACACTTGCAGGTTTACATCCAAGTTTGCCAGTTTCCTGCAAAAGATCAAGTACATACTTCCTTTGAGAGATAAAGATGCCTTGATTTGAGTAGGCTACCTCAATTCCCAAGAAATACTTGAGTTGTCCAAGGTCTTTCATCTCAAACTCTGCCGATAATTTCTCTTTGAGCAAATGTCTCTCAGTCAAATCATCTCCTGTAACAATAATATCATCAACATAAACAAGTAGTACAGTCAATTTTCCTTCCTGTGAATGTTTAAAAAATAAAGTGTGGTCTCCTTGACTTTGCTTATAGCCCAAACACACCATTGCCTTTGTGAATCTTCCAAACCATGCCCGAGGGGACTGCTTTAGTCCATATAAGGCTTTCTTCAATTTACACACCTTGTTAGCTTCATTTGTTATGCCAACACCCGGTGGAATCTCCATATACACTTCTTCCTCTAAGTCTCCATGCAAGAATGCATTTTTAACATCAAACTGTTGCAATTCCCATCCACATGATGCAGCAAGAGATAGTAAAATTCGAACAGTATTTATTTTTGCCACTAGGGCAAATGTCTCCTCATAATCAATACCATATGTCTGAGTATAACCTTTTGCCACTAGTCTTGCCTTGTACCGATCAAGTGTGCCATCAGATTTATACTTTACAGTATAGATCCATCTGCATCCAACCGGCTTTTTGTCTCTTTGCCTTTCAATAATCTCCCAAGTACCATTTTTTTTAAGAGCTCTCATTTCCTCATCCATAGCTTGGACCCAATTTCTATTTTGCAATGCTTCTTCAACTGATAATGGGATTTTCACAGAATCAACAGCTGCAATAAAACTTTGATATTGTGTGGAAAGATGTTTAGTGGAGACATATTGAGAGATAGGGTGTCGATATACGGAGGGACAAGATCTTTTATCCTTCCTCAAAGCAATGGGTAAATCAACTGGATTAGTGTCACAAGTATCAGAAATAGAACAATCATCATTTGACGAATCGTTTTCAGTACTTACCTCCGGTTCAGACGATTGAACTTGTTTCTGGAGAAGGTCAGATTTACTTCTTCTTTGATATACTAGAGTTGGTGCTGAAGTTGCTGATTCCTGTGGAACATAAGGCATTGAAGGACCAGGAACAGTTACTGACTCAGATTCAGGTGTTGAACTAGGACTCAAACTCAAACTAGGTGACAACTCGGGTTCAAGAGAGGGAACACTGACGGGAACACTGACAGGTGCTCTAGGGAGGCTAGGACCAAGGATCAGAAACTCGGACTCAGACTCTAAGTCAGTCATGTTCTCCCCTTGAGACTGAGAATGAGTGAAGTATGACACATTTTCATGAAAGGTGACATCTTTGGAGACAAAGAATTTCCGACTCGGAGGATGATAACATTTGTACCCTCTTTTATTGGGTGCATAACCCAGAAAGATACATCTGACAACACGGGGATCCAACTTGGTGCGATATTGTTTGTGAACATGAACAAAAGCAACACAACCAAACACGCGAGACTCAAGATTATGTAAGATAGGAACAGATGGAAAACGTGAGAGCATAAATTGAGCAGGACTAATATTACCTAACACTCGAGATGGGACCCGATTAATCAGATAGGCAGCAGTAAGAACTGCCTCCCCCCAATAAGAGGTGGGAACAGGCATTTGAAAAAGGAGAGATCGAGCAACTTCAAGTAAATGACGATTTTTTCTTTCTGCGACACCGTTTTGTTGTGGGGTGTCAACACATGTGAATTCATGAAGAATGCCATGTTTACTAGTGAAGTTGGAGAAGGTATGATTGACATATTCTTTACCATTGTCAGAACGAATTCTTTTTATACATTTCCCAAATTGTGTTTGTACCATATTATAAAATTGGATAAATATTTGTGGTACTTCGGATTTAGTATTCATCAAGAAAATCCAAGTTACCCGAGTACAATCATCAATAAATGAAACAAACCATTTTGCACCAAAAATATTAGAGGTAGGAGCAGGTCCCCAAACATAAGAATGAATCACATCAAAAGGTTCAGCACTTTTATTAAAACTAGAAGGAAAAGTTACACGATTGTGTTTTGCCAACTGACAAACATCACACTTAAAAGACTCAAGAGAATGGTTTAAGAACAATGACGAAAACATAGACTTAATTATATAAAATGGAGGGTGACCGAGACGCTTGTGCTGAAGCCAAATTTGTGAGGCTGAAGAGGAAGACTGAGACTGGAGACAGGAGGACAACACCTTTGGATGGTCATCAGAGAAGTAGTATAACCCTTCCTTTTCCTTAGCAATTCCAATCGTCTTCCCCGTGGTAAGGTCCTGAAAAACACAATGGGACGTAAAAAATATTACTTTACAATTTAGATCACGGGTAAGCTTATGGATGGAAATTAAATTGTGGGAAAGTGTGGGAATATGAAGCACATTTTTCAACTGAAATGGAGGTTGCAAGTCAATATTTCCAGTGCCAACAACACAAGCATGAGAGCCATCAGCAACAATGATATAAGGAATGCTCGAAGGTGTGGTATAAGAGCATAATAATGTGGAATCAAATGTCATATGATTAGTAGCACCAGAGTCAAGGATCCACGCATTCTTAGGGATCTTACCACAAACAGTAAAAGATCGGGAACACAAACTCTTACCAGTAACTGCTAGAGACCCAGAACCAGAAGGCTTACTCATGGAGTCAAGCATAGACTTCAACCGTTCCACGTCATTCTGACTGAAGGAGGAAAGATTAGTTCCCCTTTTTTCAAATCTTTCAGTATCATGGGCATGTGTGGCAACATGTGCCTGATGCTGGTGCATGTTGCGAGAACTACCTCCTCGGCTAAGAACCTGTTCCCTCCCATGTAGTTTGAAACACATATCCTTTGTATGACCTGATCGGTTGCAATGCTCACAATAGAATTTGTCACGACCATTCTTAGATGATGATGATGGTGGTCCTTGTCTTGTTGTTTTGCTTGCTATTAGTGCTGACACATACGGAGGCTGTTCATGAAGCATAGCTTGACGACGGGTCTCCTCACTACGAACAGTGTAAAAAACTTCATTAAGATCAGGAAATTTTTCCTTACCCAAAATCTGCACCCGAATAGGGTCAAATTCAGCATTAAGGCCTGCTAAGAAATCAAAGATCCTATCCCGCTCAACAACAGTATTCAAGGTGGCAGTATCCTTGCTGCACTCCATCTTCAAATTCTGATATTGATCCAACTCAATCCAAAAACCATTGAGAACTCCAAAGTAATCATTGACCGAAAGACTTCCCTGCTTAGTGTTGAAGATTTTCCTCTTTAAATCATAACAAGCAGACATATCTTGTTTCATGGAATAACTTCGGCGAAGATAATCCCAAACTGCTTTTGCACTTGAGAGATACATGCAATTTCTACTTATTTCAGGAGATATGGAGTTCCAAAGCCAAGTAATAATAGCAAAATCATCTTTATTCCAGGAAGGAAAATTAGGAGCAGTAACCAGAGGAGGATTGCCTTCAATATGATCTAGCATGTCACAACATTTTAGAGTGTGTCTGATGAATTGAGACCATTGAAAATAATTTTTTCCGGTAAGCCAGTAATCTTTTTGAACGACAAAATCCTTAGCATTAAATGGGACTGGTGGATTTGTGGGAGGTGGAGGTGTAGGCGGAGGTGGCTGTTCGTTAATAATCTCGGCCATTGAAGGGACAATCGAGAGGAACAAACAGAACAACAATGATCCAAACACAAAAAAAACAAACTGCAAGGATGACCGGCAGTGAAAGAAAGAAAAGAAAAAAAAACTCTATTACAAACGGCGGCTAGGGTTTATGCGGAAGCGAGACCCCCAAAAAACAGGAGCTCTGAATGTTAAAAGTATTTTATTGATAGAACAAAAGTTACTCATACAATCTTGCAACTACATGCTTTAAATAAGAGAGAATAAAAAACCTAATGGATTTAATGGGCCTCATTACTAATACTACTAATTACTATTTACAGTCTAATATTTACAACAATACATAAGCTAACCCCTCTTTCATAGGTTGGAATATTAATTTTTATTCAAACCAATTTGAATGGAAAGTCGTTGTTGTGTCAAGAAATTGTGAAGGAGGATCAAAGGAAATTGGAAGAAGATGATGGGTCGAAAGTAAATTTAGATAATAATTTGAATGATTTGAGTGAGGATAAAGTTGAGAGGGAGCTTTCTGAGATTGAAAAGGAAGCTTAGGAGTTGCTTCGAAGTTCTGTTGTTACATATTGTGGGAATCCAGTTGGGACTGTTGCAACTAATGATCTTGATTACAATCAAACACTGAATTATGATCAAGTCTTTATTCGTGATTTTGTTCCATCTGCACTTGCGTTTCTGCTCAACAGTGAATGGGAAATTATCAAGAATTTTCTACTTCATACATTGCAATTGCAAGTATGTTATGGCTTTAACAACTCATTTAGTTTGTTATTACTTGCTGTTTTTCATGAAATATTCATACAATGTTAATGTTATGGATTACCATTTTCATTGCAAATTTGAACAAATTAAATATAACAGTAGTCTCATGTACTTAATATATATATATATATATATATATATATATATATATATATATATATATATATATATTAATGTTCACCTTCAACAACATAGATGATTATAACCAATTTCACTTATAGAACTATCCATAAGTTATAGAACAATAGTTCTTGGCAGATTATCACCAATTCAGTATATGAATTTCGAATTGTATTTAATATTGATTTGTGTTTACTTTAAAACTGATAGCAATATACTTATACCAAAATGATTGAAATTATAAGTTAGTTCATTTTGGCAAGAAAAAAAGGTCACTCAATACAAAGAGAATAAAATTTTGATCGTCAACTTACAACTGTCAATATTAATTATATTTCATTGTTTGCTTAATTCGTTAATTATGCCTCATGCACATATTACTACTGTCACATTTCTTTTGTAAGTTCTCCATGTCATTTCACAATCTACTGCAACCTATCGATTGTGTCATTGAAAGGGTCAGAATGTTGACACGAATGGTATGACAATATGCTGGTTGTTAGTTGCAATCCGGTTATTATGCTAGAGGAAATATTATTTGAAGTAGAAAGTGGTGAAAACTAAAAATTTGTTAGTGAGAAACTTAGGTTAGCTTAAGTTACTGAACTGTTATGGTTGTGCCAACTGATTAATTATGATAAAATGTTAATTTGCAAATTGATTTATCATTGCTTAATGATTTAGTTCTACTGTATTGATATTGATTAGTTAGAAAAAGGAAACAAATGGTTACACTATAAACTGAAGAAAAAAAACGTAGGCGGAAGTGTATGAATTAGGGGTCACTTGGTTATTGAGTTCAGTAAGGCAATTGCAAAATGATCGGGCATGCTTAGTGAAACAGTTGTCAACTTTAAAAATATGCTCCAAAGTTAATGGAATTGGTTGGTAGGAGGTTAGTTGATTGCTATACTAATTAAGTCAACTATGTCATGAAATACTTGTGTCATAATTGTTTACAAATAAAATTGTTTACAAATGCAATGTTTTAATGATATTTAGTGGTACGATGAAGACATGTGTATGCTGAATTGGTGTATGCATTAGATGGATGAAGACATGTGTATGCTGAATTGGTGTATGCATTAGATGGTATGTGTCATGTATAATCATGTTAGGATGTGTACATACTATTGATGAATGTTAAATATAGGTTGTTGAAAATTGACTTTGTTTGGATGCATGCAACTATCATGCACACATGAGGACTTGACATTGTATCTTGGTCATGAAGATGTGGCTTATCATGGTGTTTCAAGATGGTGACTTGGAAGTCATCAAGACTTAGAGGGAAGTTTGAAAGCTTGTATGTAATGGATTGTGGAAGAAGACAATGTGGGACTTAAGGTTAGGAAGGTCACTTTGACTTTGGTCAATTTTTGACAAAAGGCTTAGCAATCTATATTAATATAGATAAAATTTGTGTATTTATTTATGGAGAAAAATATATTGTTGGTTCAAATATTTTTATACGGAAAAAAATATATTGTGGATTAATATTTTCACTTTATTATATTTTTCTCTTTTAATATTTATTGTGTGTCCCATCTAGTACCCGTGCGAATGCACGAATATCCCCACTAATTTCATCTATAAGTTAAGTGTTCAACTTGTTGATATTACGAAGAATAAGGTCTCTAACTTTAAATACATTGAAATCTTATGGTTTTCCTATGACTTTAAAGTAGTCTTGATAGGGTAGTTAATAGTCCTCCCGAATCTTAATAAAGTTATCATTTCCAATTTTTTAACTACAACCCTATTTAATAACCCAACAAGTTTGGTAGATTATTTTCCCTTAAAGTTAAAATTAGGCAAATTAACAAATAATATTTTTAATGTCTTTACATAGCCCCTTAGGAAGTTTGAAACAACTTATGACATAAGTAGGAATAACTTGAATTTATAACTATTATAAGTGTGGTTCTTCCATCTTAGGATACATTATTCTTCTTCCAACCTCTTGACTTCTTCCATTATGGAAAAAAATGTCATTTTAAGACAAAATTTAGATAAGATTTGGACAAATTTTGGATTAATTTTATATGGATTTTAGACGAAATAAATATTTTCCGAAAAAACCCTTGATGGAAATTATAAAATTCATCCCAAGTTTTGTTCAAATGAAAATCAAACAAATTTACAACTATAAATTTATGTTATATTGACGTGGTTTAAGATTAAATAGATATCAATACAATAATTTTATATCTTTGTTTTGAAAAGAATAAAGAAAAAATATTTAAGTTTTATTTGAAATTTAATGAGACAAATATACTAATATAAATTATATATTAAACGTGTGAAGTTTCTCACATTAATTTACAAATATATACAACTGAAGTCATTTGAGCTAAATCTTCTAAAGCTTTTTAAATCATGCATTTTGCTGAAACAATAAGACTTGAGCTTAGGCCCGGCCCAAGGACAAGACAAGCAATAGCCTTGGGTCTCACTTTTTGGCTCATATATCAGGCCTCTAAAAAACAGTAAATAAATATTTATGGTAAAGTTAATTATTTCTATAAATATATCAAATTTTAATTTTATCAAATTTTTCTATGCTTTCCAATAGTTAATATGTATAACAAATCTATTTTCATTCAATGAGATTGTCATTATATTTATGGTAAAGTTAATTATTTGTTTTAAAAATTTCATAAACAAAATTATTGTCATAGATTTTGAACTATTAAATAAATAAGTAAATATAATTAAATGATATGATATTATTTGATTGGTGGAATGTACATTACCCAACTTTTTATAATGGATAAAAAAGTTATCCCTTTATAAATAATATATACTTTTTTCTTTTTATCAAGACATATAATTATAAAATACTTGATGTTATTATCTGGTTGATAAAAACCGACTCTATTATATGAAAGTCTTTGATTAGATAATATATATCAACCACCTACCAATTATTAGAGTATACCACCATTATCCCTATTTTACCCATTTTCATTTTATAATTACACTACAAATTGTCCTGGTATTTAACAAATTCAAAACCCATGAACCAATGAAAACCTAAAATTTTTCCAAGTAGCAACTACATCTCACTTGCAATTCCCTCTCTCTTTACTTTTTAAAAAAAACTGATTCATTCTCACCTTCTCTCTCCTCTCGTCTATTCCTCTTTCTCCCTTTCATTCTCTTTCTTCCTCTTTCCACATTCCTCATTATTTCACCCTAAACCCTAACACTTTCTACACTCAAACCCTAACATTTTTCCCATCTCTCTCTCTCTCTCTCTCTCTCCCGTTTCTTTCTTCTTTTTGTCTTCCCCTTTTCAAACCCTAACACCTTACTTCTTTGTGTTTAAAGATATTTTGTGCGTTTAGATCTGTGTTGTTTTTCGATTTTCTACTATAAGCTTTTCAAATTACATGGATTGCTGGAAATTGTTATTCAAGCGTAAAATGCTCAGAATCCTTTCATGAGATAAATTTAGGAGGTTTTTATTTTTAATTTATTGTGGTGTTTAGTTGACGCAAGCAAGGCTGTGAATGGGAATTTTGATTTGCACGATTTACAATTGTGTTTTGGCGTAAAGGAGTTTTTGGTAGGTTTAATGTTGTGTTTTGAATTTCACTGAAAGTTTGTTAGTTTCACTAAGGATAAGAAAGAACTTTTGTCATGTATATCATTAGGTGATTGCTCCTCAGAGTGCAAGTAATGTGGTTCTTGATGCGCCAGAGGCTCACAAGCTATTGAGTGATGTTGCTATTGCTCTGTCGTGATTAAATACATGGCGATTGAACCATCTGTTCGATGGGGCATTATGTATATGTTATTGATCAAGTGGCTTATATTTTTTTTATTGCCATGGATTTTAGATGGGGTTGCAATGTTTCTTCCATATCCTCTTTTTGTTTCAACTAGAAATCGACTATTATAATTGGTTTTTGTTTTAAGCTGTCAATTTATGTTGAAACAATAAAATACACCAGTCTCTGCACCAACCTTTAAATTACTGTTAGCATAAGTTATTGGCTTGCATTTGATTACTCTTAGCATAATCCATTTGCGTCGTATGTGAAGCTACAGGTGCGGAATTGAAGCTTCAATGGTTGGTGATACGGAATTGACGCGTCGAGGTGATGTCGGTGTTTGAGCTTATGCGTCGATGTTGATGCAATTTGTGGTTGAATATTTGTTGTTGCTATTGTTTGATGTGGTTTAATTGCAAAGAGCGGAGAACGTTACCGACGAGAAACTACCCATGTACGGTGCTTTTGATTTTTATGATTGCTAATATTAACAAAGAGAATATTATCCATATAGTTATTATGTTAATAGATTTTTATGATTGTTATAATATGATGCTTCACCACTACTCCAGATAATGGAAAGCTGGAAATCTCAAATGCTTGGAATGGATCCAAAGTGCTGATCATTGTGGACGATCCTCAAGTTGCTGATTCCAGGTTCATGTTCATTCGGTAAGAATCATTTTTTTACTACGGTTATTAAAGAAAATTAACTACCAATGAAATTATTAGTTTTTATCTTCGTGTCTATATTTTAATTTTTGAATGTTGTTTGATTTACAAACATGAGGTTAAACTTTACCTATCTTTTTGGTTGCTGTAGTGTAGAATAAAAACTTACATAATACATAAATTTATAAGTGGATGTTGTTCCAAATTTGTCCAAAGAGCAGCTGGTAGATGTTGTTCAGAGGTAATTCATGTGGTAGGTGCATTACGATATTTATTTATGTATCTTTAGTAATTGTTCAATTTCTAAAACATTTTTTATTTGGTTGAACATTATGTGTGGTGCCAACAAGCTTACTATCCTTTATTTTAAAATTCATAATTCCATAGGTGGATAAGACATTTGCAGAAACAGACACTGCCAACTTAGTGTTGTATTGAATATTAGAAGTTAGAATGGTGTTAGTTTTATGCCATTTTATTTAACATAAAAGTAACAGTTCAACAATATGTGTTAATGTTGTGCTCTCACATAGATGAAGCTTAAAAGTATGCGAGAAAACAAATAATTGTTTCTTTCATATGATGATGATCTGTTACAGCACCATATTGCTAAAAAAAACTATTCATTAAAACCATTTACTAACATGAGAAAATATCTCAATTTTTCATTTTTTGTCTGCATAAATAAATTACAGTAGGATGTTTAAAAAAACTATAATCACATCCTTTGTATGATTCATTAAAACCATTTACTAGAAAATATCTCATACCATCCAACATTGAATTTACTTGATGCTTTTAACTACTCTTTACTAACATTGCACCATATGATTGTAACTACCTATTCATTATTCTGATATTGCACCATATGATTGTAACTATTTACTAACATTGCTATTATATTTCCAACAATGACATACTATTTTGCAATACACGGTATAGACCAACAAAGATCATCCTTAGTTAGTAAATTGCTGGAAAAAGTTTTCAGGGTTCGGTTGGGTAGTGGATTTTATGGAGAATGTATGGTAATGTTTCAGGATTTAATCATCTTAGTTTATGTAGTTCTTAACAATTTGGAGACCATGCATCCCAAGTGAATCGGTTGTTGCACAAGCGGTTCCGACAGACGACAAGGTAGCACCTAAAGTAGAAGAAAAATTGTCAACACTTGTAGTCGGTCAAAAAACGGAGTAAAAATATGTGGATCCTAAAGGGAATGGATCACAAGCACCTTCAACATGAAGGTTGGATTAATATTCCTTAATAGCTATATGATTATATTACAGAACTATGTCATAATTTATCAATTTTATAACAGGAGGCTTCAAGATTGTGTATCAATTTGAAGTTATGACCAAGGAGTGCTTTAGAATAGGAAGTTTATCATTTTACATATTTTTTTTAGGAGACAATTACATAGAGTCTCACAAAGTGATTGATAATTTTCTTATAAGAATTATTTAAAGTTTTATTATATATACATTTAAGTTGAATATTTTTTTTAGAATCTAGACTCTAAGTCTGATTATTGAAGCATTCTCCTATTTTGGTGTCTTATTTTTTGAGTGCTTGTTTCATTTCCCTCTACTATATATAGAGATTCATATTTCAAATCGAGGGAATGGCAAATACAGAGACTAGATAATTTGTGAGAATATTTTTTTATTTTCGTTAGTTATACATCTAAATAAGAAGTATAATTTTTAAATGAACAAGATGTCTATAACACATTTTAGTTTTTTTTCCTTATTTTTAAAATATATCATATATGATTTGAACATTTACTGAATTTATGTTTCTATTATCTTACTGAATTTATGTCTTTACTATTGTTGCGTTTGTTTGAGGCCTCCAAAGAGTTCAACAAGAGTCCAAAGTTTCATTGAAAAATGCTTACCGTAAATGGCTAATGGGATAGATTTATAAATACACGTACAAAACTAACTATATTTCAATTTATTATTTATTCAGTTACTGCGTTTTATTTGTCTACTAATCTCTTTAAGATTATTATTTCTATTCTTTCAATTTTCAATGACATTGAATTGTTTTATAATTGTTTCTTGAGTAAAGCCAGAGTAGAATAGAGTTTCAATTGCAATGGATGTTGAGAGTGAAAATTGATATGCATCAGAATAGGTTGATCCAAAGCTATCTGCTATGATTCTTGATCAGTTGTATATACAAGTGCACCTTAATGCTACTGCACTTGCATGTTATTATATTATGTCCTAATTTGTAAAAAATTATACTCCAACTACCTCATATAATTATTATATACCCCTAAACTTTGTACCACAAATTCATGCTTTTAGGTTGTTTTCACTTAATTTGATTGGGCATGGTATATATGTTAACGTAGTTAACAAAAGAAAATCAATGTTAGGGGTATATAATAATTATAAAAATTCTGAATATAAATTTTTTCAAAAAAAAAATCTGAATATAGTTTTTTTCATAAATAAAAAAAATTGCAATTTCTTTTTTCATGTTGAGTATTAGAGAATTAAATAGGGTAGATTAGTTTTAAGTTAGTTAGAGGTTTTAACAAACTCTAACCAATTGTTTCTTGCCACCTCAGCTCATTAGCTGACTGTATATATGCAGCATGTGTAGTAACTTTTCTAATCAATGAATTAAGTCTTTATCACTATAATCAATAGATTTCTTCTTCTTCTTCAGTAACAAGAGATTCCAAGATACTCTTGTTGGCATCTTCCATTGTAGCTTCTCATTGCTCTCATCACCAATGGAGCTGCAATGACTCTAACATGGTATCATTCGTCTCTCGATCAAATCACGCTTCCCTTTTCTCTTCTCAGTTCTTGGTGGTAAGCAATTGAGGGTTCGATTTTTCAGTTCACGTTTTCTCCCTTTCCTTCCTCAGCGGTAGTTCTTCTGGTTCTTGAACTTCAACTTCCATGGCTTCCTCTGATAACAATGCGTCGTTTGTAACACTCTTCTACCCCAAAAAATAATATTTACATAATATCAGAGTAATCATCTATAAAAGGTATCACATATCATCATAATTTAACACAAACAGAGTCCTGTCCTGTAACACGGGTTAATCAACATCAAGAATATCATAAATCATTTCGCAGCGAAAAATAAACTTCATAATTCAAAACTTCATAAACATAATTTTCACCATCCTGAATTTAACATCATAAAATGGAAAACATTTATCCAGATAACAACATAACTGAAAAAAGTTTAACAAAAGAAAACCCATCCCAGTGTTACATGACACAGAGCAGGACACATAAACCAGAACCACTTCTAAGGAACACTAAAGCACGCTCCGAGACTCATGAATTACTCCTATTGCACTGCAGGACTATTCTTCGACATCTGCAAGTTACCCACGAAGGAGGCAACATTTCCAAGAAGGCAGTGTGAGTAATCATAATATATCATAAACGTACCAGAATATAGAATCATAAATAAATTAGTACACATATCATGACATTATCAACTACAAAATTCAGCAACAACCACAACACGATCATGAAATCAAACAACACCAACACAGTCATGAAATTCATCCAGAATATGCAATTCTAACATCCTGATATGCAATATGCATGTGGTACCATTTTCATCGTGAGATGGATACATGACCATCAACCCTCCACAAAGGAGCATATCGTAAATCATCGATACACTTCAATCCACACAATGGAATTGAAGTAGAATAAATAGGCCGAAGCCCCATCGTGAATGTTATGAAATGCAATGATGCGCTACATCGTAAATTCATCAAAATAATTCGCATCATTCATTTCAATCAGCAAAACAATAATCAAATAATCATATATATCATCATGACATTACACCCAGAACACTGGTTCTATAACCACTCTGACACATCAAGAATTGACCCGTACCCGGTAAATTATGAGGTAAATACAAGGTTATTTCATAAATTCATTTATCAAAATGATTGCATTTTTCTCCACAGCCTCCTGACTCTGAGCTTTCTCTTTCTTCAAAGCACTTCACCAAACACGATAGAAAACCACAATAAGAAAACTGATCGTGTATTCCTTTTTACCAAAATACATTCCAGTTAAGTCTTTTCCCTCTTTACCCTCATAATTTTCACAAAAAGACCACCTTACCCTTTTCGTTAATATATTTTTTATAATAATACTAAAATAGTATAATAAAACACTATTTATCCTTATTATATAAAAATACTCTTTTTCTCCAAAATTCTCTAATTAATCCAAACTCTCCAATTTTTCAAAATTAATTAAATAAATGATTAAATAATTAAATTTAGATTTCGGGGCGTTACATCGTTCGCTCGTGATTCAACGCCGTCGCAAGGAGTCTCCAATGGATTTGGATATGCAAAATCATCAAGCGGATTCGGGCATAAACTCTCAGTGAAGCTTCAAGAAAACAACTATCTGTTGTGGAATCAACAGGTCGAAGGGGTTATTCTCTCGCAGAAGATGCATCGCCTTGTTGTGAACCCTAAGATTCCTCTGAAGTATAAGTCGGATCAAGATCGTCTTGATGATGTGATATCGGAAGATTATGAGGCTTGGATTGTTCAAGATCAAGCATTGTTCATATGGCTTCTATCCACAATTTCCGAATCAGTCTTACCAAGAGTTCTTGCGTGTAAGCATTCCTTTGAAGTATGGGATAAAATTCATCAGTTCTTCAATGCACAGATGAAGGCATGGGTTCGGCAATTACGGTTTGAGCTTAAATCCACCAATAAAGGTACAAGATCGATTACTGAGTATGTGCTAAGAATTAAAGCTATTGCAAATTCGTTACCAGCTGTTGGTGACACAATCATGGAACAAGATCGGATTGTTTCAATTCTTCAAAGGCTTCCGGAGGAATACAATCTGTTTGTAATGCAGATGTATGGATATCACATCCCTCCCTCAATTTGTGATGTGGAAGCTCTGTTGTATGTGCAAGAAGCACAACTCGACAAATTTCGTGAAGAATTAGCTGTCACTACCATAGCTGCAAATGTGGCTCATACAGGCCAAGATGACAACACCTCCAGAGGAGGTTTCAATGGAAATCGAGGCAAAGGAAGATTTGCTCGTGGCAGAAGTAGAGGAAGAGGGCGCTATGTCACAGACAATAGACCAACATGCCAGCTCTGTGGAAAATATGGTCATGCAGTCACCAGCTGTTGGCACAGGTTTGATGAAAATTTTGTACCCTCTCACTCAGACCATAATGTAGAAAGCTCCAGCTCTGGTTCCAAGCATAAGACTGGTTCCACATCAGAATCCACACAGGGCATTTCCATGATGGCTACTACAAGAAAAAACCATGGTTACACTCAAGAGTATCACTTGCCTTCTGAGCTAGATTCCCAATCATGGTTTGCAGATTCAGGTGCATCTCATCATCTCACACCTTATGCTGCTATTTTATCCAATAGTAAGCCCTATACAGGTCATAATAGAGTGTATGTAGGCAATGGCCAAACCCTCACCATTAAGTCCATTGGTAATCTTAGGTTTCAATCTTCATTCATTCCTAAGTGTAATCTTACTCTCAATAATGTTCTTCATGTTCCTTCTATTACAAGAAATCTCTTGTCTGTCTCAAAATTCTCTCTTGATAACAATGTAATATTTGAATTCCTTCCTGACAAGTGTTTCATAAAATCACAGGCTTCTAGGCAAATCCTTGTTGAAGGAGTTCTTGACACTTATGGTTTGTACTGTTTCAAGCAGAAAGCTCTAGAGGCCAAAGGTTCTCTTCTCAATAATGTCAGCTTAAATTCTTCTGCTAGTATTCAGTCTTATGTTGTTTCTGATTCAGTTAATTATAGTTATGACAAATGTAATAAGAATACACTATGGCATCACAGGCTAGGGCATGCCAATTTTAATACTGTAAGCAAAATCCTGAAATTGTGTAACATTTCTCATTCTAATAAAAATGAAAGTTCAGTATGCACTTCTTGTAGTCTTGGCAAATCTCATAGGTTGTTTGCTCTTTTGTCTAGTACTGTATATAATCAGCCCTTTGAACTTCTATATACTGACTTGTGGGGTCCTTCTCTAACTGTATCTAGTACAGGATTTAGATATTACATTGCCTTTGTGGATGCTTACTCCAAGTATACTTGGTTGTACCTTTTAAAACAGAAAAGTGATGCCTTACATGCTTTTAAATTTTTTAATAGCTTTGTCAATACTCAATTCAAAACACAAATTAAAGTTGTACAATCTGATTTTGGTGGTGAATATAAGTCATTTACCAAGTATCTGAATGATCTTGGTGTTAGTCATAGAATCACTTGCCTTCATACTTCCCATCAAAATGGGACAGTAGAGAGAAAACATAGGCATATTGTGGAAATGGGTCTAACTATGTTTGCTCATGCCTCTCTGCCTATCTCACTATGGGATTATAGTTTTACAACTGCTGTGCACATCATCAATAAACTTCCATCTGTTTCATTAGTCAACTTTAGCTCTCCCTATCATGCTTTATATCAACAGCTACCAGACTATGCTACACTGAAAGTCTTTGGGTGCTTATGCTTCCCACACTTGAGACCCTTCAATAAGCACAAATTACAACTCAGAAGTCAAGATTATGTTTACCTTGGTCCTTCCCCTCAACATAAAGGCTTCAGATGCATGAACAAGGATGGTAAAGTGTATATTTCTAAAGATGTTATTTTCAATGAACAGATGTTTCCCTATCTCAAGACACAGACTATTGGCCAAAGGGTTGAGGTACCTGAAATCACTAAAGTACCCTCATCTCTTTCTCTAGCTCCTCTGTCATGTCATCCTGCTACTCAGATACTGCATAACCCACAAAGACAAGACACTCAGGCTACTGCACAAGATTTGCCCCTTGAGCCCATATCTGGAGATACTAGGGGCCCTACAACACCTCAGGTCATGTCCACATCACCTTAGCAGCACAGGCTTCCACAAATTGACAACACTCTACACATTAATGCAATACTAATATCTGTTGAAGTAAGTTCACAAAGTTGTCCACAGCCTGGCAAAAGTAGAAGCTATGCTGATACAAGTCAGCAGTCTGGTCAACCTGTCAACACTCTCACCAGGTCTTCTACCCACCCTACTATAGCTACTAGCCCTGTGGAAAGTTCTACCTCTCATGCTCAAAGGTCTTTCTCAAACATAAAGTCTACTAAGCTACCTAGTGGTGTTCCCACAGACCACTCTCCTCTTAATGTTGAGAACCTCAATCACAATTCTACTCCTAGCACTACACCACTCTCATCAAATGGTAACATTCCTAAACTGTCATTTGATTCAAATAAGTTCACCATTTCTTCCTGTGTTCCCATTTCTTCCTTATCTCAGTCTGTTTCTATTGGTCCTGGAATACCACCAACTTCCATCACTAAAAATAATCACCATATGCAGACAAGATCTAAAATTGGAAAGTCCAAACCAAGAGCTTTCATAGCTCATACAGAAGCTAAGCCAACTAGTGCTAAACAAGCCTTAACTAAACCATAATGGAAACAGGCCATGACTGAGGAGTTTAATACCCTGTTAGCCAACAATACCTGGACCTTAACTACTCTTCCTCCAGATAGAACAACTATAGGGTGCAGATGGGTCTTCAAGATCAAACAGAATGCTGATGGATCCATTCACAAGTACAAGGCTAGGCTTGTTGCCAAAGGTTTTCATCAGGAGCTTGGGTTTGATTACACTAAAACCTTCTCTCCTGTTGTCAAACCTACTACTATCAGAGTTATACTAACTCTTGCCCTTACTTACAAATGGGATATACATCAAGTAGATGTCAACAGTGCCTTCCTCAATGGCACATTGCAAGAAGAAGTATATATGACACAACCCACTGGATTTGTAAGCTCTGATAAGTCCTTTGTGTGCAAGCTGCAGAAAGCTATCTATGGGCTTAAATAGGCCCCAAGGGCTTGGTATGAGAAACTTCATCAAGCTTTCCTTCTCTTTGGGTTTACCACCTCAAAATGTGATCATTCTCTGTTTATCTACTCTAAGGCTGGTATTACTTTATATGCTTTAGTGTAGTATATACTTATCACAGGTTCAAGTCCAGATCTGGTTGACAAACTGATTACAAAGTTACATCAAGAGTTTGCTCTAAAAAGACTTGGCAGACCAAGATATTTCTTAGGCATTGAAGTACAATATGGTGATGATGGTTCCTTATGCTTAAATCAATCTAAGTACATCAAGGATCTTCTCAAGAGAGCAAACATGGATCTAGCAAAAGGAGTTCCAACACCCATGCTAAGTGACTGCAAGCTGAGTAAACATGGCTCACCTCAGTTTTCTGATCCCTCTTTGTACAGGTCTATAGTGGGAGCACTGCAGTATGTCACACTCACAAGACCAGACATCTCATTCAGTGTGAACAAAGCCTGCCAGTTTATGGCAAACCCTCTGGATACTCATTGGATGGATGTGAGGAGATTGCTCAGATATCTGAGTGGTACACACACACATGGTCTACTTTTATATCCTTCTCAAACACTCTCCAAATTCTCTTTTAGAGCTTACAGTGACTCTGATTGGGCTACAGATCCAGATGATAGGAGGTCTACATCTGGCTCATGTATTTTCTTTGGTCCCAACTTGATTGCTTGGGGATCTAAGAAACAGTCTCTTGTTGCCAGATCTAGTACAGAAGCTGAGTATCGAGCTCTAGCCTACACTACTGCTAAACTTTTATGGTTGGAGTCTCTTCTAACAGAATTACACATTCCCTTTCATCCTCCTATGTTGTTATGTGATAACATTAGTGCTGTTCTCCTTTCCCACAATCCCATTCTTCATGCAAGAACTAAACATATTGAACTAGACATCCATTTCGTTCGAGAAAAGGTAGTAGCTGGCAAGTTAAAAGTACAACATGTACCTGATGCACTTCAGCTAGCTGATACTCTTACAAAGCCCCTAGGGACTACTGCTTTTCAACTGCTGCGAGACAAACTCAAGGTGGTTCAGTCTTCTTCACGCACTTCAGTTTGAGGGGGGGTATTAGAGAATTAAATAGGGTAGATTAGTTTTAAGTTAGTTAGAGGTTTTAACAAACTCTAACCAACTGTTTCTTGCCACCTCAGCTCATTAGCTGACTGTATATATGCAGCACGTGTAGTAACTTTTCTAATCATTGAATTAAGTCTTTATCACTATAATCAATAGCTTTCTTCTTCTTCTTTAGCAACAAGAGATTCCAAGATACTCTTATTGGCATCTTCCATTGTAGCTTCTCATTGCTCTCATCACCAATGGAGCTGCAATGACTCTAACATTGAGAAAATAATTCTGATTTGTTTTTCATGTTGAGAAAAATTTTTATTTTTAAAAAATAAATTCTTTTAAAAATTTTAAAAACTTAACTTTAAACCAATTCAAAATATATAATTGGATTATAATGTGTATATAATAAAACATGAAAATAAACAAACATATAACTCTAACACAATGAAATTTGAGTACCCAATAATTAAACCATATTATTATTATTATTATTATTATTATTATTATTATTATGGGTACCGGTTTATATTTGAATAATAAAGTGGATACCCACGTTTATATTTTAACATTTAGTTTGGATTTTTAAAAGTGAAATAATTTGAATACCTTAACACGATGACTTATAGTTAGAGAATAGTCATAGTCGTCCTTTGTAAATAGATGATGGCTTTTGTTTCAATCAATATTAAAAAAATATGCAAGTCTTTCCCTTTCCCATGAGACAAATCTCATCCTGCAGAATGAAGTTCTTTCTAACTATTTACAATACTACATATTAAAATAATGTAACTATATTCTTACAATACTACATATTAAAATACGGTAGCTATGTTCTTGATCACTTTTGTTTCAATACATATTAAAATAATGTAACTATGTAATTCACATCTTAGTTTGCATTTTTATTCAAATTACATGTTCATGTAATTATGAATTCTCTCTAACTTATTGCAATTAAACATAAACACGTTCCAACTTACTACAATAACTCAATTTTGCAAACACTTTGGATTTCTTCAATGATTCTATTTTTTCACACTTATATTCTTATAATTCTTTCTTTTTCATATTCTATAGATTTTACATGATTCTTATTAGTCACAATGTATTTTCTATAAATTATCATTTTTTGTACATATTTTTATACTTAAATAATACATTTGTTTATAAGAAAGAGGGTTTACCGCATTATCATCTTCACAACTGGTTTTAAAATAGATGTTTAGCTTTTCATCTGATTCTCTGTATGATATGCTTACCTCATCATTATCTTCACGTGGTTTTAAATAGAAGTTTACCTTTTCATCTTCATATTATTCTCTATATGATACTCTAGATGATGCTTTGGATGATTCTTCAATTAATTCTTTGGATGATGCTTCAAGTGATTCTTCATATGATACTTCAAATGATTCTTCTGATGAAACATCAAATAATTCTTTAGATGAAGCTTTAGTTAGATGCATATGAATTTTTCTCATTGATATTTTCCTCATCTTGAAATAATTGTATTAAATATTTGAGTTTCTTCGTGATCTTTGGCTAATTTTGACTTACCATGTAAATCACCAATAATATTTGTCTCACCTTATTCAAGTATTGGGTAAGGTTTCCAATACCAGTTCTCAAATCTTAGATACTGATGCAAGGGGATTAGTAAATACTACCAAATCAGAGTTTATCAATGAATAAACACAAAACAAGAAAAAAGATAAAATTCTGAAATTCATTCCCCTTCATTCAATAAACCAAAGTGGTTTAAATACAACCCTAAAGGACATGAATCAACTATTAAGGGCCAGACCCAAATAAAAAAACCTTAAATAATTAATTTAAATACTAATTAATTAAGTACATAATCATTTAAATATATAGGCCTTTTTGTAGAGCGTTTGGACTTGCTATCACTACTTTTTGGTCCAATAACAACCTTGTCCACAAGGTTGGAGTTAAGAGAAACATGGGCTGGGTGAAAAGCGCTAGCTCATTTAGTTGTATCAGCATGTGGACTTATGTGAGGAAAAGTTGAATTAGGGTTGTGGAAGCTGGCGGTGGATAAAGTTTTGTTGGAGCCAGCTATATTGCACAAGGGTGCATGGGAAACACGCGACTCAGCATTGATGGGACTAGTGGCTGGGGAAAGCACGTTGTCAGGTGAAGGGGGGCAGTAAAGTGGGTGGAATAGGGAACGGTGAGGATGGATGCATCAAGGAATCCAATGTTTAGGATGGTGCAGATTGCATATTCGTTGAAGCATTGGGAAGTGGGGGTTGTTTCGTGTACTTGTTCCCACTTGTTCAGAAGTACTTCTCATAGTTTCATCTTCTAACTCATCTTTGTTTTCTCTCCTTTCTCATATTTTCTTCTTGTGTTTTCTTTGTTTCAAACTTGTATTTATGTTTTACTCAGTTCATCCGATTTTATCACTTCCTCTGAAACCGTCAACCCATCTGCATGTAAAGTTTCCAAAGCTTGAGGTATTGAATGATAATGGTCGGATGGGTTGTCACCATGGTATGCTTTCAGCTAAGAAACATGAATGACTGAATGAATCTTTGACGAAGATGGAAGTTCGAGATCATATGCAACTGGTTTGATACGACGACAAATGCGGAAAGGGCCAAAATATCTCTTGGAGAGCTTTTGAGACCCTCGACGATGAACTGAAGCTTTCGATACAGATGAAGTCGTAGGAGTACAATATCTCCTTCATCAAAGGTACAGTGCACTATTTTCTTATTAATTTGATCAATCATGTGTTGCCTTGCACATTCTAAATTAATTTTCAAGGTGCTAAGAAGATGTTGTCTCTGTTGTAGGTTTGAGTTAAGATCTGGAACGGTAGTGAGGCCAAGACGGTACTGCGACACAGATGGTGGTGCTCGTCCGTAAAGGGCTTCAAATGGAGACATCTTGATGGTTGAGTGATATAAGGTATTGTGCCAATATTCCGCAAAATGGAGGTATTTAAACCACTAACTTGGGTTTTCACTTGTAAAGCATCTCAAATAAGCCTCTAAACACAGATTCATAACTTTTGTTTGTCCAACAGTTTTAGGGTGATAGGCGGAGCTGAACTTCAACGTGGTGCCTTGCACGCGAAATAGTTATTTCCAGAAGGAGCTTAAGAAAAGGCGATCTTTGTCGGACACTATGGACCGTGGAATACCATGCAAATAGGAGATTTCTGTTGAAAAGCGTCTGGCTAGATCCCGAGCAATAAAGCTTGTGGGTAGTGCAAGGAGATGAACCTATTTGTTCAATCTATCACAAATTACCCAAATGGTAGTGTGACCAAAAGAGGAAGGTAAGTGAGTAATAAAGTCCATCGAACGTTCATCATAGACCTGTAAAGGTATTTCAAGTGGTTGTATTAATCCCTGTTTCTTCTTTGTCATGTATTTGATGTGCTGACAGATTTGACAATGTTTGACAAATTGTTCAACATCCTTGTAAATCCCTGGCCACAGAAAGGAAGTGGAGAGGCAAGCTAACGTAGGCTGGAGGCCTAAATGTCTTGCCACATGGGTTGAGTGGTACTCATGAAGTATGGCTTTGCGCAGCTCAGGTTCAGGAGGTATACAAATCCTTTCTTTGTAATACATGATATCGTTTTTAAATTGAAATGCGTCTTACATATCTGACTCTAAGTTAACCTGTGCTACGAGGGCTTGTCCTGCTTGCGTAGATCTGTAGTAATCCTTCATCTGTGAGATCAGAAGAGGAATAATAGAAGAGATGGACAACATAAGAGCGTCATCTTCCCGTTGGATACGACTAAGAGCATCAACTACTTGATTGTGTTTTCCAGGTTTGTAAAAAATATCGAAATGGAATCCTTGTAATTTCGCAGCCCATTTATGTTGCTTTGGTGTCTGTATAGTCTGGACCAGTAGGTTTTTTAAACTTTGTTGGTATGTATATATGTGAAAGTGTCGACCAATTAAATATTGACGCCACTTTTTTACTAATCCAGTGATAGCGTACATCTCCCGCACATACACAAAGGAAGCTTGAAGTCTGCCGCATAACTTTTTGCTGAAGAAGGCCAACGGACGCCCTTGTTGGGACAAAACGACGCCTACTGCAATTGCTGAAGCATCGGTTTCAAGAACAAAAATCTTGGAGAAATCAAGAAGGCACAAGATTGGTGTTTCGGTCATTTTTTGTTTTAAAGTTGTAAAATCTTCTTCGGCAGATGTACTCCATGTAAATTTCGTAGAACGCAGTAAATCGGTGAGAGAAGCGGCGAGAGAAGCGTAATATCGCACAAATCGTCTATAAAAGCCGGTGAGGCCTAAAAAATCCCTGGGAGTCATGAGTGAATGTGGCCTCGGCCAATCCAAAATTTCTTGAATCTTGGTAGGATTTGGGGTTACACCATCACTTGAAATAATATGACCTAAGTAATCAACATTAGGAACAACAAAAACACATTTGGATAGTTTGGCATAAAATTGATGAGATAAAGCAACTGTAAAATCAACTCTAGGTGATTATGATGGTATGAAATGCAAGAACTGTATATTAAAATGTCATAAAAAACTAAAACAAACTGTCTTAGAAAAGGTCGCAACAAATCATTCATTGCGGGATGAAATGAACTAGGAGCGTTAGTTAGTCCAAAGGGCATTACTAAAAACTCATAGTGCCCATCAAAAGTTCGGAAAGCTATTTTGTGTGTATCCTCTGGCGTAACCCGTATTTGGTGATTACCAGATCGAATATTGATCTTAGAAAAAATATCTGCTGATCCCAATTCATCAAATATTTCATCAATGGTAGGTATATGGCAACAGTCTTGGACAATAACAACGTTAAGTGCTCGGTAATCAAAACAAAATCTCCAAGTGCCATATTTTTTTCGAACTAAGAGAAATGGTGGGGAATAAGGGCTCTGGCTGGGTTTGATAATACCCTCCTTAAGCATATCTTGGATGATAGATGTCATAGCATCCTTTTGGGAATGCGGGTATCGGTAGGGTTTAACATTAACAGGTGTCATATTTGGTAAAATGGGGATATGATGGTCGTGGGGTCGAGTGGGTGGTAAGCCTAGTGGTTTTTGAAAAACAGCAGCAAAGGATTTAAGGAGTGATGAAATCTCATTGGTTAAGTTGGATGGTAAGGCTTCCAAAGGCGAATTTTTAAGGGTAGGGGTAATGTTGGTTTGAGGTGAAGTGGGTTGGTATAGTAGCAAGTGCATGGAAGCAATGGAATCGGTGTGGACAAGGTGACAAATTTGGTGAAAAGAAGAGACTGAAGGGAGGGATTTAGAATCACCCGTAAGAGTGACTTCATTGTTTTGGTAGTGGAAGGATAGCTTAGGTATTGAAAAATCTGCCATGAGTGGTCAGAGAGTTCTTAACCACTCCATACCAAGAACAACATCAGTGCCTTCAATAGGAAGTAAATGAAAGGGAATTGTAAATAAGTTGTTTTAGATAGTTATTGGAGCTTGTGGACATAGGCCAGAGCAAACTAACTTGGAACCATTGCCAACCATTACTAAAAAGTTTGGAATTGGTGTAGTGTGGAGCTTGAGATGGTTGGCAATACGAGGCTGTAAGATGTTATGAGTACTACTTGTGTCAATCAAAATCGTGATCGGAAGACCATGAATAATGCCACTAAATTTGAGTGTTTTAGGAGATAGCTGTCCACAAGCTGTTTGGGGGGGAAGGTTGGAAGTAAGTTTCCTCCGCTTCTGGTGTAGTGATTGGTTATACTACATTCTGAATTCATCTGTATCACTCACAACATCGCAAGCTTCGAAAGGATAAAGCGTCGGTCAGAACCAACCTTCTTCAGAAAGCAAGATAAGAAGAACGTCAAGGTCATACGGGTCATATCAAAGGAAGCTCATTGGAGCGTCATCTTCAACATTGCCAACATTTTTATTTTTTCAATTTACAGCAATCTCCTCCTTTCAGGGGATTCTCTTCTTTGACTATACTTGCCTATTCAGGGCACACAAATCAATAAAATCAGAATATTCAGTCACACTTTGTTTTGCACATATTTTGTTTCGTTTGCAAAATGTCCAAAATTCATAATACAACACTTGCATAAAACATATGATCCATTTTAAATGCTTGCAGGAAATATGTTACTTTCAGGTAAATCTAACTCCTATGACGGAATCCGGTTGAGGGTACCTTGGGACACTTGTGCGTTTCCCTTGTCTTAATAGGTTGTAGGTACTCAAGGCAGACCATTTCACATCATGGGGCATACCAAGCAGTATCCCCAGCCAAGCCAGCAATCACATCATCAGCAGAACTCCTTGACAAGAAGAATCTCCTCGCAAAGTTTTTATCCTCCCAAAGGATCCCGTGAGGAATTCATCAATCCCCAGCGTATTACTTCCCAGAAGTTATCTCCTCCCCAAGCGGGATCTCCCGAGCAATGACTGACGGCTTTTTCCCAACAAAGTGGTTAGGAACTTTCTATTCCCCATCAGAGTTGCCAGGATTCTCTCATCCGCAGCAGAATCGGTGGAGTTGCTTCCCTACAGAGTTGCCATTCTCTCCCCAGTAGAGCAATGCCTGAAATACTGCCCCAACGGAGTTGTTGAAACTTCCTTATCCCTAACGGAGATCTCCCTCCGGACAGATCAGCCAATGATCTCTTTCCCCAGCTGAGTTCTCCCTCCATACAGATCGACCGGAGATCTTTATCCCTGCAGGATCCGGATTTCGGATCGGGTCTCTCATTTGCATAGTCATAGCATTCACATCATATTCACCAAAATAAGCGTAGCATTCCGTCTAATACGGAGCATTACGGCAAAAATCAAACATTTGCATGATCATAAGCCAGGTTCGAGCCAACCACCTGCAAATATCAATATCACCTCATCAGCAAAATACAAAACTCATATCCCCTGCAGCTAAAAGCCAAAGCATCCCCTTTTCACTCTCAAACACAGATACCTGTTTATATTTATACATGCTCTTCTCGACACTCATCCGTGTCATCTTTCCCCAGTAAGGTTGCCAGAATACCTCCTACATTCTTAATACAAATATTTGTTCATAACTTGTACATATTCTTTTTGACACTCGCCCGTCTCATACTTCCCCAGCAAGTCAAACACTCGTCTGTGTCCCTTGCCCAATCTTTCGACACTCGTCCGTGTCTTGCACATACTTCACCAGCAGATCATACTTGGACATACTTATACAGAAGTCTTCGGTACTCGTCCATATCTTGTATATATCACCCCTCAGCAGATTCAACACTCGTTTGTGTTTCTTCCTAACCAATCGATACTCGTCCATATCATCACCCTTAAACACATGTCAGCGTTTGTTTCTACCGATACTCGTCCGTATCATGGTACTAAGGATGCTCGTCTGCATCTTTGATTTATACACACTGTCAAACACTTTTACCTTTTGTTTTAAAGACGTAAGCACTCGTCCGTGTTTACCATCCCCCAGTAAGTCGCCGACAAAGCAACTTTCTTCTATCCGGAATTTGTCCTATGTCGTGATACTTTCGGCAGCCGTCCCCTACTAGGTGATCATCCTTCACCTTTGGATGACCGTCCCTCATCCTTTCCCCAGTGGAATCCCCATTGTTAGAACTTTTTATCCGGCATTCGTCCTATGTCGCGATATCTTTTTAGCAGTCGTCCCCTGCTAGGTGATCGTCCTTCACCTTATGATGACCGTCCCTCATCATTTATCCGATGGTCGTCCCCATCGTTGAACTTTTTATCCGACATTCGTCCTATGTCGCGATAATCCCTAAGAGCAGCCGTACCCTACTAGGTGATCGTCCTTCACCTCTTGATGATCGTCCTTCATCATGCTTATCCGATGGTCGTCCCCATCATTGACCTTTTCTATCCGGCATTCGTCCTATGTCGAGATAAAGAGCAGCCGTCCCCTGCTAGGTGATCGTCCTTCACCTTTGATGATTGTCCCTCATCAAATATTTCATTTTATTCTTTAACCCGATGGTCGTCCCCGTCGTGGTCCCTTTTCCTTTTCCTGATGATCGTCCTTCATCAGTATAGCCCGATGGCCGTCCCCATTGTTGTACTTTGATAATCATATTATACCATCTTTTACAATTTATATCCCTTTTCTTCTTCTCCCCAGCGAGTGCAAATTTCGGACTGTCTTTGGTATTCAACCACAAGTTATCTTGTTTGTCTATTAAGTCAGGCGCTTACACCTTGCACAGCTAACTCATGCTTGAATAGGGGCAGCTGTAAACACCCCAAATTTTCCCTCACTTTTTCTCACACCATGGCTTGTGATCTTTCATTTTTGCATAAGCATAGGCATACTATCTCATATTGCATATTTGTTTCATCTGCATAGTCCATTTCATCTGCATCTAGGGTTTGTGATCTGAGCAATCCAAGAAGTGATCTGAGCCATCCTAGAGGTTTTGAAGCTTTCCAAGTGGTTCCATGTGTGTTCCATGATCATAATATGTCCCCCAAAGTTCATAAAAGCCAAGGGATCACAAAGCATGGCAAAGGCATAGAGGCAGACTGAAGATTTCCTGCTCAGATGACCTAAAATTAGGGTTTTGGTTTCAGTGGCCTTAATCCCAAAAAATTTGGTCATTATTGTTTCTAATGGTCTTACTATGTTATAAGGATCATGTGTACCAAGTTTGATGAAGAAATTCACTGTGGAAGTCATCTGATCATTGGGTAACTTCTTGAGCAAGTAAAGTCAAAATCAGGGCATCTGAGGCCTCCATCAAGGGTACCAAAGGGTCATCATCATCATTTGAGTCTCTATGATCTTTATTTGATCTTAGAAGTGGTTGGAAGTTCACAAAGTTGAATAATTTTGAGCCAAATGTAAACTTGCTATTTTTGGAAATGACTTGTAATGGAAACTTTACATTTTGGGAAAGATATTCAACCTATTCTTTCATGACCAAAAATGCTTCAAATGAAAAATTCTTGGGCATGAAAGTTGTAGATTATGTCTTCCCATTTTAAAAAAGTACAAGAACATGTCTTGATTCATCCTATAACTCAATATATGGCCTTTCAAAGTTGGCAAAAATCCTATAATTTTCAAGTTCATGCCAAAGAGGGATTTTTGCAATTTCACTTGCCAAGCCATTTCATGACCTCTAATCAACTTCTATGTATCATAACATGTCAAAGCAACTTCAAAACATCAGAATTGATCCAATAATGCATGGATTTCATGGCTTGATTGACAAGAAATCTCAAAATGACAATTATGCATAAACTTTGCAAAAACCATGACAACTCTTGATCCAAGTGTGCCAGCTGCATAAACTTCATCCTAGGGCCATCCATGAATCAAGCTGAGGCCAAGACACCCCAAAAGCCAGCTCTGACTCAACCCATACTTGTGGTACCACAACTTTTGACTTTTTGCAAATCAAGCCATACCAATCAGCCTGTGCCACAACCACTCTCTGGCCAATCAACATGACTTATGTGGACATCAAGGAGCCCATTTCACATAAACTTGGAGCCCGAATCCACACACAACTCAGAATCACCAAAAATTCCATAGAACTTCATTCCTTCGAAACTCATTCCACAGCCAACAAAAATCACTGATTCTTTCACCAATCATCTCAACATCACTCAAGGATCATTTCCCACCCCTTGCCATGGCCTAAAAACACCTCAATCAGAAATACGATTTCTGCCACACCAGAACCAAACACCATAAAATAACCATTCAAAGCTTGTTCTAAGCTCTCCAGAAGCTTCAAGGGACCAAGTGGAGTGGTTTTGCACAAAGGAGGGAGTCAGAAAGCTCAGAATCTCAAAGCTTCAACTCAGGTAACCATCAAGAACAATTTTTCCAGAACCTCTCTTTTAAGTTATAGAATGAATCTATATGCTCCCCTGATCACACTGATATGATTTGTTTTGAAAATGATGGAGAAATGGCCATGTATGCTTGCTCTGAAACTTTTTAACCTAGAATGTGTTTTTCTTCGATTCCCCTTTTTGATGCATGATAAATGAGTTTTGAGCCTGGATTCGTGTTTAAGAAGTTTAGGAGAATGTTTCTGGAGCTTTAGAGAGTATGGGTGGGCCTAGGGAGAGAGATTGAGTTTTGGGGTTGCCGGAGAAGATGACCGGAACACTGTTCCGGTCACCTGAAAGTCATTAAACCTTAATCCTGTATTAAATGCCAGTTTGAATAATGGCCATAGGATCTTGCTTACCCGCGTGTTTGGATGGCTCAGATGGCCTCATTAAACCCTAATCTTTTTTAATTAAATTAATTTCCCCAGAATGAATCCTGACCTTACATTCACGCGCGCAGTCAACATATTTTCCCTCAGTTTGAATCTCAGCCTTCAGATCCCCATACTTTCATTTAAATTCATTTTTATTTCATTTTAATTGCATTTTCTTTCCACAATTTTTAAAAATAGCATAAATCATCAAAAAAATCTCATTTCTTGCATTTTCCTTTCAAATATTTTTCTTTACCTGAAAACATTTTTATTTTTATTTTTTGCATTAAAAAAGTATTTTTAAAATATTTAAATGTTTTATTTAATTAATTAATTGATTTTAATTAATTAAATATGCATTTAGGTTTCTAAAAATCATCAAAAAAATCATGAAGCATCCTTAAGCATTTAGAAAAATTTTCAAACTCACCACACAAATTTCTTTTTAGGTTTGATCACATTTTCACAATTTTATTTGAATTAGGGTGCTTAAATTTCACATTTTTTAACCCTAACTTGAAAAATTCATTTCTGCCTAACCATGATGAGTTTGAACTTGGTTATGTTTGCATTGATTCATAAATTGCATATAGTTCCTAGGTTATTTGTCTCATAATTTTATCTTGAATATTCAATTTGATTTGCATTTTTCCTTTCGAAGCACCCAAAAACCCTAGCAAACTTAGGAATTTCATAACTTCCACTAGGTTAAGCTTCTGACTTCCTCCTTTGGGGTGTGTTCTTATATGGGATTAGGGTTTGTTTGAGCTTGATTTCAATTTTTTATCATGTTGAATGCTTCTGTTTTTGTCATATGCATCTCATGTTGTCTTAAAACCCTAATTTTGCATCTTCATTTGCATTCATCTTTGCATGTCATCATCATATGAACTTGTCATGACATTTCAAGCATTTGTATAGCATCTTAGACATCATAAGACATGTTTGAACATTGCGTGATCATTTCTTCATTCATTTGCTATGCTTTGCATCCATTAGATTTCATGAACATCCATGTGTTTTCATGCTTCTAAACATGCTCCCATTGCATCTCATCTTTGTATGATCATTCATATGCATATTGTATGACTTTGCATCATTCCATATGCCATTTACAGTGCATATTCACTTCTGACTTTGGTCTTTGCATCTCATTTTATCTCATTTCCTTTTGCTTTATGTCTTATGTATTCATACTAACATTTTAGGAACTTTTGGTAAGTTATCTGGGAGGTGGATTTGCCTTCCCCTCCCACCTCTTCTCGTCTCATTCATATGAATTCTTACTTGTCTTTAAAGTGAACTTGTTTCACTTGTGCTCCCTCCTTCTTACTTTCTTTCTTTTAAGTTACTTATCTTCTTCAGGAAGTAAGTAACTTATTCTTCTTCTTTCTCTTTTCATTTGCTTCTTCCATTGGTGGCCTTGAAGATCTTTCCTCTTAAGCCTCACAAACCATAGGATGTCCAAGCATGATAACTTTTAGGGTTGTGTATAGTCCCCCCTAGCTTTTTACCTTTGAGTTTCCTTGAGTCTCTCTTCTCATCTCTTAATCAGAGACTAAACTCTTAAAGTTTTAGGACTTTGGAATTAGGGTTATGCCTGCATCCTTATCTTAGGATGAAGTGTATAACTTTAATCCTTAGTGTTAAACCTTTAATTTGTTTACACCTCTTAATCAAAACAAATTAATAATCACTAAGACTTTATCTTGTAACTTGGGCCTTACATTAGGGTTCTATCTCTTCCATATGGTTAAGAGGGACTAATCCTAGTGTTTAATGGACAAGTCCCTCTCAAGTTGTCTTACAAACCATAAAATCCACTTCTTAATCTCACCCTTTAATTAAAATACATCTAATAAAGGCTTGTTATATAATGAATTTAATCCCTAACCATGGATTAAGTTGAGGTATCTTCCTCAGCTTAAGTGTTCTCATCTATTATCCTTCTATTAGGATGGTGTAGTGAGTTCACTAATCTGTGATTAGAGATTAAACTCATTACTTAACATTAAACAAAAACCCAAAAACATCTTAATAATCACCAAGTAGGTTAATGATCTTAATCCTATATCATCATGGTAATTAAGTTGAGATGCTTATCTAATACTTAAGTAGGCTCATTATCCCTAATCAGGGAGGATATGATGAGTTTACAACCCTTGATTTAGGCTTAAGCTCATTATCCTATACAAAACACCAAAAACAATGAAAAACTGAAAACAACAAAAACAAACAATAATCGTCTCCTTCGGGATTCTTTTCTCATCACACTCATTTTACAAACTAGAATTTGCTTCTTCCTTCTAATGCAAGACAGTTAGCACTCGAGTCAGGCGAGTCATACACTTGAGCATATGCAAGCAAGCAGTTCAGAGTCAATTTATTTTCAGTCTCTTTGAGTTGAACTATGGTGTTCTGACTTCCTCATTTCACGAGAGGATACGTAGGCATAACTTAACAGTTATCGAACAAAAGTCTCTTTGTCATCCCCCTCTTTCAACATTCATTTCTAAGACTCAGTTCCTGAGCACCCACCTTTTGCACTGACACCTGTACTTTCTTTTCTTAGCTTTTGCACACAGATAGCACATACACTTTTCCTTTTTAAGCACAATCTTGTAAGCATGGATCCCGTCGAGTACGACGGACGATCTGGGTGCTAATACCTTCCCAGGTCGTAACCAACCCCCTTTCTCAGTTTCTCTGGTTTGTGTCGCTCCCGGGAATTTCATCCTAGTACAAACGCGAAAGTGGCGCGGAAAAGGTAGAGTCGCTAGCCAGGCATTTTTATCCCGAAGGAACGGGAAAGGTAATGCTGCACAAACCTGAGGAAGACGGAAATGACAAGGTCCTGCGAACCAAAGATCTGGGTTCGGGAGTCGGTTACGACCTGGGAAGGTATTAGCACCTCAGATCGTCCGTCGTACCCGACGGGATCCACGCTTGTTTGTTTGTTTCAAAGGGTGTGAAATAATATAATTGTTGCTGAATAAAACCGCTAACTAGAATGGAAGTGAAATGAGAAAGGAAGCTAAAAAAGAGAATGGAAAGAAAGAGGGAAATGTAGGGAAAATAAAGAATGTGCTCGAACGGGTGTTGCACCCCAAAATTTGCCCTCACAAAAACAAGACTTTGTGTGCTAAGAGGTTCACAAGGTTCACAATATTCACAAGACATCTTATGAGGTTCACAAGATTCACAAGACATCTTATGAGGTTCACAAGATTCACAAGACATCTTATGAGGTTCACAAGATTCACAAGACATCTTATGAGGTTCACAAGATTCACAAGGCATCTTATGAGGTTCACAAGGTTCACAAGACATCTTATGAGGTTCACAAGGTTCACAAGACATCTTATGAGGTTCACAAAGTTCACAAGACATTTCATGAGGTTCACAAAGTTCACAATTAGTCAGAAGATTTGACAATTCCCTCAGACAATGCATCCTCCTAAGCAATGCATCCTAAACTAGGGTTTTGACTTTAATCAGGCTAAATGGACTTCCAAGATTTCAAGTGAGCTTCATAAAATCTTATATGTGTTTAAGAATCCCCATGACAAGTTTCAAGACTTTTCTCAAAGGTTTGCTCAGTCAGATGATCAGATAAGTCAAAATCAGTCAAAGTAGTTAAAAAGTCAAACCGAGGTCAACTGTGGTCAAACCAAAGTCAAACTTCATGATTTTTTACCAACATCAAGTATGTGAAGCAAAATTCATCATTTGATCAAGGTTTGATCATGATTCATCAAGGAGATTTCAGATCATCAAGAATCAGGAGTTTCTAAATTAGGGTTTCCTTAGGAAAAGTCAACTGAACTTTGACCAGCCATAACTTTCACATGCTTCATCAAATTTTTCCCATACAAAGCTCATTTTGAAGGAAATTTAATTCTCTACAACTTTGTGTCTCACAAGCCAAGCCCAAAAATGCTTCATTTGGAAGGTATGAGCTAAGACATTATAGGTCCTTTTGAAAGTCAACAAAAAGTCAACAACTTCAAAAGGGCATAACTTGAGAATGGTAAATGATATGGACATGAAACCAATGGGGTTGGTTAGAGGACTCTTTAAGCTTTCCAAAATGACCAAGAACACCCTCATAGAATTAAAATTGAAGGATTTGTTCCCTTGCAAAGTTGGAAATTTATTTGGTGGTTTATGAAGAAAATAGGGTCTTAAAACCATAATTCTTCAAATGGGCTGAACTTTTTATGACCCAAGGTGTTCCATGACATCATGCACGAAATTTATTTAATATTTTCATAATTTTATTTTATTTATTTTATTTATTATGATTTTTTATATTAAAAATCATTTTAAATTCAAATAAAATATAAAACATGAAGATTTAAAATATATTTTGATTCTAGAAAGTCATAAACATGAATTGGATCAGATTGATATGCAATTGATGATGATTGTCTTAAGATAGAAAGGTTTCATTCAAAAATATTTAAAATTCAAGCCATGATCTTTTTCAATCTTTTGAATCCAAAAGTCCAAACAACCATCCAATTTTTTGACCTAGTTTCATTCAACTATAAGTATACAAACCATCACAATGCATAGGACACGAATTTTCTGCCTCAAGAGTAAGTTTCCACTTTCAAAAAATTGACCAAAAACTTCAATTCGGATTCTTCATTACCAAGCCTTTCAAGGTATTTTAAGGACACAACAAGCTTCATTAAGCTTCCCTGAATCGAAACCATTCATCACATTGCTCCATAACATGACATATTGAGAAATCCGAATCGTTTTTTTCCTCACATTTGATTTTTTCGATTCAATGAATTTGCTGCATATTAATTGATTTTGATTGTTTAATCTTATTTGTCTCATTGTGTTGAAGCTTTCTGGATCAATTGATTGGAGTTTCATTGCCTAGAACGAATTTGGCCATTGTTAGGGTTTCGGCCAAGCTTTTAGGGTTCCATGAAAGACCTAATATAAACAATTTTTAAAGACATAGAATGATTGTATGAACTCTGGGAATCATAATACCCTAATCAATTGGAAGAAATTTTGCTGTTTCAATGGTGTTTGAATTTCGCAGGTTGTGCACATTGAGAAATTCGCAGGTATGTTCGCAGCAGAAAACACAAGGGAATTCGTAGGTAATTCGGGGAAGACGAAGATCAGTGGCGCCAAGATCTTCATTCAAATATTTGATATAATATTTTATGTTTTATTGTTAATATTATTTCAGAACAATTAACTTGGCTCAGTTGGTTTGCGTATGCGCGTTGGAAGCTGATGGTCGTGGGTTCGAATCCCCCCAGGCCATTTTGTGCTGTTTGCTTTTTGTTATGATTTTTTCAGGTTATGAAACAAAACAAAATGATACTCATTCCTTACCACAAGCGCGCAAGTAGCCTGACTGGTTTTGCATCTTGAGAAGTGAGGTAAGGGACCTGGGTTCAAATCCCAAGTCCTTTCTTTTTGAGCAATTTTCCATGTTTTCTTATCTATATTTATTTTATTATATTGTTTCTGTTTTATTTAAATTAGTAAACATGATTTATAAATATTATTTAAAATGCTTTTATTCAAAATTCTTAAAACTTCATATTTTCTTTTATAAAAATATTTTTATTTATAATATGTATATATAAAATTTGTAAATAAATTTAGTTTGATTTAATTTGTAGAATAAATGAGTAAAACCCTAATATTTTCATAAACCCTAATTTAATATGATTAACCCTAATAATATTTTTTCTAAAACCCTAAAAATATTTTTATAAAACCTAATTATTTTTATAGATCCTAATTGTAAATATTAATTTATTTGTTTATTTTAATTCCATAATTTTTGTTTATATTTTAATTAAGTAGTAAATCCTAATGTATTTTTCTAAATAATCAAACCCTAATTTTCTTTTATAAAACTTAATTATATTATAACTTTTAATTTATTTATTTGTAAACTTTAATTATGTACATATTTTTATAATTTGTTTATAATTATTATTTAATATAGTTTTTGCATATAAATAATTTTAGATTATGTTTAAAACAATAAAAAACTCCTAATTTAATCTCATTAATATAATTTATTTTTATAATATGTTTATTTAATTATAATTAACCATTATTTTTTTAACATGTATATAAATTTAAATTTTTTATAATAATTAGTATATAGTATGAATTGCTTATTTTTCTTCTTAAAATCTTAAAAAAATAATTATTTATTAAAAAATTGAACTTTTAATTTATTATTCATTATTATGCTAATTTATTTATTTTATTTATTTTATTATTACTAACCCCATTTATTTTTATTATTATTGTTACTAACCCAATTATTTATTATTATTTATTTGCTTATTTAATTTATTTTAATTGTTATTATTATGTAATTGTATCCAATATGTAATAGTTGTAGAATAATTTTTAATATTTATATTTTAAATGCTATGGTTAGTAATATAGGGAGTGTAAAACATGTTTGTATTTAAAAATTAATTTAGATCATTAAATCTCAAGATAAATATTTAAATTGGTACACTCACACACGTAAGTCGATCTTGGATCGCCATCTCACTTCTTAAGGGTTACCTCTCAAGTTGCCTAAACAAAAGGTCAAGTAGGGTGTATAAATCAAAGTCCCTCATCTCACATCATCTAGTCCCTTAACAGATAAAAAGATCAAGTCCCTTCGAATGTTGTCTTCGTAATGATCTTGTCCCTTTCGAATAAAGATGATAAGTCCCTTCGAATTGCTTATACACCTCACAGTTGCCTAAATAAACAAATGTCCCTTTTCTTGTCCCTCATATCCAAGGTAATGACTACCTACTCCTTAATAGTAGGGATAGTCTTACCACCTAAAGGATATTTAAGAACAGAAAAGACTTAACTCAGGGTAGGTTCCTCTTATGTACTTGCTCACTTTTCAAAAACATTTCAAACACTTCACATTTTTTCAAGCAATTTTCAAAACAAAGGTTTTATATATATCCGTACATGGATCATTATAAAACACTTAAGAAATTTCTATTCACACACTTCACATTTCAAAAACAGTTTAAAGTGAGCTAAGTAACTAAGAGCCCATGGATAACCATGGATGTAAAGGGTGCTAACACCTTCCCTTTACATAACCTACCCCCCGGACCCAAAAATCTTTTAAAGGTCTTTCCTGTTCTTTTATGCCTTTCCTTTGGATAAAATAAAAGTCGGTGGCGACTCTTGCTATCTGCAACATAACTAAAAGTCAGTTCTCTCACCGTGTTACAGAACTGACGATTCTGCTGGGGATTTAATAAAAGAGGGGTACCCTTAGGAATTATATCACTTTAAAATTGTTTGCCTTGTTTGCTTTATACTTATCTGTTGGGGTGCTCTTATGTGTGAAAGATCCTAACCCGGATCTAGTGTACCTTAGGTAAATGGCAATAGACCAAGGAAACTGTACGGCGTATGCCGATATGGTTGATCTGGTGGCCATAGTTAGTGTGACTTCTTGGTTGGTGCTTATGTTCCTTAAGTCAAGTTAAGGATAATATGAGGCTGCCATATGTTGTCAATGCACTAACTAACTTTTAGAACCCTAGTTATCCCATCTTGGCCTTTAGAAAAGTAGTGAGATAACCGGCTTTGGTGCAGACTGAAGTTGGTTGATACTCGATACTACGCTCATTGAGATTATAAACTTGGAGGGTTTTGGTTGGCAAGTAAGTTGCCTACTGAACAACCACCCTTGTGAAGGATCAATGATATTGAGATCCCTTAGAACCTGGTTACTTTATAGGACAGGATGAACCAACTAACTTCATGGGAGGGTACTTACCTTTAAACCTCATGCAAGCCTTCAAACCTAGGGCTATTGTGTGACTTGTTTGTGTGTGCCACATGTTTGTGATTGAGCATAACATCATGACACCATCATGCATCATAAGCATAGCATTTTCACTAACCTTTTCAAGGACCAAAGGATTTATCTTTGTTCTTTGTTGCAGGTCATGGCTTTTGCTCGTAGAAACACTATCAGGATCAACTTTGTAGGCATACCCCCTAAGCTTAAGGAATTGGTTTCTCAAGTTTCTGAAAGCTCCCAGTTCATCAAGAGACATGGTCACCTATTGGATCTAGTCACCTCAGGGTTCAATGAAGACATGATGAGTGTTCTGTTTCAGTTCTTTGACCCCAAGCACCATTGCTTTACATTCCCCGACTATCAGCTGGTTCCTACAATGGAAGAGTTCTCTAAACTTCTGGGTATACCTGTTCTTGATCAAAGACCCTTCACAGGCTTGGAGAAAGAGCTTAAACCTGAAGTCATTGCTGCAGCTCTACATCTGAAGAAGTCAGACATTGTTCTAGAAACGAGAAGCGGAGTTAAGGGTATTCTTGCTAAGGTTTTGATAGAGAAGGCTCAAGTGTTCTTGAAGGCTATGAGCTATGATTCTTTTGAGGAAATCTTAGCCTTGTTAATTTATGGCTTAGTGTTGTTCCCCAATCCAGATCAGTTCATAGACGTTCATGCCATCAATATATTCCTGAATCACAATCCAGTGCCTACATTACTTGGGGACATCCTCCATTCTCTTCATACTCGTACTACAAAGGCACGAGGAACTCTGATGTGCTGCATACCTCTGCTATCTAGGTGGTTTATTTCTCACCTTCCTCGCTCAGTGATGAAGAATGAACAAGGGTTCAGGTGGTCTAAAAGGATCATGTCACTCTCTCATTCAGATATCCATTGGTGCTCCAGATCTATGGAGAATGTTACTATCATTGACCGTTGCGGGGAGTTTCCTAATGTGCCACTTCTAGGCATAAGAGGAGGCATTACTTACAACCCATCCTTAGCTTTACGACAGTTTGGTTACGCTCAGAGTGATGGTCCACACGACATGTTGATTCAGGGTATTGTGTTTGACTACGGCAACGATCTGCAAGGTTATCGTCAGAGGTTCGTACGAGCATGGGGAAAAGTGAACAAGGTTGACAGCAAGACTCTGGAGCCCAAGTACACTATTCCTATGGAAGCTTATCTCAGATGGGTGTGATCTCGTGCTCAGACTCTTATGATGCCATATCCTGCCATCCTGCCAGTTACTATGGAGCCTGTTGCTGAAGGAGATACCTCTTATACCATCCTTCACCCAGACATGCCCACTGACATGGAAGACTTACAGAGGTCCTGGATCCAGTTGAAGGAGCAAAGGGATACTTTCGAGGCTCATTACAAAGCAAGTCAAGAAAGAATCCTGGAGCTAACAAAGCAACTTCACGAGGAGCGGAATCTCAACTCATACCTCAACACAAAGAGGAAACGTCCATGGGAGACTTAAAACCCCATCTTTTGTATTTATTTCATTTCATTTTGTAAGCCTAAGGGGAAAACAAATTTATTACTAATAAAAGTTTACCTTCTTGATTGTTTAAGCAAATTTAAATCTTGCGGTCCTTGAAAACATTGCATATACATTCACATATCATATCATTGCATCACAGGTTTATTGTGCACAGGTTTCTTATCTTCTCGCTGTTTATTTCAGCAATGGCTCTTGAACAAACAGTTAAGGATCTCCAGGCACAAAATGCACAGTTCCAAGAGCTGATCCTGAACTTGTCCAAGGGGCAGGATGAACTGAAGACACTGCTGGCCAAGAAGACTAAGAAAACTAGAAGGTCAGGAGGCCTAATCAACATGGGAAGAAGGTTCAGAGGTCCTATCAAGACCAAAGAACAAGTTGAAGATTATGAGTCTGAAGAGTCTGAGAAAGAGGGAGGCAGTCTCCATAATACAATGGGGGATTCTGATTCTGAAGCTAACTACTATCATGAGCCTAATGAAGATAAGTTCAAGATGCTGGTGGATAGAATGGATGCTATGGAATTACAAAAGTCTTCTGGGCTGGATTTTGAAGACCTGAGTTTGATATCTGGGGTAGTTATACCCATTGGTTTCAAGGTTCCTACTTTCGTAGTTTATGATGGTGTCTCTTGTCCCAAGCTACATCTGAGGTCTTATGTCTGGAGAATCCAACCCCATACTGCTGATAAGAAGTTATGGATCCATTTCTTCCAAGAGAGCTTATCTGGAGCTCAATTGGAATGGTACTATCAGTTGGAGAGTGTCAACATCCGTGATTGGAATGATCTTGCTGAGGCTTTTTACAAGCAATATCAATACAATGCTGACCTAGCCCCTACTCGCATGCAGCTACAAAGCATGTCTATGGGTGCTAAAGAAAATTTCAAGGAGTATGCCCAGAAGTGGAGAGACTTAGCTGGAAGAGTGCAACCCCCTCTAACTGACAGGGAGTTAGTGGATATGTTCATGTGTACGTTGAATGGTCCCTTTTACAGTCATCTCATTGGAAGCTCATCATCTGGCTTCACTGAGTTGATAATGACAGGAGAGCGCGTAGAAAGTGGTATAACGAGTGGCAAGATTCAAGTGGGTGCTTCTTCATCAGGTACTGCAAAGAAGCCTCCCAGTGGGAAGAAAGAGTCAAATGTTGTTTATGGTCAACCTGATCATAATAGGAGGCATCAGTCTATGAGTGCAGTTCATATCTCCAACCCTACTCCTGCAACGCCAGAGCAGCCACAGGGCAATCAACAGAGGACTAGAAGGCAGTTCACTAAGATCAACATGTCACTGGCCCAAGCCTTGCAACACTTGTTGAAGGGTGAACTTATCACTTTGAGGGACCCTCCTCAGAATCCCAATGTTACCTCTCCCAGATATAATCCTAATGCACGATGTGCATATCATTCAAATTGTCAGGGACATGATACCAAAAGTTGCTGGGTATTGAAGAATAAGATTCAGGATATGATTGATGCTGGAGAAATTGAGTTTGACCCTCCGGGTACTCCAAATGTGATTACTGCTCCCATGCCAAATCATGAGAAGACTGTCAATGCCATTGATGAAGATTCACATATTTCATCAGTTGCAGATTTAACTACACCATTGTCTCTTATTAAGAAGAAGTTGGTACAAGCTGGGTTCTTTCCAGGTTGTCGTGAAGATTGTTTATATTGTACTTGTAAACACCCCAAATTTGCCCTCACCCATTCACACCATGGCTTGTGACTCTTTTCATATGCATAAGTTCAATCACATCATCTCATATTGCATATTTGCTTCACTGCATTGGTTCAAAGTCATCTGCACCTAGGGTTTGTGATCTGGGCAATCCAAGAGCCATTTGAGCCACTCCAAAGGTCATCAATCACTTCAAAAGGGTCCATGTATGTTCAAGCATCATATTATATTCCCATAAAGTCAAGAAAGTCAAAGAATCACAAGAACTGAGAATGGCATGGAAGCAGAGCCAGGTCTAACTGCACAGATGACCTAGAATTAGGGTTTTGGTTTCAAAGGCCATAACTCCAAATTTTTTGGTCATTCTTGTTTCTATTGGTCTCTATATGTCACAAGGATCATGCATATCAATTTTCATGAAGAAATTCCATGGGGAAGGCATCTGATCAAGAGTTGACTTCTTGAGCAAGTCAGTGCAAAATCAGGGCATCTGAGACCCCCAATGACCCAACCAAAGGGTGTTCTTCATCATTTTGAGTGTGTATGATCTTTATTTGATCATGGAAGGTGTTAGAAGTTCACAAAATTGAAGAATTTCAAGCCATTTGCAAAGTTGCCTTTTTGGGAAAATGACTTTTAATGGAAACTTGCTATTTTGGGAAACTTTTTCAACCCTTGCTTTTTGATTCAAAAATGCCTCAAATGGGAAAACTTTGGTCATGAAAGTTGTAGAATGGATCATTCCCTTTTCAAAAAGTACAAGAACTCATTCTAATTCATTTTGGATCAAAAGTTATGGCTTGTCAAAGTTGGGAAAAATCACATAATTTCAAGTTATGTACCAAAGAGGCAAAGTTGCAAAACCACTTGCCAAGGTGAAATGAGACCTCAAAGTGATTTCTAACCTTTGTACAAACATAAACCAAGGCCTAAGATTCAGAATGCACCAAAGGTTTGCCCATTTCCATGACTTGTGGATCAAGAAACTTCAAAAGGGCCAAAGTTGGACAAAGTTGCAAAAAATCCTACAAACCCTAATCCACTTGTGAATTGGCTTCAAAACTGATCCCATGGCCCTCCTCATTCCTTGCTGCGCAGGACACCCCTATTGTCCTTGGCCTACTATTGACCCATACCTCTCTTACACAAAACTTGACTTTTTGCATAAAGACCCATACCAATCACAATAGGGCACAACCACTCCTCTGACCTATCCAAGAGTGATAAGTGGACCAAATGCAACATAACACAACACACACACAAGCCTGAAACACTCTCCAAGCCATAGTTCCAAGTTTATGCCTCTTATGCATTTTCATTCGAAACACACAACACAAGCATCAAACATAAAAACAAACTCCATAGGATCACTCAACATACTCCCCTGATCATTTACCTACCCTCATTCATCCCTGAAACCTCCTCAAATTAAATCACGATTCTCACCCCTCACTGAACAAAAATTGGTCAATCTCACAAACCAACCATTTTAAACTCCAACCAAGCCTTACAAACTTCTCAGGGGGATCATTGGAGGTGATTGGAAGCAAAGAGCTGGCCAGAAAGTTGCAAACTGAGAAAGCTCAAGCTCAGGTACCTCAAGAACTTTTTTTCCAGAAATGAAAATTTAAGTTCTTAGATTGTTCCTTATGACTTGATGATCATCCTGATGTTTTTACTTTTTGAAATGGTTGAGTTTTGAGTGTGTATGCATGTTCTGAAATTTTGTTCAGTTTTAGGTTTTTGTTCGAATCTTGTTGTTGATGAAAAATAAATGAAATTTGGTGTTGGATTCTTGCTCTATGGGGTTTGGGGATCATTTCTGGAGATTTGGGGGTTTTGATTTGACCTAGGGAAGAAGCTGGCAACTTTCAGGTGAGGGTCTGGCCGGAGAAGATGACCGAAGGTCTTCTCCGACCACCTGAAAGTCATTAGTGTCTTAATTAGGTTTAAGGCTCAGTTTGAATTTAGGCCTTAGATCTGGTTGACTTCCATTGACCTGCGCGCAAACAGATGGCCAGGATGGCTTCACTTAGCCCTAATCCACGTCATTAGTTAATTAATTAGGTTTTTTAAATTAATCCTCTCAGTTTGAATTTCAGCCACAAGATCTGGCGCCAGTCAACTCCCGCGCGTCCCATTTAAATCTCAGCCACTGGATCTGTTTACTTCTCATTAAAATTCATTTTAATTTCATTTTTCTTGCATTTTCTTTCTCATTTTATTAAAAATAGTAAAACAAATCACAAAAATCTCATTTTTTGCATGCTGACTTAGAATATTTTTCTCATTTCAAAAACATTTTCATTTTTATTTTTTGCATAAAATTTGTATTTTTAAAATATTTAAATTTGTATTTTAATTAATTAATGGGAATTAATTAATTAAAATACCATTTAGGTATTTAAAAATTACCAAAAAATTCACATAGCATTTAGAAACATTTAGAAACATTATCCAACTCTCAAATCAAATTTCTTTTTTGATCTTGATTCCTTTTGATCATTTTCTTTGGATTTAATTTCATTTCAAGGCAATATTTTGCTTCAAACTTCAAAAATTCATTTCTGCCTAACCATTGAGAGTTGGATGATGATTCTTTTGGCATTGCATCTTGCATAGCATGTAGTTTATAAGATAAAATTGGTTTGAATTGATCTTGCCTTTTCAATTTGTTTTGCATTTTTCTTGACAAGGTACCTTAAAACCCTAACAATCTTAGAAAATTCATAACTTTCATTAGGTTAAGAGTTGGATCCTCTCCTTTGGGCAGTGAGTTTGTATAGGTTTAGGGTATCTTTGATTGCATTTTCAAATTTTTATCATGTCATTTGCTTCTGGTTTTGGATTTTGCTTTGGGTGTTGATCATAAACCCTAATTTATGTCTTCCTTTGCATCCATCTTCCATTTGCTTGCATCCATTGACTTGCCATGACATCTTGTGCATCAACATGATTCATAATACATCTTAGGACATATTAGAATCATTTTTGGTCATTGCATTTTTCATTTGCCATGTGGTATGTCCATTGCATTTTATAACTTTTCATGAACATTCATGGTTCAAAACATCCTTTACCTGCATCCATTGCTTTGTATGATCATTCTCATGTCTTGCCTCATGTTTGTATCATCTTTTAGCATCATTCACTTCATGATCTTGCTCCTGGTTTTGGTTTGCATCATCACATTTCATCTCATTTGCATTGCATTTCATTTCTCATGCTAACATTTCAGGTGGTAAGTTGTTTGAGAAGTGAATTTGCCTTCACTTCTCACATTCTCTTTTCATCTCTTTCATACTTCCCTTGCTGCATTTTTGTATGTGTATTGGATTGAGCTTGCTCATTCTTATTCATCTTACTTTCTTTCTTCAAGCAACTTGTCTTCTTAAGTGAAGCAAGTTGTTTTGCTTCTCTTTGCTTCTTGCTCCTTTCATCTGCTTCCTTCCTGGTGGTTCCTCTGAAGATCTTCTTGCAAACCTCATAAACCCTAGGAATAACCAATCATGATAACAATTAGGGTTTTGATTTAGTCCCCCATTAGTTTTACCTTTGTGTCATCTTTGAGTCTTCTCTTCTCATCTCATAATCAGGGACTAAACCCTAAAGGCTTTAAGGCTTTGTGATTAAGCTTGTGCCTACATCCTTCTATTAGGATGGAGTGTATAACTTTAATCCTAAGTGTTAAACCCTTAATGTGTTTAAATCCTTTAATCAATCCATCTAATAATCATCAAGACAATAAGCTTGTAACTTGGGCCTTGCATTAGGGTTCTAATTCTTCCTTAATTGGTTAAGAAGGACTAACCCTAGTGTTAATGGACAAGTCCCCCTCAAGTTGTCTTACAAACCATCAAAATCACTTCTTCATCCTATCATTAACTAAAATCCACTTAATAAAGGCTTTGTTTTGTCATGAGGTTAATCCCTAATCATGGATTAAGTTGAGGAGTCTTCCTTAGCTTAAATGTCCTCATTTATTATCCTTCTATTAGGATAGTGTAATGGGCCCATTAAATCCTTGATTATGGCTTAATCTCATTACTCAACACTAAACAAAAAACAACAAAAACATCTAATTAATCACAAGTAGGTTAATGATCTTAATTTTACATCATGGTGATTAAGTGTGAGATACTGACTTCACACTTAGGGTATTCTCATTACCCCTAATCAGGGGGAGGATGTGATGAGTTTACTAACCCTTGGTTTAGTATTAAGCTCATTAACTTATGACAAAATTCCAAAAGCAATAAAGGACTGAAAACATAAAAACAAACAATAATCGTCTCCTTCGGGATTCTTTTCTCATCATACTCACTCACAAACGAGAACTCGCTTCTTCCGTCTAATGCAAGATAGTTTGCACCTGAGCCAGACAGGTCATACACTTGAGCATGGACAAGTAAGCCATTCACAAGTCAATTTATCTTTCAGTCTCTTTGGGTCGAACTACGGTGTTCTGACTTCCTCATTGCACGAGAGGATACGTAGGCATAACTTAACAGTTATCGAACAAAAGTCTCTGTATATTTACCCTCCTTCCAGCATTATTCTTTTAGCCTCATTATCATGAGCATTTCACTCTTTCCCTACACTGACACTTTTCTTATACACTTCACACTTCTTTTACACTGACACTTGCATTCTTTTCCAGCTTTGATACACAGATAGCACTGACACTACCCCTTTAAAACACAAATCTTTTAAGCGTGGATCCCGTCTAGTACGACGGACAATCTGGGTGCTAATACCTTCCCAGGTTGTAACCAACCCCCTTTCTCAGTCTCTCTGGTACGCAACCGTCTTATCCATATCTTTCTAGGTCTATGCAGCATTACCTTTCCTCCGGGATAAAAATGCCTAGCTGGCGACTCTTGTCTTTCTGAGTTCACCCCTGTGTGTTATCTTTCTCTTTTCGCCGACCGTTCGCGTCTGTACCCCTTCTGACCCGGTTGTCATTTGGTGGGAGCGACAGCTTGGCGACTCTGCTGGGGACCCTTATACTGTAACCAGGGCTTCTGGTTCTTTTTGTGGGTTCCTCCTAGCGCTTGTTTGATTTGTGTTTACTGGGGTGTTATGTGCTAATTGTGCTTGTATATTTGCCTTATTTACTGCTTTATGTACAGTTATTTATTGCCTTCTTTACAGCTTTATATATCATACTGTTATACTGTTATCTGGCTGGATCTGGTTTATTGTTTTGATGGGTGGGATTCATTGAGAGTTTAAGGTCCTATACCTGGGACCTGAGTGACACCTAGGCTAGAGTGGTTCATGTTCTTTCCCATTCCATTTCGGTCTGGTGCGGGAATATGAAACACGGTTCAGATGTGGGTTTCTTCTTGAGAACTCTGTGCTACAGATTTCTTGTAGTGCTAGGGCTATCTGGGAAGCCTGCTAAGTCTGGATGACCTTTATTATTGACCTTCAGAAACTGAGGTGAATTAGAGGAGGATCTTTTATGGTTATTGTAAACACTGTACCTTCGGGTTAGAAGTGTTTACACTTCTCATAACTGATCCAAGTCTGAGGATCCTTGTTTTAGAACACTACCTGTGAGGGGGTTGGGTTGTTTACAGGTTTGCAGGAACCCTTGGCCACGTCATACCCTGATACTTGTTTTGTTTAAGAATACTTCACTTTGGACAGTTCTTGTGATTTAACCCTGGACATGTGACTCTTTATTTGAGTCCCCCATCTTGGTTACTGGATTTCTGAACCTCCATCTGGACTTCTTAAACATACATGGACTTTATATCAAGGCAGTAATCAGATCCAGCTTGATCACAAACCCTTGCATATCATTTGCATACTCATCATTTGCATCATTTAACATTTGTTTATTTGTTTTTCAGGGTATCCAACTATATTTTGGCTTGGTTTTGACCCCTTCATCTGCATAGACCCCTGTTCACCAGCTATCTGCTTCAGCTATCTTCATCAGTCGCCTGCTTCAGCTACTTTTATCACCAGCCTCAGCCTATCAGTGGCTCATCTCCAGTATCAGTCTTCATCATCAGCATCTATTTTCAGCTCTTCATCAGCAGTCATGGCACCCAAGAAGAGCAACATTTCATACCATTTCTTTGAGCCTGTGCTGACTGGCATCAGACAGGTCCAGGCACTTATCACTCCAGACCACATCCCATTATTCAGAGAGCATTATGGAGGCATCCTTGATATGGTTATGGACTTAGATCCTTCTCAGAGGAGTTTGATCCACACTTGCCTACAGTTTTATGACCCTCCTTTGAGATGCTTCACTTTCCAGAACTTTCAGTTAGGACCTCTATTAGAGGAGTTTTCATCACTGATTGGAGTGCCTATTAGGGGTGGGATTCCCTTCAACCCAGAGATGACTTCTCCCAGCAATGGAGAAGTGGCAAAAGCACTACACCTGGAACCTATTGTGATTGAGCAGAACATGACCACAAAGGCTGGGATCCCTGGTTTGTACTTAGATTTCTTGACTTCTCAGGCTATCCTGAAGGCCTCCTTGGGAGAATGGAAGGCAGTTTGTGCATTGTTAGCCCTCAGTATATATGGGGTTATACTTTTTGCAGATGAGCCCAAGTTTAACAGCAAGAATGCCATTCTTCTCTTCCTTCTGAGGAATCCAGTACCCACCTTGCTGGGAGATTTCTAGTATTCTGTTCACCAAAGGAATGAGAAGCAGAGAGGAAAGTTGGTGAGATGATGTGCTCCTCTATTTCACACTTGGCTGCTCAAACACTTACCCAGGACTGATGCCTTCCTGAATCCTCACCAACAGAAGAATTGGGCTAAGAGACTTATTGCTCTGACTTCAGATGACATCAGATGGTGCACCCAGAGCACCAAGGGCAGGGACATAATCACTAGCTGTGGGCAGTACCCCAATGTACCTCTAGTGGGAGTGAAGGGTTGCATCAACTACAATCCTTTGTTGTTTAAGAGACAATTGGGCTATGCTTTGGTTCACCCTCCTAGAGTGCAAGATCTGGCTGAAACCCTGTATTGTGTGATAAAACCTAATCTAGCTGTTGTCAGACAAGCATCCTGGGCTTGAGACAACATCCAAACCAAAGGGATGGCCATTCTTGGGAGATGCAATAATGTGGCTTCAGCTCAGTATTATGAATAGTCTCATGCTAGAGCTCAGATTTCTGGGATGCCTTTCACCATTGAAGATATACCTGGGCCATCCACAGTACCACCTCAAGCCCTGAAAAAGACCCTCTGGGAGAGGAGTGATGGTCATCTAGACATTGAGAGGTTGGAGAAGCTTAAGGTAGAACATCTGGCCAGGATTGAGAAAGCAGAAGACTACATCAAGAAATCCAGAGCTGGAGAGCAAATATTGAAAAATGCCTGTAAAGAGGCCCAGTTTCAGAAGGCTAGGACTGATCTCTATCTAGAGGAAAGTCAAGCTAGGTGGGTCAGGATCACTGAAGCTCGCACCCAAGAAGATAAAAGAACTCAAGCCAGGATTGAGCAGTTGGAGGCCAATGAGAAGAAGCAACAGGAGGCTCTGCTGGCAGCCCAGAAGGAAATCTCAGAATTGAAGCTTAAGGCTGGTGTGAAGAGGTCAAAGGAACAAGACAGGCACAAGAAGTTGACCACTGCTATTGCCACCAGAAACCTTCTTATCAGGAACATCACAGAGCATTCGGCTGGTCCTGTAACTGAAGCACTTTTGAAGGAGGTTAAGGAGGATGAGTTCGGACTCGATGTTTGACTTCTTTGCTTGTTGTTATTTCCATTTGATGTACTTTTCTTTTTTATGTTGTATTTTGACCCTTCAAGGGCATATGTTGTAAAAACAAACTATGTATTATCCACCATTTGTAATGTATTTGTCAGTTTGTTTCACTGAGTTTTCTTTCTCTCAAGCAATATCAAAACATCTTCCTCAGGGTCTGGAAAGGTCAAAACCAAGAGCCAAGCCGGATACCTTGGAAAATAAATAAGCATACTGCATTGCATACTGACTGTTGTTTTGTTTTGTAGGTTTGTCTTTACTTTATTTTGTTTCTAACTCTGTTGTGGTTCAGGAATTATTGCTCGTCGACGGGTGTTCCCTCTCAACCGTCCGCACAGGTATCCTACTCGCAACAACCTTCCTGGTATCCAAATGGATCAAGTACAGCAAGATCTGACAGAGGTCAGAACTCAGATGGCTAATGAAAGGCTGGAGATGAGAAACCAAATGACCCAGTTCATGGAAGTGATGAATGGCTTGGCTCAAAGTCAAGAAAGGTTGAGGGCATTGGTAGAAAGACAAACCCCGGAAGAACCTCCTCTGGGAACTGGAGGAACAAGTAACAATGAAAGGGTACTGTAACACGGTGGGAGAACTGACTTTAGTTATGTTGCGGATAGCAAGAGTCGCCACCGACTTTTATTTTATCCAAAGGAAAGGGTATAAAAGAACAGGAAAGACCTTAAGAGACATTTTTTTGGGTCCGGGGGGTAGGTTATGTAAAGGGAAGGTGTTAGCACCCTTTACATCCATGGTTATCCATGGGCTCTTAGTTACTTAGCTCACTTTTGAATTGTTTTTGAAAGTGTAGTGTGTGAATAAAAAAAAATTTCATAATAGTTGATAATGATCCATGTACGGATGCGTAAAAACTTGTTTTTGAAAATTTGTTTGAAATTTGTTAAGTGTTTGAAAATTTGAAATGAAGTGAGCAAGCAACTAGGAGGTACCTACCCTAAAGTTTTAAGTCTTTCTTGTTCTTTATCCTTTAAGTGGTAAGACTATCCCTACTATTAAGGAGCAGGTAGTCATTACCTTGGATGTAAGGGACATATGAGGGACATCTGGTTATGAAGGCAACTGTGGGGTGTATTAAGCATATAGGAGGGACTATCATCATTATTCGAAGGGACTTGATCTCTAAAGGCAACCATTAGGGACTTGATAATTTTTTCTTTTAAAGGGACTTGCTTTATACACCCCACTTGACTTTATGATTTAGGCAACTTGAGGGATAACCTTAGAAAGTGAGATGGCGATTAAAAATCGACTTACGTGTGTGAGTGTTTAATATTAATTATCTTCAATTAAAATGAGCTAAATTTATTTTTAATAGAATACATGTTTTACACTCCCTAAATTACTAACCATAGCATAAAAAAAAATTAAATATTTAAATATTTACAAAATTACACCAAGAAGCAATTACATAATAATTATAATAAGCAAATTAAAATAAATAGCAAAAATAAATAATTAGCAAAATATAAATAAATAAGCAAATATAAAAATAAATAAATAGGGGTTAGTGATAAATATAATTAAAAAATAAGGTTAGTAAAAATAAAATAGCTAAATTTAATGAAATAATAATAATTAGAAAAATAAACAAGGTTAGAGAAATAATAAAAATATAAGATAATAAAAAATAAGAATAATAAATAATAATATGGTTAGTAACAATAATTAAAATAAATTAAATAAAAATATTATAATGACATGATTAGAATAATAAACACAAAATAGGATTTTAATATATAAGCATTTATTTAGAAACATGAATAATTAAATAATTACTATAATATAAAATTTTTAAACATAATATAATTACAAATTTTAATCATTACAAATTTAATCATTTTAAACATATATTAACATTTATTTATTAAAACAATATTTACACATTATAAGGAGAAAATAAGTTTTAAATATTATATTCACAAAATTAATCATATTTATAAAATTTAATTTCTATTAATTATTATATTTACAAAAATTATACTAAATAAATATATATTATAATTATGTAAAGAATTCAGAAAGTAAAAATAATTTAGAAAATAAAATTAGGTTTTCACACAATTAGGGTTTTGGAAATTAGGGTTTGTTTTAGAAAATATTTTTTAGGGTTTATAATTATAAGATTATTTTAATTAATATACATATTATAATTTATTTACATGATTATGAAAATAATTTTCCGAAAAAAAGAAATATAGAATTTGAATTACATTGAACATATATCTACAACATTATTTTTAATTATATTTATATACATATGATTTTAATAATTAAACAAAATAGAGAAAATAATAAAAAAAATTGCAAAAAAGAGAGGAACTTACCTGGCTGGGTTTGAACCCAGGTCCTCCTGCTTGCCAGTATCAAAACATGCCATCAGGCCAACCATGCGTTGGTGATAATAGAAGGAGTCCTGTTAGTTTTGTTCTTTGTTGCAAAAAAAAAATCCTGGAAAAATAAAAGACACAAAAGGCCTGGGGTGGTGTTGAACCCAGGACCTTCTGATTACAAGCATGCACGCGTATCCGCCTGGCTGGAAGAGCCCATCTGCTAAGCAAACAACTACAAATAATAATATATTAAAACTATAGTTTATATGAACAAAATATCAAAAATTGGTTGGAGGCAGGATTCGATCCCCTCCCCTTTTGCCAAACGCACGCCTTGCTTTCCACTGGACCACACAGTCTGTGGTGATAACAAAGTCAATGAAATAAGATAAAATATATTAACCAAACATTTAAATTTCCTGAGCGCGCGAATTGCTTCTTCTTCAACCTTTTTCCTGCGAATTTTATTGCCCTTTTTCCTGCGAGTTTTGTTGCAAGTTCTTCATGGTTTTGGACCTGCGAAAATCAAACTCATACCAAACAGCATTGATTCATTAAATTGGTTAATGTTTTATGATCCTTGTGATCCATAGAACATTCTTATGTTCTCAGAATTTGTTTAAATTCATTGAATCATCAAACCCTAATTTCAAGAGTGAAACCCTAACAATGGCCAATTCGGATTCAGGTCATGAACCTTTAGTTTAATGATCCAGAAAGTATCCCTAGGTCCTAACTAACACAAATCAATCATCAAAATCAATTAATATTGGTTAGGTATATGAAATCGAAAAACATAATTTTGGAGAGTAAAATTGATTCGGCTAGCATGAAATTGTATGGTTTTGATGCAATGGATGATTGAGTTTGCTTCAAGAAGGCTCAAGGAACATCTCCATGTCTTCACAATACCTTTTTCTGTCCTTAAGAGAGGAATCCGAATTTGAAATTTTTTGTGATTTTTTGAAGTGTGAAACCTACCTTTGCAGCTGCTGGATTCGTCCATGAGGGCTAGGGTTGTGTTTAGTATATATAAGGGATTGATTTTAGGTCAAAATATGGACTGGTTGTGTGGAGATTTTGATCCAAAAAGATTGAAATTGATCATGGTTTAAAATTCAAATATTTGCTCATGAAAGCTTGCTATTTTTGGATCAATCACATGATTTCTTTCTCTTTCACCTTCAATCAATATTGATGAGATTCTAGAAGCTCAATCTTCATCCAAAAATATATTTTCATATTTTATATTTATTTAAAATGATTTTTTATGAATTAAATCAAAATAAATAAAAATAAAATAATAAAAATTATGATTTTTAATCAATTGGGTCGTGCATGATGATATGGTATGGATTGGATCACAATTTGGCCAGCCCATTTGGAAAGAAGTGGTTTTAAACCTCCATTTTCAACATAAACCATCATAAAATTTCCCAACTTTGCAAGGGCACATCTCCCTCAATTTTAATGGTATGAGGGTGTTCTTGGACATTTTGTAAAGCTTGAAGAGTCCTCTAACCAACCCCACTGGTTTCATGTCCATATCATTTACCAATCTCAAGTTATGCCCTTTTGAAGTTGTTGACTTTTTGTTGACTTTTGAAATGACCTATAATGTCTTAGCTCATATCTTCCAAATGAAGCATTTTTGGGCTTAACTTGCAAGATAAAAGTTGTATAGAATTCAATTTCCTTCAAAATGAGCTTTGGATGGAGACTTGGTGATGAAGTATGTGAAAGTTATGGCTGGTCAAAGTTCAGTTGACTTTTACTAAAGAAACCCTAATTTAGAAACTCCTGATTATTGATGATCCGGAATCTCCTTGATGAATCATGATCAACCCTTGATCAAATGATGAATTTTACTTCATATACTTGATGTTGGCAAAAAATCATGAAGTTTGACTTTGGTTTGACCACAGTTGACCTCAGTTTGACTTTTTAACTGCATTGACTGGTTTTGACTTATCTGATCATCTGACTGAGCAAACTTTTGAGAAAAGTATTGAAACTTGTCATGGGGGTTCTTATATACATATAAGAGGTTATGAAGCTCACTTGAGGTATTGGAAATCCATTTAGCCTGATTAAAGTCAAAACCCTAGTTTTGGATGCACTGCTTAGGAGGTGCATTGTCTGAGGGAATTGTCAACTCCTTTGACCAATTGTGAACTTTGTGAACCTTTTGAACCATCATAAAATGTCTTGTGAACCTCATGGGAAGTATTGTGAAGCTTGTGAACCTTGTGAACTTTATGAAGTGACTTATGGACTTCATGAACCTCATAAAAGGTTATGTAAACATTGTGAATCTTGTGAACCTTGTGAACCTTCAAGAAATAACTTGTAGACTTCTTGAACCTCATGAAAGGTTATATAAACATTGAGAAACTTGTGAACCTTGTGAACCTTCATAAAGTGACTTGTAGACTTCATGAACCTCATGAAAGGTCTTGTAAATGTTGAGAAACTTGTGAACCTTGTGAACCTTCAAGAAGTAACTTGTAGACTTCATGAACCTCATGAAAGGTTTTATAAGCATTGTGAATCTTGTGAACCTTGTGAACCTTCTTAGCACACAAAGTTCTTGTATTGTGAGGGCAAATTTTGGGGTGCAACAGCTGCCCCTGTTCAATTTTCTGAAACCTGAGGGATTAGATTGGTATGTTTGCCAGTCGTGACCTGGAAGGTTGAAGGGGATTGAACACAAAAGCCCAAAAATTTGCATTCACCAGTGCATGGCTAGTTGAATATGATTGAGTGGGCTTAAAGATGCCACTTGGAAGAACTGGAGATGAGCTTAGAGATGCCATCAGAACATGATGATGTCTTTATGTTGATACTGACATCAGTACTAGGTCTTTGTATAGGCCGTCTCTGAATCATTTATGCAACATGATTTTGAGTTGGAAATATTTTGGATTAGGGAATGGATCTTTATACAGACCATTTGCCTATTCTCCAAGGGCCAAAAGAACGTCAGGATTTGTTTTTAAGGATCAAAAGAACGTCAGGATTTGTTCTTCCGAGTAAGATGTCTTGAACAAGTGGCTAAAAGAGCGTCAGGATTTGCCCTTAATGATCAAAAGAACGTCAGGATTAGTTCCTCTGAAAATGTCTTGAACAAGTGGCCAAAAGAGCGTCAGGATTTGCTCTTGAGGATCAAAAGAACGTCAGGATTAGTTCTTCTGAAAGATGTCTTGAACAATGGGTTAAAAGAGCGTCAGGATTTGCTCTTAATGATCAAAAGAACGTCAGGATTTGTTCTTCTGAAAAAGTCTTGGAGGATGAAGCAGTCCAGAAGTAATGATGATAGCTGTCAGGAGACTGGAGTAATCCTGAGGTAATGATATGATTTCAGGAGGGTGAAGCAATCCTGATGTAATAAAAGCTGTCAGGAGACTGGAGTAATCACGTGGTAATAATATGATATGCTTTCAGGAGACTGGAGTAATCCTGATGTAACAGCATGTCTTCAGGAGGATTGAGCAATCCTGATGATATTAATGATATGCTTTCAGGAGACTGGAGTAATCCTGATGTAACAGCATGTCTTCAGGAGGATAGAGCAATCCTGATGATATTAATGATATGCTTTCAGGAGACTGGAGTAATCCTGATGTAACAACATGTCTTCAAGAGGATTGAGCAGTCCTGATGAGATTATAAGCTTTCAGGAGGATAGAGCAGTCCTGATGATCATAAGTTTGTTTGTTGGATAATTACCCTGAAAACAAGGTAACATTCTGTATAATAATATTAGTTTATGCATTATGTATGAATGTATAATATGATGCACTTAGGTAATGTATTATGCACTCATGTATATGTATGTTATGGTATGATGTAAATGATGTATGTATGATATGATACTGCCGGGAGTGTCTGGATGTCTTTGTACAACAACTGCTGGCCAGGGAAAATAAATCCCGATTCGTTGTTGAAGAATATATCATACATAACCTTCTGTCTGCTGGGGATAATAAGGTAGATATAACCTCCCGTATGCTGGGGATAACATGGTATAGATAACCTCCCGTATGCTGGGGATAACAGGGTATAGATAACCTCCCGTATGCTGGGGATAGTAAGGTATACATAACCTCCCGTCTTCGTTTGATAGTAGGGTAGATATCACCTCCGTCTTCGTTCGTCGTACCCTTATTGGAAAGTAAATTCCCGTATATCCGTATGAGGATAAAAGAGATGGATATAAATTCCAGGGGAGATGAGACTTTGTGAAGATGGATTTGTCCTACTGAGGGTTTTGTATGTTTTCTTGTAAAGAGGAACCGGTGAAGCTTCATTGAAATCCTTGCCTCGTTCGTCCTTAGTAAATACTATTACCGCATTTTCATGCATTTCTGGTAAACATCAATCATATTAAAAGCATACATGCATTTTTGGTAAACATTAATCATATTCAAAAGCATACATACATTCAAACATAATCAATGGACGTTTCGCTTATGTAAATAGGGTAAAAGTAAATCTGGATTCAAAAGATGGAATTTATTTATGTCAAAAGGTGACCCATATACGGGTAAGTTTGTACAAGGAAACATAAACCCTAGTAAGAGGATTTTGTCATAAAGCTTTACAAAACAAAGAAAATCAGCTATGTGAGAAATAATCCCATTGAGTTTCAATTCTACTATTGCCATTATCTTCAAGTATCTCATCTTCTGCTGTTGAGACGGAAACGATTGAATTGAGCTTTATCTGTTCGAGCTTGAGTAAGTAGTACAACTGGTTGCAGTTTCATGGGTGATCCAAACGAGACATAGTCATACGCTTTAATCCCTAACTTTTGCCTGGATTGCCCTTTCGGGTTTTCAATCCACCGGGATACCCTTTTTTGCCCAAGCCGCCTTTTCAGGTTTTCGACTTGCCGGGTGTACATCTTTTTATATATATCCCTAATTTTTGCCCAAACCCTTTTGGTTTGCCGGGATGCCCTTATTTTTGCCTAGGCCTGTCAACCTAGCGGGTCTCTTTTTATGCGTAGTATTTTTTAACTATGTCTGCGTTCACAGGCTGTGGGAAGTCTTCACCATCCATTGTAGTCAGTATCATGGCACCTCCTGAGAACACTGTCTTGACTACAAATGGTCCTTCATATGTTGGAGTCCACTTGCCCCTAGGATCACCCTGTGGTAATATGATACGCTTGATTACCAAGTCACCAACCTGATATACCTTTGGCTTAACCTTCTTATCAAAAGCTTTGATCATCCTTTTCTGGTACATTTGGCCATGACAAACTGCTGCTAGCCTTTTCTCATCAATCAAATTTATCTGGTCAAGTCGAGTCTAGATCCACTCATCTTCATCCAAGCCTGCATCCTTCATGATTCTCAAGGAGGGAATCTGAACTTCAATGGGCAGAACTGCTTCCATACCATAGACTAAGGAGAATGGGGTTGCCCCTGTTGAAGTACGTATTGTAGTACGATAACCATGAAGAGCAAATGGTAACATCTCATGCCAATCCTTGTAAGTAACAGTCATCTTCTGTACAATCTTCTTAATGTTCTTATTAGCAGCTTCAACTGCCCCGTTCATCTTTGGACGATACGGAGAAGAGTTGTGATGCTTAATCTTGAACTGCGTGCAGAGATCAGTAATCATAGTGTTGTTCAGATTAGAGCCATTGTCAGTGATAATCCTTTCAGGGATGCCATACCTACATATGAGATTATTCTTAATGAATCGAGCCACAACATTCTTAGTAACAGATGCAAATGAAGCTGCCTCTACCCACTTCGTGAAGTAATCAATAGCAACCAGGATGAAACGATGCCCATTAGAAGCAGTAGGCTTGATCTCACCAATCATATCAATGCCCCACATGGCAAAGGGCCAAGGAGCAGTCAACACATTCAATGGTGATGGAGGTACATGAACTTTATCAGCATAGATTTGACACTTGTGACATGTTCTGGAGTGTTGATAACAATCAGCTTCCATGGTAGACCAATAGTAACCTGCTCTCAATATCTTCTTTGCCATAGTATGACCACTAGAATGAGTACCAAAAATCCCATCATGCATATCTTCCATAATCTCAATTGCTTCCTTCTTATCCACACAACGAAGCAAAGTTGAATCATGATTACGCTTGTATAGAATCCCATTACTCAAGAAGAACTTAGCAGCAAACCTTCTCAGAAACTTCCTATCTTTGACAGATGCCCCTTCAGGGAACTCCTGAGCTTCAAGATATCTTTTTACTTCATAGAACCAAGGTTTCTTCTCTGCCCCTTCTGTGTCAATCTCATTGCAGTATGCAGGCTTTTCAAATCTATCAATAGTAATCTTGGGAGCTTCATCATCCCAGCTGATCTCAAACATAGATGCCATGGTAGCTAATGCATCTGCCAACTGATTCTCTCTTCGTGGAATATGTTCAAAGGTAATCTCTTTGAAATGTGGGATCAAAGACAACACATGCTCTCTGTAAGGAATGAGGTTATCATGCTTGGTATCCCAATCTCCTTTAATCTGACTTATTACCAGGGCTGAATCTCCATACACATCAAGGAACTGAATCTTCATATCAATAGCAGCTTTAATACCCAGGATACATGCCTCATACTCAGCCATGTTATTGGTACAATAGAAACAAAGTCTGGCAGTAATCGGGGTATGACAACCTTCAGGGGAACTAATCACAACACCAACACCATTACCAAGTGCATTAGAGGCACCATCAAAAACCATAGTCCATCGGGATCCTTGTTCAGGTCCGTCATATTGTCCAGGTTCTTTGGTAATAATCATAATATCTTCATCAGGAAACTCAAAATTCGTTGACTGATAATCATCCACTGCTTGATGAGCCAAATGATCAGCAACAACACTTCCTTTAATGGCCTTCTGAGTAGTATACTGTATGTCATATTCTGTCAAGATCATTTGCCATCTTGCAATTCTTCCGGAGAGAGCAGGTTTCTCAAATATGTACTTGATTGGATCCATCTTCGAAATCAACAAGGTAGTATGGGTCAACATATACTGTCTTAATCGGCGAGCAGCCCATGCCAAAGCGCAGCAAGTTTTCTCGAGCAGTGAATATCTTGTTTCACAGTCGGTAAACTTTTTGCTAAGGTAGTATATTGCCTGCTCTTTTCGACCAGACTCGTCATGTTGCCCCAACACACACCCCATTGAGTTGTCTAACACTGTTAAGTACATAATCAAGGGTCTTCCATCAACTGGTGGCATCAAAATTGGTGGTTCTAGCAGGTATCTCTTGATTTCATCAAAGGCAGTCTGGCACTCATCATTCCATTCCATCACCTGATCTTTCTTCAACAACTTGAAGATTGGCTCACAGATGGTAGTTAACTGGGAAATAAATCTTGCAATGTAATTCAATCGTCCCAAGAAACCTCTAACCTCCTTCTCAGTACAGGGAGCTGGCATTTCTCGTATAGCTTTCACTTTTGCAGGATCCACTTCAATACCTTTTCCACTGACAATGAAACCCAGGAGTTTACCAGATCTAACTCCAAAAGTACACTTGTTTGGATTCAACCTCAACTTATATTTCTTCAACCTCTCAAACAACTTGTGCAGATGATCAAGATGTTGCTCTTCATTCTGAGATCTAGCTATCATATCATCTACATATACCTCTATCTCATGATGAATCATATCATGAAACAAAGCCACCATAGCACGCTGATATGTTGCCCCTGCATTCTTCAAACCAAATGGCATTACCTTATAGCAAAAGGTGCCCCACTGTGTCACAAATGTTGTCTTCTCCATATCTTCAGGTGCCATCTTGATTTGATTGTAACCAGAGAAACCATCCATAAAAGAGAATACCTTATGCTGAGCAGTGTTGTCTACCAGAATATCAATATGAGGAAGTGGAAAGTCATCTTTAGGGCTAGCCTTGTTCAGATCTCTGTAGTCCACACACATACGTACCTTACCATCTTTCTTAGGAACTGGTACCACATTTGCAACCCACTGAGGATAAGAAGTCACTGCTAAGAACCCTGCATTGAACTGTTTCATTACCTCTGCCTTGATCTTTTCTGACATTTCAGGACGCATACGACGAACCTTCTGCTTCTTTGGACAACAATCTTCTTTCACTGGCAAACGGTGAACCACAATGTCTGTATCCAACCCTGGCATATCTTCATAAGACCAAGCAAAGATTTCCACATAGTCACGTAACACCTGAATCAATCTGCTCTTGACACTGTCCTCTAAATCAGCCCCTATCTTGACCTCTTTTCTGTTTTCTTCAGTTCCCAGATTCACAACTTCGACTGGCTCTTCATGTGGCTGTATAGCTTTCTCTTCTTGTTGTAATAACCTAGCAAGCTCTACAGGTATTTCACAATCGTCCTCATTTCCGTCTTCAGTTTGATAGATCGGATTCTCGAAATTATAATTGGCAATAGTAGAACTGTTATCAACAGGATCCAGAGTGGATGAGGATCTGCATTTTAGTGATGTGGGTGTGTGTAAGAACACATAGCTGATAAAACAAAAATAAAAGAAAAAGAAAGACAAGGAACACAACATTTACGAAAGCAAAACGTCCACTGATTTTATTGAATGCAGTATGCAAATGAAATGGCAGCCCGTAACAAGCACACCATTGTGCCCCGGGTAAGGCACATGGTTTGAAAGTTTTATTGTTCAAGAAATTACAAACTTAAAAAGCAACAACACATTAATAGTATTTACTCCTGACTAAAGGAGATAGGGATAACATCTTCAGCTTTCCAATTATTGAGTCCAGCACCCATAGTAGGAAAAATCCATGCATCCAAGTTGTAGTCTTCATCTAGATCTCCCACAACGTTAATCTGGTCCTTCACAGCCCCTTGACTAGTGACACGGGCAGCACGAGCACGACGAACAGCCTTCTGGGACTCTGCAGTGAAACCCAAACCAAACTTGTCAGACTTGTATGGATTATCAGGAAGCTGACCCCAAATAGTACAACCACCTTCATCCACCACAGCTCTGGCATCATTGAGGGAGGCCATTGCCATTGTTGGAGGCTTTCTGGTGACCACAGGAACTTTCTTCACAACAGGAGGAGCTACATAATCATTAACAACCCAGGGAACCACTTCAAACATCTGACACGGAGTCTCAATGTATTCACCTTCCATTTCCAGATACTTGAAGGTATTCACATGGCTGACAAAGTATTCTTCTTCTCCATAGACAGTAACAACCTTTCCATTCACCGGATATCTCAACTTTTGGTGCAATGTAGAGGTCACAGCACCTGCCCCATGGATCCAAGGACGACCAAGAAGACAAGAGTACGAAGGACGAATATCCATCACAAAAAATGTAGCAGTAAACACCTGGGAACCAACTTGGATTGGAAGATCAATTTCCCCATGTACTACTCTTCTAGAACCATCAAAAGTCTTCACCACAATATTACTGGGTTTCAGCACAGCATCTTCAGGACTCAGCTTGTTCAGGACTTCCTTAGGCAACACATTCAAAGATGAACCATTGTCTATCAGCACATGTGACAGGGTAGTGCCCCTGCATTCAATTGAAACATGCAAGGCCCTGTTATGATCCCTCTTGGCAGGGGTCAAATCAGCATCAGAAAACCCTAACCCGTTGTCATAGGTCAGGTGAGCAACACAATTCTCAAATTGGTCAACAGAAATTGCACTGGGTACATGAGCAGTCTTCAAAAACTTGATCAAGGACTTGGCATGAGCCTCAGAACATAACAACAAGGATAGCATAGAAATCTTTGAGGGAGTATGCCCCAACTGATCAACAATGTCATAATCACTCTTGCGAATGATTTTCAATACTTCTTCCATCTGCTTAGAGAGGTCATCAGCAGCTGGCACATCAGTAGATACAGGCTCAATAACAGGACCTTTGCCTCGAGCATCAGTGGTGGAAGTAACAGCAGGAGTAACTGCATTCTTAGAAGCAACTGGAGGAGAGAAGACTCTTCCACTACGAGTGATCTTGCTAGATCCAGCAATATTATCAATGTCAACAGGCATATCAGCTACAGGCTCTTGCTTAACACCATGGATGTATACATCAGATCCATAATGCCAAGGCACAGCCTTGTCAGACGTATATGGGATAGGACCAGGAGTAGTAATGACCACAGGAGCTACTCTGGCTTCAGCAACAACTTTCACGGGACCTTCAGCAGTAATCTTGATGGGACCCTGATGAGTGATTTTAATGGGACCCTTTGAAGTGATTCTTATTGGTACTTTGTCAACCATGTCAACCTCTTCAGTCTTCTTACCTTGAGTCAGATGATCCACCATACTTTCTACAGACGACGGAGTCTTCTCAAACACTATAGTATATTTATCCATGAGACGTTGAATTCCATCTCTCAATATGAAGCAACTATCCGGCTTATAGGTACAATACAAACAATCTTCACGACAACCTGGAAAGATCCCAGCTTGTACTAACCTCTTTTTGATAACAGACAATGTTGTGGTCAACTCCATAACTGAATAAACATGTAGATCTTCATTAATGGCATTGATAGTCTTCTCGTGATTTGGCATTGGAGCAGTAATTACATTGGGAGTACCCGGAGGATCAAACTCAATTTCTCCAGCATCAATCATATCTTGAATTTTATTCTTCAAGATCCAGCAGTTATTAGTATCATGTCCCTGACAGTTTGAATGGTATGCACACCGTGCATTGGGATTGTACCTGGGAGAGGTAACATTGGGATTCTGAGGAGCCTCTTTCAAAGTAATGAGTTCAGCCTTCAACAAGTGTTGCAATGCCTGAGCCATTGACATGTTGATCTTCGTGAACTGCCTTCTAGCCCTCTGTTGGTTGCCCTGTGGCTGCTCTGTTGTTGCAGGAGTTGGATTTGAAATATGCACTGCACTAACAGACTGATGCCTTCTGTTACGATCAGGTTGACCATAAACAGCATTGGATTCTTTCTTCCCAGTGGGAGGCTTCTTTGCAGCACCTGATGAGGAAGCACCCATTTGGATCTTACCATTCTTTATACCATTCTCTACTCGCTCTCCTGTCATGATCAGCTCAGTGAAGCCAGATGATGAGCTTCCAATGAGATGACTGTAGAACGGACCATTCAGCGTACACATGAACATATCAACCAATTCCCTGTCAGTCAAAGGGGGTTGAACTCTTCCAGCTAAATCTCTCCACTTCTGAGCATACTCTTTAAAACTTTCTTTGGCACCCATAGACATGCTCTGAAGCTGCATGCGAGTGGGGGCTAAGTCAGCATTGTATTGATACTGCTTATAGAAAGCTTCAGCAAGATCATTCCAGTCTCTGATGTTGACACTCTCCAATTGATAATACCACTCCAACTGAGCTCCAGATAAGCTCTCTTGAAAGAAATGGATCCACAACTTTTTATCAGCAGTGTGGGGTTGAATTCTCCTGACATAAGACCTCAAATGCAGCTTGGGACAAGAGACCCCATCATAAACAACAAATGTAGGGACCTTGAAACCCACAGGTATAACTACCCTAGATATCAAACTCAAATCCTCAAAATCCAGCCCAGATGATTTCTGCAACTCCATAGCATCCATCCTATCCACCAGCATCTTGAATTTGTCTTCATTAGGCTCATGGTAGTAGTTAGCCTCAGAATCAGAGTCCCCCATTGTATGGTGGAGACTGCCTACCTCTTGCTCAGATTCTTCAGATTCATAGTCTTCAGCTGGTTCTTTGGTCTTGGCAAGACCTTTGAACCTTCTTCCCATGTTGATCAAACCAGCAGACCTTCTAGTCTTTTTAGTCTTCTTGGCCAACAGTTCCTTCAATTCATCCTGCCCCTTGGACAGGTTCAAGATCAGCTCTTGGAACTGTGCATTTTGTGCCTGGAGATCCTTAACTGATTGTTCAAGAGCCATTGCTGAAATAAACAGCGAGAAGATGAGAAACCTGTGCACAATTATAAACCTGTGATGCAATGAAATGATATGGGAATGCATATGCAATGTTTTCAAGGACCGCAGGATTTAAATTTGTTTAGACAAACACGAAAGTAAACTTTTATTAGTAATAACTTGTTTTGCCTTTTAGGCTTACAAAAAATGAAAATGAAATAAGTACAAAAGATGGGGTTTTAAGTCTCCCATGGACGTTTCCTCTTTGTGTTGAGGTATGAGTTGAGGTTTCGTTCCTCGTGAAGTTGCTTTGTTAGCTCTAGGATTCTCGTTTGGCTTGCTTTGTAATGAGCCTCGAAAGTATCCCTTTGCTCCTTCAGTTGGATCCACGATCTCTGCAAGTCTTCCATATCAGTAGGCATGTCTGGGTGAAGGATGGTATAAGCTGTGTCTCCTTCAGCAACAGGTTCCATGGTAACTGGTAGGACGGCAGGATATGGCATCATGAGTGTCTGAGCACGAGATCGTACCCATCTGAGATAAGCCTCCATAGGAATAGTGTACTTAGGCTCTAGTGTCTTGCTGTCAACCCTGTTTACTTTTCCCCAAGCTCGTATGAATCTCTGACGGTAACCCTGAAGATCGTTGTCGTAGTCAAATACAATGCCCTGAATCAACATGTCATGTGGACCATCACTCCGAGCGTAACCAAACTGTCGTAAAGCTAGAGAGGGGTTGTAGGTGATGCCTCCTCTTATGCCTAGAAGTGGCACATTAGGAAACTCCCCACAACGGTCAATGATGGTGACATTCTCCATAGATCTGGAGCACCAATGGATATCTGAGTGAGAAAGTGACATGATCCTCTTGGACCATCTAAACCCTTGCTCATTCTTCATTACTGAGCGAGGAAGGTGAGAAATAAACCACCTAGAAAGTAAAGGTATGCAGCACATCAAAGTTCCCCTTGCCCTTGTAGTACGGGTATGGAGAGAATGTAGAATGTCTCCAAGCAATGTAGGCACTGGATTGTGACTCAGGAAAATGTTGATGGCATGAACATCTATGAACTGATCTGGATTGGGGAACAATACTAAGCCATATATCAACAAGGCTAAGACCTCCTCAAAAGCATCATAGCTCATGGCCTTCAAGAACATTTGAGCCTTATCCATTAGCACCTTGGCAAGAATACCCTTGACTCCACTTCTCGTTTCTAGAACAATGTCAGATTTCTTCAGATGTAGAGCTGCAGCAATAACCTCTGGTTTAAGCTCCTTCTCTAAGCCTGTGAATGGTCTTTGATCAAGAACAGGTATACCCAGAAGTTTAGATAACTCCTCCATGGTTGGAACCAGCTGATAATCAGGGAATGTAAAGCAATGGTGCTTAGGGTCAAAGAACTGAAACAGAACACTCATCATGTCTTCATTGAACCCTGAAGTGACTAGATCCAGTAGGTGACCATGTCTCTTGATGAACTGGGAATTTTCAGAAACTTGAGAGACCAATTCCTTAAGCTTAGGAGGTATTCCTACAAAGTTGATCCGGATAGTATTTCTATGAGCAGAAGCTATAACCTACAACAAAGAAACAAAGATAAATCCTTTGGTCCTTGAAATGGTTAGTGAAAATGCTATGCTTATGATGCATGATGATGTCATGATGTTATGCTCAATCACAAACATGTGGCACACACAAACAAGTCACACAATAGCCCTAGGTTTAAAGGCTTGCATGAGGTTCAAAGGTAAGTACCCTCCCCTGAAGTTAGATGGTTCATCCTGTCCTACAAAAGTAACCAGGTTCTAAGGGATCTCAATATCATTGATCCTTCACAAGGGTGGTTGTTCAGAAGGCAACTTACTTGCCAACCAAAACCCTCCAAGTTTAAGATCTCAATGAGCGTAGTATCGAGTGTCAACCAACTTCAGTCTGCACCAAAGCCGGTTACCTCACTACTTTCTAAAGGCCAAGATGAGTTAACTAGGGTTCTAAAAGTTAGTTAGTGCATTGACAACATATGGCAGCCTCATATTATCCTCAACTTGACTTAAGGAACATAAGCACCAACCAAGAAGTCGCACTAACTATGGCCACCAGATCAACCGTATCGATATACGTCGTACAGTTTCCTTGGTCTATTGCCATTTACCTAAGGTACACTAGATCCGGGTTAGGACCTTTCACACATAAGAGCACCCCAACAAGATAATAATAAAGCAAACAAATCAAACAATATTAAAGTGATCTTAATTCCTAAGGGTACCCCTCTTTTATTATGATCCCCAGCAGAGTCGCCAGTTCTGTAACACGGTGGGAGAACTGACTTTAGTTATGTTGCGGATAGCAAGAGTCGCCACCGACTTTTATTTTATCCAAAGGAAAGGGTATAAAAGAACAGGAAAGACCTTAAGAGACATTTTTTTGGGTCCGGGGGGTAGGTTATGTAAAGGGAAGGTGTTAGCACCCTTTACATCCATGGTTATCCATGGGCTCTTAGTTACTTAGCTCACTTTTGAATTGTTTTTGAAAGTGTAGTGTGTGAATAAAAAAAAATTTCATAATAGTTGATAATGATCCATGTACGGATGCGTAAAAACTTGTTTTTGAAAATTTGTTTGAAATTTGTTAAGTGTTTGAAAATTTGAAATGAAGTGAGCAAGCAACTAGGAGGTACCTACCCTAAAGTTTTAAGTCTTTCTTGTTCTTTATCCTTTAAGTGGTAAGACTATCCCTACTATTAAGGAGCAGGTAGTCATTACCTTGGATGTAAGGGACATATGAGGGACATCTGGTTATGAAGGCAACTGTGGGGTGTATTAAGCATATAGGAGGGACTATCATCATTATTCGAAGGGACTTGATCTCTAAAGGCAACCATTAGGGACTTGATGATTTTTTCTTTTAAAGGGACTTGCTTTATACACCCCACTTGACTTTATGATTTAGGCAACTTGAGGGATAACCTTAGAAAGTGAGATGGCGATTAAAAATCGACTTACGTGTGTGAGTGTTTAATATTAATTATCTTCAATTAAAATGAGCTAAATTTATTTTTAATAGAATACATGTTTTACACTCCCTAAATTACTAACCATAGCATAAAAAAAATTAAATATTTAAATATTTACAAAATTACACCAAGAAGCAATTACATAATAATTATAATAAGCAAATTAAAATAAATAGCAAAAATAAATAATTAGCAAAATATAAATAAATAAGCAAATATAAAAATAAATAAATAGGGGTTAGTGATAAATATAATTAAAAAATAAGGTTAGTAAAAATAAAATAGCTAAATTTAATGAAATAATAATAATTAGAAAAATAAACAAGGTTAGAGAAATAATAAAAATATAAGATAATAAAAAATAAGAATAATAAATAATAATATGGTTAGTAACAATAATTAAAATAAATTAAATAAAAATATTATAATGACATGATTAGAATAATAAACACAAAATAGGATTTTAATATATAAGCATTTATTTAGAAACATGAATAATTAAATAATTACTATAATATAAAATTTTTAAACATAATATAATTACAAATTTTAATCATTACAAATTTAATCATTTTAAACATATATTAACATTTATTTATTAAAACAATATTTACACATTATAAGGAGAAAATAAGTTTTAAATATTATATTCACAAAATTAATCATATTTATAAAATTTAATTTCTATTAATTATTATATTTACAAAAATTATACTAAATAAATATATATTATAATTATGTAAAGAATTCAGAAAGTAAAAATAATTTAGAAAATAAAATTAGGTTTTCACACAATTAGGGTTTTGGAAATTAGGGTTTGTTTTAGAAAATATTTTTTAGGGTTTATAATTATAAGATTATTTTAATTAATATACATATTATAATTTATTTACATGATTATGAAAATAATTTTCCGAAAAAAAGAAATATAGAATTTGAATTACATTGAACATATATCTACAACATTATTTTTAATTATATTTATATACATATGATTTTAATAATTAAACAAAATAGAGAAAATAATAAAAAAATTGCAAAAAAGAGAGGAACTTACCTGGCTGGGTTTGAACCCAGGTCCTCCTGCTTGCCAGTATCAAAACATGCCATCAGGCCAACCATGCGTTGGTGATAATAGAAGGAGTCCTGTTAGTTTTGTTCTTTGTTGCAAAAAAAATCCTGGAAAAATAAAAGACACAAAAGGCCTGGGGTGGTGTTGAACCCAGGACCTTCTGATTACAAGCATGCACGCGTATCCGCCTGGCTGGAAGAGCCCATCTGCTAAGCAAACAACTACAAATAATAATATATTAAAACTATAGTTTATATGAACAAAATATCAAAAATTGGTTGGAGGCAGGATTCGATCCCCTCCCCTTTTGCCAAACGCACGCCTTGCTTTCCACTGGACCACACAGTCTGTGGTGATAACAAAGTCAATGAAATAAGATAAAATATATTAACCAAACATTTGAATTTCCTGAGCGCGCGAATTGCTTCTTCTTCAACCTTTTTCCTACGAATTTTATTGCCCTTTTTCCTGCGAGTTTTGTTGCAAGTTCTTCATGGTTTTGGACCTGCGAAAATCAAACTCATACCAAACAGCATTGATTCATTAAATTGGTTAATGTTTTATGATCCTTGTGATCCATAGAACATTCCTATGTTCTCAGAATTTGTTTAAATTCATTGAATCATCAAACCCTAATTCAAGAGTGAAACCCTAACAATGGCCAATTCGGATTCAGGTTATGAACCTTTAGTTTAATGATCCAGAAAGTATCCCTAGGTCCTAACTAACACAAATCAATCATCAAAATCAATTAATATTGGTTAGGTATATGAAATCGAAAAACATAATTTTGGAGAGTAAAATTGATTCGGCTAGCATGAAATTGTATGGTTTTGATGCAATGGATGATTGAGTTTGCTTCAAGAAGGCTCAAGGAACATCTCCATGTCTTCACAATACCTTTTTCTGTCCTTAAGAGAGGAATCCGAATTTGAAATTTTTTGTGATTTTTTGAAGTGTGAAACCTACCTTTGCAGCTGCTGGATTCGTCCATGAGGGCTAGGGTTGTGTTTAGTATATATAAGGGATTGATTTTAGGTCAAAATATGGACTGGTTGTGTGGAGATTTTGATCCAAAAAGATTGAAATTGATCATGGTTTAAAATTCAAATATTTGCTCATGAAAGCTTGCTATTTTTGGATCAATCACATGATTTCTTTCTCTTTCACCTTCAATCAATATTGATGAGATTCTAGAAGCTCAATCTTCATCCAAAAATATATTTTCATATTTTATATTTATTTAAAATGATTTTTTATGAATTAAATCAAAATAAATAAAAATAAAATAATAAAAATTATGATTTTTAATCAATTGGGTCGTGCATGATGATATGGTATGGATTGGATCACAATTTGGCCAGCCCATTTGGAAAGAAGTGGTTTTAAACCTCCATTTTCAACATAAACCATCATAAAATTTCCCAACTTTGCAAGGGCATATCTCCCTCAATTTTAATGGTATGAGGGTGTTCTTGGACATTTTGTAAAGCTTGAAGAGTCCTCTAACCAACCCCACTGGTTTCATGTCCATATCATTTACCAATCTCAAGTTATGCCCTTTTGAAGTTGTTGACTTTTTGTTGACTTTTGAAATGACCTATAATGTCTTAGCTCATATCTTCCAAATGAAGCATTTTTGGGCTTAACTTGCAAGATAAAAGTTGTATAGAATTCAATTTCCTTCAAAATGAGCTTTGGATGGAGACTTGGTGATGAAGTATGTGAAAGTTATGGCTGGTCAAAGTTCAGTTGACTTTTACTAAAGAAACCCTAATTTAGAAACTCCTGATTATTGATGATCCGGAATCTCCTTGATGAATCATGATCAACCCTTGATCAAATGATGAATTTTACTTCATATACTTGATGTTGGCAAAAAATCATGAAGTTTGACTTTGGTTTGACCACAGTTGACCTCAGTTTGACTTTTTAACTGCATTGACTGGTTTTGACTTATCTGATCATCTGACTGAGCAAACTTTTGAGAAAAGTATTGAAACTTGTCATGGGGGTTCTTATATACATATAAGAGGTATGAAGCTCACTTGAGGTATTGGAAATCCATTTAGCCTGATTAAAGTCAAAACCCTAGTTTTGGATGCACTGCTTAGGAGGTGCATTGTCTGAGGGAATTGTCAACTCCTTTGACCAATTGTGAACTTTGTGAACCTTTTGAACCATCATAAAATGTCTTGTGAACCTCATGGGAAGTATTGTGAAGCTTGTGAACCTTGTGAACTTTATGAAGTGACTTATGGACTTCATGAACCTCATAAAAGGTTATGTAAACATTGTGAATCTTGTGAACCTTGTGAACCTTCAAGAAATAACTTGTAGACTTCTTGAACCTCATGAAAGGTTATATAAACATTGAGAAACTTGTGAACCTTGTGAACCTTCATAAAGTGACTTGTAGACTTCATGAACCTCATGAAAGGTCTTGTAAATGTTGAGAAACTTGTGAACCTTGTGAACCTTCAAGAAGTAACTTGTAGACTTCATGAACCTCATGAAAGGTTTTATAAGCATTGTGAATCTTGTGAACCTTGTGAACCTTCTTAGCACACAAAGTTCTTGTATTGTGAGGGCAAATTTTGGGGTGCAACAGGTACAGCCTCATGTTAATCCACCAGTATATGGGCCTCATCTACATCCGGAAGTCAATATCCCGGGTAATGTGCAAGGAAATACTACTGGAGGAAGGATCTTATAGGAAGACCCCCAAGAAGAGCAGTTTACTGTGATGGGAGCTGGGGATGAAGTTTATGATATGAGGTTTGATGAAATTGCTGAGAAGTTGAGATCTCTGGAGTCTCAAAATTCCCTAGGTTTTGATGTCATGGATATGGGGTTAGTGGACGGGGTAAGAATTCCCCACAAGTTTAAACCCCCGTGCTTCGAGAAGTACAATGGAACTTCCTGTCCACGAACTCACTTGCAGTCCTTCCTGGGAAGACTTAAAGCATATACTATGGATGTTTTACTTTGAAGACAGTTTGACTGGGGCTTCAAGGGAGTGGTATTCACACTTGACCAGAGCCACTATCAGATGCTGGAAGGACTTAGCTGAAGCCTTCATCAGACAGTACCAATACAATTTGGACATGGCTCCTAACAGGACCCTCTTGATGGGTATGTCTCAATCCTCCAGAGAAAGCTTCAGGGAATATGCCCAGAGGTGGAGACAGCTTGCTGCTGCTGTCCAGCCACCCATGTCGGAAAGAGAAATGGCCGACATGTTTATGAACACTCTGCAAGGAACATATATTGATAGGCTAGCTGCCTTTTCTTCCACCAACTTCGCTGACGTAGTCATAGCTTGGGAAAGAATTGAAAGCCTTCTAAAGATGGGTAAGATTTCTGATAATGGTGCAAGTTCGTCCAGTAACCCCAGGAAGCCTTTTGTGGGACCTAGAAGAACCGGTGAGACAAATGTCATTCATGCCAACAGGGGCAGGCCTTAGTATCTTCATAGATCAGTGGCAGCTGTCACTATTCCAGCTCCGATTCCTCAGCAACCAACATATCAACCACAACAACAACCACATTATCAACAGCAAGTCCAGTATCCGCCACAGAGGACCTATAACAACAACAACAATCAACAGCAAAGACCTTTTCAGCAAAGACCATCACAGGCAAATAGGGTGATTGACCCTATCCCTATGCCTTATGCCGCTTTATTGCCACAACTCCTGAAACTCAACTTGGTTAAATTAAGGACATTGGCACCACCAGATCCTTCCAATCTCCCAAGAAATTATGATGTCAACGCCAGATGTGCTTTCCATTCCAATGCACCTGGCCACAATACTGAGAAATGTAGGGCTTTACAAATGAAAGTACAAGATTTGGTGGATTCCAAAGCCATCAACTTTGCATCCCCTCCAAGTGTCACCAAGAATCCCATGCCCAATCATGGAGGGCCAAGAGTTAATGCCATTGAGGAAGACAAGCCATCTTTCTTAATCACCAGTGTTGGACAGATTCGGACGCCTCTGGTCGAAATTAAAGCTCATCTCCTGGAATGCCAGATGTTCCCCGGGTGTGAGCTCGGTTGTGGTTATTGTAACATTTCGGTCAACGGGTGTAATAATTTGAGAAGCGGCATAGATGGTCTTATCAAAAGTGGTATACTCCAGATCACAACAACGGCGCCTACAAATCCAGCAATCCCTTTGACAACAATTCCTGACTCTTCTACAACTGCAACAACAATCATTCCGACCAATTCATCAATATCATCAACAATGGCTCCGTCCGTCACTTCAACAAATCAGATGTCAATAACCATTTCTTCTACAACATCAACACCCATTTATTCAGCAGAATCTTCTACAACACCAGCAGAAATTAATGAAGATATCTCAGCAGTCACCATCTACTATGATCCATCAAATGTTCCTCCAAACAACAACTTTCAACAACAAACAGTGGCACCTCCTACCAGGTCACCAGTCACCATTTACTACGATCCGCACACCATTTCAGTACCTTCCTCTACAGCAGTCAGTCCAGTTACCATCACGGTGCCTGGACCCGTTCCATATGAAAGCAGTAATGCCATACCTTGGCATTATGGCTTTGACCTCTACTGCAATGGGGAGAAAATCACTTTGGATTCTTCAACCTCTTCTCCACAGATTGACAATGTTGGGGGAGGCGGAGGCTTCGCCAGAAGCGGACGCCTTTTTGCCTCACAGTTGCAAAGACCTAATGCCGAAGCAGAAGCTGCTGCAAAAGCAAAGGGGAAGAGTGTGGAACCCGAAGAACCAATTATCAAAGAAACTCAGAAGACATCTTTTGAACAGGATGTAGACGAGTTTATGAGAATCATAAAAAGAAGTGATTACAAGGTGGTGGATCAGCTTCACCAAACTCCCTCAAAGATCTCCATATTATCCCTGCTGATGTGTTCTGAAGCTCACAGGAATGCATTATTGAAAGTCTTGCACGCAGCATACGTGCCAGAGGAGATCACTGTTAATCAGCTAGAAACTGTGGTGGCAAATGTCAACACCAGTCATGGACTGGGCTTTACCAATGCTGACTTAACAACTGAGGGGCGTAACCACAACAAGGCTTTACACATCACTCTAGAATGCAAGGGTGCTGTTCTATCTCATGTACTGGTGGATACTGGGTCATCGCTCAATGTCCTACCAAAGAAAGCCTTAGTGAAGCTAGAGTATGACGGCTTAGCATTGCGTCCGAGTAATTTGGTGGTAAGAGCATTTGATGGCTCTAAAAGATCAGTGCTAGGGGAGATTGATCTGCCTGTGATGATTGGCCAGCAGACTTTTAAAATTACCTTCTATGTGATGGACATTTAGCCGGCCTACAGCTGTTTGTTGGGTAGACCTTGGATCCATGCCGCTGGCGCTGTTATGTCTACCCTTCACCAGAAGCTGAAATTCGAGTGGGAAGGCCAAATCATCACCATCTGTGGGGAAGAGGACATCTTTGTTAGCCATCTGGCTACGTACAAGTACATTGAGATGGATGGAGAAATCCATGAAACCATGAGCCAGGGATTTGAGGCCCTGAACATTAATGAAGCATCTGCTGTACTAGGAACCTCCATGACGTCTTATCAGCAAGCCATGAAGGTTGTTGAATAGGGTACTGCCCAAGGCTGGGGCAAGCTACTGCCCATGGAGAAGAAGGAGGACAGATTTGGGTTGGGTTACAAACCAACTCAACAAGATCAATCAGAGGCTGCCAAGAAGCCCAACTTTGTCAGCGGGGGAATGCTCACCCCGGATGCAGTGAACAACTTGGAAGATGAGTCGGAAGATGAGCGCAACCTAGAGAGCTGGATACGTCCAAGGATCCCGGGGAGCCGTATCTCAAACTGGTCTTCCCAGGAAATTATAAGGGTTACTCCTGCAGAGTAATTATTATTTCCTGTATTTTTAAGCATGCATCAAGTCTTGCATCTTGCCCAAGATGACAAGACTCATTTTGTAATCGGGCCATCTTGTAATTTTGTGCAAACAGATCAATCAATGAATATCAGACATCTTTTGCAAATGAGTCTTTTTCTTCTTCCGCTCACTGTTTTTCATTTTTTCTTTTTGTACAAAAATAAAATGGAAATGTTTTCCAAAATGATAACTTTACTTCACTTTTTCTAAACAAAGATTAAAATCGATCACTAAAATGAACAATCTAAACCCTTGCAGAGAGTGCCTTTCAGACTGCACCGACAACAGCACAGCTATGACTCTGTATGACTTTGACAATCCAATCAATCAAGCTGATGAAGGGGTTGAAGAAGATTATGAGCTTCCTGAAGAGCTAGCCAGGTTGTTGAGACAAGAGGAGAAGGTTATCACTCCTCATCCGGAGGAGGTCGAAACGGTTAATCTTGGTACGGAAGGAGATGTGAAAGAAGTTAAGATCGGGGCCTGCCTACAAGTTTCGGTAAAAGAGCAACTGATTGATATGCTTCGGGAGTATGTGGATGTGTTTGCTTGGTCTTATCAGGATATGCCAGGGTTGGACACCGATATTGTCATGCATAAGCTGCCTTTAAAAGCAGACTGCCCACCAGTAAAACAGAAACTGCGCCGTACTCGCCCAGACATGGCAATGAAGATTAAAGAAGAGGTACAAAAGCAGTGGGACGCCGGGTTCCTTACTGTAACTAGCTATCCGCCGTGGGTAGCTAACATTGTACCGGTACCTAAGAAAGACGGCAAGGTGAGGATGTGTGTGGATTACCGGGATCTGAACAGAGCCAGCCCGAAAGATGATTTCCCTTTACCTCACATTGATGTATTGGTTGATAATACGGCTGTCGCGGTGAGAATCGGATACCAAGCTATTAAGTGAGCTTGAATCGCAAAACATTTATGTTCACCACCGACTTTAATTTAATCCAAAGGGAAAAGGGAAAAAGATCGTAAAAACCCTAAATGAGGAGAAACTAGGTTCGGGGGTTGATTATACCTAGGGAAGGTGTTAGCATCCTAAGCATCCGCAGTATCCTACGGGAACCTCTTGTTAATATTTGTATTATTGTTGTTTATTGCTTATTAAAATTAAGGGAACCTAAGGTTTTATTTCTAATGGTGCTCGCACAACATCGCATCGATGCCTACGTATCGGGTATAGAATCAGAGCACTCGTAGTTCTCCTAAGGATTAACGAACACTTGGTTACGCTCAAGGTTCGCGGGGAAGGTAAGTGTTATGGCAAACACTCAAGTGACTTTAAGAAAGTCACAAAAAGTTGTAAAATAAAATACTAAGGACCTAATGGCTAAGGACCTAAGGAAGAGGGATGGCTAAACTTCCTATGACATTGAGTCAACAGCAGGAGTCTTTCCCTTTTGGATTGAAAAGCATAAACAAAAATAACTGAGGGTGCAAGCTCCTAAGACTAGGCAAAGGTTGCTACTTGCAAAAAATAAATTGGATAAAATAAATAGAAATATAAGACAAAGGCTTAGTATCTGGCTATGGCTCGATATATGGATCGAGAATGCAGGGGTGGAAAACAAGCGCAGTGCGTTAATTTGCTTAAGTTAAAAAGCTGTGCAGTGTAAGGAACTGTGCAGATGGCGATCGTAAATGACCGACTTACGTGTGTGAGTGAAGTGTAGTGAAGTTCACTTGGCGTTGGACCAAGGATTTATTATTTTGAAATGAAATTAAATGGTGTAAAAATGCGAGGAATAAATAATAAATAAATAAAGTGAAATAAGTTAAATAAATTAAATAAAATAAAATAAAATAAATAAAAATAAATACATGAATGGTCTCATATTGGTCACGATTAATCGGAAACGATTTATCGTGACTTTTTGTTATATCATCGGCCCTTAAAATAAAAATGATTCACTACTAATTTTTAAGGCATTTTCTTAAGGGAAAACAATTACTAATAAAGAAACTGGAAATTAAAACTTATAAGAATTAATATATATAAAAAGAAAAACAAATTCTAACTAATCACAAAAACAAATAAAAAAATTTAAAAAAGGAAAAGAATATAAAATAGAGGGGGTTGGCGCTGGGAACTAGTGTGAGTAGCAGTGGGGAAATCGTTGGGCTTAGGGCACGGAGGCCCATTCGATCAGTCAACAAAATATTTAATAAAAAATCACCATTAACAAAATAAAGAAAATGAGACTCAGGAACCAAAACGCGAAAAAAGCTTGTCACTCTCAATACACACTCCTGCTGCAGAATCCAACGCTGGAAAGGAAACAGGGGATCCGCCGTCACCATCACGGTCCGATCTCGGTCTCTCTCCGACATCAATCGCGTCTCTCCCTCTCTCTGTCTCGCGATTTCGACTCTCAGTCTCCCACTCACGAAATTCTCACTCTCAACTCTCTGGTTTTCTCATCTTCTCACAAATTCAACCTCTCACATCTTTGATTTGGGATTATGAGTGGTTCAAAAGGGTGGTTCAGGTTTGACAGCAATGGGACTAATTTTCGTCTGGTTTTGGATTTGCAGGATGATGGCGGCTATGAGTTTGAAGGTGAGGCAGGATGGAGGTGATTTCGTGGAGGGTGGTTCACTTCGTTTCTGTTTTTTTCACAGTTTCGTTCAGTTTGTATAGTTTCGGTGATGTGATGGGGTTCTGTTTGGGGATTGAGTTGAGGATTGGTGATTTCGTGGAGGGTGGTTTAAAGGTGAGGGTTGACGGTTTGAGCGGCGGCTTGAAGAAGAATGGTGATGAGGTAGTGACGTCAACGGTTTTTTTGATTTCAGCTTCAGTGAAGGTGAGTTTTAGTGAGTGTTAGTTTTGGTGGGTGTTTTCTGAGTCTGCTTCTGTTTCTGGTTTTACGATTTCAGCTTGGTTTGCTCGGATTTTCGCTCATGGGGTTTGTGATTCATAGTGGATTCGCGGCGGCGGTTGGTGATGGAGGCAGTGACGGTGGCTTGGGTCGGTGACAGGTATTTGTACAATCCTTGGGTATATAGTTGAGTTTGTTTTGTTGTTGATGTCTGTTAAAGGGAAAGAAGGTTTGGTTTTGGAAAAACGGTTAAGGATTGAGGGGAGAGTATGAAGTTTTTGAGTTTTGTGGTTAGCGAGTTTAGGGATGGTTTTATGACAATTTTGAGATTAGGGATTGGAAGTTGGATGATGGTGTTGCTGTGTTTGTTCAGTTTGACAGAAATGGTGTAAAAAATGGTTTTGAGTTTGTGAAGGGATGCGTTTTTGTGGTGCCATGAGGTTTGTTTTGGGATCTTTCTTTCTGTCCGTATCAGTGTTTATAGTGACTATTGAAGTATGTTTTTTTGTGTTATGCAGGAAGGTTTGAGGGGTGGCAGGTCGCGGATTGTGACTGGGTTGTTTTGCTTGGTTTTGGTGAGTTTTCAGTGAAGAGATTTGAAGGCTGATTCACGGAATTTTATGGTATTCGGAGGTGGGTTTGAGGTTTGTAGATTGAGGGCTTGACAGGGGCTGTTCGCAGGGTGTTTGTGGAGATGAATGGTGGAGATTTTCTATGGAAGATGCAAGGACTGTTTTATGTTACGGTTTTTTTGTCAGTGAGGGGGCTGCATTGAGTTCAAAAATTGTGTTTGATGTTCTAGCAAAAAGAGTCATTGAAGTGAAACATCCTGAGGGTCAAAATATGTGGTCCCTTTGTAACTGTTTCTTCTCATGATCTGGTTTGTGGCAGTGGGTTTATTTGTTCTTCTATGGTGAGTGTTGATGGTTTGGTGATGATTCTGTTTTGGTTTTTTGCAGGTTGTTGAAGCTTGGTGTGAGGATTGAAATGAAAGTAAGTTGATAAAAGTGGTGATTTATTTTTTTGCTGTGAATTTTTGAGTTATAGTTTTTGTTTGAAGTTTTTTTAATATGAAATTTGTTTTGTGTTGTGCAGATTTGAAAATAAAGATGAGAAAGAAAACTATGCTATGGACAAATGCTAAAAAGAAGTGAAAGGAAAAAAGACGATACCGACCCGAACGTTATCGGGGTGAAGAGTCCACGAGTAGTAAGCCTCCTTCCTTTGATTGTCGGTTTTGCTGAATTTTTTTATGGATTTTTGATGGCTGGAATTTCTAATGTATCAGTAGTGTTTTGAGGCTGTAATAGTGTAACAGTATGTTCTTTTGATGTTGAGTTTGGGACCATTTGATGGTTATTTTGTGGCTGTTTTGTTATTGCTTTCTAGGTGTTATGGGACTGCTTTGTTGGGGTTTTTGATGCTGAAATTTGTGAGTTTAGTGGCTGAATATTTTGTGTGTTTTGGACTGTTTTTGAGTGTAGTTTATGGGGCTGAACTGTAGTATTTAGGGGGCTGTCTTGTGTTGTATTGAGACTCAACTGGGACTATTTTGAGGGTTGTTTGTGTGTAGTTGCGATGCTGAGTTTTTGTGGTTGATAATTCTAATATAACAGTGTGTTTTGTAGCTGATTTGTAGTGTCTAGAGGGCTGAATTCTGATTTCTTTTGTACCATGAAACTTGTAGGTGAAGGGTTGGAGGAAAGGGGACACATGCTGAATTTTGCAGCAGTGGGTGGAGCAGAATTTGCAGGTTGTTGGTGGCTGCATGCTGAGTTTTGGGACTGCTTTGTACTGTTGAAATTTGTATTTTTGTGCTGCTATGTTGTGCTGCATTTTTTGTATTTTGGGGCTGAACTTTGTACATATTTTCTTTGCAATTGTAATATAAACAAAATAATATTTGGAATAAAGAGAAATTGATTATTTACACTATGGTTTGAAATTGAAACTTGAAATGAGAACTTTATATTAGAAATTAAATATGAACTTAAATTAGAAGTGAATTAAATAAATAAACTTAAAACTGAAAATATCTTAGAAACTTAAAATAATTAAACTTGGAATTAAAATTAACTTAGAACTAAAGAAACAAATTTGGAATTTAGAAAATAAACATGAATTGAAATTGACATTAGATTAAAAAGTAACAACTTGAGAATGAAATAAAATTAAAAATTGAAGAATAGAAAATAAAGTCAAATAACAAAAACTTGAAAATGAAATAAAAAATTAATTAAAAAAAATGCGAACTTGAAAATGAAAAGAAATAACGAATAAGTTTAGAAAAATTTGAAAACAAACTAACAATTAAAGGTAGAAATTGAAATAAAATTTAAAAATATGAACTTACAAATAGAACGAAAATAGAAATTAAAATTAAAAATACGAAAATGAATTAAAAAAAAAGCCATAAATAAGAAAAAAAGAAAATTAAATTAAAATGGAATTTAAAATTGAGAAGAAAGCAACAGAAAATGAATCGGGAAAAATCCCTGCTAAATGCGATAAATGTATGATGCGAGCAGTTAGGGGTAAAATTTGGGGTGTGACAGTTGCCCCTATTTAAATAACTTTACCAGATGGCGTGAATGACGATAGACACTCATGAAATCGTGGTGAAAGGTATTTAAATACAGAAATAACCGGAAATTTTGCCCCTAAATGCAATGTTATGCTGGACTACAAACTATCTAACTCCGCAACTCTTATGCAATGAAATGATGATTATGGTATGAATGATTAGAATGAGAATGCCGACGACCACAAGCCAAGACTCACTGGGGATGACAAACACTGGGGACGACAGACACTGGGGATAAATAAACGAAAACGGGAAAATATTCAAAGTGATAAATCAACAGGTTCAAGTGTAACTGTTGACACTAAGAATAACAAAAGACGGGAACAAAAGGAAATCCAAAGCGTTGGATCGACGAATACAGACAAAACAAATAAAATTCAAAGTGACTGCACAGTGGCACGATGCGACCAACCGACACCAAGAATACAAACAAGACAAGGAAATAAGTTGAAGTGGTTGACCAATGGCTCTATGCGACCAAATGACTTTGAGAAATAAAAGCAGCAACATATTCAAAGTGAATGCGCAGGGGCTCGATGCGACCAACTGACACTAAGAATACAACAAACTAAACATTCAAAGAGAAAGTGCAGCGGCTCTATGCGACCAACTGTCATTGGAAAATAGAAACGACACAATATTCAAAGAGAATGTGCAGCGGCTCGATGCGACCAACTGACACTAAGAATAACAAAAGGCTTATTCAAGGTGAATGCGCAGCGGCTCGATGCGACCAACTGACACCATGAATAGAAATAGGACACAAAATTCAAAGAGAATGTGCAGTGGCTCGATGCGACCAACTGACTGTGAGACAGTAAACGTAATATTCAAAGTGAATGCGCAACAGGTCAGAAAAACCGGTTGACACTAAGAATGATGAAGACAAAGGAGTCAACATGAATGCGCAGTGGCACAAGGCGACCAACTGTCATTGAAAATAAAAATCATAATATTCGAAGCGAATGCGCAGCGGCTCGATGCGACCAACTGACACTAAGAATAATCAGCAAAAATATCCAAATAGAATGTGCAGTGGCTCAATGCGACCAACTGTCACTGGAAATGATAAACATAATATTCAAAGTGAATGCGCAGCGGCTCGATGCGACCAACTGACACTAAGAATAACAAAAAACTTATTCAAGGTGAATGCGCAGCGGCTCGATGCGACCAACTGACACCAAGAATAATCAACAAAAATAAACATTCAAAGTGAATGCACAGTGGCTCGATGCGACCAACTGTCACTGAGAATGATAACAAGCTTATTCAAGGTGAATGCGCAGCGGCTCGATGCGACCAACTAACATTGGGGATAGAATGGAGATCGCCCAAAGATGAATCAACGGCTCTAAGCGACCGGCTAACGCAAAGAAATAACAGCAAAATATGTTGGAGTAATCAAATAAGATAAAACAAACATCCAACCTCTGGAAATTCCTTCAGGAACCATTAGGAGAAAGGTACAAGTATGTGCCAAAATCAAATGGACGTGGATTTTAAGCAAAAGGTTTCACGACCTGCTTAACAGACTTTTGCCAATGACAATCGGACTTCAAGGAGACATGGTGGTCATAAAGACAAATTCCAACCACAATTAGAATTCCACGGGGAACACCAGCAATTACTGGGGACAATAACAAATGGTAAACCACTTCGGGTACCAACAACAATGAAATCTCAAATTGAACACTAATGATATCTGGACTTGGAGTTAGACAGACGACAACTGGGGAAAAATAAATGCTAATGTTAAATGCGCATGATTGAGCATGATGCGAATGATCATGATATGCAAATGTTGACTCAAAAGAGACAGAGAGTTTTGACAAGACTCGAAGAGGAGTAAGCTCTCAACACCAATACTCAGATGAGCAACATGAAAAACACTGGGGAGATGTCTTCGAACTTGGAAATCATGCTTGGTCCAAGGATCCATCCAAGAGTGTTATCAGTTTTGAACTTCTATGGAGATTTCTGTAATAATAGTATAAAAGTGTTGTTGCAAACCAGGACTTTTTGGGGAAACAGAAGGTTTTTCCAATTTTCCAAAGTCAAAGAAACTTAAAAGTTTTTCAGTGTGCTTTCAAAAAAACATTTTCCTTAAAACTTGTCATTTTCAGAGTTAAATTGTAATCAAGTGATGGCATTTTGCATAACAAAAGAAAATAAGAAGCTGAACAACAAAATTCACAGGCAAAGTTTGTATTTTATTCAAGAATGGTAGCTTGCCAATGGCAAGAACTCCATGGAAAGTTACAATTTGAAAAGGGCAATGGGGAAAAGTCTACATTGAATCCAACGAGCACTACAGTCCCTAATAACTAAGACTGCCCGACACCTTGCTTCTGACGAGAGCAATTGGATCGATCTTCCAGTATGGTTCTTCAGTAATGGTAAACACCATCTGATACAGTCAAATGCCTTTGTCCCTAACTTTTGCCTGAATCGCCCTTTTGGGTTTTCAATCCACCGGGACGCTCTTTTTTGCCTAAGCCGCCCTTTCGGGTTTTCAACTTAGCGAGCTCTTATTTTTTTTATTTTTATCCCTAACTTTTGCCTGGATCTCCTTTATAGGTTTTGATCCACCGGGATACCCATTTTTGCCTAGGTCGCCATTTCTGGTTTTCGACCTATCGGGTTTTATTTAGGCATAATATTTTTTGACTGCATCAGAATTCACCGGGTGTTTCAGCTGTTCACCATCCATAGTTGTAAGGATTAGAGAACCTCCGGAGAATGCCACCTTTACAACATATGGGCCTTCATAGTTAGGACTCCATTTTCCACGCATGTCTTTGTGGACTGGCAAGATTTTCTTGAGTACAAGATCTCCTTCTTTGAATTCTCGGATACGGACTTTCTTGTCGAATGCTCTCTTGATGCGCTTCTGGTACAACTGGCCATGGCACATGGCGGTCATTCTCTTCTCGTCAATGAGGTTCAGTTGGTCAAACCTGTTCTGGACCCACTCAGCTTCCTCCAGTTTGGTTTCCATCAAGATTTTCAAAGATGGTATCTCTACTTCAATAGGGAGAACTGCATCCATCCCGTACACCAGAGAGAAAGGGGTTGCCCCTGTTGAAGTGCGCACTGATGTTCTGTATCCGTGTAAAGCATATGGTAACATCTCGTGCCAATCTTTGTAAGTTTTTACCATCTTCTGCAGAATCTTTTTGATGTTCTTGTTTGCAGCTTCAACAGCTCCATTCATCTTCGGACGATACGGAGAAGAGTTATGATGTTCAATCTTGAATGTCTCACACAACTCTTTCATTGTTTTGTTGTTCAAATTGGTCCCATTATCTGTGATGATTCGGCTTGGGATTCCATAACGGCAGATAATTTGGTTCTTGATGAAACGGGCAACCACTTGCTTTGTCACATTGGCGTAGGAAGCTGCTTCTACCCATTTGGTGAAATAATCAATTGCGACCAAGATAAACCGATGACCATTGGAAGCTTTGGGCTCGATTGCCCCTATCATATCAATGCCCCACATTGAGAAAGGCCAGGGCGATGACAGAACATTCAAAAGTGTTGGAGGTACGTGCACCTTGTCGACATAAATCTGGCATTTATGACACTTCCTGGCATACTTGAAACAATCTGATTCCATAGTCAACCAGAAGTATCCAGCTCTCAAAATCTTCCTGGACATGGCATGTCCATTGGCGTGTGTTCCAAACGATCCTTCATGGATTTCCCTGATCAATAAGTCTGCTTCGCGCTTGTCCACACATCTGAGCAGAACCATATCATGATTCCTCTTGTAGAGCACATTGTTGCTGAGGAAGAACTTGGACGCCAATCTTCTCAGAGTCTTCTTGTCTAGATTTGTTGCATCAACTGGGTACTCTTGATTCTGCAAATAGTTCTTGATGTCGTAGAACCACGGTTTCTCATCAGTTTCTTCTTCGACCAGTAGACAGTAGGCCGGTGCAGTTCTTCGCTCGATTGTAATGAGTGGAGCTTCATTAAGAAATCTGACTTGGAACATAGATGCCAACATAGCCAAGGCGTCTGCTATCTGATTTTCTACCCTTGGAACATGATGGAAAGTGACTTCATCAAAATATTTGATCAATTCCACAATGTGGGCACGGTAAGGGACCAACTTCTCGTCACGGGTCTCCCATTCACCTTTAACTTGGTAGATGACCAAAGCTGAGTCTCCATATACATCAAGGATTTTGATTCTAGTATCGATTGCAGCTTCGATACCTAAAATACACGCTTCATACTCAGCAATGTTGTTTGTACAGTCAAAACACAATCTAGCCGTGAAGGGAGTATAACCACCATCGGGGTTCATCAAGACAACCCCCACACCATGCCCCATGTAGTTAGAGGAACCATCAAACATCATCTTCCAACGGGACCCTGGCTCGGGACCTTCATCTGGATCTGGAACTTCACAGTCCTTTATCAACATAATGTCTTCGTCCGGGAAATCGAATTTCAAAGGTTCATAATCTTCGACAGGATGATCAGCAAGGTATTCAGATAAAACACTGCCTTTAATAGACTTCTGGGTTACATATTGGATGTCGTATTCGGATAACAACATGTGCCAACGGGCGAGTCTTCCTGTCAAGGCAGGCTTCTCAAAGATGTACTTTATTGGATCCATTTTCGAGATCAACAAAGTAGTGTGACAAATCATATACTGCCTGAGGCGTCTGGCCGCCCATGCCAAGGCACAACAAGTCTTCTCTAAGAGTGAATATCTGCTTTCACAGTCTGTGAACTTCTTGCTTAAGTAATAAATGGCGTGCTCCTTACGACCAGTTTCGTCTTGTTGGCCTAATACGCAACCCATAGATCCCTCGAGCACAGTCAGATACATGAAAAGAGGCTTCCCTGGAGTAGGTGGGATCAAGATAGGAGGTTCTTGCAGATAAACCTTAATCTTCTCAAAAGCCAGTTGACAATCAGGACTCCACTCAATTGCTTGATTCTTCCGGAGCAACTTGAATAAAGGCTCACATGTAGCAGTCATGTTGGAGATGAATCTGGAGATGTAGTTCAATCTTCCAAGGAAACCCCTGACTTGCTTTTCTGTTTTGGGAGCTGGCATCTCTTGAATTGCTCTAACCTTGTCCGGATCTACTTCAATACCTTGCTGACTAACAATAAAACCAAGTAACTTTCCTGATCGGACACCAAAAGTACACTTAGCTGGATTCAGGCGCAGTTGGAACTTTCTGAGACGCTCAAATAACTTCAAAAGATGATTCAAATGATCCTCCTCACTCTGTGATTTGGCAATCATATCATCCACATAAACTTCTATCTCTTTATGCATCATATCATGGAATAGGGTGACCATTGCCCTCTGATAGGTGGCTCCTGCATTCCTGAGACCAAATGGCATAACCTTGTAACAATAAGTGCCCCATGGTGTGATGAATGTAGTCTTTTCCATATCGTCAGGATCCATCTTGATCTGGTTGTATCCTGAAAACCCATCCATGAAGGAGAAAACAACAAATTTAGCAGTGTTGTCAACCAAAGTGTCAATATGCGGAAGAGGGAAATCGTCCTTCGGACTGGCTTTGTTCAAATCCCTATAGTCCACACACATTCTGACTTTGCCATCTTTTTTAGGGACTGGCACAATATTAGCTACCCACTCAGGGTACTTCGCAACTGCAAGGAATCCAGCATCAAACTGTCTTTTGACCTCTTCTCGAATCTTCAGAGCCATGTCTGGTCTTGTTCTTCGGAGCTTTTGCTTTACAGGAGGGCAATCCGGTCGAAGAGGTAACTTGTGGACCACTATGTCTGTGTCTAACCCGGGCATATCTTGATACGACCATGCAAACACATCTACATACTCTCTGAGAAGCTTGACCAATCTTTCTCTGATGTCTGCCCCAAGTGTTGTACCAATCTTGACTTCCTTCTCATCTTCATCAGTGCCAAGGTTGATGGTCTCAACCTGCTCCTTATGTGGCTGAAGATTTGCGTGCTCGTACTCAACTAATCTTGCCAGTTCTTCAGGAATGTCACAATCTTCCTCACTTTCATCTTCCGCTTGGTAGATGGGCGAATCAAAGCTAGGAGAGAATGTAGAGTCATTGGATTCAACAGGGTTTTCGTTTATTCTGCATATGATAATAATTTGCTTTTATTAAAAGTGGAAAATAAAGAAATGCAAGAGAAAAAGCTCTTTTATTGGTTTTGAAAGATTGCCACCTTCTTTTAAAAGTGAAAAGAGAGAAAAACAGTAAATGATCAAAAAGAGAGTCTAACAAAATGCCTTCATTGATAATAACTTTTAAAAATGAGAAGGGGCCCTACAAAATACTCCCATAGCCTTGGGCAGAGCTAGGGAACTTTGAAAACATTGAAAAAAAAACAACAAATTACTTTGACAATGGAAAAAACTCTGGGATCTCGACTGCTTCCCAATTGTCCAAGGCTTCTTCACACTGATACACCAAATGATTCACATCTTCATCTTCAGAAACTCCATCAATTGCGTTGATCTGATAACCAGCACTGGAAAACACCTCTTGAATGGTCTTCAGACGTCCTTTAACGGAGGTTGACGCTCCTTCTTTCACATGAGTTGGTTTGTAACCCAACCCGCAACGATCTAGCTTCTGCTTGACTTCGATGACATCACCCCAACCTTCATGGCTTCTTTCTTCAATGGTGGAAATGGTACTCTTCAGCGATGCAAAAGATGGGATACCCTTCCCTTTTGGTTCCTCTACCTCCAGAAGGACAGCGTTGGCTATCTCAAGAGCTTGGAAAGAAGTTTCCAAAGCATCTTCATCAGCCTCAATATAACTAAAGGATGAAAGGTTGCTAACCATGAGGTCTTCTTCCCCAGATACGGTTACCAGCTTGTTATTGACTACAAACTTCATCTTTTGATGTAGGGTAGAAGTGACTGCCCCAGCGGCATGGATCCAAGGTCTTCCCAGCAAGCAGCTGTAATTAGGATTGATGTCCATAACCTGGAAAGTGATTTTGAAGACCTGTGGCCCAATCAAGATTGGTAGGTCTACTTCTCCAATAACCGTCCTCCTTGACCCATCAAAAGCTTTTACAATCAGTGCACTGGGCCTCATCTCTGCCCCTTGATAAGATAACTTAGCCAGTGTTCTTTTCGGCAAAACATTCAATGAAGATCCTGTATCCACTAGAACTCTTGCTAAAGTATCCTCTTGACATTTCACTGATATGTGGAGAGCACGGTTGTGGTCCAAGCCCTCCTTCGGAAGATCCTCCGTACTGAAACTGAGGTTGTTACACGAAGTGATATTGGCAATGACTCCATCAAACTGATTCACTGTTATATCATGCGTAACATGAGCTTGGGCTAGCAACTTCTGAAGCGCACTTCGATGAGCCGGAGAATGCATAAGAAGTGATAGGATAGATATTTTGGAAGGCGTTTGATGTAGCTGATCAATAACCTTATAATCACTCTTCTTTATGATTCTGAGGAACTCTGCATCCTCTTCTCCCAAGACTACCTCTTTATCTTTGTTGACAACAGCTGGAATAACTTCTTTAGGCGGAGCCGTATTGGCTTGCTGGGTATAAACACGACCACTGCGAGTCAAACGACCTGCACCCGCTATATCAGTACTTGCAACTTTTGAAACTTCCTTCTGATTAGCTTTATCGATCTTCTGATGAACTTTCCCTGTATCATACCTCCATGGAACTGCTTTAGTGTCTTCATAACGGAAAGAGTTACTCCTTTGTTCAAATCTTGGCTCAGGTATATTGAAAATTGGCACCACAGATTCTGGAGTATTGAGGATAGGTTGAACTCCTGAAGATTCAGGCAGGTTGAACACGGGCACCCAGGTAGAATTAGATTCCGGCAAGTTGAAAATGGGTTCAATCACCGCCACCTCATTCCTTTTCATATGACTGCTCACTTGTAAGACACCTTCATCAATCAAATCTTGAACATCTTTTAAGACCGATTCACACCCCTTTGGACTATCAACACAACCTTCACAATTCTGATGATAGCTCTTCAATATACCCGCCTCTACTAACTTCGCATGGAAGTCTCTAAGCGGGGTCTTGATCTCGGTGGCATTGAAAATCAAACCTTCTTCGGACTCATCAACAATAGCATTTATAGACCCATGCTTGGGTAAAGGATAATCTTTGACATTCGGACCAGTATTCCCAAATGACAGAATGTTCTTCTCCATCAAATCTTTCACGATGTACTTCAAAGCATAACAACCCTTCAAATCGTGCCCTGCGGCACCTTCGTGGAATAAACAGTGAGCATTTGCGTTGTAATTTGGTGGGAGTGGATTTGGTGGAGGACCCAAAGGCCTTGGAGTAACCAAACCCTTCTTCAGCAGTGAAGGATATAGCTCAGTATAAGTTATAGGGATTCGAGGATTAGGAGGCCTTCCACCCGGTCTTCTATTCTGAAAATTGGGATTTGAATGAGGAGCTGGAGTCCTCTGCTGGTAGGCTGAAGCATTGGGTGCTTGTTGATAGCCTGGATTGTTGAGCATTGGTTGATAAGGTTGAATCATTGGAGCCGCTTGTTGGTACATCGGTACTGCTTGAGTTGGCCGATATATGGGGACTTGTGGATTAAATGATGGTTGGACCGCCGATACATAAGGATGTTGGGCATACTGTTGTTGATGAGCATACTGACGTTGACGAGGATACTGCTGTTGAGCCATAGGTGAAGGTCTCTGCCAAAGTGGATTTCTTCTTTGACCTGTCATTATGGCGTTCGTCTCACCCTCCTTCTTCTTGTGGAAGTTATTGGTAAATTTCTTGCCAATATTCCCACTGCCAGTGCTGGAACTGCCAGGTGCACCGCTCATCTTTCCACTCTTCAATCCGAGTTATACCTTGATTCCTACAGCCACTAAATCAGAGAAGCTAGCAGTTATGCTCCCCACCATTCTCTCATAGAATTCTGGTCGCACAGTGTCAACAAACCAGTCAGCTAATTCTTTTTCAGTCAATGGGGGCTCTACTTGAGAAGCGGTCCCTCTCCACCTCTGAGCATACTCTTTAAAGGATTCAGACTCTTTCTGGGACATGCTTAGCAATTGCCTCCTATCGGGAGCGAGGTCCATGTTGTATTTGTATTGTTGGATGAAAGCATCTGCCAAGTCTTGGAAACTGCGAATCTTCGACTGGTCAAGCGTCAGATACCATTTGGAGGAGATTCCTTTCAGACTGTCCTGGAAGCAATGGATCATCAATTTATCATTGTCCACCTGCGCCGCCATTCTTCGATAGTACATCAAAAGATGGTTCTTGGGACAAGTTGCACCCTCATACATATCAAAAGTGGGTATCTTGAACTTTGGAGGTATTACCAATCCAGACACCAGACACATCTCTCTGGCAGCAGCCCCAAAGATCTGGTCACCTTCAATCGCTCTTAACCTTTTTTCAAGGGTATCAAAATTCTCCTGCATCTTCACATGTTTCTCATCTCCGTTTTCAGACATATCTGGCGCTTCATACCCCTGATGGTCATTAAAATACGGTTGGGCACGGGTGTGCACAATGTCCTGTGTAAAATTAGCAACGGCATGATTCTCTTCATTAGTCACAGGAACAGTTTGTTGAGCAGCAAATCCCTGAGGAGGAGGCACAAAACCTTGAAAAGGAAATGCCATACCCTGAGAGGGAGGTGCGAAACTTTGAGAAGCTAAGCCTTGGGACGGAGGGAAGAAACCCTGAGCAGCAAATCCTTGGGAAGGAGGTATAAAACTCTGAGTAGCAAAACCTTGAGAAGGAGGGTAGAAACCCTGAGCAGCAAGTCCTTGGGAAGGAGGAATAAAACTTTGAGTAGCAAACCCTTGTGAAGGAGGTATAAAACTCTGAGCAGTAAGTCCTTGGGAAGGAGGAATAAAACTTTGAGTAGCAAACCCTGAAGAAGAAGGAATAAAACTTTGAGAAGCAAAACCATGAGGAGGAGGGACGAATCCATGAGGAAGTCCAAAAGGAGGCCAGGTCACAGGGGTAGTGACTAATGATGTAGGCTGGGTCGTTGCAGTGACAAATTCAGTCGTTGCAGTAACAATTTCTGACACCACAGTCAGTTGGGTATCCATCTTCGCTCGAATGACTTGCAACATTTCCATCATCTGACCCATATCTCCACGAATATCAGAAAGCTCTTCGTTAACTCTGTCCATCTCTAGATCTCTTTCAGCCATCCTCTTTCTGGCTTGAGCTCGAGTGTAGTACTTGCGTGAGAGCCTCAGTGTGAAAGCTGAATTGAGAGCAGATGACGGGAATGAGTTTTATATGAAAAAGATGCAAATGAAATGCCAAATGTATGAATGCAATGCGAAAAATAAATTTTATTCAAGGAACTTAAGAAACAAATTTGCAAATACCAAGGAAAACATAATAATCAAAAGGATATGATTTCATTAAATTCAAAAAGTGATACAAAATCTTGAGTACACTTTCAAAAATCCCAAACAAAGCTTAATAAAACGAAGACATAGTCCTAAGGAGATTCTCCTAAAAGCCTCAAGTTGAGCTTCTCGATTTGTGCCTTCATCTGAGCCCTTTCAAGCATAAGCTGATCCACGATCGACTTCCAAGAAGTGTCCTCTTGAGTGCTGGAGGAAAATAAATCCTCTTGCGCTTTCCTTTTCTTGTTGGAGAGCTCTTCTTCTTCCTTCATCTTCAGTTGTCTTCTAAGTTCCTCATTCTCACTACTGATGATCTGATGACGATTCTTCCATGCATTCTTCTCTCGAATCTCTTCCTCCAAATCAATCTTCAGCTTCTCTGCATCATCCATAAAGATTAGAATGGGTTTCTTGAAGGTCATAGGATCCTGGCGAGGGTAAGGCATCTTCAGACTGATTGCCCTATCTCGTACCCATTGGAGATAGGGTTCCATAGAAACACAATTCGGATTTCCCAAGCTACTCCTCCCCTTCCTATGGATGCACTTCCAAGCTTGCATAATCTGTTTCTTGAGCTCTGGTTCTTCGTCATCCTTAAAGAAAATTCCTTCCACTTCAACACTCTTAGGTTTGTCCTTCAACGGGTACCCGAGTTGACGGCGAGCCAAAACCGGATTATATCTGATTCCTCCCTTAGTGCCAAGAAGAGGCACATTAGCAAAATCACCACAGCTATCAATAATCAATATTCCATCATAAGCACGATTGTACCAGCTAATGTCAGAGTGGGTAAGAGACATGATCCTTTGTGACCACCACAAACCATCCTTAAGGTTCCAAAATGAAGATGACTTAGGCAAGTGCGAAATAAACCACTCATATAGCAATGATGCACAACAAGTAATCATCCCTCCCTTATGGTGATTCCTCAGATGGATGGAATGATAAGTGTCTCCGAGCAAAGTAGGGACCGGGTTCTTCTTCAGAAAGATCTTGATAGCGTTCAAGTCGACAAAGTCTTCAAAGCTTGGGAAAAGTAACACTCCATATATCAGCAGAATAAAAGTCGCTTCAAAAGCTTTCATATCCTTCACATCAACAAAATTCTTGGCCTTTTCTATCAGAAACTTTGTAGGGAATCCAAAAATCTTTCCTTTATAGGTCATATTTGCCTTGACCTCAGGAACACTCAAATATGTCGCCTTTGCAATCTCCGCTTCTTCAGGGTCCTTCTCTAGAACAGGGAATGGAAACTCATCCTTAACACGTGATCCCACCAGAACTGAATATTCTTCCAAAGTAGGTGCCAATTGGTAATCAGGGAACGTAAAACAGTGGTAGAGAGGATCATAAAACTGGAGCATTACAGAGAGCAACCTTCCATCCCAATCAGTCTTAAGCAAAGCTAAAAGTCTCCTATGCTTCTCCATGAAGGCTTCTTGATCCAAAACCAAATCTCTTAATTTCCTTAGGTCTTCAAGTTTGGGAGTTTTGAATGTGTACTTGACAGTCTTTCTTCTTCCAAAGTCCATGATGATACCTATGATATTTGCAAAGATAGAGTTTCTGAGTTCCTTGAATAAAAATGGTAAAAATGATGCTTCATGATGCGTGAATGCGATGAATACACAAACACAAACAAGGCTTAGGTTCAAAGCTTGCATGAGGTCAAAGGTTCAACCCTCCCAAAAGGTATGTACTATGAGTTTATTTGTACCTGTACAACGGGTTCTAAAAGTTCCCAGAATCACTGTCCCATCTTTCGGATATTACCGACTTCCCAACTCGACTTGGTAATCAGTAATATTCTCAAGAGAGTCTCATCCGAGTGCAGTATCGCGTATCAACTATTTTGGATTTGCACCCTCATAGTCATCGCACTACATCCCTAAAAAGGCCAAGTGGGGGTAAATGTTCTACGGTCCTCAGCATTAATGGCTCTCAGGTCGAATATAGTAATGTTTTCACGACTGAACTCGATCAACAAAACTACATCCGAGGAGGCCTCCGCTGAGTGGTGGTGTCTCAAGTCAACTTGGTCGGGACTCAACTCCCTACAAGCCTTCTTGAATATACCACCGTCCTAACTTATTTGCACTCAAGTTCGGGTTAGGACTTATCTCACCACACATGGAACACCCAACAAAAATCCAAAATAATAACAAGCAATACAACAACAAATATACAAATATACAAGGTGGGCTTAACCCTCAAAAATAGTGTCCCCAGTGAAGTCGCCATTTTCTGTCGCGGTGAGAATCGGATACCAAGCTATTAAGTGAGCTTGAATCGCAAAACATTTATGTTCACCACCGACTTTAATTTAATCCAAAGGGAAAAGGAAAAAAGATCGTAAAAACCCTAAATGAGGAGAAACTAGGTTCGGGGGTTGATTATACCTAGGGAAGGTGTTAGCATCCTAAGCATCCGCAGTATCCTACGGGAACCTCTTGTTAATATTTGTATTATTGTTGTTTATTGCTTATTAAAATTAAGGGAACCTAAGGTTTTATTTCTAATGGTGCTCGCACAACATCGCATCGATGCCTACGTATCGGGTATAGAATCAGAGCACTCGTAGTTCTCCTAAGGATTAACGAACACTTGGTTACGCTCAAGGTTCGCGGGGAAGGTAAGTGTTATGGCAAACACTCACGTGACTTTAAGAAAGTCACAAAAAGTTGTAAAATAAAATACTAAGGACCTAATGGCTAAGGACCTAAGGAAGAGGGATGGCTAAACTTCCTATGACATTGAGTCAACAGCAGGAGTCTTTCCCTTTTGGATTGAAAAGCATAAACAAAAATAACTGAGGGTGCAAGCTCCTAAGACTAGGCAAAGGTTGCTACTTGCAAAAAATAAATTGGATAAAATAAATAGAAATATAAGACAAAGGCTTAGTATCTGGCTATGGCTCGATATATGGATCGAGAATGCAGGGGTGGAAAACAAGCGCAGTGCGTTAATTTGCTTAAGTTAAAAAGCTGTGCAGTGTAAGGAACTGTGCAGATGGCGATCGTAAACGACCGACTTACGTGTGTGAGTGAAGTGTAGTGAAGTTCACTTGGCGTTGGACCAAGGATTTATTATTTTGAAATGAAATTAAATGGTGTAAAAATGCGAGGAATAAATAATAAATAAATAAAGTGAAATAAGTTAAATAAATTAAATAAAATAAAATAAATAAAATAAAAATAAATACATGAATGGCCTCATATTGGTCACGATTAATCGGAAACGATTTATCGTGACTTTTTGTTATATCATCGGCCCTTAAAATAAAAATGATTCACTACTAATTTTTAAGGCATTTTCTTAAGGGAAAACAATTACTAATAAAGAAACTGGAAATTAAAACTTATAAGAATTAATATATATAAAAAGAAAAACAAATTCTAACTAATCACAAAAACAAATAAAAAAATTTAAAAAAGGAAAAGAATATAAAATAGAGGGGGTTGGCGCTGGGAACTAGTGTGAGTAGCAGTGGGGAAATCGTTGGGCTTAGGGCACGGAGGCCCATTCGATCAGTCAACAAAATATTTAATAAAAAATCACCATTAACAAAATAAAGAAAATGAGACTCAGGAACCAAAACGCGAAAAAAGCTTGTCACTCTCAATACACACTCCTGCTGCAGAATCCAACGCTGGAAAGGAAACAGGGGATCCGCCGTCACCATCACGGTCCGATCTCGGTCTCTCTCCGACATCAATCGCGTCTCTCCCTCTCTCTGTCTCGCGATTTCGACTCTCAGTCTCCCACTCACGAAATTCTCACTCTCAACTCTCTGGTTTTCTCATCTTCTCACAAATTCAACCTCTCACATCTTTGATTTGGGATTATGAGTGGTTCAAAAGGGTGGTTCAGGTTTGACAGCAATGGGACTAATTTTCGTCTGGTTTTGGATTTGCAGGATGATGGCGGCTATGAGTTTGAAGGTGAGGCAGGATGGAGGTGATTTCGTGGAGGGTGGTTCACTTCGTTTCTGTTTTTTTCACAGTTTCGTTCAGTTTGTATAGTTTCGGTGATGTGATGGGGTTCTGTTTGGGGATTGAGTTGAGGATTGGTGATTTCGTGGAGGGTGGTTTAAAGGTGAGGGTTGACGGTTTGAGCGGCGGCTTGAAGAAGAATGGTGATGAGGTAGTGACGTCAACGGTTTTTTTGATTTCAGCTTCAGTGAAGGTGAGTTTTAGTGAGTGTTAGTTTTGGTGGGTGTTTTCTGAGTCTGCTTCTGTTTCTGGTTTTACGATTTCAGCTTGGTTTGCTCGGATTTTCGCTCATGGGGTTTGTGATTCATAGTGGATTCGCGGCGGCGGTTGGTGATGGAGGCAGTGACGGTGGCTTGGGTCGGTGACAGGTATTTGTACAATCCTTGGGTATATAGTTGAGTTTGTTTTGTTGTTGATGTCTGTTAAAGGGAAAGAAGGTTTGGTTTTGGAAAAACGGTTAAGGATTGAGGGGAGAGTATGAAGTTTTTGAGTTTTGTGGTTAGCGAGTTTAGGGATGGTTTTATGACAATTTTGAGATTAGGGATTGGAAGTTGGATGATGGTGTTGCTGTGTTTGTTCAGTTTGACAGAAATGGTGTAAAAAATGGTTTTGAGTTTGTGAAGGGATGCGTTTTTGTGGTGCCATGAGGTTTGTTTTGGGATCTTTCTTTCTGTCCGTATCAGTGTTTATAGTGACTATTGAAGTATGTTTTTTTGTGTTATGCAGGAAGGTTTGAGGGGTGGCAGGTCGCGGATTGTGACTGGGTTGTTTTGCTTGGTTTTGGTGAGTTTTCAGTGAAGAGATTTGAAGGCTGATTCACAGAATTTTATGGTATTCGGAGGTGGGTTTGAGGTTTGTAGATTGAGGGCTTGACAGGGGCTGTTCGCAGGGTGTTTGTGGAGATGAATGGTGGAGATTTTCTATGGAAGATGCAAGGACTGTTTTATGTTACGGTTTTTTTGTCAGTGAGGGGGCTGCATTGAGTTCAAAAATTGTGTTTGATGTTCTAGCAAAAAGAGTCATTGAAGTGAAACATCCTGAGGGTCAAAATATGTGGTCCCTTTGTAACTGTTTCTTCTCATGATCTGGTTCGTGGCAGTGGGTTTATTTGTTCTTCTATGGTGAGTGTTGATGGTTTGGTGATGATTCTGTTTTGGTTTTTTGCAGGTTGTTGAAGCTTGGTGTGAGGATTGAAATGAAAGTAAGTTGATAAAAGTGGTGATTTATTTTTTTGCTGTGAATTTTTGAGTTATAGTTTTTGTTTGAAGTTTTTTTAATATGAAATTTGTTTTGTGTTGTGCAGATTTGAAAATAAAGATGAGAAAGAAAACTATGCTATGGACAAATGCTAAAAAGAAGTGAAAGGAAAAAAGACGATACCGACCCGAACGTTATCGGGGTGAAGAGTCCACGAGTAGTAAGCCTCCTTCCTTTGATTGTCGGTTTTGCTGAATTTTTTTATGGATTTTTGATGGATGGAATTTCTAATGTATCAGTAGTGTTTTGAGGCTGTAATAGTGTAACAGTATGTTCTTTTGATGTTGAGTTTGGGACCATTTGATGGTTATTTTGTGGCTGTTTTGTTATTGCTTTCTAGGTGTTATGGGACTGCTTTGTTGGGGTTTTTGATGCTGAAATTTGTGAGTTTAGTGGCTGAATTTTTTGTGTGTTTTGGACTGTTTTTTAGTGTAGTTTATGGGGCTGAACTGTAGTATTTAGGGGGCTGTCTTGTGTTGTATTGAGACTGAACTGGGACTATTTTGAGGGTTGTTTGTGTGTAGTTGCGATGCTGAGTTTTTGTGGTTGATAATTCTAATATAACAGTGTGTTTTGTAGCTGATTTGTAGTGTCTAGAGGGCTGAATTCTGATTTCTTTTGTACCATGAAACTTGTAGGTGAAGGGTTGGAGGAAAGGGGACACATGCTGAATTTTGCAGCAGTGGGTGGAGCAGAATTTGCAGGTTGTTGGTGGCTGCATGCTGAGTTTTGGGACTGCTTTGTACTGTTGAAATTTGTATTTTTGTGCTGCTATGTTGTGCTGCATTTTTTGTATTTTGGGGCTGAACTTTGTACATATTTTCTTTGCAATTGTAATATAAACAAAATAATATTTGGAATAAAGAGAAATTGATTATTTACACTATGGTTTGAAATTGAAACTTGAAATGAGAACTTTATATTAGAAATTAAATATGAACTTAAATTAGAAGTGAATTAAATAAATAAACTTAAAACTGAAAATATCTTAGAAACTTAAAATAATTAAACTTGGAATTAAAATTAACTTAGAACTAAAGAAACAAATTTGGAATTTAGAAAATAAACATGAATTGAAATTGACATTAGATTAAAAAGTAACAACTTGAGAATGAAATAAAATTAAAAATTGAAGAATAGAAAATAAAGTCAAATAACAAAAACTTGAAAATGAAATAAAAAATTAATTAAAAAAAATGCGAACTTGAAAATGAAAAGAAATAACGAATAAGTTTAGAAAAATTTGAAAACAAACTAACAATTAAAGGTAGAAATTGAAATAAAATTTAAAAATAGGAACTTACAAATAGAACGAAAATAGAAATTAAAATTAAAAATACGAAAATGAATTAAAAAAAAGCCATAAATAAGAAAAAAAGAAAATTAAATTAAAATGGAATTTAAAATTGAGAAGAAAGCAACAGAAAATGAATCGGGAAAAATCCCTGCTAAATGCGATAAATGTATGATGCGAGCAGTTAGGGGTAAAATTTGGGGTGTGACAACGGCTCAGTTCTCGGTATTCTCCTTCATGGACGGATTTTCAGGATACAATCAGATCAAGATGTCACCTGAAGACATAGAGAAGACAAATTTTATCACACCCTGGGGCACGTTCTGTTACAAGGTGATGCCATTCGGATTGAAGAATGCTGGTGCAACGTATCAACGGGCTATGGTAACATTATTCCATGACATGATCCATAAAGAAATTGAATGTTATGTGGATGACATGATTGCCAAGTCCCTCACAGAAGAAGACCACCTGGTAAATCTGCTAAAGTTATTCAAGCGTTTGAGGAAGTACCAACTGAAGTTAAACCCCAACAAATGCACATTCGGGGTGCGATCCGGTAAGCTGCTGGGATTTATTGTAAGTGAAAAAAGGATTGAAGTTGACCCTGATAAAGTCAAAGCCATTCAAGAAATGCCTGCACCTAAAACTGAAAAAGAATTTCGGGGGTTCTTAGGCAGACTGAACTACATTTCAAGGTTCATATCTCACCTTACAGCAACCTGTGAGCCCTTGTTCAAGCTGCTAAGAAAAGAACAAACGGTCAGGTGGAACGAAGACTGCCAGAAGGCTTTTGACAAAATCAAGGAGTACTTGCAAGAGCCTCCTATCCTCATGCCTCCAGTTGAAGGAAGACCTCTAATCATGTACTTGACAGTATTAGAAGAGTCAATGGGGTGTGTGTTGGGCCAGCATGACGAGTCTGGTCGAAAAGAGTATGCAATATACTACCTAAGCAAAAAGTTTACCGACTGTGAACAACGTTATTCACTGCTCGAGAAAACTTGCTGTGCTTTAGCGTGGGCTGCTCGCCGACTAAGGCAGTATATGTTGACCCACACTACTTTATTGATATCAAAGATGGACCCAGTTAAGTACATTTTTGAGAAACCAGCACTTACCGGACGGGTTGCAAGATGGCAAATGATTCTCACAGAATATGACATTCAGTACACATCTCAAAAGGCCATCAAGGGCAGTGTATTGTCTGATTATCTTGCTGAGCAACCCATTGATGATTACCAGCCTATGAGATTTGACTTCCCTGATGAAGACATCATGTTCATAAAAGCAAAAGATCATGAAGAGCCTGTTCACACTGAAGGGCCTGACCCAGAAGAAGAATGGACTATGATGTTTGACGGGGCTGTTAATATGAATGGTCGTGGTGTTGGTGCGGTACTCATTACACCTAAGGGAGTTCACATGCCTTTCTCGGCAAAACTCACCTTTAACTGCACTAACAACGAAGCTGAATACGAAGCTTGTATTATGGGTCTTGAGGAAGCCATTGACCTCAGGATCAAGACTTTGACTGTGTTCGGAGATTCAGCTTTGGTAATCAATCAAACCAACGACAAATGGTACACACACCAGGATCATCTGATTCCTTACAGGGATTATACAAGGAGGTTATTGACTTTCTTCACAACAGTCAAGCTTGAATATATCCCTCGAGATGAAAATCAGTTTGTAGATGCTCTGGCTACCATTTCATCCATGATCAAAGTTCAAGTTGCCAACTTTGTACCTCGGATCTCAGTATCCAGACTTGACAGACCAGCATATGTGTTTTCAGCAGACATTGTCAAAGATGATAAGCCTTGGTTCCATGATATCAAATGCTTCTTGGAGGATCAAACTTACCCACCTGGGGCATCTTCCAATGATAAGAAGACATTAAGAAGGCTAGCTGGTAGTTTCTTTCAGAATGCTGACGGTTCCCTGTACAAGAGAAACTTTGATATGGTACTCCTCAGATGCGTTGATAGGGCAGAGGCAGACTTGTTAATGCACGAAGTGCACGAAGGATCCTTTGGTACCCATGCAAGAGGGCATGCAATGGCTAAAAATTTGTTAAGATCAGGCTACTACTGGATCACAATGGATGCAGACTGTTGTGCTTATGCCAGAAAATGTCACAAATTCCAGATTTATACGGAAAAAGTGCATGTGCCTCCCAATCCTCTGAATGTGATGTCTTCACCCTGGCCCTTTGCTATGTGGGGCATTGACATGATTGGCAAGATTGAACCGACTGCTTCAAACGGTCATAGATTCATCCTGGTTGCTATTGACTATTTTACCAAGTGGGTTGAAGCAGCCTCCTATGCAAATGTTACAAGGCAAGTAGTAGCCCGATTTCTGAAAAGAGATATCATCTGTCGATACGGAGTTCCCGAGCGAATCATTACTGATAATGGTTCCAACTTAAACAACAAAATGATGGCAGAACTGTGCCGGGACTTCAAGATCCAACACCACAATTCTTCTCCTTACAGGCCAAAGATGAATGGCGCTGTTGAGGCAGCTAATAAGAATATCAAGAAGATTGTGCAGAAGATGGTAGTTACGTACAAAGACTGGCATGAAATGCTACCGTTTGCCTTGCATGGGTACCGTACGTCAATCAGAACATCCACTGGGGCAACGTCGTATCAACTTGTGTATGGTATGGAGGCAGTCCTACCTGTTGAAGTTGAATTACCCTCCTTACGGGTGTTAATGGATGTTAAGCTGAATGAAGCAGAATGGGTCCGATCCCGATACGAACAATTGAATCTGATTGAAGAGAAGAGATTAGCTGCAATCTGTCATGGGCAGCTATATCAGAAAAGAATGAAGAAAGCCTTCGATCAGAAAGTCAGGCTCCGAGAATACCAAGTAGGAGACCTTGTGCTGAAAAGATTCCTCCCTCCTCATACAGACCACAGGGGCAAATGGACTCCGAACTATGAAGGACCATTTGTAGTAAAGAAAGATTTCTCTGGTGGAGCACTGATGCTCAGTACTATGGATGGTGAAGACTTCCTGTCCCCCGTGAATTCAGATGCAGTTAAAAAATACTTCGCATGAAAATTACCCGCTGGACATAAAAACAGAATGTAAGTCCAGGCAAAAATAGGGCATCCCGGCGAGTCAAAAACAGAATAAAAGACTCGGGCAAAAATAAGGGGAAAAAAATATAAAAAAATGTGTACATCCGCTGAGTTGAAAAGCCACATCGGACAACTCAGGCAAAAATGGGTATCCCGGTGGATTGAAAACCCGAAAGGGCGATTCATGCAAAATAAGGGAATAAGCAAACAACTGTACTCTGAATTCATCTGTATCACTTACAACTTGGTAAGCTTCGAAAGGTTCAAGCTCCGGTCAGAATCAACCTTCTTCAGAAAGCAAGACGAGAAGAACGTCAAATGTCATACGAGTCATAGGGAAGCTCCTTGAAGCGTCATCAACATTGCCAATACCTTTTATTTCTCAATTTGTAACAATCTCCTCATTTAGGGGATTTGTTTCTTTGATTGTATCTTACCAATTCAGGGCACATGAATTAATAAAATCAGATTTTCAGTCATGTTTCGTTTCGAACATTTTATTTTCATTTACAAGAATGTCTGATGTCTTTAAGATACTGATTGCATAAATACAGATGCTTCTCTTCTAAAATACGTGCTTGCAGGAAATATGTTTACTCTCGGGAATGTCTAACCCCTATGATGGAATCCGGTAAGGGATACCTCGGGATTACTTGTACGTTTCTTTGTCTTTACAGGATTGCAGGTATTCAAAGCACAGCATGGGGCATGAAAACTTCCTCCCAACAAGCTGGCAAATCATTATTTACTCAGTCCTAGCACCGGAGGTGATTTCTCCACAGCTGAGTTGCCATTTGTTATTTCTTCCTCAGCCAAGTACAAAAGCCATGGAACCATCTCCCCACAGAGTTTCAGCCTCTATCCAGAAGAGCAACGCCTGGAGATCTCACAACAGGGTGAAGAAAGCTTCTACAAATCCCAGCTGGGTCCCTCATTACCAAAATAGGTCTATCAGTGACCTATATCCCCAAGCAGAGTCCCATATGTCAGATCTACCAATGATCTCATCCCCAGCTGGGATGTCCACTTCAAGCAGATCAACCAGAGATCTTCACAGCATTGGGATCCGAATCCCGAGTCAGTATCTTTTGCATAATCATAGCATTCGCATCATATTTCCCACGGAGCATAGCATTCTGTCTAATACGGAGCATTACGGCAAAAATCAAACATATTGCATAATCATAAGCCAAGTTCTGAATCAAACACTTGTAAATACTGACAATCCGTCAGCGATATACAGAGAACTCCCCGGATTCCCCGGCAGAGAGCCAAGGTATTTGCCCTACACTCGTAAATACAAATGTACACTCCTTTTGGCACCCGTCCGTGTCATCATTCCCCAGTAAAGTCGCCCGAGCATTCTTTACAAACAGACACTTACATATTACAGATACTTCCCGACACCCGTCCGTGTCATATCCCCAGAAGAAAGCCAAAGCGTCCTCTTTGCACTCACAGATACATATATCTATACAAATTCCTTGACACCCGTCCGTGCCAACTTCCCCAACATAGCTACCTAAGCACTTTACACTTGTTTATAATATACTTTTTCCGACACTCGTCACTCTCCCAGTAAGTTAAACACTCCTGTACACCACTCATACTTATTACTCCTATTTCACTCATACAGATACTCGTTCGTATCTTGTATACACCACTTATACCTCTTCAGATTCGACACTCGTCCGTGTTCTTTGTTAACCAGTTGGTACTCGTCCGTATCATCATCTCAGAACATGTGTCAGCGTTTGTTTCTACCTGATACTCGTCCGTATCATGGTCTTAAAGATGCTCGTCCGCATCTTTAATCCATACACGTGTCAAACACTTATGTCTTTTTGAATTTAGACACTCGTCTATGTCTACTTTTCCCCAGAAGAGTCCCCACAGAATCAACACTCGTCCGTGTTCCTTGTTAACCAGTTGATACTCGTCCGTATCATCATCTCTGAACATGTGTCAGCGTTTGTTTCTACCTGATACTCGTCTGTATCATTGTCTTAAGGATGCTCGTCCGCATCTTTAGTCTATACACAGTACCCAGACACTCATACCTCTCATTCCTTGGATATAGACACTCGTCCGTGTTTACTTGTCCCAGCAAATCCCAGTGAACTATTTCTTTTCCTATCTGACATTCTTCCTATGTCATGATACTTTCGGCAGCCGTACCCTGCCAGGTGATCGTCCTTCACCTTTGGATGACCGTCCCTCATCCTTTCCCCCAGCGGAGTCTCCATTATTGGAACCCCTCTTTTTTATCCGGCATTCGTCCTATGTCGTGATACGTTTTAGCAGCTGTCCCCTGCTAGGTGATCGTCCTTCACCTCCTGATGATCGTCCTTCATCATTCTATCCGATGGTCGTCCCCGTCGTCGATCTTGTTATCTGGCATTCGTCATATGTCATGATAAACCCTGAGAGCAGTTGTACCCTGCTAGGTGATCATCCTTCACCTCCTGATGATCGTCCTTCATCATGCTTATCCGATGGTCGTACCCATCATCGACCTTTTCATCCGGCATTCGTCCTATGTCGTGATGCTTTCGGCAACCGTACCTTGCCAGGTGATCGTCCTTCACCTTAGATGACCGTCCCTCATCTTATCCCCAACAGAGCAGCCGTCCCCTGCTAGGTGATCGTCCTTCACCTTTGATGACCGTACCTCATTTATTTTCATTTACCTCTAATCCCCAGAGAGTCTTATAGCTTTACTTGATGGTCGTCCCCATCATAATCTCTTATATCCCCAGCATGTCGGTCGTCCCCGTCATTGCTCTTTCCCCAGCAGTCGTCCTCTGCTCAACGGTCGTCCTCCGTCGCCCGCACTTTATAATATACTTTATTTTCCTTTACAATCTATATCCCTTTTCTTCTTCATTCTGTGAGTGCAAATTTTGGACTGTCTTTGGTATTCAACCACAAGTTATCTTGTTTGCTTGATAAGCCGTCGCTTACATCCTGCACAGCTAACTCATGTTTGAATAGGGGCAGCTGTAAACACCCCAAATTTGCCCTCACCCATTCACACCATGGCTTGTGACTCTTTTCATATGCATAAGTTCAATCACATCATCTCATATTGCATATTTGCTTCACTGCATTGGTTCAAAGTCATCTGCACCTAGGGTTTGTGATCTGAGCAATCCAAGAGCCATTTGAGCCATTCCAAAGGTCATCAATCACTTCAAAAGGGTCCATGTATGTTCAAGCATCATATTATATTCCCATAAAGTCAAGAAAGTCAAAGAATCATAAGAACTGAGAATGGCATGGAAGCAGAGCTAGGTCTAACTGCACAGATGACCTAGAATTAGGGTTTTGGTTTCAAAGGCCATAACTCCAATTTTTTTGGTCATTCTTGTTTCTATTGGTCTCTATATGTCACAAGGATCATGCATATCAATTTTCATGAATAAATTCCATGGGGAAGGCATCTGATCAAGAGTTGACTTCTTGAGCAAGTCAGTGCAAAATCAGGGCATCTGAGACCCCCAATGACCCAACCAAAGGGTGTTCTTCATCATTTTGAGTGTGTATGATCTTTATTTGATCATTGAAGGTGTTAGAAGTTCACAAAATTGAAGAATTTCAAGCCATTTGCAAAGTTGCCTTTTTGGGAAAATGACTTGTAATGGAAACTTGCCATTTTGGGAAACTTTTTCAACCCTTGCTTTTTGATTCAAAAATGCCTCAAATGGGAAAACTTTGGTCATGAAAGTTGTAGAATGGATCATTCCCTTTTCAAAAAGTACAAGAACTCATTCTAGTTCATTTTGGATCAAAAGTTATGGCTTGTCAAAGTTGGGAAAAATCACATAATTTCAAGTTATGTACCAAAGAGGCAAAGTTGCAAAACCACTTGCCAAGGTGAAATGAGACCTCAAAGTGATTTCTAACCTTTGTACAAACATAAACCAAGGCCTAAGATTCAGAATGCACCAAAGGTTTGCCCATTTCCATGACTTGTGGATCAAGAAACTTCAAAAGGGCCAAAGTTGGACAAAGTTGCAAAAAATCCTACAAACCCTAATCCACTTGTGAATTGGCTTCAAAACTGATCCCATGGCCCTCCTCATTCCTTGCTGCACAGGACACCCCTATTGTCCTTGGCCTACTATTGACCCATACCTCTCTTACACAAAACTTGACTTTTTGCATAAAGACCCATACCAATCACAATAGGGCACAACCACTCCTCTGACCTATCCAAGAGTGATAAGTGGACCAAATGCAACATAACACAACACACACACAAGCCTGAAACACTCTCCAAGCCATAGTTCCAAGTTTATGCCTCTTATGCATTTTCATTCGAAACACACAACACAAGCATCAAACATAAAAACAAACTCCATAGGATCACTCAGCATACTCCCCTGATCATTTACCTACCCTCATTCATCCCTGAAACCTCCTCAAATTAAATCACGATTCTCACCCCTCACTGAACAAAACTTGGTCAATCTCACAAACCAACCATTTTAAACTCCAACCAAGCCTTACAAACTTCTCACGGGGATCATTGGAGGTGATTGGAAGCAAAGAGCTGGCCAGAAAGTTGCAAACTGAGAAAGCTCAAGCTCAGGTACCTCAAGAACTTTTTTTCCAGAAATGAAAATTTAAGTTCTTAGATTGTTCCTTATGACTTGTTGATCATCCTGATGTTTTTACTTTTTGAAATGGTTGAGTTTTGAGTGTGTATGCATGTTCTGAAATTTTGTTCAGTTTTAGGTTTTTGTTCGAATCTTGTTGTTGATGAAAAATAAATGAAATTTAGTGCTGGATTCTTGCTCTATGGGGTTTGGGGATCATTTCTGGAGATTTGGTGGGTTTGATTTGACCTAGGGAAGAAGTTGGCAACTTTCAGGTGAGGGTCTGGCCGGAGAAGATGACCAGAGGTCTTCTCCGGCCACCTGAAAGTCATTAGTGTCTTAATTAGGTTTAGGGCTCAGTTTGAATTTAGGCCTTAGATCTGGTTGACTTCCATTGACCCGCGCGCAAACAGATGGCCAGGATGGCTTCACTTAGCCCTAATCCACGTCATTAGTTAATTAATTAGGTTTTTTAAATTAATCCTCTCAGTTTGAATTTCAGCCACAAGATCTGGCGCCAGTCAACTCCCGCGCGTCCCATTTAAATCTCAGCCACTGGATCTGTTGACTTCTCATTAAAATTCATTTTAATTTCATTTTTCTTGCATTTTCTTTCTCATTTTATTAAAAATAGTAAAACAAATCACAAAAATCTCATTTTTTGCATGCTGACTTAGAATATTTTTCTCATTTCAAAAACATTTTCATTTTTATTTTTTGCATAAAATTTGTATTTTTAAAATATTTAAATGTTTATTTTAATTAATTAATGGGAATTAATTAATTAAAATACCATTTAGGTATTTAAAAATTACCAAAAAAATCACATAGCATTTAGAAACATTATCCAACTCTCAAACCAAATTTCTTTTTTGATCTTGATGCCTTTTGATCATTTTCTTTGGATTTAATTTCATTTCAAGGCAATATTTTGCTTCAAACTTCAAAAATTCATTTCTACCTAACCATTGAGAGTTGGATGATGATTCTTTTGGCATTGCATCTTGCATAGCATGTAGTTTATAGGATAAAATTGGTTTGAATTGATCTTGCCTTTTCAATTTGTTTTGCATTTTTCTTGACAAGGTACCTTAAAACCCTAGCAATCTTAGAAAATTCATAACTTTCATTAGGTTAAGAGTTGGATCCTCTCCTTTGGGCAGTGAGTTTGTATAGGTTTAGGGTATCTTTGATTGCATTTTCAAATTTTTATCATGTCATTTGCTTCTGGTTTTGGATTTTGCTTTGGGTGTTGATCATAAACCCTAATTTATGTCTTCCTTTGCATCCATCTTCCATTTGCTTGCATCCATTGACTTGCCATGACATCTTGTGCATCAACATGATTCATAATACATCTTAGGACATATTAGAATCATGTTTGGTCATTGCATTTTTCATTTGCCATGTGGTATGTCCATTGCATTTTATAACTTTTCATGAACATTCATGGTTCAAAACATCCTTTACCTGCATCCATTGCTTTGTATGATCATTCTCATGTCTTGCCTCATGTTTGTATCATATTTTAGCATCATTCACTTCATGATCTTGCTCCTGGTTTTGGTTTGCATCATCATATTTCATCTCATTTGCATTGCATTTCATTTCTCATGCTAACATTTCAGGTGGTAAGTTGTTTGAGAAGTGAATTTGCCTTCACTTCTCACATTCTCTTTTCATCTCTTTCATACTTCCCTTGCTGCATTTTTGTATGTGTATTGGATTGAGCTTGCTCATTCTTGTTCATCTTACTTTCTTTCTTCAAGCAACTTGTCTTCTTAAGTGAAGCAAGTTGTTTTGCTTCTCTTTGCTTCTTGCTCCTTTCATCTGCTTCCTTCCTGGTGGTTCCTCTGAATATCTTCTTGCAAACCTCATAAACCCTAGGAATAACCAAGCATGATAACAATTAGGGTTTTGATTTAGTCCCCCATTAGTTTTACCTTTGTGTCATCTTTGAGTCTTCTCTTCTCATCTCATAATCAGGGACTAAACCCTAAAGGCTTTAAGGCTTTGTGATTAAGCTTGTGCCTGCATCCTTCTATTAGGATGGAGTGTATAACCTTAATCCTAAGTGTTAAACCCTTAATGTGTTTAAATCCTTTAATCAATCCATCTAATAATCATCAAGACAATAAGCTTGTAACTTGGGCCTTGCATTAGGGTTCTAATTCTTCCTTAATTGGTTAAGAAGGACTAACCCTAGTGTTAATGGACAAGTTCCCCTCAAGTTGTCTTACAAACCATAAAAATCACTTCTTCATCCTATCATTAACTAAAATCCACTTAATAAAGGCTTTGTTTTGTCATGAGGTTAATCCCTAATCATGGATTAAGTTGAGGAGTCTTCCTCTGCTTAAATGTCCTCATCTATTATCCTTCTATTAGGATGGTGTAATGGGCCCATTAAATCCTTGATTATGGCTTAATCTCATTACTCAACACTAAACAAAAAACAACAAAAACATCTAATTAATCACAAGTAGGTTAATGATCTTAATCTTACATCATGGTGATTAAGTGTGAGATACTGACTTCACACTTAGGGTATTCTCATTACCCCTAATCAGGGGGAGGATGTGATGAGTTTACTAACCCTTGGTTTAGTCTTAAGCTCATTAACTTATGACAAAATTCCAAAAGCAATAAAAGACTGAAAACATAAAAACAAACAATAATCGTCTCCTTCGGGATTCTTTTCTCATCATACTCACTCACAAACGAGAACTCACTTCTTCCGTCTAATGCAAGACAGTTTGCACCTGAGCCAGACAGGTCATACACTTGAGCATGGACAAGTAAGCAGTTCACAAGTCAATTTATCTTTCAGTCTCTTTGGGTCGAACTACGGTGTTCTGACTTCCTCATTGCACGAGAGGATACGTAGGCATAACTTAACAGTTATCGAACAAAAGTCTCTGTATATTCCCCTCCTTCCAGCATTATTCTTTTAGCCTCATTATCATGAGCATTTCACTCTTTCCCTACACTGACACTTTTCTTATACACTTCACACTTCTTTTACACTGACACTTGCATTCTTTTCCAGCTTTGATACACAGATAGCACTGACACTACCCCTTTAAAACACAAATCTTTTAAGCGTGGATCCCGTCGAGTACGACGGACAATCTGGGTGCTAATACCTTCCCAGGTTGTAACCAACCCCCTTTCTCAGTCTCTCTGGTTCGCAACCGTCTTATCCATATCTTTCTAGGTCTATGCAGCATTACCTTTCCTCCGGGATAAAAATGCCTAGCTGGCGACTCTTGTCTTTCTGAGTTCACCCCTGTGTGTTCTCTTTCTCTTTTCGCCGACCGTTCACGTCTGTACCCCTTTTGACCCGGTTGTCATTTGGTGGGAGCGACAGTACTTATAAGCCAGATAGCTGCTTGAGGTTGAAGGATGGAATTCAACGCCTCATGAATAATTACACCATAGTGTTTGAGAGGACTCCACCTTCTGTGGAAAGTATGGTGGATCATATAACTAAAAGTGTGAAGGTTGAAGAGGTAGATATGGTTGATAAAGTGCCGGTGAGGATTACTTCCAAAGGACCTGTCAAAATCACTCATAAGGGTCCAATTAAGATTACTGCTGAAGGCCCTGTGAAGATTGTTGCTGAAGCTAGAGTGGCTCCTATGATCATTACTGCTCCTGGTCCTATTCTGTATACTTCTGATAAAGCTGTGCCTTGGCATTATGGGTCCGATGTTTATATCCATGGTGTTAAGCAGGAACCCTTAGCTGATACGCCTGTTGCTGATGCGAACCTTGATGTTGATAATATTGCTGGATCTAGTAAGATCACACGAAGTGGAAGAGTTTTCTCTTCTCCAGTTGTTTCCAAGAATACAGTTACTCCAGCTACTACCTCCACTACTGATGCTCGGGGCAAAGGTCCTGTTATTGAACCTATACCAACTGATGTGCCAGCTGCTGATGATCTTTCTAAGCAGATGGAAGAAGTACTGAAGATCACCCGCAAGAGTGATTATGACATTGTTGATCAATTGGGGCATACTCCCTCCAAGATTTCTATGTTGTCTTTGTTGTTGTGTTCTGAGGCTCATGCCAAGGCCTTGATTAAATTTCTGAAGACTGCTCATGTACCAAATGAGATCTCCGTAGACCAGTTTGAAAATTGTGTTGCACACCTGACCTATGATAATGGGTTAGGATTCTCCAATGCTGATTTGACTCCTGCCAAGAGGGATCATAACAGGGCTCTACATATCTCTATTGAATGCAGGGGCACTACCCTGTCACATGTATTGATAGACAATGGTTCCTCTCTGAATGTGTTGCCCAAAGAAGTTCTGAATAAGCTTAGTCCTGAAGATGTTGTGCTAAAGCCCAGTAATATAGTGGTGAAAGCTTTTGATGGCTCGAGAAGAGTGGTGCATGGAGAAATTGATCTCCCAATCAAAGTAGGTTCTCAGGTCTTCAATGCTACCTTTTATGTCATGGATATTCGTCCATCGTATTCTTGTTTGCTTGGGCGTCCCTGGATCCATGAGGCAGGTGTTGTAACCTCCACTTTACATCAGAAGCTGAGATATCCAGTAGAAGGAAAAGTTGTCACTGTTTACGGAGAGGAAGGATATATAGTTAGCCATGTGAACACTTTTAAGTATCTTGAAGTGGAAGGTGAATATGTTGAAACTCCGTGTCAGACATTTGAAGTGGTTCCTTGGATTGTTAATAATTATGAAGCTCCTCCTGTTGTCAAGAAAGTTCCTGTGGTCACTAGAGTACCTCCTACAATGGCCTCCCTCAAAGATGCTAGAACTGTGGTGGATGAAGGTGGTTGTACTATTTGGGGTCAGCTTCCTGACATTCCTTACAAGTCTGACAAATTTGGTTTGGGTTTCACTGCAGAGTCCCAGAAGGCTGTTCGTCGTGCTCGTGCTGTTCGTATCACCAATCAGGGGATTATGAAAGATCAGATTAATGTTGTGGGTGACTATGATGAAGACTACAACTTGGATGCTTGGATTTTTCCTACTGTGGGTGCTGGACTCAATAACTGGAAGGCTGAAGATGTTATTCCTATCTCCTTTAGTCAGGAGTAAATACTATTACTGTGTTGTTGCTTTTAAAGTTTGTAATTTTTTGAACAATTAAAACTCTTAAGCCTTGTGCCTTACCCGGGGCACAATGGTGTGCTTGTTACGGGATGTCATTTCATTTGCATACTTCATTCAATAAAAATCAGTGGGCGTTTCGTTTTCGTAAATATCGTGTTCTTTGTCTTTCTTTTCTTTTATTTTTGTTTTATCAAGCTATGTGTTCTTACACACACCCACATCACTAAAATGCAGATCCTCATCCACTCTGGATCCTGTTGATAACAGTTCTACTATTGCCAATTATAATTTCGAGAATCCGATCTATCAAGCTGAAGACGAAAATGAGGACGATTGTGAAGTACCTGTAGAGCTTGCTAGATTGTTACAACAAGAAGAGAAAGATATACAACCACATGAAGAGCCAGTCGAAGTTGTGAATCTGGGAACTGAAGAAAACAGGAAAGAAGTCAAGATAGGGGCCGAATTAGAGGATGGTGTCAAGAGCAGATTGATTCAGATGCTACATGATTATGTGGAAATCTTTGCTTGGTCCTATGAAGATATGCCAGGGTTGGATACAAACATTGTGGTTCACCGTTTACCAGTAAAAGAAGATTGTCGTCCAAAGAAGCAGAAGGTTCGTCGCATGCGTCCTGAAATGTCAGAGAAGATTAAGGCAGAGGTAATGAAACAGTTTGATGCAGGGTTCTTAGCTGTGACTTCTTATCCTCAGTGGGTTGCAAATGTGGTGTCGGTACCTAAGAAAGATGGTAAGGTACGTATGTGTGTGGATTATAGAGATTTGAACAAGGCCAGCCCCAAAGATGACTTTCCACTTCCTCATTTTGATGTTCTAGTAGACAACACTGCTCAGCATAAGGTATTCTCTTTTATGGATGGTTTCTCTGGTTACAATCAAATCAAGATGGCACCTGAAGATATGGAGAAGACTACATTTGTTACCCAATGGGGTACCTTTTGCTATAAAGTGATGCCATTCGGATTGAAGAATGCAGGGGCAACATATCAGCGTGCTATGGTGGCTTTGTTTCATGATATGATTCATCATGAGATAGAGGTATATGTGGATGATATGATAGCCAGGTCTCAGAATGAAGAGCAACATCTTGATCATTTGCATAAGTTGTTTGAGAGGTTGAAGAAATACAATTTGAGATTGAACCCAAACAAATGTACTTTTGGAGTTAGATCTGGTAAACTCCTGGGTTTCATTGTCAGTGGAAAAGGTATTGAAGTAGACCCTGCGAAAGTGAAAGCTATACAAGAGATGCCAGCTCCTCGTACTGAGAAGGAGGTTAGAGGTTTCTTGGGACGATTGAATTACATTGCAAGATTTATTTCCCAATTAACTACCACCTGTGAGCCAATCTTCAAGTTGTTGAAGAAAGATCAGGTAATGGAATGGAATGACGAGTGCCAGACAGCCTTTGATGAAATCAATAAATATCTCCTAGAACCTCCCATTTTGATGCCACCAGTTGATGGAAGACCTTTGATTATGTACTTAACAGTGTTAGACAACTCAATGGGGTGTGTATTGGGGCAACATGACGAGTCTGGTCGAAAAGAGCATGCAATATACTACCTTAGCAAAAAGTTTACCGATTGTGAAACAAGATACTCACTGCTCGAGAAAACTTGCTGCGCTTTGGCATGGGCTGCTCGCCGACTAAGACAGTATATGTTGACTCATACTACCTTGTTGATTTCGAAGATGGATCCAATCAAGTACATATTCGAGAAACCTGCTCTCTCCGGAAGAATAGCAAGATGGCAAATGATCTTGACAGAATATGACATACAGTACACTACTCAGAAGGCCATTAAAGGAAGTGTGGTAGCATATCATTTGGCTCATCAAGCAGTGGATGATTATCAGTCAATGAGTTTTGAGTTCCCTGATGAAGATATTATGATTATTACCAAAGAACCTGGACAATATGACGGACCTGAACAAGGATCCCGATGGACTATGGTTTTTGATGGTGCTTCTAATGCACTTGGTAATGGTGTTGGTGTTGTGATCAGTTCCCCTGAAGGTTGTCATACCCCAATTACTGCAAGACTTTGTTTCTATTGTACTAATAATATGGCTGAGTATGAGGCATGTATCCTGGGTATCAAAGCTGCCATTGATATGAAGATTCAATTCCTAGACGTGTATGGAGATTCAGCCCTGGTAGTAAGTCAGATTAAAGGAGATTGGGATACCAAACATGATAATCTCATTCCTTACAGAGAGCATGTGTTGTCTTTGATCCCACATTTTAAAGAGATTACCTTTGGACATATTCCACGAAGAGAAAATCAGTTGGCAGATGCATTAGCCACCATGGCATCTATGTTTGAGATTAGCTGGGATGATGAAGCTCCCAAGATTACTATTGATAGATTTGAGAAACCTGCATACTGCAATGAGATTGACACTGAAGAAGCAGAGGAGAAGCCTTGGTTCTATGAAGTGAAAAGATATCTTGAAGCTCAGGAGTTCCCTGAAGGGGCATTTGTCAAAGATAGGAAGTTTCTGAGAAGGTTTTCTGCTAAGTTCTTTTTGAGTAATGGCATTTTGTACAAGCGCAATCATGATTCAACTTTGCTTCGTTGTGTGGATAAGAAGGAAGCAACTGAAATTATGGAAGATATGCATGATGGGATCTTTGGCACTCATTCTAGTGGTCATACTATGGCAAAGAAGATATTGAGAGCAGGTTACTATTGGTCTACCATGGAAGCTGATTGCTATCAACATTCCAGAACGTTTCACAAGTGTCAAATTTATGCTGATAAAGTCCATATACCTCCATCACCATTGAATGTGTTGACTGCTCCTTGGCCTTTTTCCATGTGGGGCATTGATATGATTGGTGAGATCAAACCTACCGCTTCTAATGGGCATCGTTTCATCCTAGTTGTTATTGATTACTTCACGAAGTGGGTAGAGGCAGCTTCATTTGCATCTGTTACTAAGAATGTGGTGGCTCGATTCATTAAGAATAATCTCATATGTAGGTATGGCATCCCTGAAAGGAATATTACTGACAATGGCTCTAATTTGAACAATACTGTGATTACTGATCTCTGCACGCAGTTCAAGATTAAGCATCACAACTCTTCTCCGTATCGCCCGAAGATGAATGGGGCAGTTGAAGCTGCTAATAAGAACATTAAGAAGATTATACAGAAGATGACTGTCACTTACAAGGATTGGCATGAGACGTTACCATTTGCTCTTCATGGTTATCGTACTACAATACGTACATCAACAGGGGCAACCCCATTTTCCTTGGTTTATGGTATGGAAGCAGTTATGCCCATTGAAGTTCAGATTCCCTCTTTAAGAATCATGAAGGATGCAGGCTTGGATGAAGATGAGTGGATTCAGACCCGACTTGACCAGATAAATTTGATTGATGAGAAGAGGTTAGCAGCAGTTTGTCATGGCCAGATGTACCAGAAACGAATGATCAAAGCTTTTAACAAGAAGGTTAAGCCAAAGGTATATCAGGTTGGTGACTTGGTAATCAAGCGTATCATATTACCACAGGGTGATCCTAGGGGAAAGTGGACTCCTACATATGAAGGACCATTTGTGGTCAAAACAGTATTCTCATGAGGTGTCATGATACTTACTACTATGGATGGTGAAGACTTCCCACAGCCTGTAAACGCAAACATAATTAAAAAATACTACGCATAAAAAGAGACCCGCTAGGTTGACTGGCCTAGGCAAAAATAAGGGCATCCCGGCGAACCAAAAGGGTTCGAGCAAAAATTAGGGATATATATAAAAAAAATGTACACCCGGCAAGTCGAAAACCTGAAAAGGCGGCTTGGGAAAAAAAAGGGTATCCCGGTGGATTGAAAACCTGAAAGGGCAATCCAGGCAAAAATTAGGGATTAAAGCGTATGACTATGTCTCGTTTGGATCACCCATGAAACTACAACCATTTGTGCTACTTACTCAAGCTCGAACAGATAAAGCTCAATCCAATCATTTTCGTCTCAACAGTAGAAGAGGAGATACTTGAAGATAATGGCAATAGTAGAATTGAAACTTAATAGGATTATTTCCCACATAGCTGATTTTCTTTGTTTTGTAAAAATTTTACGACGAATTCCTCTTACTAGGATTTCTGTCTCCTTGTACAAACTCACCCATGTATGGGTCACTTTGTGATATAAATAAAATTCCATCTTTGAATCCAGATTTACTTTTACCCTATTTACATAAGCGAAACGTCCATTGGTTGTGTTTGAATGTATGTATGCTTTTGAATATGATTGATGTTTACCAGAAATGCATAAAATGCTTAATATGATTGATGTTTACCAGAAATTCATGAAAATGCAGTAATAGTATTCACTAAGGACGAACGAGGGAAGGAATTCAACGAAGCTTCACCGGTTCATCCCCACGAGACAGCTACAAGTCCCCCAGTAGGGCAAATCCATCTTCATAAATACTTCGAGTTACATCTCCCCTGGAATTTATATCCATCTCTTTTATCCTCATACGGATAGTCAGGAATTTATTCTTTCAGTAGGAGTACGACGAACGAAGACGGGAGGCTATGTATACCTTACTATCGAACGAAGACGGGAGGTTATGTATACCTTACTATCGAACGAAGACGGGAGGTTATGAATACTATATTATCAAACAAGACGAGAACAAGTTCCTCATATTCTTCAGCAGCAAATCGGGATTTATTTTCCCTGGCCAGCAGTTGTCATACGAAGATACCCGGACGCTTCAGGCTGCATGATGCATACATACATCATTTACATCATACCATAATATACATATACATAATACATTACTTAAGTGCATCATACTATACATGCATACATAATGCATAAACTAATATTATCTCGTAGAATGTTATATACATCATGATATTTGCTTTGCAGATTAATTCTCCAGCAGACAAACTTCACCAAAAACTTGTTACCTTGGGTCGTTGTTTATCTTCCCAAAGGTTATCTCATTACCTCAGGACGTTGTTTATCCTCCTGAAAGCTATCATGACTATTGGGCCGTTGTTTATCTTCCCAAAAGTTATACTTATATCTCGGGACATTGTTTATCCTCCTGAAAGCTATCATGACTATTGGGCCGTTGTTTATCTTCCCAAAAGTTATACTTATATCTCGGGACGTTGTTTATCCTCCCGAAAGCTATCATGACCATGGGCCGTTGTTTATCTTCCCAAAGGTTACATCATTATCTTGGGACGTCGTTTATCTTCCCGAGGGCTATCTGGAGACGTCGTTTATCTTCTCAAAAGCCGTATTGTTACTTTGGGCCGTTGTTTATCTTCCCAAAAGTTATACTTATACCTCAGGACGTTGTTTATCCTCCTGAAAGCTATCATTTCTTTGGGTCGTTGTTTATCTTCCCAAAAGTTATGTTTATACCTCAGGACGTTGTTTATCCTCCTGAAAGCTATCACTACTTTGGGTCGTTGTTTATCTTCCCAAAAAGCCATATCTTCATATTTTGGACTGCTTTATTCTCCAAGAGGTATATTTGAAGAACTTTTCTCCAAGTGGCATCTTTAAGCTCACTCAAGCATATACAACTAGTCATCAGTATCACTCTACGCACCGGTGAGTGCAAATTTTTGGGCTTTTGTGTTCAATCCCATTCAACCTTCCAAGTTACGACTGGCACATATACCAATCTAACCCCTCAGGTTTCAGAAAATTGAACAGGGGCAGCTGTTGCACCCCAAAATTTGCCCTCACAAAAACAAGACTTTGTGTGCTAAGAGGTTCACAAGGTTCACAATATTCACAAGACATCTTATGAGGTTCACAAGATTCACAAGACATCTTATGAGGTTCACAAGATTCACAAGACATCTTATGAGGTTCACAAGATTCACAAGACATCTTATGAGGTTCACAAGATTCACAAGGCATATTATGAGGTTCACAAGGTTCACAAGACATCTTATGAGGTTCACAAGGTTCACAAGACATCTTATGAGGTTCATAAAGTTCACAAGACATTTCATGAGGTTCACAAAGTTCACAATTAGTCAGAAGATTTGACAATTCCCTCAGACAATGCATCCTCCTAAGCAATGCATCCTAAACTAGGGTTTTGACTTTAATCAGGCTAAATGGACTTCCAAGATTTCAAGTGAGCTTCATAACATATTATATGTGTTTAAGAATCCCCATGACAAGTTTCAAGACTTTTCTCAAAGGTTTGCTCAGTCAGATGATCAGATAAGTCAAAATCAGTCAAAGTAGTTAAAAAGTCAAACTGAGGTCAATTGTGGTCAAACCAAAGTCAAACTTCATGATTTTTTACCAACATCAAGTATGTGAAGCAAAATTCATCATTTTATCAAGGGTTGATCATGATTCATCAAGGAGATTTCAGATCATCAAGAATCAGGAGTTTCTAAATTAGGGTTTCCTTAGGAAAAGTCAACTGAACTTTGACCAGCCATAACTTTCACATGATTCATCAAATTTTTCCCATCCAAAGCTCATTTTGAAGGAAATTTAATTCTCTACAACTTTGTGTCTCACAAGCCAAGCCCAAAAATGCTTCATTTGGAAGGTATGAGCTAAGACATTATAGGTCCTTTTGAAAGTCAACAAAAAGTCAACAACTTCAAAAGGGCATAACTTGAGAATGGTAAATGATATGGACATGAAACCAATGGGGTTGGTTAGAGGACTCTTTAAGATTTCCAAAATGTCCAAGAACACCCTCATAGCATTAAAATTGAAGGATTTGTGCCCTTGCAAAGTTGGAAATTTTTTTGGTGGTTTATGAAGAAAATAGGGTCTTAAAACCATAATTCTTCAAATGGGCTGAACTTTTTATGACCCAAGGTGTTCCATGACATCATGCACGAAATTTATTTAATATTTTCATAATTTTATTTTATTTATTATGATTTTTTATATTAAAAATCATTTTAAATTCAAATAAAATATAAAACATGAAGATTTAAAATATATTTTGATTCTAGAAAGTCATAAACATGAATTGGATCAGATTGATATGCAATTGATGATGATTGTCTTAAGATAGAAAGTTTTCATTCAAAAATATTTGAAATTCAAGCCATGATCTTTTTCAATCTTTTGAATCCAAAAGTCCAAACAACCATCCAATTTTTTGACCTAGTTTCATTCAACTATAAGTATACAAACCATCACAATGCATAGGACACAAATTTTCTGCCTCAAGAGTAAGTTTCCACTTTCAAAAAATTCACCAAAAACTTCAATTCGGATTCTTCATTACCAAGCCTTTCAAGGTATTTTAAGGACACAACAAGCTTCATTAAGCTTCCCTGAATCGAAACCATTCATCACATTGCTCCATAACATGACATATTGAGAAATCCAAATCGTTTTTTTTCCTCACATTTGATTTTTTCGATTCAATGAATTTGCTACATATTAATTGATTTTGATTGTTTAATCTTATTTGTCTCATTGTGTTGAAGCTTTCTGGATCAATTGATTGGAGTTTCATTGCCTAGAACGAATTTGGCCATTGCTAGGGTTTCAGCCAAGCTTTTAGGGTTCCATGAAAGACCTAATATAAATAATTTTTAAAGACATAGAATGATTGTATGAACTCTGGGAATCATAATACCCTAATCAATTGGAAGAAATTTTGTTGTTTCAATGGTGTTTGAATTTCGCAGGTTGTGCACATTGAGAAATTCGCAGGTATGTTCGCAGCAGAAAACGCAAGGGAATTCGTAGGTAATTCGGGGAAGACGAAGATCAGTGGCGCCAAGATCTTCATTCAAATATTTGATATAATATTTTATATTTTATTGTTAATATTATTTCAGAACAATTAGCTTGGCTCAGTTGGTTTGCGTATGCGCGTTGGAAGCTGATGGTCGTGAGTTCGAATCCCCCCAAGCCATTTTGTGTTGTTTGCTTTTTGTTATGATTTTTTCAGGTTATGAAACAAAACAAAATGATACTCATTCCTTACCACAAGCGCGCAAGTAGCCTGGCTGGTTTTGCATCTTGAGAAGTGAGGTAAGGGACCTGGGTTCAAATCCCAGGTCCTTTCTTTTTGAGCAATTTTCCATGTTTTCTTATCTTTATTTATTTTATTATATTGTTTCTATTTTATTTAAATTAGTAAACATAATTTATAAATATTATTTAAAATGCTTTTATTCAAAATTCTTAAAACTTCATATTTTCTTTTATAAAAATATTTTTATTTATAATATGTATATATATAATTTGTAAATAAATTTAGTTTGATTTAATTTGTAGAATAAATGAGTAAAACCCTAATATTTTCATAAACCCTAATTTAATATGATTAACCCTAATAATATTTTTTCTAAAACCCTAAAAATATTTTTATAAAACCTAATTATTTTTATAAATCCTAATTGTAAATATTAATTTATTTGTTTATTTTAATTCCATAATTTTTGTTTATATTTTAATTAAGTAGTAAATCCTAATGTATTTTTCTAAATAATCAAACCCTAATTTTTTTTTTATAAAACTTAATTATATTATAACTTTTAATTTATTTATTTGTAAACTTTAATTATGTACATATTTTTATAATTTGTTTATAATTATTATTTAATATAGTTTTTGCATATAAATAATTTTAGATTATGTTTAAAACAATAAAAAACTCCTAATTTAATCTCATTAATATAATTTATTTTTATAATATGTTTATTTAATTATAATTAACCATTATTTTTTTAACATGTATATAAATTTAAATTTTTTATAATAATTAGTATATAGTATGAATTGCTTATTTTTCTTCTTAAAATCTTACAAAAATAATTATTTATTAAAAAATTGAACTTTTAATTTATTATTCATTATTATGCTAATTTCTTTATTTTATTTATTTTATTATTACTAACCCCATTTATTTTTATTATTATTGTTACTAACCCAATTATTTATTATTATTTATTTGCTTATTTAATTTATTTTAATTGTTATTATTATGTAATTGTATCCAATATGTAATAGTTGTAGAATAATTTTTAATATTTATATTTTAAATGCTATGGTTAGTAATATAGGGAGTGTAAAACATGTTTGTATTTAAAAAATTAATTTAGATCATTAAATCTCAAGATAAATATTTTAATTGGTACACTCACACACGTAAGTCGATCTTGGATCGCCATCTCACTTCTTAAGAGTTACCTCTCAAGTTGCCTAAACAAAAGGTCAAGTAGGGTGTATAAAGCAAAGTCCATCATCTCACATCATCTAGTCCCTTAACAGATAAAAATATCAAGTCCCTTCGAATGTTGCCTTCGTAATGATCTTGTCCCTTTCGAATAAAGATGATAAGTCCCTTCGAATTGCTTATACACCTCACAGTTGCCTAAATAAACAGATGTCCCTTCACGTGTCCCTCATATCCAAGGTAATGACTACCTACTCCTTAATAGTAGGGATAGTCTTACCACCTAAAGGATATTTAAGAACATAAAAGACTTAACTCAGGGTAGGTTCCTCTTATGTACTTGCTCACTTTTCAAAAACATTTCAAACACTTCACATTTTTTCAAGCAATTTTCAAAACAAAGGTTTTATATATATCCGTACATGGATCATTATAAAACACTTAAGAAAATTTCTATTCACACACTTCACATTTCAAAAACAGTTTAAAGTGAGCTAAGTAACTAAGAGCCCATGGATAACCATGGATGTAAAGGGTGCTAACACCTTCCCATTACATAACCTACCACCCGGACCCAAAAATCTTTTAAAGGTCTTTCCTGTTCTTTTATGCCTTTCCTTTGGATAAAATAAAAGTCGGTGGCGACTCTTGCTATCCGCAACATAACTAAAAGTCAGTTCTCTCACCGTGTTACAACGGGCCCTACCCCGCTGCCTACGTACCTCATCGGGATAATGAGGATCAGAGTCGACGTAGTTCTCCTAACTAAGGCGGGAACTATTTGTTTGTGTTTTTATGCTCTGGAACTGCGTATGTCTATGTTCAGGTGTTGCAGGCTCGTCTGGAACGAGTGCGTTTACCGTCTTGCAAATGAGACAAGTCGTCACGAGTTCGCGTTCAGAATGAATGAGATGAGAAAAGAAGTTCCCGCAGGATAGTCGTTTATTGTTTGTTTTTGTCTTTTATGAGAAGTATTTTGAATTTGTTTGTGAACATTCTCATACTAAGACCTATCCATCGCGTTAAGTATTTACACCTCGCCCCGAAAAAGGACGCGTATAAGCACTCCGCAACAAAGTCTCGTGTCGTACAAGAACATTCGGTTTTTGTTAAGTGTTTTATTATTTTTCTTTATGAGATGAGAAAGAATGACTCAAATTGCAAAAGGCAAAATCTAAGGGACTAAGACTCAATCCTAATTTTGTTTATTTATTTACAAGATGGTCCTAATGGTTTGTGTAGTTTTCTAAACCTAATGAAGAAAGGAACTAGAAACTACTAGAATTCAACTTACTTCCTAAGGAAGTTAAGTTGATTCTAAAACAATGGGAAGCATATACAAGTGAAATATTCAAACAATAAGGTAAGGCATTAAAAATGTAAATAAGAAATAAAGTTCTAAAACCAATTCATTTTAAGGTATAAAGCTAAAATAACCCTAAACTTCTTCTAAGTCTATTTATTAGAAATGTTAAGCCTAAGTCCTAAAACTAAGGGAACCATCTAATATTATCATTCTAAAAATCAGCACCTAAACTATTCTAAGTCAATTTAATATCTTAAGATTAAACCTAAGTAAACTAGTTTTTAATGGATCCTAATATTCTAAACTAAACTAGTTGAATTTTATATGTATAACTAGCCTAAAGATTAATACACTAAAAATATTAAAAGTCCTGGAGAAATTATGGAATTAATCCTATAGGGTCCTAAAACTAACTATTACGTTGTGCTAAAAAATATCCTAAAAAATCAGAAGTTAACTATGTCTAAAAATCACTTAAATCTACTTAAGGATTAACTATCATTTTTCATGGATTAAGCTACTAAAACAGGGGATAAAATGGCCTAAAAATTCTACCAAAATTATTCTAGGTCCTATCATAAGTCCTCTAACCATAACAAAAAGAATGGGTCAAAAATCCTACTGGAAGGGGACAAAATAAAATGAACAAAATCATGTACAGTTAAAAGAAATTCAATAGAAGCTAATTAAAAGAAAAATCAAAATTAAATCGAAAAGAATCGAAATTCAGAAAATAAAAGTGCCAAAAATTTCTAATTGGAATTAGCAATCTACTGGATTTTTTGTGAAATTTTCTAATGTTTTTTACTATTTTTTTATGATTTATTCCTAAACTATATTAACTAAAATATATAAAATCTAAAAGAAATGAAAGGGGGTGCGTTTAATACTTTTTTCCTAGTTCTTTTCTATTGGGCTTAAAATAAGAGGGTGCAGATAGCAAAGCTTTGGGCCCAGTCTGCGTTGGCTTTGGGGGAGTGTACGGTGAACCTCAGTCAATTATGTTGACTCTGATCTGGGACGTTGGATTCAGTTGACTCCTAGGTAAATCCATCAAACGAATCAGAAGCCAAGGAACATGGTAGCTATGGTGACTGGCACGCGGGGGATTAGCCATTGAGAAAGCCTACCGGACGGTGACAAGTATCACCGCCGGTGTGGCTGAGGGATTTCAAAAGCTTATCATAATCTTATCTTTATGGAAATGTAATGGTGCATTATTGGGATTAAGTGAGGATTAACTTCCTTTTTATGGCCATTAACTCTTTCATTAACCTGATATTTCCTTAATTGATTCACTAAATTAATTTAATAAATTAACAAAGCAATTGAAATTATAACCTAAGAAACTAAAGGGGCCGAATGAAAACCCAGTCACACCACAACCCTAGTTCTTCTTTCTCCACTTTTCCACTGCCACCTCCTTCATCATCATTCCTCCGTCTTCTCCCTCTATTCCACCATCAACAACCTCGAATCATTCACAAAATACCTGTAGCAAAAACCAACTAAACACTACAACATCGAAACCTTAAGACCTCGTTCGTCTTCCTCACGCGTCTCACTCTCTTTTCTACAAACCTAAAGCCGCCGCCGCGACGGTTCGTCCCTCCCATCAAATTCCATGGAACCTCAAACACCATGAACAAAAACTCCACTCCTCTTCTCTCCTTGTCATGAATCCAAAACTGGATTTCAATAAAAATCGAACACGCGACGAGATCGGATTATTCAGAAATCGAAGAAGGGGTCTAAGATTCAAACTAAACCGCAAAAGATTCTCTCAAATCAGAGGCCCTAACTACAGGATTTGAATCAAGATTTGTGTACCTGTAGCTCGGTCAAGCAACGAACCAATCTGAGGTATGGCTTTCTTTATCTTTCTTCCTCCGCTTACTTACGTTGCTATCATTATTCGTCTTCACCTCCTTCTTAGGTGCAAATCCGTTGTTGTTTCGTTGTCAGAAACTGAGGTATGACGACGAAGGTGAAGGAACTCAATAGATTTCGAAGACGATCAATGAAGCCGGATTGATGAAGATGTAATTCGTGTTCTTGAATTTTCGCAGATTCTGTGAAGGTGCGATGTGTTCTTGATTGCAGCTTCGTTCTGTTCTTGCTTCTGAATTCGTAATTCTCACTGCGTGTTGTTTGTTGATTTTTGATATTTGTGTTATGCTTTCTTTTACAGGTTACTGATGCAGGTACGGTAACAATGAGATATCCATGATTGGGAGAGGTTGAAGCAGGATGAGGAAAGTTATGAACATTGGAAATGGAAGAGGGTTAGGGATGATTGAAGAAGAGTGGTGGAGGAATCGAAAATGGTGTGAAGAATCAAGGTTGAAGTCGATGCAGAAACGAAAAATGAAAATGGATTGGGAGAGTGAAGATTGGAGAAGTTAGGGAAGAAGAAGATTGAAAGAGATTGAGAGAGATGAATGAAGAGTTATGCAGAAGAATTGGTTTTTGAACTTGAGAAGAAGGGTGAATCCCCAGAAGAAGAAAAATTGAAGCAGTTGTCCTCTGATTTATAGCAATGAAATGATGCAGCTTTCTGAAGATTTTTTCAGGTAAATTTGTTGTAAGTTTGTTGAAATTTCAGTTAAGATTTTGTTACCATTCGGTTATGAATTGGTTATCTCAGTTAGAACCTTCTGTTATAATTCTTATGTGCTGCAACTTTTACTTTCAGTTAAAAAAAACTCTTCTCGTAATTCCTTGCTTTCTTTTCGATTTTCTGATGATATGCCTCATTCCTGAGTTTTAGTTATCGCAATATGAATCGTCGGCTGAGTATTATCTGAACTGAGTTTCATTTACAGGCTGCATCGTTGTTGATGTCGTGAGGTATGCTACTTTGAGGAATGGATCAAAGATGGCGGTTTTGTTGATACGTTCCCGAATCGCTTTGTCAAGATTGTTGAATTTTGAGCTTCGATGAGGATTCAGCTAGGACATGAAGTCGGATGATGAAAACAGGGACATAAGTCAACCTTTTGTAACAGAATTTCCGTCATTTTTATTCACTTATCAGTTAGAATTTTCTTCTTGTAAAATTCGGCTATGGGCTTGCCATTCTGTAACCGTGTTTTTTTATGAAAGTTTGTTGGAGTGAACTGTTAGAAAACTTGTAATTGAATCTCAGTTTTTTTGATATATTTCTGTTTATCTATGTCTTGTTACACCACGATATATTGATCTTCTTTGGCCAAAGGTATCCAAAGCTCTTTTAGGTGCAGCTGCTTCAACTATAGTGTTATCATTATTGCCACTGGTTTCACATGTGGAATCTTTAGTACCTCTCCCCATTGATAATGTCAATGACTGCAAATTATTGGTACCATTTTCTTGATATTGATCATAACTTTTGCTAGAAGTTGGTTCTAACGTCGAGTTGCTTTGCAGTGGCATGAAAAAGTAGCTATCTGAAGAATGTTGATTAACTTCATTAAAGGCTGCAAGATCTGGCTCATTTTCAGTAGTACTCTTGCTGTTCACACCAAGAAAATCTGCAGCTTTTGGAATTTCATTACCATAACTGTGACTGTGACTGAGAGTATTCATTAGATTCCAATCATGGTTTTGGAAAGGGGTTTCCAATGTGTTATCATTGACTAATATTCCAAGAGAAAAATGATGTTGATAAGGTTGAGTTGGTTGAAGATGAGGTGGTAGTGACGAAGGGTGAGTTGGAGAAAGTGGAAATGAAAGCCAGTTGTTTGAGTTCATTTTGAAGGAAGGAAGATTGTGGAAATACTTAAAAATATAATTAGAAATTAGTTTGACTTTGGTTAATAGTTATGTAATATAGTGAACCAAATGTACTCATATAAGGAAAATCTCAATTCAAAGTGAAATTGGTACATTTCCCTCATAATATCTTAGTATGAGAGAACTTGTTTAAGAAACTTCCCTTGAATATTCTTTGTAATAATGGACATGGATCAATTATAGAAAGGAATTTGAAAGTGGAATTGTAATGACTTTTGAATCAGATTGAACAAGAGGATTGAACTGAATTTTTAGTGACTTAAATGGAAACAATAATCGGATAATGGGTTACGATAAAAAAAATGAAAAAATGGACAATTCTAAAATTGATATGTTTCTAACCATGGAGGAAAAGATAAACAATGGAAATGGACATTAGTCATGACTTGGAATTGAAAGTAGTTTATGGAGAGCTAAAAAATGGACAAAAAGTGGTGAGTTGAGTAAGGATGAATAAACGGTTTGAATGGAATGAAATTTAAATCATGAGATTTTTTGTAAGAAAAATGACATAAATCTTGAATGACCGCGAAATTTGTATTGAACATGCTTTCCAACCTCTGCATCCAAAATCAATTCCCGACGAAACGACTGATTAAGACCTTTGGCTTCATCCGTTTGCACAGTTTGAACTCAGAACGCCAACTAAAACTTGAATGAACATACCAAAAATCTTCCATTTCAATGAAGACCAACTCATATTCTCAATAAAAAAGGTCTAACTTCCATGCTTCAAACCTTATCAACCTTTATAAGTAATGACCTCAACACAAGACCAAATTCCTGAGGAAACATTGAAAATGACAAACTGGTCGTGAAGTGTATGGAGAAAAGTGATCACCCTGAAATCTTTAACATGAAACTCCTTGAAACGTAACTTAAATGAGGAAATGGTTTGGATCGCTGAAAAAAAACCAAAACCATGGCCCAATTTCATTCTCAGTTGAAATCTTATTGCTTTAACTGCATGGCAGCAACCCCAAAGCAAACACGAATCCCTGATTCAAATAACTCCTTGATCACATGCCTTAAAAAAACCAATGCAATGCACGATCGTGAATGTTAGGACCTAATGAGAAATGCAGATGAACGTGAAGCATAAGCCAGTAAAGGGAATAAATAATGAGGGCAAATTTTGAGGTATTACAGTTTGCAACCGTCTTATCCATCTCTTTCCATGTTTATGCAGCATTACCTTTCCTTCGGGATAAAAATTCCTAGCTGGCGACTCTATTCAATTCAACCTCATTTCTCTTTCGCCGACCGTTCGCGTCTGCACCTTGGGCCCTAGTGTCTTTTCCGGGGAGCGACAGTATGATATGATGTAATGATGTATATATGAATTATGTAGTCGAGGCGCATGATTAGCTTCGTAGAACAACTGTTGGCTGGGGAAAATAAATCCCGATTCGTTATTGAGGAATATGAAGACTTCGTTCCCATCTTCTTTTGAAATATCGTACTTAGAACCTCCCGTTTTCATTCGTCGTACTTCTTATTGAAGGATTAAGTTACTGAATATCCTGACTGAGGATAAAAGAGATAGACATTGCTCCGGGAGAGTTATCCGGTCAAGTATCAATTTTTAGAGAATATATTATATTTGAAAGGAAATTACTTGAAGACTTCGTAGAGTTGGAAGCACATGACACTACTTGAAGTATTTTGTAAGACATTCGTAAAGATTACTCTGTGGGGATGAACCGGCGAATATTTGTTGGATTCCTACCTCCGATCGTCCTTAGTAAATACTATTATTGTATTTTATGCATTTCTGGTAAACATCAATCATATTTAAAAGAATATATGCATTCAAACGTAATCAACAGACATTTTCGCTTAAATAAAAAGGGAAAAGTAAACCTGAATTCGGAAATAGGATTATATCAATTTTGAAGGTGTATACTCACTCAAAGTAACCAATGGATTTAGAACTTCTGATATTCTCGACTTCAAAGAGTAATTCTCTAGGAATTATCATGACTTAATCCGAAGACATGATACTGACACCATCTGATACTATTGGCGCAAATAGTTAATTTCCACAATGGCTTATGCTGAGAATCCAATATCAAGGCAATATAATGAGAGGAACGTGTTTTCAGACTGTGGTGGACCATATACGCTCCGGGTATTAGATTTAGAAAGAGTGCATTGCCCCTTAGTTGAGTATGATTTGTCCCATAATGGAAGTATTTGAAAGGATCTACCTCAAGAGAAATAAGCAGAATTCCCCACAATAATATGCCCCTGGCATCGTGAACTCTGTAATGTTACCTTTGGTAATTCAGATAGATAAGGAGACCTGCCCCTGGCTACTTAAGCATAGTTGAATCTTGACCTGATTGCGCCAAATGAATTGGACAGTAACATGGTATGCCCCCTTGATTGGGAGATAGTGACTATGCCCCTTGTATACATTGGCTTTGATCCAGGAAGCAACTTTGTCTATCGGGAGGACTTTGGTTTATTGAATATTCATCATGTAAGTTTCTTTGTTGTCAAATACTTAGTTATATGCAAACAATGATATTCAAAATACAATGCTTATGTTTATCTTGAAGTTTTGAAAAAGAATTATTTTAGCAAAATAATATTTGTAAAAACTGTGATATTAACTCAAGATTTATAATAAGCCCTAAAGGAGTCAGGATACCTTTTTATAGCGGTACGCTTTCGAACTAACCATGCTTCAGTTAGGACTTTTAAAGGGTTGTAACGTGGCCTGGTTCACGGTTTAAGAAACAAAAGATAAATACTCAAATTTTATTTGTACCCAACTCATTCTTCGTGATGTTCTTCAGTCCTATGTTCAATTAACTTATGCATTGAGGCTCCAAAGGAGTTTGGAATTGTAACACTGACAAACGTATATTTGAAAAGCCAGTCATCTTTTTTTGTTGAGGATTTATAGTGACCTCTTTTTTTTTACTTTGTTATCCCTTCTTTTTGCCTGAACTGTTTGTTTCAAGATTACAGTCAGCGGGATGTCTCAATTTTTACTAAGTCTCCTTCATAGGTTTTGACTTAGTGAGCTTTTCTTTTGCTAGATATTGATTGTCAGGCTTAATGATTATAGGGAACCATCATTAGTTGTGTACAACACGGACAATTGGCATAATTGAGTTAACCGAGTAACTACCCTGCCCAGGTTATGAATAAGGGTTTTAACTTGCTTGAGAAAGAAAAACTCCTACTTCTTTGGCTCAAAAGGGTTAACTAGGGATTAACTTCCTTATATCTCCACTATTTAGGAGTTGAAACAACGCATGTACATCGTCAACATAGTCTGTTCAAAAGCATACTGTATGAGATTATGGTATCGTCTTTGTCATCCTCCCTCTAAAGGCTTACAGCTTTATCAAGAGTTAAGTATCACAAAAGAGAAGTAAGAAGCATATTTTAAATTTAGTGAAACGAATGGATTAACTCAAGACAAACATATGCAATGCATTAATGTGAAACAAGGTTCGACATAATAGTTAGTGCTTGAGCAAACAAAATAAATTACAACTAAATAAATCAAATGATGTCCCATCCAGTTGGCTGAATGTCTTCGATTGCAATCTGTGAACTTTCAGAAGCAGTATATTTCACCATGAAGTCAAACATGCCACTGGGCTGTCCCAAGGTGTCCCAAACTTCAGCAGGGGTTGGTGAGCTTTCTTTCTGGCTCCCTCTGGTGATTTGGCTTGCAACTTTGATGTTTGATGGACGATAAGAGAATTCAATTTGATCTTCTGAAGTAACCTCGAGGATTCCTTCGTCAATCAGGTCTTGAATCGTATTCCTCAATGCCCAATAATTATCAGTGTCATGTCCAAGATAGTGGGAGTGATACACACACCTTGCATTGGGGTTATAGCGATGGGAGGAAGTATTGGGTTTTTAGGGAGAATTTTCCAAGAAAATTAGCTCCATCTCCAGCAAGCATCGCAAAATTTGTGACATTGGCGTGCTGAATTGGATGAATTGTCTTCTACATTCCTTGTGTCGAGGTGGATTAACCTTACAAGATCTTCTTTCTTCAATTGAAGAACTATCAGTAGTAGCATGTCTTTTTCCTTCTCTTATCCTTGTCTTCCTTTCAACAAAGTCAGCTTGTTTCATCGGAGGTTAACTGATGATTTGATTCCCGATTCTGTTGTCTTGAAGTTTATTGACAAAGATTCTCAACTCTTCTTGCCCCTGGGCTAAACTTTGGATAAGAGCCACCTAGCCATTCATCTAGATTTTCATCTCTGCCATCTCAGCTTGCAGTTGTTCTAACTGACCATCCTTGTCGTCTTCAGGATTCTTCTTTTTCTTGTCCTTAGAGAGGAGTGCTTTCAACTCTTGTTTCCCCTTGGACAAACTCAGGATCACCACTTGAAACTGAGCATTCTGAGCTTGAAGATCTTTGAAAAATTGTTCGAGAGCCATTTATGCTAAAATAAACAGCGAGAAGATGAGAAACCTACTATGAAAACCTGTCATGCAATGATATGGTATGTAGATGCATATGCAATGTTTTCAAGGACTGTAGGATTTAAATTTGTTAAAACAAACAAAAACAAAACTCTTATTAGTAAGTTTAAAATAATATTGCCCCTTGGGCTTACAAATTAAAACAAACAAAAATTAAAGAAAATAAAACATATGGGAATTAAGTCTCCCATGGACGTTTCCTCTTTGTGTTGAGGTAGGTGTTGAGATTCCACTCCTTGTGAAGTTGTTTTGTCAGCTCCAACACTTTTTCTTGGCTAATCCTGAATTGGGCTTCAAAAGTATATATTTTCTCCTTCAGTTGGATCCAGGACTTCTATAGCTCTTCCAAGTTAGTGGGCATATATGGATGAAGGATGGTATAAGGAACATCTCCTTCAGCAACAGGCTCTATAGTAACCGGTAGAACAACAAGATATGGCATCATAAGGTTCTGAGCACGAGACCGCACCCATCTGAGGCAAGGTTCCATAAGAATGGAGTATTTTGGTTCAAGAGTCTTACTATCAACCTTGTTTACTTTATTCCAAGCTCGTATAAACCTTTGACGGTAACCTTGAAGATCATTGTCGTAGTCGAACACAATACCCTGAATAAGCATGTCATGAGGACCATTACTCCGAGCATAACCAAACTGTTGTAGAGCTAAAAGAAGGGTTGTAAGTAATTCCCCCTCTTATGCTAAGGAGTGGCACATTAGGGAACTCTCCACAACAGTCAATGATAGTGACATTTTCCATAAATCGGGAACACCAGTGAATATCTGAATGAGAGAGTGACATCATCCTTTTAGACCACCTCAACCCTTGTTCATTCTTCATCACAGATCGAGGAAGGTGAGAAATAAACCACTTAGATAGTAGAGGTATGCAACACATCAGAGTTCCTCTCGCTTTAGTAGTACGAGTGTAAAGAGAGTGTAAGATATCTCCAAGTAAGGTAGGTACTGGATTGTGAGTTAGAAATATGTTGATGGCATGTACATCTATGAACTAGTCTAGATTAGGGAATAGTACCAACCCATAAATCAGCAAGGCTAAGATCTCCTCAAAAGCATCGTAACTCATAGCATTCAAGAACACCTAAGCTTTCTCTATCAATACTCTGGAAATAATACCCTTAACTCCACTTCTTGTTTCTAGGACAATGTCTGATTTCTTCAAATGTAGGGCTGCAACAATGACTTCGGGTTTAGGCTCCTTCTCTAAGCCTGTGAAGGGTTTCTGATCAAGGATAGGTACCCCAAGTATCTTGGAGAATTCTTCCATTGTAGGCACCAGCTGATAATCGGGGAATATGAAACAATGATGTTTATGATCAAAGAACTGGAATAGGACACTCATCATATCTTCATCAAACCCCGAGGTAACCAAGTCAAGTAGATAACCATGCTTCTTGATGAACTGGGAGCTTTCAGGAAGTTTTGAGACCAAATCCTTAAGCTTGAGAGGCATCCCTACAAAGTTGATCTGGATAGTGTTCCTACGAGTGGGAACCATAACCTACAACAAATAACAAAGATAAATCCTTTGGTCCTTGAAATGGTTAGTGAAAACTCTATGCTTATGATGTCATGATGTTATGATGTTATGTTCAATCACAAACACGTGACACACACGAGCAAGTCACACAATAGTCATAGGTTTAGAGGCTTGCATGAGGTTTAAGGGAAAGTACCCTCCCCCTGAAGTTTATTTGGTTCATCCTATCCTACAAAAGTAATCGGGTTCTAAGGGATCTCAATATCACTGATCCTTCCAAAGGGTTGTTGTTCAGTAGGCAACTTACTTGCCAACAAAAACCCCCCAAGTTTAGGATCTCAATGAGCGTAGCATCGAGTATCAACCAACTTTAGACTTCTCCAAAGTTGGTTATCTCACTACTTTTTAAAGGCCGAGATGGGTCAATTAAGGTTCTAAAGGGTAGTTAGTGTTAATGACAACGTATGGCAGCCCCATATTATCCTCAACTTACTTAAGAAACATAAGCACTGATCACACTAAAATTCACCGTATTTATGAATCCGATTTCGCATGAATTCTTAGCTTTTATTGTTATTTTGTTATGTTTTTACTTTGTTTTTCTTTGTTTTCAGCGTTTTACACTTACGGCATCCACCGTGGCGGGCGCCATGGGGTCAGCCATGACGTGGCCACATCTCAAGACCACTCCATAACTGCCAAGACCCACGATCCCCACTCTTCCATTCCCTATTAGCACCATGGCGGGCGCCATAGGCCTGTGGCGGGCGCCACAAGGCAAAATGTTTTCCCTCCACTTTTTAGTGGAGGGGGCATCCTGGTCTTTTCCTGAATTTAGTTTTCCTATAAATAGGACTTTAGATTTTTGTTTTTCTTCATCCAAACTTAGAATCTCTTAGGCATGTATCAGTTTTAAAGCAGTTACCATTCCACATCGGGGTGTTTCTGCAATCGAGTGATCGAGTCTGTAATCTGTCTGTGTGATCGAGTTTTGGAGCACTCTGGGAGGAAGTTAATCCTGCCGCCATTTTAATTCCAGTTCGTATTTTACTTTTCTGCATTGCTTTACTTTCTTTATTTTCCGCATTGCTTTACTTTTTTTATTTTCCGCATTGCTTTACTTTCTTTATTTTCCGCATTGCTTTACTTTTGTTTATTTTCCGCACTCGCACTAAATTCCTTTATTTTCCGCACTCGCACTAAATTCCTTTATTTTCCGCACTCGCACTACTTTTATTTACTTTCCGCACTCGCACTAAATTACTTTTATGAAAAATTATAAAAAGAACTTTTACTTTACCATGTCTAACTAAATCTATAAAGGTTAGAATGTAAGGATCGTAATTAAACCAGTAATCCGTATAATTGTTCGTGGAAACACTTAAGGGCTATTTTCTTTCAATTCAAGTAATTGTTTTTAACTATTTCAAAAACAGCCAAAAGCACTTTGTCTAGTTTATTAGGAGTTTTTAGATTAAAAAGAAAAGAGATTTTAAAACGATTTTCGGACGCGTTATGAAGTTTAGAGTCTGGTCATAAGAACCTTTTTTTGCTAAGAAATCCAGGTTAATTACATTCGAGCCTGTCTTTGTTTATTGTTTAAAATTATTATTTTATTTACCATTGCACCCTTCTTAAAACCCCTATATTTAGTTGCCTTAGATACACACCATAACAAAATGTACGATAGATTGACACTTGGTCTCTGTGGATTTGACAATCTTTTATATTACTCTGACGTGTTCGTACACTTGCGAAAAACACGCATCAAGCACCAACCAAGAAGTCACACTAACTATTGCCACCAGATCAACCATATCGGTATACACCGTACATTTTCCTTGGTCTATTGCCATTTACCTAGGGTACACTAGATTTAGGTTAGGATCTTTCACACATAAGCCCAACAGATAAATATAAAGCAAGCAAGTCAAACATTAAGTGATCCTAATTCCTAAGGTAATCCCTCTTTAAGTACTTCCCAACAAAGTCGCTAGTTTTGTAACACGGTGGGAGAAGTGACTTTCTATTTATGTTGCGGATAGCAAGAGTCACCACTGAATTTTATTTTATCCATATGGAAAGGGCATAAAAGAACAGGAAAGACCTACTTTTAAAGACTTGAGTTCAGGGGGTAGGTTATATAAGGGGAAGGTGTTAGCACCCTTTATATCCATGGTTATCCATGGGCTCTTAGTTACTTAGCTCACTTATTCATTTGAAAAAGGAAAGTGTAGTGTATGTTTAAAAATTTGTCTAAGTACTTTGTAATGATCCTCGTATGCATGTATACAAAGCCTTGTTTTTGAAGATATTTGAAAAGAGTGAGGTGTGAAAGGTATTTTTGAAATGTGAGTAAGTAACTAAGTTGTACCTACCCTAGACTAGTCTTTCATGTTCTTTTATTTTCTTTCAAGGGTAAGATTGTCCCTACTATTAAGGAATAGGTAGTCATTACCTTGGATTTATTTGAGGGACAGGCGTAGGGTCATCGTATGGTTAATGAAGGCAACTTAAGGGGTGTCTTTAGCAATTCGTAGGGACTATCATCATATTTACTAAAGGGTCAAGATCATTATATCGTAGGCAACCTCGTAGAGACTTGATCTTTAAATCTGAAGGGACTATGATGATTTTATTCGGTAGGGACTTTGCTTTTTAAGACACCCCCATTTTCGAGGGACTTGACCATTTATTTAAGGCAACTGAGAGGGATAACCGTAGAAGGTGCAGATGGCGATCGTAGAACGATCGACTTACGTGTGTGAGTGATTGTATTCAATTATTTTATCTTATTTATTTTAATGATCTATGTCCAATTAATTCAATTATTTTTTTCCACGCCCTATGTTTACTAACCACACAATAGGATCAATGGCAGAAATTTAAATGGCAGATATTTAAATGACGGAAATTTAAAATCCTAATTATTACAACGCTTTGGGACAATTACATAATTATAATGGCAGAAAAATAAATAATAGTAAAAACTTCAGAGCAATTACAAGGCAGGTTATATGAATAACATTAAAATGAGGACAAAGATTTAGGGTTTGAGAAGATTTTTAAGGGTTAGAGGAAAATTAGGGTTTTTTAGGAGAAAATTTCTAGGTTTAAGGAAATATTTTAGGGTTAAAGAAAAAATAATTAGGCGTTTTTAAGAAAAACAATTAGGGTCTAGAGTTTGAAGGTTGAGGTTTATGAAAAATTAGGGTTGAACATATTAAACTTCCTAAAGAAAATATATAATCAGTTTTTTTTAGGAAAAGGTTTGCAAAATAAAAATTTAAGGTTTACAAAGATAATTAATTAAAAAAATATTAGGGTTTATGAAAAATAATTAAAGTTTTAAAATGTCATTAATTAAAAAAAAGTTAATCTAAAAAAAACCTAAATTAATAATAAAAAAAGTTATGAGAGAAAAAAAATATTTAAAAAAAAGGGAATTGGTTTAGAAATATATTAAAAAAGAAAATATATAACTTGAAAATAAGAAAAAAGGTTAAAAATAACCAAAATGTTAGGGGTCAAGGTTTGAACCCCTGACCTTGCCTTTTCCAGCCTTAACCTCAGCCACTAGGCTGCGCGCGCAGCTGGTATAAGACTTGAGCAAAACAAATTAAATATTAAACCTGAAATTAAAACAAGGCTTTAAAAAAATGGGGAAACCTGAGATTCGAACCCAATCCCCTTTGATTACCATCGTGCGTGTGTGACCACCAGGCTACCTGCATAGCTTGTGAGTCATATAAAAAACATTACTATATAATATAAAACAAAATTTGAAACTGAAAAATCGTGCCATCACCATCTTCAATCTCCAGCCGTTGTCTTAGGGTTTAGTGACACTTTTGCGTCACTAAAACTGATAGTGACGGATTTCATTCGTAGCTATAGGTCATGTAAATACAAACATGTAAAATACGCCATATAAATTCATTCTAGTCATGCAATTCATTCAAATACAGTCCCCTAAGTTCATTTAAACCATCAATTTCATGAGAAATTGTCTCTAGGTTGAAGTCCCAATTTAGAGATCACGGACCTTAATAATGGCAAAATTCTTAACCTGCATTGAACCTCAAAATAAAATGTCCAGAAACGTTCTATACCTTCATACAAACACAAATATATGATCAAAACAAATTTATTATGTACCAATAGTCAGAATCGAAAGATTAAAGAAAAGAGAGAGAAAACGAATTTGTGTTATGCCATATCATGATGCTTTGATGATGATAATGCTTGGTTTACGTTCAGAGCATGTTAGGGAATGTATTGAGACCTTTAGAATGTCTTGAAAATGTCTCAATCTCCAAAACCGTTTGTGAATTTTTTGAAAGAAAATTGAAGTTTGCACAATGTATTTTTGGCCTCTGAATTCGTCCCTTAGCATGTAGCCTTCTTGTGTTCATATAATAGAATGATTCTAGGTCAATTTTTAGGCCTCTGTATCATGGATTTTGGTTGCTTGATGAGGAAGAAATCAATCACTCATAATGATTCAAAAATCATATTAAATCCTACCAAATATGTTTTGTACGAATTTGGATAGCATCCAATCACTTTAAATGTTGTGTAAAAGCTTCTAGAACAAAGATTTGATCCAAATATTGACTTTTTATATTTTATTTTTATTAAAATTGAATTTTAACAAATAAAATCCAAAATAATATTAAATAAATTATAAAAATAAGAATAAATGGTCATTGGGTCGTGCATGACTTTATCTTTGAGATTGGGTTTCAATTTTATGGGCCCATTTGGAAATATTTGAAGTTAAGGTCTTTTTTTGCTTCATACACCCCCTTGAAAATTTCCCAACTTTGCCAATGTATAACTCCCTCAATTTTAAGGATATGAAAGTGTTCTTGGACTTTTTAGAAAGCTTAGAGTGTCCCCTAACCAAAAATTTTGGTTCTATGTCAATATCTTTTACCATTTTCAAATTATGAGCTTTGGAAAAAATTGACCTTTTGTTGACTTTCAAAAGGACCTATAATGTTTTAGCTCATACCTTCCAAATGAAGTATTTTTAGGCTTGGCTTGTGAGACACAAAGTTGTAGGGAATTAAATTTCCTTCAAAATGAGCTTTGGATGAGAAATGTTTTATGAAGTATGTGAAAGTTACGGCTGGTCAAAGTTCAGTTGACTTTTCCTATGGAAACCCTAATTTAGAAACTTCTTGATTCTTGATGATCTGAGATTTCCTTGATGAATCATGATCAACCCTTGATAAAATGATGAATTTTACCTCATAATATTGATGTTGACAAAAAATCTTGAAGTTTGAGTTTAAGTTAACCACAGTTGACCTCAATTGACTTTTTGCCAAGTTAATTGATTTTTGGATATCTGAACCTCTGACTGGTCAAGCTTATTGGGAAAGCTCTGAAATTTGACATGAGGATTCTTTAGGAAATGTGGGATGTTATGAAGCTCATCTGAGGCCTTGGAAGTCCATTTAGCTTGGAGAAATTCAAAACCCTAGTTTTAAATCCATTGTTCAGAATGAGGCTTTGTCTTCAATCCTTTTGACCAATTGTGAACCTTGTGAACCTCTTAAGATACATTGCTTTGATTGTGGAAGGGCAAATTTTGGGTTACAACAGGTAGCTTCAATCCCATTATGCATATTGAAGTGATATGATGTTGTTATGTGTTCCCTTGTGGAGGGTTGATGGTCCAGTGTCCATCCATGAGGATGTTTTGGTACTACATGCATAATAAGATTTTGCATTTCATTATAAATTACATAGCATGAGTTGCATTGAGTTTGTGTGATGATGTGATGTAATTGACGTTGTGTATAAATGAGCTTTGTGATGATTTGATTTGATTTTGAAGCCTATGTTTATGAATTCTCATTTTTATATTACTTTATTGAATGTGAATTTACTCACCCTGCTTGCCTTTTGTGATGGTCTATTATGTCATCCTGCAGATACTCAAGGTTAACTCGGTGCGCGTTTATCTTGGAGTTAGTGTGTCGTTGTTGTTAGTTAGAACTGGAGTCCTATCCTGCTCTGTGTCCAGTAACATCAGGATGGGTTTCACTTGAGACTTGAGTTTATTTTGTCTAATTTGTTAAAATGTTGTTCTTTTGATTAATTGAGAATTAAATGATGTTTTGGATTGAATTATGAAATTTTCTTTTAATTAAAGATGAAAAGTGATGTTTTGTTTTCCGCTGCGTAGTTGTTGAAAAATAGTTTTGATTGTTCATGTTTTATAACCCGTGTTACGGGACAAGACTAATATGATGATTTGTGATGTTTGAGTTTTGAGAAATGTGATGCCCTTTCATGGGAGAACTCTGATTATTGGATTAAATGGTATTATATTTGTGATGGGGGTAGAAAGGGTGTTACAGTGTTGATGAGCGAAACATGATGATATTAATGAATGTTTAGGTTGTGTACAACTAATTGGTAGATTTGTGTAATCCACCGGTGGATGAAATCCAATCCTGACAAGTTCTCTCGTCTCTCAAATACTTTACTTAATTTTATTTATTTATTCGTTTTACTTTCAAGCACCCTTATACAATCAAGCTTAAAAATGTATAGACTGTTGAACGACATTTGATATCACACTAATCCCTATGGATATGATAAAACAAAATACTTACTTTTTCTTGCCATTTTACTGCAACAACAATTACTCTAATAAGCAAGAGAATTATCAAATTGCAACACGATGGTCTCTATGACAAATATACATGGCAGTTTTTAGACTCTATACAATGGTAAATATCAACACATATTTCAAGTTTATCAGTAGATTGATGTAGCAAAGAGATCGCCATTGGCAATACTTATTCAAACACTGAATAAAGTCTTGATGTGCTTTTCTTTTGTAGATTATATTTAATCACCGAAGAACTATAACTGTGAAAGTATTATTCTTTGTGTCAAAGCAGTATTTTTGACAGAGTCTATTATGGTCAAAATGCTATATGTGTCGAACTATATTAGTTGTCGAAATGTGGAAAGAAGTGTGCCTTCGACATAGACTTTAGACTTAACTTTATTTGTTTGTTTTAGCTAAATTAGTTAGGTTAGTTGGAGATTGCTTGGTGTGCAAGAAATCTCAACCTATAAATAGGGAGATACCCTATCATTGTAATGTGTGAATAATATTGTAGATTACAAAGTAAATAGCAGAAGTTTCTCTACATAATTCACAATTCTTCTTCTTCCACTTTTCTCTAAAACCCTATTTTTTCTTCCTCAGTTCAAATTTCTTTTTTCTTCTTCAATAAACATCGTGCAATATAATCATCATGCAACTAAGGTTAATTGATTCATTTGTGTGAAAAGTGAATAACAAAAAGAATAATTAATCAGAAAGATAGGTTCATATTCGTCAAGATTTGGTTTGGAATTCTACATAAATTTAAATTTGATGACATTCCACGTTGAGAATTTGACGAAATACCTACGTACCTAAAGCCTCTAGAACCTTTCATCTATTCATTTTGAATGAATATTAAGTTAGATTTGCTTATGTTAAAGAATGTGTAGTGAACTTTCACTCTATTGACACTATTTTAATGATTTATTTTTAGCAGCTTCACTCATCTATTTAGCTTCAAATCTTTTCATGCCCCATGAATAAAACTATTTTCTTAGTTGAACTCAAAAGATAAGGCTATTACTCATAACTTTTTTCACCTACTCATTAAGAAACTCTATTACTCAACAAGGATTATTCAATCTCCCTACAAGACTCAAATTTTGCACGAATGACAAACTCTGTGACACTACACCAGGATTCCATTATTAGTTGCTTTCAATCACTATGCACACGTTCCACAAGCAAACTAGTACACATTTCACTTGTTAGTAGTAGTTGTACAATAAGAAACCACCTCCATAATAAAACAGAAGAAGGACATATTTTAAACACAAAAAGGACATTGTTTTCAGAGCTCAAGCTTTTGAATTTATGTCTCTTTACCTATGTTTCCTTATCAATATTAATAGTAATGAATTTTCCATTTAAATAATGAAGCAATTGCTATAGTGTGTCTATGGACCTTCTCTGTTTTTGCAATTTAAGTAGGCGTGTGAATAAGTAGGTCCATCTTTCCTTTCTTGTGTCACATGACCCCTCCTTTGACTTGTGTCTGGTATGCATAGCAACTATCACAATATACAGTTTCCATCCCATCATCACACACACGTTGCCTCAATAATTGTGTATGACAAGATGTCCCGACCTATCAAATATCAACACAATCTCTTGAACACAACTCTGACACTGACACTGACACTGACACATTTTGATTATTAGCCAATAAACACTTATTCAATCTAAAATAGCGTTGCTACATAAGTCATAAACTAAATAGTAAGAGATTCTACGCATTCACAGAATCATCAAAACTGATTTCGTGAATGCATAGAATCTCGAAATCTCTGATTGCACGAAAACCAAATTCATATAAACAAAGAGCTAGAGAGAATTGCATTGAAAATGAAAACTCATCTTGAAACTACCATTATTAATAATTGATACCAAGACATGCAAAAGCTTTTGCCATTATAATATTATAGTGGATCTTGAGTTAGCCCTAGTTGTTGGTAATTCGAGTGGTCAATGCTATTTAATCTAATACAACATAACACTTGCTCTGGCAGCTCCTCAACTTTGTTCCCCTGAACATGAACAAAGTTTATATGATAATAATTAGTAGAAAGCATAAGATAAAGTTCATTTAATGTTTTGTCAAAAGAGAAAACTACATGCCTGAATTGTAAGGCCAACATCTAGAGTGCAGTTCTTTAATCTGTCCATGAATGCTTCAAACCCTTTCCTAGAGATATAGCTAAATCTATGCATATCTATATCAATCTCAAAGTAATTTTCTCCCTGTAATTATAAATAAAATAAACATATGAGTTAGGTTATTAGAAAGAAAGTGCTACATGTGGATATTCATTGTCTTTTATGATGAAATGACACCACTTTAAATAGTGGGCCAAAGATAAAGATACCACAATTAATCCATAAAAATTTAATCAAAGAGTTGTACAAAATTATCAGAAAGTGGAAGGAGCCAACATGAAAATTTTATGTTTATGAGTCACTTGTTTTTTGAAAGTCTTTGATTTAATTTAATGATATAAAAAAATGTAAGTACCATGACATTAGTTTCAATATTAATTGTTCATCATAAAGCTAGGCTGGCAAATTTATTGAAAGAAAACATTGAAGATTTACAATGAGTAGATTGGACTTACTGAGTAAAACTCGTGCTGCGGACGCGAAAGAACAGGTTTCTCATTGTAAGCCTGCATAAGCTTTCTTTCTGCTGCACTCAATTGAAGGTCTTCGATATTGCCAACACGGCCTAGAATTTTCAACCGTTCTCGAAATGGCACAATTGTGTCGAGCGGAAAACCTTTTACCTTTTCAACTTCATCATCCATAAACTTCTGTCAAACGATGTAGACAGATTTTATGAACAACGTAAGAAATCATCTTAAAGAATTTATTGTAACGACAAAGAGAAAACAGAACAATAAATAGCATTTTAGCAAGATGTATTGGTAATATCAAGCATTGAATTAAGACATGAAGAATCTAACTTACTCTGATGTTTTCTTGAAAGTGTAGAGGAAGTTCCTTGGCGTAACTTTCCGAAAGTTTAAAGTACAAAACAAAGCTCGTTCCTTTGCCATCGGTCTCACCTTGAAAAAGTGTGGTAGGATAAAGCGGAATCTAAAATCGACAAAACAAAGAGTATGAGAATATGCAGCAACAATATGTAAATATATTTTTTTTTTGAAAAAGACTAAAAAGTGTGACTAAGTTTAAAGCATATTAGGAGTACCTGGACATTAACAATAAGAATGGGTGGAAATCTCGCAGATGAACTAACAGCAGGAAGTTCAACAAACCGAGCTATATGATCGACTTTTCGCGGTGATAAGAAAACATCTACTCCAAACGGATAATATGCGGAATAGTTAGGAGCCAATTCCTTCTTCCTGTCCCTGTCATACAGAAGAACACCTAAATCAACAATATGAATTCAAAACATGAATTTGAGAATGTGGCTTAAACTATAGGATACCGAGTTCAATTCTTACTCATAAAAAAAGATTATATTCAGAATCTAATCTTACTTGAAATAAGTTACGCCTCGGACTTTGAAAGTTCCTGGTTCAATGTGTGACCAACAATCAAGCATCTTCTTGTCAATTGGACAAAAGGGTACTTGAGAACCTGCAATTGGTCTTTGTAGAAGTGTCTTTGAAGAAACTGAAAAGCCATAAAAAATGGTAAAAAGAAGAATCAGAATATTTATATTTACACACAACTGCAACACAATATGCATTCTCCTTAGAAAAATACAATTAACTGATTCATCTTTGAGTGATGTAATTGATAATAATAAAAAAAAATGCATTTCTTTCTTTCAATCTCAAGGTGAATTTGCAATAAGTTAATATAGAAGAATTCCGTGTCAAGAATTCGAACTCACATAGACTAGAAACTTTGGTAGGAGTCTTTTTCCTTGAACTAGGAGGACTTGAACCCGACGATCTTCGCTTTTCAAAAGAAGGAACCGTAGATGCAAGACATGGCAAACAATTGTTAGGAAGAATGCCGCAATTATCCAAAATTCCTTCATCCCTATTCGAACTCGCATCAACCGAGGAAATATCTTCAAGGAACACAGCTTCATTTACTTCAATTGCATTTCCATCTACACCAAAATTTTGAACATCTGAACTTCTAGCAGCCTCGTAAATAACCGGTTTCTGCATTAGATCAGTTGAAACTCTATGGTTGGCACCGACAGCATCTCTAAAAGATTGAAAACTTGATACAGATCCACCTTCAATTCCGTTCAAAGATACAACATCTGCAGATAACAATCGTACTTAAAATTCTGATACACTTCTGAAAAAATAGTTTACAGTGTCAATCAATTATAACCATCGGATCATACCATCAGGAACACTCTGGTAATCGTCATCACAGTCAGAATCAAACACTGTAGCTGAATCAAACCATGCCTCTTCCATAGTTCCTCCTGCCACAAAAATCAGAAGTTCATACAAAATTCAACTAGGATTTTCATCAAATAGAAACTATGCACTAAAAGATGAAAAAACCAAAACAATTACGTAGTAAATACAATTACCCCAATTTCCTACCATGTTAATTCAGAAACCTAAAGTCTAGCCTACTCTGCTGAAAAATCAACACAAAATATTGACAATGCTAACCGAAAAAAGAAGAAGAAAAAAATGCAATTTGCATTTAGCTTAAATTTTGCTTTACTTCAAATTTCCACAAGTAACAAACCAACTTCACCTACAATATTTCTTAAAGTATAAACTTACAACTACCTAAAAAAATCAAAAAAATTGAAAGAAAAAAAAACACTAACCAAAAGAACCTCTTAATCCATGTTCGAATTCATCGTAATTCCGACAAACTCACCGTAAATTTAAACATGCAATTAAATGAATACAAATTCAAATTCCAACAAAACACAAACAAGAAACTCCATTCCAAAACCAAAATCATTTCTGTAAAATGCAAATAAATTAAAAAAAAAAAATGAACATGAAGATGATGAACCTTGGAAAGTAGGATTGGAAAATGAATGTTGAGGCAAATCAACTGTATTATTAATATTATTGTTATCCAATGATGAAGAAACGTTTTTTCTGAATCCAATTGTTCTTCTTCTTCTTTTTTTCTTGGAAGAGTTAAACATTCCTCCAACACAACCTTCTTGACTTGAAACACATGCTCCCATATTTTCTATAACCTTACTTTCTCTTTCAGATCCTTCTTCAACAATAAACAATATTCCAGAAACTTCTCTGTTGCATAGAATGATAAGAAAGAAAGAAAGAAAAGAAGCTGAAAGTGAGTATAATAAAATACACAGAGAAAAGATAAAAATATAATATATAATAAAATCAAAACAGAGTTTGTGAAAGTTGAAGCCACCTTTTATTTCCAACTTTCTCGCCCTTATGATATGATTATCGAATAAATAAATTAAAAAGCTATGAGACGAATATTATAAAATCTGAAATATTGAAATTCGTACCTAACCGGGTTGTTCAAAGTTGAACTGAAAATTGGATATTTTGCTAATTATTTTATTTCATTTATAGTACTTTTTAGTAATTAATTAATTTATTATTTATTTTATAGAATTTACCATTTATAGTTTAATTCTAGTTAAATGGATTAGATTAATTGCATTATGATTTTGCATGTTTCAACAATTTGAGTTATATTCACTGTTTTAAATCATCATTAAAAAAAGTTGGATTAAGGGGGTTGTTGGTTTTTGAGTTTAAATTTAAAAACTATGTGCTCATGTAAAATGAAATTGAATTGAATTTTAATTTAAATTGATTTTTGAATTTCAAAATATTCAAAATTTAATATAAAATTAATTTTTATTTTAAAAAAATTTAAATATAAAATCACTTTGAATAAAGCAAGTTACATATATTTAAAATCTCATATGTTTAATGAATTGGACTGAAAATTGATCACTTTATATATTATTTTATATTTTAATATTTATTTATCTTATTTTATAGAGTTGATTTGCTTGAGATTCTTTAAAGTATTAGAAAAATAATTGTTCTGGACTGGGCCTCTAGAGACTGTATTGAGCGGTAGCCCAATACGTCGAGCAGATGTCCATACGCTCGGGCAAGCATACTTGGTGGTCGATCGCACACCATTTAACGGTCAGACAGACATTTCATGAGTCGGGCATACACTTTACGAGACAGGCAGACAACAAGTCTTCCATTCCACTTGCCACATCACCCAACTGTCCCTCATTATCTCTTGAAAGATAGGGGCAGTTGGACCAAAGACCAGACCACTCGCTAGGTCTACACGCTTCTTACGCGTTCCTTGACAGTCTTTCCTTGGGCCTCGCTGATCCAGACCAATGAAGGACATTGGCCCAGCGCTGGGGGCTCACTATAAATACGTTTTTTCACTAAATGGTCAGGTATTCCGATTCAACTCTTCTGACTTACCATTTTTGTACCTCTATTGACTTTGGCATCAGAGTGCCTTGTAGGTACACCCTCTCCATCCACTCATCTAGCTGTTCACGTTCAATTGCCAGAAGACCCTCCTGATCAGGTAAGATCAGTAATATATAATAACTTTTTCAAAAGAATTTAAATAAAAAATTAATTAAATTAATTTTATAAAAAAATATGTTAATTATTTTATTTTTCTCTATAACATTTTTTTGGATATTAAATTTTCAAAAATTATTTAAATTTGAAATTTTTTCAATAATTGTTTATAAAATACTTTTGTAAATATTTTGTTTTGAAAATTTTACCAAATTTTAATTTATTTTATTTTTCAATAATGTATATTTATGGTAATGAATATTAATTATTCTTTAATTTATTAAAATGACTAATTTGTTTTTAGTATATTCACAAAAGTTTGAAAACTATAAAAAAAGAAATACTTCTGTAAAGCTAAAATAAATAGCCAAACATTGTAAACATTAAATCAACATAATTATAATATAAATGTTTCATTAGTTTGATCTCACCCTATTGTAAAATTATTTAAAAAAAAGATAATAAATTAAAATATCGATCCTCTTTCTGATTTTACATGAGAAAGAAAACAAGAACACAAAAAACATTGCAAAACAGTGACGGCAGTTGGCAGCAATACTCAACACAAAGCAGGCCCCACAGAACCTCCACGTGTCAAAATTCAATTGGCCAAACGTGTGAAATATAAAAAAGTGGCAGAGTGCAGAAATTGTGGACCAAGTTGTATTTTCATTTCTACGTTACTGTAAACAGTTTTGGAGTTTATATAACGTCGTTTCACGCACTTATGTAAAGTTATAATGTAGTCAATCCAAATGTTTGTGAGTTTGAATCTTTAAAAACTCTGTGCATTTTGATATTGACATTTCCTGCATTCATATGATGTTTATGTGTAGTACTATTTTTTTGTTCAAATTATTAACGTTGTGGGTCCTTTAAAGGTCTGCTTTTAATGATAGCTCTTGGATTTCTGAATCAGGTTTTAGATCTGTTTTAAGTGTGTGTTTTTTTCTTCTTTTGGTGGGTGAGGTTATTTGTTAGTGTGAAATTTCTTAAACTTTGTTGGTTAATTAATTAAGACAGGTTTCTAAATTTCATTTATCTTTGTTGCTTGGTAAACGGTTCTAGTTCTTTGAGTATTATATGTTTCGTACGTAATTTATATGTGGGACTGGTAAGTATTAGGGATGGACAAATTTGAACCGACCGATTGAAATCGACAGGTCTATTGTTTTTTGTGTGCAAATGGATCGGTTGTCGGATTGATACAGTTGTTTAATTTGAATATTTGATGGTTACTTCGATCACATTTAGATACTTATTTTGGATCCGACAAAATTGAGCAATGAAAAAGGAGTAAAGAAAGATGGATGAGAAGATTTTACAAAAACTTATATATTTCAACTTCAAAAACTTTATTACAAATGAAAGTTGAAATCCCTTTATATAGGGAGAAAAAAAATTATTATTTAAGTTGGTAACAGCACCTTACAATAGTCAGTAAACTACTAAATAAATTGTATAATTAATGTCGGGTACTCACTGATTATCAATAATAAAAGAATTACTTTTGAATTTATCATTGATCTTCATATTAGGATGATTAATGAAGTTAAATATATTCTTCTTAAAAAAGAAAGACAAATTTGTTTTCTTAAAGAAGAAGTGAATTTATAAATATCACTTCTCAACTTAAAAAACCTGAAATTCAAGATCAAATTAAATTAATTGATCAACAGTTTAGAGATGAAATCTGCGATGAAATATATATATATATATATATATATATATATATATATATATATATATATATATATATATATATATATATATATATATATATAATTACTATTTGACTGACTCATTATAAAAATGTGAAATTTTTACTGAAATATCCCTATTTTTCAATAAAATTCTCAAAATAATCCACTTTTCAAATTATTTCCCCATCTACCCCACTTTTTTCCATTTTTTAGAGGAGTCGTCATACCAATTGGCGACCATGTAGAAATTGTAAGAGGTGTCGCCAATTGAATTGGAGACATCATATGCAGTCTCCAATCCAATTGGCGACTGTGTGTTAAGTATAAGAAGGGTCGCCAATTCAATTGGAGACAATGTGTTTTTGTAAAATTTAATTATAAAAAATAAAAAAATTTAATAAATAATGAAAAATATGATTATATTAATAAATAATTAAAAATAAATTACATACTTTAATGATGACGACCGGGTTGGGCATATCGACCACCGGTTTCACATCCCCTAGGTCGTATCACTTGTTGTCCTAATTGTTGATTTACTCTAGGTGTTTGGGGAGTTTAGGTCTCCAGAACTTCGCCAGACTTCCTTAGTAATTCTTGAATCTCTATGTAGTCTTGTGTATGGAAAGACGACATGTTGTAACTGAGGTCGTGACCCATGCCAGAGTAGTTTGGATGTGATGATGGGATCATCAGTGTCCGACCTGGACGATTGAAAGGGGACATTGGTGTGAAGGCTTCGTTGGTGAAAGGTTGAAATGGTTGTGGGGTTTGAAAGCCATAGATTGGTTGTGATGGTTGTGTTTGTCGGCTGTGGCTTGATGTTTGTGTGCCTTGATAATTCCGTGTTTGTCGCTCGGTAATTTAGTTGGGTAGGGAGTTGTGAGTAACAAGGCTGATAACTTCCTTGTTGGTTAGACGTGGTTGTTTCGTGTGTGTAAGTTATCTGGCGTGGGTCATGTAGATACTTATCTTCGGAGAGAAAACCAGTTGTAACCGATATATACCAAGCCATATAAGTATTAGTTGGTATAGACGGGGTTGCCATCACTGGTTCACGTAGGACATATTGGCGACGGTTCCTTCATTTACGACACTCAGTTTTTGCAAAGTCTTTCCAATTGTTAAGATTTCATTGGTCGTTGACTTTTTTTTGATGTCATTGGCCAAGATCAGTCGGGGGATCTGGGATGTTCTGATGCATTTTGAACTGTAGTTTGACACGATCACTGTGGTGAATCTCCATAGTGGTGAATCTGATGATCGACACACATGCAGTCCAAACAGATGTGTCTTCATCTCTGACTTGGTGATCATGATTCATTCCTAGATATGGACACCAAATGAACTGTAAAAGGGAAGATTGTTAGATTATAAATAATGTTAGGATTAAAAATAAATTGGTTAATTTAGTGACATTACATCTTCAGGCCTAAGGTGATCCAAGAGATTGCGGTATTGAATGATACAATGTCTTGGACATCTATTGTAGGTCATACCACATGCTGACCATCTAACACAAAAAATAGTTAAAATATATTAGTTAAAGACAATAATCAATAAAGTATAATAGTATAATATTTAAAGTGAAGTAACTAATATGAAACAATTATGTAATTTATTTTTAATATAATTATTTATTAATATAATCATATTTTTCATTATTTATTAAAGTTTTTTATTTATTTTTAAATTAAATTTTACAAAAACACACTGCCTCCAATTGAATTGACGATCCTTCCCATTTTTTACACACAATCATCAATTGGATTGGAGATTGCACATATCTCCAATTCAATTGGCGACACCTCTTACAATTTCTGTTAGACGTTGTGGCGAGTGATCTAGAGGGGGGGTGAATGGATCACCTCCTTGATTTCAAAGATTTAAAACGTTTTTCCAGAGTTTTCAAAGAATTACGGAAACAACGGTCCCAAATATACAAGCGTCTATTCTGGACCAGCCACTAGAAGACCAGACATGTGATAACGTGCTGGATTTACGATTGCGATGATAAAGGATTAAACACACAATATGTAAAACAGTTGAATGCACCTATCACTAAAGCTATTTCCAATGAATCGAAAAACAAATGAAAACGTAAATAGAGATAGAGAAGAGATACAATACGTCGAGATTTGGTAAGGAAGTTCCCCACGTTCGTCCTCGCGTGTGGGTACGTCTCCCTCTCAATTTCAAATCGAAATTGAGAACTTTTATATCAAAATTGCTGAATCCGTCGATTACAAGGTTGCAATACAAACACCAGAATTCTAAACACCTAGAACTTCCTATTGTATCAACCTTCACTTGATCTGAGCCCAATCAAGATTCCCTGCAAGTAATACAAGCAATTCACCGGTTCCACGACCTATTTGCGAAATCCCCCGATTTCCAAAACTTTCGTTGCGGCTGAATCTGTCTTGTAAATGTGACTAACAAACCCTCAAGAACACGCCCGTTCTTGAAGGAAAACCCAGCTGGTTTTTCCTTGAAACCTTCTATCAATCTTCAACTCAGTTGGATCTCCGATCGTACCACTGAACGTTATCTCGAAAGCCTTCAATTCATAGGACAACAAACACTTCCTTGTTGATGTTCTTGAATTAAGATCTTTGAGAAGATGATGAAGATGAATTTGATTCTAGGTTTCAAACTTGCTCAACATTGAAGTTCCAACACTCCAAAATCCCTTTCTTGATGTGTTCTTCAATGATCTATCACTGTAAAATTCGTATCTGATTTTCTGTGATCTGTTACAACTAAATGAAACACTCCACATATATATATGCAGATTCTGTTAGAGGAAAAACATATTAATGAATCGATTCAAGACATGATGAATCGATACATACTGAACATATTTATAAAAACAGAACCATTTAAACAGCATGAATCGATACATCATAAGATGAATCGATTCATTTTGCGAATTTCCAGAAACCTTCAAACAGCATGAATCGATTCATGCTAGAATGTATCGATTCATTTTGCGTATTTTTTTCAAAACATCAAAAACATTGAAAACAAATTAAACAAAGATCTAAAGGCAAGCATTTTTCTTAATGTGAAGAAAACACAAACACTTAAAAATTATAATCAATCAAAACTAAGGTTGCTCACAAACTCCCCCTTTTTGATGATGACAAAATTTTTTGAAGTGTGAGAATTACTCCCCCTGAGTTTGTGCCTGTCATTGTCTTTTCACACTTGCCTTTTTCTCCCTCTTTGTCAACAGCAAGAAAGAATCATAGGTGAAGAATTAGAATCAGCAGTACTAAGATACAGAAGCAAAGTTCACTCACAAAGAATGAAGCATAAAGTGCAAACAATTTAAACAAAAGCAAATTACATAACCATAGGCAGTGAAATTGTCAAATAGAATTGCGAATTACATAGCCAAACCAAACCATAAAGTGTTCAAACAGAAAAACAAAGAAACTTAAGCAACAAACAATGATGATATGCAAAATGAAATGCAGCTTCAATGAGGGAAATGGCCACCACACGACTCCGCATCATCTCGATCAGGGTCACGGAAGCTTGGAGGAGGAGGTGGAGGAGGCATTTCATCTGGATTCTGCCCCATGAAAGCGTAACGCCTGAAACGCCTCTGAACCTCTGTGCTTTGAAACCGTTTCATAATCCCCGGGTGCGAACGACAATCATCCATAAATCCAGACATCTCATTATAGAACACTTGATGCCACTTAACCAGTTCAGTATGCCATGAATGTTGATTATGATACATTCGAGTATGCTCATCATGCCATTCACGATGCTCCTTATGCCATTCCGTTTGCTGGACATGCCACGCACGAGCTTCCTCATGCCGGGCATTGTTTGCAACTTCCAATTGTGCAAACATTTTAGTAAGATAGGCTGGAGCAGCAGTAGATGAAGTCGGTGGAGCCGATGAGGGAGCGGGATCATAGTTTGTAGGAGACCACCTTTGTGGTACCCACTCACCCCAACTGGTGTTAGCATAGAAGGAGCCTGATGAGAAGACCCAACGGGTTCCTTGCCTTTACGTTTTCCTTTTTCTCTTGGAATCAAAACTCTTGGAGGCATGATGATAAGATTAGGGTTTGAGAGAAGAGGGGTTTTTATGACAGTTAGGGTTTGATGCAAATGAGATGATGAGAGAGACATAATGGGGTTTTGTAACTGATAGACATGTCATGGCAGTTGTTGATATGTCGATTCATTAAAAAATAAACTGAATTTACGCCAGGATGAATCGATTCATGCCTGTATGTATCAATTCATTTCACGAAAAATTTTAAAAGTCAGAATGCTATGTATCGATACAAGCCACTATGAATCAATACATATTGTAACTGGTTTGAAAGAAATTAAAATAAAATCAACATGAATCGATTCAAGATTGTTGGGATCGATTCATTATGCGAATTTTTGAATACAGATGACAATGGATCGATACAAGTAACTATGAATCAATACATACTGTAACTGGTTTGATAGAAATTAAAATAAAATCAACATGAATCGATTCAAACTTGTTGGGATCGATTCATAATACGAAAATTTGAAATTTCAGTGGATATTGCAAGAATTGACACACCAATGAATATGCAAAACAACCATTATGCAGCAGAATGAATTACAACATTGTATACATGCTTAAGAATACTTTACAAATAAAAACATCAATGTTCAAACATTCATATGAAAAGAAGTTCATGTAAACAAGAAATCATTTCTCAAACATACATTGATCATACAATATTAACAAAGTGAAGAGAGGAACAATATTACCTCCGTCGTAGTATTCTCATGAGGTACGAGTGAAGACTACAATCAGAACTTAGCAAATACGATGAGATAAATAGAAACAACATCAATCAAGCTTAAGACACCAATGAGGAGAGATCAAGAATCCCTAATTCACGACGGATGTTGAAGAATGGTTCAGTTGCCAAAGGTTTAGTGAAAATGTCAACAAGTTGATTTTTAGTATCAACATGCTCAAACACAACATCTCCTTTTTCAACATGATCGCGAAGGAAGTGATGTCTAATCTCAATATGTTTGGTGCGTGAGTGTAAAACAGGACTCTTAGTGAGATTAATGGCACTAGTGTTGTCACATTTAATTGGAATACGTTTAAGTTCAATGTCAAAGTCTTGTAGTTGTTGTCTTAGCCACAAAATTTGAGCACAACAGCTACCGGCTGCAACATACTCAGCCTCTGCAGTAGACAAAGCTACGGATACTTGCTTTTTACTATGCCAACTTATTAAAGAATTTGAAAACAGATGACATGTGCCACTAATGCTTTTCCTATCTGATTTGCAGCCAGCAAAATCAGAATCAGAATAACCTACTAAGCTGCAATCGCTTCCTTTGGAATACCAAAGCCCATATTTAGGTGTTCCATTAAGATACCTAAATATACGCTTGACTGATTTTAAGTGGGATTCCTTAGGATTTGATTGATATCTTGCACACATACACACACTAAACATGATGTCCGGTCTAGAAGCAGTAAGATACAAGAGAGACCCAATCATACCTCTATACTTTTTGACATCAACACACTTACCAAGTTCATCTTTGTCCAAGTTTCCATTGGTAGACATAGGAGTGTCAATTGATTTAGAATTATTCATTCCAAAACGCTTGAGCAACTCTCTACAGTATTTTGTTTGACATATTGTTGTACCTTCATCAAGTTGCTTTATTTGGAGGCCTAAGAAGTAGTTCAACTCCCCCATGAGACTCATCTCAAACTCACCCTGCATAACATTAGAGAATTCTTCGACCAAGTGTATGTTAGTTGAACCAAAAATTATATCGTCTACATAAACTTGAACTAAAAGAATGTGCTTTCCTTTGTGTTTAATGAAGAGTGTATTATCCACTTTACCTCTAGAATATCCATGATCAAGTAGAAATTTGCTAAGTCTTTCGTACCACACACGGGGTGCTTGCTTAAGACCATATAAAACGCGCTTTAATTTGTAAACATGATCTAGATATTCAGAATTTTCAAAACCGGGAGGTTGTGAAACATATACTTCTTCATTTATAACACCATTTAAAAACGCACTATTTACGTCCATTTGGTAAAGCTTGAAATTCATAGAACACACATAGGCAAGCAAAAGACGTATAGCTTCAAGGCGGGCCACCGGAGCATAAGTCTCCTCATAATCTATGCCCTCATCTTGGTTATACCCTTGTGCTACCAAGCGTTCCTTGTTTCTAGTTATCACTCCGCTTTCATCAAATTTATTCCTAAAAACCCATTTAGTACCTATGATGTGATGATCTCGCGGATGAGGGACAAGTTCCCAAACGTCATTTCTTTTAAATTGATTAAGCTCTTCTTGCATTGCCATTAGCCAAAATTCATCAACCAAGGCCTCTTTAGCATTTTTAGGTTCCACTTGTGATACAAAAGCGAAGTGAGAACAAAAATTACTTATCTTAGAACGAGTCAACACTCCCTTTGAGATATCTCCCAATATATTGTCTATAGGATGGTCTTTAGAGGATTTCCAAGCTGGTGGAAGGTCCTTCACTTCAGATGTTTCTTCCTCTTTATCTTTTTCATGACAAGTATCTTCCTCCTTCTCAATAACAACCGCTTCAGCTTGATCAATTTTCGAACCAGCTTCTTTGAGTATGTCTTCTGTAGATACACCTGCGTCATCAAAAGAGATACCTTTTCCGAAATTTTTTGGGTAAGACTCATCAAAAGAAACATGGACAGATTCTTCTACAGAAAGTAAATGCCTATTATACACTCTATATGCTTTGCTTGATTGAGAGTAACCAAGAAAAATACCTTCATCAGCTTTTGCATCAAACTTCCCAAGATTTTCCTTACCGTTATTCAAAACAAAACATTTACAACCGAACACATGAAGATGAGACAAGTTTGGCTTTCTACCTTTTAAAATTTCATTAGGGGTTTTATTCAAAATAGGACGAATTAAAATCCTATTTAGAACATAACAAGCCGTACTAATTGCATCGGCCCAAAAATATTTTGGTAATCCACCCTCATTGAGCATTGTTCTTGCCAATTCCTCTAAAACTCGATTTTTGCGTTCCACAACACCGTTTTGTTGTGGAGTTCGAGGAGCTGAAAAGTTGTGCTCAATGCCATACTTGTCACAAAACTTATCAAAGAGATGGTTTTGAAATTCACCTCCATGATCGCTTCAGATTGTAACTATTTAGAATTCATTTTTTTGGGACAACTTTGCAAAACTTTTAAAAGCAGAAAAAGTTTCATCTTTGCTATGAAGGAATATAGTCCAAGTGAATCTAGAGAAGTCATCTACTATTACAAAACCATAATAGTTTCCACCTAGGATCTTTGTCCTAGAAGGTCCAAAGAGATCCATATGGAGAAGCTCAAGGGGTCTTGAAGTTGAAATTATATTTTTAGATTTAAAAGAGACCCTTGTTTGTTTTCCCATTTGGCAAGCATCACATAGGTGGTATTTTGAAAATTTTATTTTTGGAAGACCTACTACTAGATCCTTGGATACAGCCTTATTAAGCAAATCGAAATTAACATGCGCTAAGCGTCTATGCCATAGCCATGAATCATCATTTAAGGCTACTAGACATTTAGTGCTTGTTAAGAATACACTCAAAAGATCAAGCATATATATGTTGTTTACTCTTACACCCTTAAAAACAACATTTTGTTCGGTATGTTCAATTTTGCAACATGTTTTTGTGAAAGAAACTTTATAACCTTTGTCGCATAGTTGACTTATACTTAACAAATTGTGTTTAAGTCCCTCTACAAGATGTACATCAGAAATAGTAGTGGTAGAGGGATTACCTACACTACCTTTACCAAGTATAGCTCCTTTGTTATTGTCTCCATAAGTAACATACCCCTTCTTGTTTGCTTTGAAGTCAATAAAAAGTGATATGTCACCCGTCATGTGCCTTGAACACCCGCTGTCCAGAAACCATCTTCTTTCCATGGATGCAAGACACTCATCCTACAATATCAAAAGAGAGAGGTAGGTACCCAATTTTTTATTGGGTCCAAGTGGGTAAGTGGTAACATGGTTGTCTTTAGGCTTCCATTGATAAATGCCTTTAGGCACTAGAAATCTTCTAAATTTGCATTTCTCAATGGTATGGCCAGCATGACAACAATAATGACAAACACTACGATAATGATGTTGTTTACGATTGGTCCTTAAATCCTTTGGAACAAAAGAATATTTTGCATATGGAGGATTTAATGACTTTTTGAACAACCTAGTATCAACGACATAAGTAATCTTAGGTTGCAAGGCTTTTTCCAATTTGACTTTAAGAGAGATGACCTCTTGTTGCCAAATGTGACACCTTTCACAATGCCTTATTTTACTACAACCATCAATATCAATAACTTTTGAATTTTCTGCAATACCAGCTTTCAAGCATTCTAAATCTTTTTCAGCATATTGTACTTTACCTTCCAAGTATGAATTTTTTTTTATCGGAAGATAATCTTTTAAATGCTTCTATAGCTTCATTATGCAGTTTTTCAAAAGCTACTTTCAATTCAGAAAAAGACATAGAAGAGAAATTGTTATAGTAAGCTTGTTTTACCTTTTTATCATCACTTTTCTTCTTATGGTGGGACTGATTTTTGGTGTGATCCATAAGACACAAATTTGCGGTTTCATCTCTATCACTTGTGCATTGTGTACTTGATGAATCACTATCACTCTCCCAAGCAATGTAAGCTCTTCTTTGCTTATTATACCTTCTTGGTGGAGCTTTTCCTTTATCCTTTTTCTTTAAAGGACAATCCGTTTTATAATGTCCGGACTTCCTACAATTAAAGCAAGACCCTCTTTCTCTATTCTTCTTAATCTCTTCCTGTTTTGAACCCATAGATTGTCTTCTAAAATTTATGAGATTTTTGTCGGAATGCTTGATTCCATTCTTTCGAATGAATCTATTATATCTCCTAACAAAAAGTCCCATTTCTTCGTCACTGGAGTCTTCGTCACTACTTGACTCATTGTTGCTTAGCTCTTTTTGTGAGGACTTTGAGTTAGAAGCCATAAGAGCTATAGGCCTCTTCTCACCCTCTTTGTCTTTATTCTTCTCCTTTCCCTTTTTACTTTTGTTTTCAAACTTTTCTAGACTTTCTAATTCTTGCTGATGTTCCTCCAGCTTTCCAAACAAAGTAGTCATTGTGAGTGTCATTGGATCAATGGCTTCCTTGATAGCTGTCACTTTAGGTTGCCATTCCCTGCTAAGACATCTCAGAATTTTATTAGTAGCAATATCATTGGAAACAGGTTTTCCAAGTGCATTCAAACGATTAATGAGATGAACAAATCTCTTTTGCATGTCGGGAATAAATTCTCCTTGTTTCATGCGAAAGAGTTCGAACTCTTGATTGAGTGTGTTAATGCGGGACTGTTTTACTTCAGTTGTACCTTCATGTGCAATTTCTAAAGCATCCCACATTTCTTTAGCTGTCGAGCAATGGGAAACTCGATAATACTCATCTGCACTAAGTGCTGAAATTAGCATATTTCGAGCTCTCCAATCACTTGACCACTTTTTCTCATCTTTTTCATCCCAATCATCTTCTGGTTTAGGTACTATGGCACATGCCTCATTCATCATGGTAATTTGAAAAAGACCATTTTGAATGGCAGCCCATACGCGCCTATCAACATAATTTATGTGAACTCGCATGCAGTCTTTCCAGTAGCCATAATTTTCACCATTGAAAACAGGAGCTCTATTGTACGCCCCCCTTTGGTTCAGAATCCATAACGTTACAGGCAGCCACAAAGCACCAGCGAACCGGTGCTCTGATACCACTTGTTAGACGTTGTGGCGAGTGATCTAGAGGGGGGGGTGAATGGATCACCTCCTTGATTTCAAGGATTTAAAACGTTTTTCAGAGTTTTCAAAGAATTACGGAAACAACGGTCCCAAATATACAAGCGTCTATTCTGGACCAGCCACTAGAAGACCAGACATGTGATAACATGCTGGATTTACGATTGCGATGATAAAAGATTAAACACACAATATGTAAAACAGTTGAATGCACCTATCACTAAAGCTATTTCCAATGAATCGAAAAACAAATGAAAACGTAAATAGAGATAGAGAAGAGATATAATACGCCGAGATTTGGTAAGGAAGTTCCCCACGTTCGTCCTCGCGTGTGGGTACGTCTCCCTCTCAAATTCAAATCGAAATTGAGAACTTTTATATCAAAATTGTTGAATCCGTCGATTACAAGGTTGCAATACAAACACCAGAATTCTAAACACCTAGAACTTCCTATTGTATCAACCTTCACTTGATCTGAGCCCAATCAAGATTCCCTGCAAGTAATACAAGCAATTCACCGGTTCCACGACCTATTTGCGAAATCCCCCGATTTCCAAAACTTTCGCTGCGGCTGAATCTGTCTTGTAAACGTGACTAACAAACCCTCAAGAACACGCCCGTTCTTGAAGGAAAACCCAGCTGGTTTTTCCTTGAAACCTTCTATCAATCTTCAACTCAGCTGGATCTCCGATCGTACCACTGAATGTTATCTCGAAAGCCTTCAATTCACAGGACAGCAAACACTTCCTTGTTGATGTTCTTGAATTAAGATCTTTGAGAAGATGATGGAGATGAATTTGATTCTAGGTTTCAAACTTGCTCAACATTGAAGTTCCAACACTCCAAAATCCCTTTCTTGATGTGTTCTTCAATGATCTATCACTGTAAAATTCGTATCTGATTTTCTGTGATCTGTTACAACTAAATGAAACACTCCACATATATATATATATATATATATATATATATATATATATATATATATATATATATGCAGATTCTGTTAGAGGAAAAACAGATTAATGAATCAATTCAAGACATGATGAATCGATACATACTGAACATATTTATAAAAACAGAACCATTTAAACAGCATGAATCGATACATCATAAGATGAATCGATTCATTTTGCGAATTTCCAGAAACCTTCAAACAACATGAATCGATTCATGCTAGAATGTATCGATTCATTTTGCGTATTTTTTTTCAAAACATCAAAAACATTGAAAACAAATTAAACAAAGATCTAAAGGCAAGCATTTTTCTTAATGTGAAGAAAACACAAACACTTAAAAATTATAATCAATCAAAACTAAGGTTGCTCACAATTTCTACATGGTCGCCAATTGGTATGACGACTCCTCTAAAAATGACAAAAAGAGTGATAGATGGGGAAATAGTTTGAAAAGTGAATTATTTTGATAATTTTGTTGAAAATATGGGGTATTTCAGTAAAATTTCTAAAAATGTGATTTATAATGTTGTAGAATATTATCATTTTTATAATTTAATAATGGTATTGTATATTTAAAAAAAAACAAGACATGTAATATAAATTTTTTGAGTATTATTTAATAATTTATGATTTAAAGTATGATAATGATCTGAATTAATGTCAAATAATATTGAAAATAATATTCCGTAATAATAATTTTTCTGATAAAAAAATAGTTCTATTTTTCAAATTTGATATTTTTTATAATATTTTTTTAAAATAGCAATTTTTATAGGATTATTCCAATACATATTAAATTGACTAAACCGATCCGACTTAACCATCAAACCAATTTAATTGAATCCGAAAACCAAAAAAAAATCGGATAAAATCGGGCCATAAAAATGAAACCGTGGTTTGCATCGGATTAAGTTTTTGGCCCAAAACCGACCGATTGTCCATCCCTAGTAAGGATTTATGTCCTCATTCTTTAATGTGTATGCTTTATCTCATTCCTCGTGGATTTTTGTAGATCTTAATATTTACATAAATTTTTATGTTCTTAAGATTAAAAGATATAATGTCTTGAGATTTTTTAGTCCCCTCATTTTTTTGCAAGTGAATTTAAGTTTTAGACTCATATTTTCAACTATGTTCGGACATCTTGTTTTTTAATGGATTTTTGTTGGATGAGTCTAAACAAAACAAATATATTTATTTGCTACCTTTTAAGGGGACTGATCTTAACTACTTAACACTAGAATTGATCTCCCAATCAAATTAATCAATTTGATGGATGGGATACTCTTGGTGAAAAGAAAACTATATGCGTCTATTTTAGAAAATTCTCGTATTTTAATAACACAAATTTTCATTTTTAGTTCTAAAATATTCTCACTTTATTTATATATGGCAAACTGTCTGACTTTTATTTCTATTTCTTTTTAAATATATTCAAACGTGTCAATCCAATTGGCACCGTTTAGTTGTTGAACATTGATTATATTTTTAAATATAAAAATAAATTATTTTATTGTTTAAAATAATAATAAGATGGTATAATATCATTAAAATTAATAAAAATAACTAATTTACATAATTAAAATGCAAAGTTAGTTTTATATAATAATTTTTATCAATTTAATATATTAATAATCTAAAATTTACTAAAATTATAAATATTTCACCTAATACATGATTTGTGCTACAAAAGAACAACAATTTTTTTTCTTTCATGCGTACATTGTCAATATCAATTCAGTTTTACTCTTGACTTTTAGGTTTAATGATTAATAATATATTTAGATTATATATAAATTAGTTATATCAATTATTCAATAAATCTATAAATCAAAATCTATAATATGAGAAATGGATTCAATTTGTTTTAGTTTTAAGAAAATGATATTTTTTTTATTTTTGAAATTAGATTTTGTAAAACCGTTTTTCAAAATATTACAAGTTTTTTAATATTCATTTTTCTAAATTGGAAAACTAATTTTGACATTGTAAAACATAAATATATATTATTTAAGATCAAAACATAGTCGAAATCACAATTTTTGAAAAAAGTTGTATCTCGAAAATGATTTTTATGAAAATCTATTTGAAATAGGCTCAAAATTAAGTGATTTTTTTGAAATTTTGATATCCAAAATTTTTTCCCGATAAAATGATGAAATATCTAAAATAACATGTTAAGAATAACTATTCAAACAAAATTTTCATTTGAAACTTTTATGAAAAGTTTCTCTGTAAATATTTTTTTCACAAAATTATCTTACACTAAAAAAACCATTTATAAAAAAAGCCAAAACAAACGGGCCCATGAATTGTTCTAGAAAATCATTTTATAATATTTGTCATAATGTTGTCATCTCACACAATTATAGGCATTTAGTGTCTAATTTGAACTATTTTCAACCAAATGATGGGCTAATTGAATTCAAACAACACTAATTGCATTTACATTGATTATTTAGCTTGGTTTCCGTTAATTATATTATTGTTTTTTTTCCGTAATTTACAAGTTATTTCGCAAGTTGCTCAAGTGTTTTGCAGGTATTCTAACCCATGAGGCTTGCAAGAGAAAAGAATTAAAAAGAAGAAAAGAGTAAGAAATGAAGACATGTAGCAGAAAACAGGGTATTTTGCATTTCAAGAGAGTGACGATTGTCACACAAGCAGGAGGATCGTCACAAAGTAGAGACATGGGACGACCGTCTGGCTCCTAAGACGACTGTCACAAGTCAATTTCCAGAAAACTAAATATGCACATTACTCAGTCAAAGCAGAAGCGGTATTTTTGTTCCGTCTATTTCTCCTCAGCTCAACTCAACCCAGTCTCAGTAAACCACATATTTCTCAAGCCCAACAAAATTATTTACAATATTTTCTCCTTCACTGCCAGTGTTCAAATGCTATAAATAGGACGCACGTGAATGAACAAAGGGAGCCTACATTGAGATTTATTTCTGCCTTTTCATTCAGAGTTTTTTCTTTAATTTTTCCTTCCCATTTTATTTACCCTTTACCGTATCAGTAATAGCTTCCCACATCGGAGAGCTATTGCACTTTAGTTAGTTTTAAGCCATTGCCTTCAAGTTTTAGTGTACGCCAAGTAAAGCCTACCGACCTATGGAGGTTTGCTGAGTCGAGAATTTATCACATTCCAGGTTTCTTATTGAATTAATATAATTGCTTTCATTTTCATTGCCATGTCTGATTTATTGTTTTACTGCTTATGCCTATGTATGCTTGCTTTAATTAACATGTTTGGCTAAAGTAATTTTATCGGTATGTAATTAATTTAACCGGAATGAGTTCGATAAGTCTAGGCTAAAATTCTAAACAAACTTATTTTTCTAATTTCGATTTCTTAATTTAAAATTAACTTTTATTACGAAAATAAAAAGGTAACGAAGGTTACAATTAAGACCACGAGAGTGTGAGATTTTAATTGGATAACTGAAATTGAACATTAATTTTAAACACAACGGAAGGACTTTAAGGTTAATTAGGACTTATTAGTTTTCAAAAAGTATTTTTAAACTCAAATTGATACAACGAGAGCGCTCAATCTGATTTAGAAGTATAGTTAGAGGCAAGACCATAAAAGTGTGAGATGAAGATTTTTAAACTGGTATTTTCTACAAAAATAATATTTTGACTATTTTTATACGCCGATGATTTATTGATTCCATGTTGGTATACTGATTACGTACTGATATCCTATCTTAATCTAGTTTTAAACTTAAATTTCTAATTTCCTTTTAGTTCCCCCTTTCGCCTAAACTAAAATATTATTCGCCTTAGCTAAACATAGTAACACCCTGGTAGCACTAGTTTGATTATCAAGTCCCAGTGGGATCGATATCTTTATTACTGCACGATTAGGCTATACACTTACAGTTAGTACCCGTAAGACTCGGAAAGTCGCAATTAACATGGAACCACTTTTCGGTACTTCACATTTTTTCCTTTTGGGGATCCTTTTCCAATGCACCTTTGCCGAAACTAGACGTGGAACCACTTTGTTGTTTACAATACCTCAAAACATTGATACTATCAATATTCATATTTTCTACGTCTCACTCCCATGTTGCTCTGAAAACTTCTAATGCTTTGAAACAACACTACAAAACTTTGTCTCCCACCAAAGAAGCCTATCAACAAAATTTTAACTTCTTCGAACATTTAACAACTAACATGGCACGACCATTTGAAATTGTTAAAGATATCAACGATGAAAATGAGATTTAGAAGATTGCAGTGAGGATCCATCACAAGTGGAATGTGATTTCAAAGAGTAAGGAACACTTTAAGATAATTGTAGTTGATAAAGAGGTAATTTTTCTTCAACTATGTTTACTCATGTTATTTTAACCTACACAAAATGTTACCCATGTTTCTTAAAATGGGTAGTAATTTCAAAGAACACCATTAAACTTTTGGTGTTGTCGTTAAATCAGGCTTAACAATTTGAAGAAACCTAAACGTGTTTTTCATGCTTTTAAACATGTTTGTATTATTATTTCAACTCATATCTTACAACCATTTTATTTGTATGTTTCATGATTTAATGAAAGCTTTATCAATATCACATTTCTCACTTTTCAGGGGACATATATTCATATCAAAGTTTCAACAATGTTTAAACAAGCTATTGATTATGTGTAGACCGTCAATAAAACTTATACAATAGCAAATTTCCAAGTCATGCTCAATGATGTTTTGTTCAAACCCTCTGTTCACAAATATGTGTTGGTATTAACTGGTGGTACTTCAGTTTCTGACAAAACTAAGCACGACATACCTCACAAAAAGTTGATCTTCACACCCTTTACGGATATTATTAGTGGAAAATGGATCTTTTAATAGGTCTGTAAATACATATAAGTTTCACAAATAATATTCTAGTATGTTATTTCATATTCTGATATGGTGTTTTTTTGTTGTTATAAATTTGTATGTTGTAGGTGTTATTGGCATGGTAGCCGACATTGGGTATACACAATCACAAGGTTGGAACAAAAAACAACAAATTAAATTAGTGTTGACGGACTTGGGGTTTGTATACCAAATCACTGCACCTTGATTTTTTTTTCTTCTGTGTTCTGTCTTTATCATTTTATCCTAAGCTAACCATCTTATTATATAAATTTGTAGTAACAACACATTACATTGTACATTGTGGGAAGATTATGCTCTTCAGTTCCATGAATACTTTAAGAATATAAAAGAATCTTCATTATCGACGATAATCATTTTACAATTTCCAAATGTGAAAGAGGAAGGTATACAAGTATTTTATTCTTTTGCTACCTATCTATTGTGTTTGTTTATTTATACAATGTTTGATCTATTTTTTAACTACCATGTAGGTAAATATCCTTTATGTATTTATAACACATTCAATGTAACTTTCAATGATGACTTACATGACTTTAAAGATTTTATATAAAGGTCATCCCTTCTTGTATATCATATACATTATATTTGACTCAATTTCTATATGATATACATTTCGTTTAATGATGCTCATCCTTTTCAGTGTGTTTAATATAGCATCCTAATAATTGAAAGCAAACAAGGATCAACTTTGACTATGACTACGCAATCACATAAATGGTCTCAAATTTCAGAAATTTCTTAGCTCAAACCTTACGACAAATTCATGTATAATGTTATAGTAGTTCCTCTAAGTGATATTATACAACTTAAAGATGTAAAAAAATTTCTTATGCGCTCTTTTACATTGTCCATTGATGACATATATATATATATATATATATATATATATATATATATATATATATATATATATATATATATATATCAGAGAGCACACGTAGGTGAAAGAATAAATACTTTGGTGCATACGCAAAAGAAATAAAGAAGGGTTGGAACATGGAGGTGAGAAAAACACACAAGAAAGGGGTTTAATTGTGTTTGCAAGAATAAAATTACTTCTGAACCAGAGTTCAGATTCTAAAACAATATTCAGAATCTAATATACATGTGTAGTGAAATTAGAATCATAAGTAAATTAAAAATTTAAAGAATGCACAGTAGTTATCTTGGTTCCTCTCCCAACTGAGAGTACTCCAGTCCCTTTGACACACAAGATATTTTCCACTATAATCAACTAGATTACACTTGCTTATACTCACTTGTATACGAATTTTTTTTTGCTTAGAGCTCGTGTCTAAGACTTTACTCTGCTTAATCATCTTTTGATCAAGACTTCTTGCTTAGACCACATGTCCAAGACTTTTCTCTTGCTTAGAGCTCGTGTCTAAGACTTTGCCTTGGTTGAATCACTTGTTCAAGACTTAACATTTGTACAAGCCTACAATAAGAGACTTTAAACCTAAACTGATTGCTTAGAGAAGAAATAACTTACAACAACACTTGATAGAAATCAGAGGTGTTTAAAAACAATATAACACACTATTACAAAAAATCTTACGCTACATAAATAAGAACTCTCTTAGCAGTTTTGCTTCTGATCTCAGTGCGTGTATTTCTGAGTTGTAGTTGCAGCTTTATTTCTTGAGTTGATCTTTACATCTTTTTCTCCTTTTATAGCAGAGGAAATATAGACGTTGGAGCTTTCACAACAACTATAATCAGACCAAATATTCTAGCACATATTATTTTCCAATAAAGTAAGTGTTGGAACTTTCATCCACCGGGTTGTCCACTGAACATGATCATTATCCAAAGGTTTCATCAATGAATCAAGTACAATAAAAACCTATATAAGATAATGTCAATAAATCTCGAGTCCTGTGTTAGCAATACTGAGTTGACACTACTCAGTATCGGAAGTAGCAGTAGCATGCAACTAATGCTGAAGTGTACTAGATTCTGCACTCTGATCAGAAGTTTCCAAACAGATTGATCAGAACCGAACCAAAGTCTTTCCTACGTCAGAACTAGTTCATCAAGTAAATACAAGTATACACATAGAAACAAGCTAGTTAGGAATCCTAATTGTTTTTCAAATACTTTGTTATCATCAAACACTTTTGGAGGATACATGGTATGAACCAAAATTGTTTCAACAATCTCTCCCTTTTTGATGATGACAACTTTAAGTATTTTAAAAACAATCAGTAACAGATTAGTTATTCAACAACTTTCAGGGTTTGAGATTTGTAAGCTCCCACCGTGTCAAATAGTCTTAGAGGATGAGGTTTGTCAGCTCCCCCTTGAGTCATGTCTGTGAAGTCTAAGAGATGAGTTTTGTAAGCTCCTATCTTTATAGAATAATAATTCTACTTCAAAGGTGAGTTTTGTAAGCTCCCCCTAAATAGGATTACCAACCTCATTCGGATCTAAAGTTAACTAAGAAAATACTTACCCATTTCTCCCCCTTTGTCATCAAGAAAAAGGAATTTCAAAGTAAATCTAAATGATAAAAAATGGTGTATCATCATAAAAGAGTTATTGTGTCCCCTTGTCTCCATGCCTTTAGTGATCACAAAATTTGGTACCAGACTTTTGCCTTAGGAGAAAGAGTAGAAAAACTCTCAGTGGAGCCTCTTTTTTTTATAGATGATGTATACACTATTTTCTAAGCTACAATAGTAGATGGAATCAGACATTCATCTTGCTCATTCTGAGAATTAGCCCAAAAATCTCACATAGAGGCTGAAAAGATGGGTCCAGAAGACATGACAAAAATATTTATCCCTTTTCCGAAATGAATAATTGAAACAATATGTGAAGACTGTTTTTCCATCAATTCTTAGCCATAACACATAATTCAATATAAGCAAATGTGCATAAAATGTTTGGATGAATTATGAATTTGAATAAAAACAAGATATAATTACTATCAGACACTTGGTTTGATGAGCCAAAACTTGTTGAGCAGATACTGAAATAAGATTGACAAACATATCCTTTTAGTTTATGAGACAAAAAGAACACTCGTATGCCAAAATAATACTTCAAGCAACCCTCCCTTAAAAAAATCTAAATAGAAATTATAATTTATCAGAACCTAAAATAGTCCAATTGCTAATTCATAACACATATTTGTTAATTAACTTATTAATGAATGATTTTTTTATTTAAAAAAGCAATCAAGGAAGAAGGATATCATGTAAATTCTATTCATGCCCATACACACAACATGAAGAACTATTAGTTGTAACACTGCAACAAGAATCCAAGGAATTCTCCAATATCCCATTCAGAGACTAAGAATTTATTCGTCTATAAAACCATGTTAAGATTTTTCTTAATGAAATAAATTTAGAGATGGCCAAAGGTTTGTAAATATATCAGCCCGCTGATGTTCAAAGTCAATGGACTAAATATCTATTATTCCCTTCTGGACATAGTCCCTTATGAAATGATATTTGATTTCAATATGCTTAGTTCTGGAATGTTGAATTGGATTCTTCGTTAGTCATATAGCAACAGTGTTATCTCAGAGAATAGGGATATTATTTCCAAAAATCTGATAGTCTTCAAGTTGATATTTCATCTATAGTAGCCGAGTGCAACAATTAACAGTTGAAATATATTCTACTTCTTTGTAGACAAGGCAACTGTCTGTCTTTTACTACCCCAAGAGATAAGGTTTTCACCTATGAATTGGCAAGATCCACTAGTGTTCTTCCTTTCAATTCTATCCCCAACATAGTCAGCATCACATAATCCAATCAATTTATAGTCAATGGATTTCTTATATAGAAGTCCAAGATTCATTGTTCCTTTCAGATACCTAAAAATTCTCTTAACAACAGTTAAGTGAGTTTCTTTAGGATCTAATTGAAACCTTGCACATAGACATACACTAAACAGAATATCATGTCTAAAAGTAATGAGATAAAGTAAGGAACCGATCATACCTCGATATTTTGTTGGATCCATTTCGGAACTGCTTTCTTCATTACTTAAATTTCAAGTAGGATAAATAGGAGTTGCCATGATTTTTCAATCATTAAGACTGAACTTTTTCAAAGGTTCTCTTATATATTTTGACTGGTGGATATAGATACCTTCAGGCTTCTTACTGATCTGAAACCCGAGAAAGTATTATAATTCACCCATCATGCTCATCTCAAATTCATCCTGCATGGTTTTTTAGAGAATACTTGACAAAGAGATGCATTAGTGGAACCAAAAATTATGTCATCAACATAAATTTAAAAAATCAAGATTTCTTCTTTAAGAGATTTCCTGAAAAAGTGTAATGTCAACTTTTCCTTTAACAAATCCCTTTTCTAGTAGAAAATTACTCAGTATTTAATATCAGGCTCTTGGAGCTTGTTTAAGACCATAAAGGGATTTCTTCAACTTATAGATAAAGCCTGGATGTTATGGGTCAACAAATCCAGGTGTTTGTCTCACATACACTTATTCAGTAATCACTCCATTCGGAAAAATCATTTTTCACATCCATCTGATAAAGAGTAATGTCATGGCTACAGGAGAAAAAGTTTCAAAGAAGTGTATTACCTCTTGTTGTCTATAGCCTTAAGCTACAAGTCTAGCTTTGTTTCTAATTACTTCACCAGATTCGTTAAGTTTGTTTCTAAAAACCCACTTAGTTCTAATGATGTTTTTATCTTGCGGTCTTGGAACAAGATCCCATACACCATTCTTTTGAAATTGATTTAGTTCTTCTTGCATAGCCAAAATCCAACCATTATCAGTTAAGGCATCATCAATAGAAGGTTTTGTCAGAGAAATAAGTCCAAGCATTGATTGATCATTTCTAAAAGTAGATATGGTCCTCAATGACTCATCCTTATTACCAATGATTTGCTTCTTCATATGAGATGATTTATACTTAAAAGATCTCTTAGATTGAACTAAAGCTTCTGTACCATCTTGTACAATCACTGAATCAATTGTAGGTGGAATAATTTGAGTTTCTTCAGTGGCCATTACATCTGGTATAACTTCTGGATTAGTGATATGATCTGATTCAACATCTGTTATATCATTTTCTTTAGTAACACAAATAATAATTTGTTCCTCTAGATTCTGGATGCCTGCAGAATTATCAAAATGGTCCAACGACTCTGACTTATCATTGTCAGATACTCCATCATCAAATTTAACGTGCATAAACTCTTCAACCACTTTGGTTTCCAAGTTATACACTCTGTATGCTTTAGAGCAATCAGAGTATCCTAAGAAGATACCCTTCTGAGCTTTAGCATAAATTTCTTTATGTAGACCTTGTTATTCAGAATGTAACAGGTACATCCAAATTGATGAAAATAAGAAATACTAGGTATTTTACCCTTAAATAACTCATATGATGTTTTATCCAAAATTGGTCTATTATAGATTCAGTTCTGAATATAACATGCAATATTAACAACTTTTGCCCAAAAGTGTTTAGGAAGTTTGTTTTCGTGAATCATTGTTCTTGCCATTTCCTGCAAAGATATGTTCTTTCTCTCAATAACCCCATTTTGCTGTGGAGTTATGGGAGAAGATAGCTCATGGAAAATACCATGTCTTTCATAGTAAATCTCAAATGGTTAATTTTAAACTCACCTCCATGGTCACTTCTAACTTTTAGGATTTTTAATTCCATCTCTGATTGTACTTGAGTGCATAAGATGCTAAATACTTCATATGATTCATCTTTGGATTTAAGGAATTTCACCTGAATCCATTTACTAAAATCATCAACATTAACCAAACCAAATTTCTTCCCACTGATTGAAGCAGTCCCAATATGACCAAACAAATCAATGTGAAGGAATTCCAAGGGTCTAGAAGAAAAGACAATGTTTTTTCTTTTAAAAGAAGTTTTCACAATCTTTCCAATCTGACATGCTTTCCAATCTTTGCATATCCATTTTTCATCACTCATTGTCTTCAGGAAAACAACCTTATGATCAGTCAACTTAAAAAGATTGATTTTATAAACATTCCATTTCCTTTTTCCCTTTGAACACTATGGTTTTGTCAGAATTGATAACAGAACATAAGTCCTTGTTGAACTCAACTTCACAACCAACATCACACAACTGACTGATACTAAGTAGATTATGTTTAAGACCCTTTACCAGTCATATCTTGTTGATGAGAGTCTGAGAGTTGCCTATGGTTCCAGTTCCTATGATCCTTCCCTTATGTCCTCCTCCAAACCCCACATTTCCTCCCTCTTTAATATTCAGGATTTGGAACATACACCTTTCTCCGGTCATATTCCGCAAGCATCCACTATCTAGGAACAAAACTAGCTTTCCATCCTTTCCTTTTGGCATATCTACAACTGTCGCTCCCCGGATTTTCATCCCGGTGCAAACGCGAACTGTCGACGATGTTGGAGGTTGAGGTTGAATAGAGTCTCCAGCTAGACATTTTTATCCCGAAGGAAAGGTAATGCTGCATAAACCTAGAAAGATGTGGACAAGACAGTTGCGAACCAAAGAGACTGAGAAAGGGGGTAGGTTACGACCTGGGAAGGTATTAGCATTCAGATCATCCGTCGTACTCGACGGGATCCACGCATACCTGATTGTGTTTAAAAGGGGATAGTGTATGTGCTAAACCGTGTATAAAGGGCTAGGGAGGAATGGATGTACAGAGTGTCAGTGCAAGAAGAAAGTGAATGTTCAAAACTGAGGTTGAGGAAAAAATAACTGAGAGGAGGAGATGGGGGAGCCAAAGAGACTTTTGTTCGATAACCGTTAAGTTATGCCTTTGTATCCTCTCGTGCAATGAGGAAGTAAAAACACCGTAGTTCGACTCAAAGAGACTTGGATATTTTGGTGTGAACTGCTTGCTTGTCTATGCTCAAGTGTATGACTCGTCTGGATCGAGTGCTAACTGTCTTGCATTAGACGGGAGAAGCGATTTCTCGTTTTCAGAGTGAATTTGATGGGAAAAGAATCCCGGAGGAGACGTTTATTGTTTGTTTTTGTGTTTTCAGTTTTTTATTATTTTTGGTGTTTTGCATAAGATAATGAGCTTAAGCCTTAATCAAGGGTCGTAAACTCATTATTTCACCCCTGATTAGGGATAATGAGTCTACTTAAGTGTGAGATGAATATCTCAACTTAATTACCCTAATGATACAGGATTAAGATCATCAACCTACTTGTAATTATCAAGTGTTTTTTAGATTTTGTTTTTGTGTTAAGTAATGAGTTTAATCTCTAATCAGGGATTAGTGAACTCATTACACCATCATAATAGAAGGATAATAGATGAGAACACTTAAGATGAGGAAGACTCCTCAACTTAATCCATGGTTAGGGATTAAAATCATTATATAACAAGCCTTTATTAAAGTGGATTTTAATTAAAGGTGGAATTAAGAAGTGGATTTTATGTTTGTAAGACTAAACCTGAGGGGGACTTGTCCATTGAACACTATGGTTAGTCCCTCTGAACCAACAGGCAGAGATGTAACCCTAATATAAGGCCCAAGTTATAAGCTTAAGTCTTAATGATTATTAGGTGTTTTGATTAGGAGGCGTAAACAAATTAAGGGTTTAACACTAAGTATTAAAGCTATACACTCCATCCTAAGATAAGGATACATGCATAACCCTAATTCAGAGTCTTAAAACTTTAACTGTTTAGCCTTGATTATGAGATGAGAAACAGAGACTCAAGGAGACTCAAAGGTAAAAAACTAGGGGAGACTATGTACAACCCTAAAGTTATCATTTTTGGATATTCCTATGGTTTGTGAGGCTTAGATAAAGATCTTCAGAAAGTCTTCAGATGGCCACCGAGGAAGAAGAAGCAGATGAAAAGAGAAGAGAAAGGAGAATAGGTTACTTACTTCCTGAAGAAGCTAAGTACCCTAAAAGAAAGAAAGGGAGCAAGAGAGAGCATAAGTGAGTCAAACTCACTTCAAAGACAAATAAATATGCAAATTAAGAGATAAGAAGAGGTTGGATGTGGAGGCAAATTCACATCCTAAACAACTTACCTAAAGCCCCTGAAAAGTTAGTATGAATGCATAAGATATGAAACAAAAGGAGATAAGGAAAATGAAGATGCAATGATCAAGACCATAAGTGCAAACACAATGCAAATGTGTTATGAAATGATGCAAAGACATGTACAATGTTTATGCATGATCATACAAGAGATGGGATGCAAATGAAGGCATGTTAGAAGCTTGACATCTCATGAATACACATAAGAAGTAATGAATGAAAAACATACCAAATGGATGAAACAATGATCAACCAATGTTCATACATGTCCTAAGGTATCTAAGATGACATACAAATGCATGAGATGTCATGACAAGTTCATATGATGAAGGTATGCAAAGATGAATGCAAATGAACATGGCAAATTAGGGTTTTAAGAAAGTATGAGATGCACATGTCCACAACAGAAGGATAACACATGATAAAATTTTTAAAATGCAACCAAATTAACCCTAAACACACATAAGATCACTCCCCAAAGATGGAGGTCACAAGCTATACCAAAGTCATGTTATGGTTTACCTAAGTTAGGCTAGGGTTTTGGGTACTTCTTCATGAAAAATGCCAAAAAAAATAGAATATTCAATGCAAAAATATGAATTAAATTCCCTAGATACTACCTGCAAAGTATGAGAGAATGCAAAAAGAACCATGTGCAAACTCATCTTGGTTGATCAGAAATGGATTTTTGAAGTTAGGGTTAGAAAAATAGGAAATTTGGAAACCCTAATTCATGATTAATTGTCAAAACATGATCAAACCATAAAAGAAATTTGTAAGATGAGTTTGTAAATTGTTCTAAATATGTAAGAATTCTTCATGATTTTTTTGGTGATTTTTAAATACCTAAAAGTATTTTTAATTAATTAAAATGAATGAATTAATTAAATAATACAATTAAATGATTTAAAAATATATTTTTAATGCAAAAATGAAAAATAAAAATGTTTTTGGTTTCTGAAAATTATTTAAAGTGAAAGTGCAAAAGATTATATTTTTATAAAATGATTTGCTATTTTAAATAAATATGTGAAATAAAATGCAAAATAAATAAAATAAAAATGCAAAGTAATCACAATGGATGGTTCAGATGCAAAGTTGAGATGATCAAGGGCTATGAAGGGAAGTCAGTGTGACTTGGGGTATGAGGATCCAAGGGTCTAGATACAAACTTCCATTACGCGCGTGATCTAAGGGCCAATATTTACTCTGATTAAATTAATTAGGTTTTTATTTAATTAATTAAGATTAGAGTTTAATGACATATTTGGGCCGTTCGTTTCACTAACCTAATCAAGATCCTAGGGCTGATATTCAATCTGGACACATAAACATGATTAACCCTAATTAATCTCAGGCGACCGAAGATAAGCTCCAGTCGTCTTCTCCGGTGAGCTCCCAACCCCTACATCACCTACAAGCCATTAAAACGCATCAAACCTGCCTAGAATCAAACCCCAAACACCATAGAACACGAATTCACAAACAAAAACCATTTATATTGCATGAACAAGCTGAATCAAAACCAAACATTTTTTAGGTCAAACTTTCAGAACATCATAACATGCTTATTTTTCACTCATTTTCAGTTTTAGACACATCAACATGACCATCATAACATGAAGATTCACATTTTAACAATAAATTAAGGTTCTGGAAAAAAATTTCTTGAGGGATACCTGAGTTGGAGTTCTTCAAACTAGAGCTTTCAAGGCATTCCCTTTGTGCAAACCAACTCCTTTGGACCTCCTAAAGCTATTTAGATGCTTAGATGAAGTTTATTTTGGCTAGTTTGTGAGATACAGTTCTGATATGGCAGAAATTGTGTTTGTGTTTAAGGCTGTTTCAGGTCATGGTGATGGGTGGGTTTTGTTCCTTGAGTGATAAGGAGTTGAATGGTGAAAGAGAATGTGATTTTTGTTGGCTGGATTGAGAGTTTCGAAGAGAGAAAGTTTGAGAGGATTTTTGTGAATCTTGGCTTGTGTGTTTTTTCAAGGCTTGTTGTGATGTGTTTTATGATCTTTTGGCAATGCATAAACAATTGGAATGAGTCAGAAGAGTAGATAATCACTGTGGGAATGGCATGACTCAATTGGCCAAAAAGTCAAAAGTTGTGTACTTGAGGTATGGGCAATGGCAGAGCTCACTTGAGGGCTTGAGCTACCTCAATTGGCTTAAAGGAATGCCTTAGGATCGAATGTTGTGAGCTGTATGGCTTGGATCAAGAGTTTGTATGTGTTTTGCATTTTCACAACTTTGAGAATTCTTGAGATGGAAGTCATGAAAATCCTTGGTTCTTGGAACAATTCTAGTATAAAAAAGTTGCCTTATGTTTCTATGATGTGTATAAGTGCATTAGAGGTCATGAGAAGGCTTGGAAAACAAAATTGCACATTTCCCTCTTTGGCATGAACTTGAAAATTATGTGATTTTTGCCAACTTTGATCCAACATAAATTGAGTTCTAGGATGAATCAAGAGGATTTCTTGTACTTTTTGAAAATAGGAAGATCCAATCTACAACTTTCATGTTTGAAGAAAATTCATTTGAAGCCTTTTTGATCAAGAAAGAGGAGGTTGAAAATATTTCCCAAAATGGAAAGTTTTCATTACAAGTCATGTCCAAAAATAGAAAGTTTTCAAATGGCTCAAAATTCTTCAATCTTGTGAACTTTCAAGCATTCCTAAGATCAAATAAAGATAATAGGACCTCAAATTGATGATGATGACCCTTTGGAACTCTTGTTGGTGGCCTCAGATGCCCTGATTCTGACTTTTCTTGCACAACAAGTTACCATTTGATCAGATGACTTCCACAAGGAATTTTTGCTTCAAATTTGATACACATGCTCCTTATAACATATATATACCAATATAATCAAGAATGGCCAAAAGTTTTGGGTGTAAGGGCCTTAAACCCAAAACCCTAATTTTTGGTCATTTGTGTAGGAGCCCTGAGCCTGCCTGGGTGGCTCTGCAATCTCTGATATTTTGTGACTTTAAAGGAAACTTGGAGGTATAATATGATCATAGAAAACTCATGGACCCTCTTTGCATGCTTCATGGCCTCTGAGATAGCTCAAACCACTTCTAAGATCCATTTGTTCACAAACCCTAGTTATGCAACTTATGCAGTGAAATAACTATGCAGTGTGAGATGGTATACTTATGAAATGCAATATGAAGGATCACAAGCCAAGGTGTGAGAAAAAAGAGAGGGAAAATTTAGGGTGTTTACAGCTGCCCCTATTCAAGCATGAGTTAGCTGTGTAGGATGTAAGCGCCTGGCTTAACAGACAAACAAGATAACTTGTGGTTGAATACCAAGACAGTCCAAAATTTGCACTCTTTATTATAAGAAGAAAAGGGATATAAATTGTAATAGACAATATAGACTAAATATCAAATGATAGCAACGGAGGACGACCATCTAGCAGAGGACAACTGCTGGGGATAAAAACGGTGAGAAACGCACTGACAGGGACGTCCATCATGTTGGGGAATAAAGAATCCGCGACGAGGACGCCCATCGGGTAAAGTGATGAAGGACGATCATCAAGATAAAGAAGAAAACCACGACGGGGACGAACATCGGGTAAAGGATAAATGAAACAATGATGAGGGACGATCATCAAAAAGGTGAAGGATGATCACCGAGCAGGGGACGACTGCTGAAAAGATCACGACATAGGACGAATGTCAGATAGAAAGATCAACGATGGAGACGACCATCAGATAAAATGATGAGGGACGATCATCAAAATAAATGATGAGGTACGGTCATCAAGAGGTGAAGGACGGTCACCTAGCAGGGTACAACTGCTGAGGATTATCGCGACATAGGATGAATGTCGGATAGAAAGTTGTTTTGTTGGCGACTTCCGGGGATAGATAAACACGGACGAGTGTTTAAGCCCTAAAAATAAAATGGTATAAGTGTTTCGACAGTGTGTATAGATTGAAGATACGAACGAGTATCCTTAGGACCACGATACGGACGCGTATCGATAAAACAAACAATGACGCATGTTTAAGGAGTGATGATACAGACGAGTATCAACTGTTTGGACAAGGAACACGGACGAATGCTGATCTGTTGGGGAGATGCGTAAAATACGGACGAGTATCAAAGAATTATGTATAAGTAGGATACAGACGAGTATCATAAGGATTGTGTATAAGTATGTACAAGTATTTGTATTGAGAGTGTAAAAGGACCTTTTAGCTTTTATATGCAGGGGATAAGTTTTTGCGTATTGCTAGAGGAGTGATTTTGGTATTTGCAGGTGACTGGCTCAAACCTGGTTTATGATCATGCAAATGTTTGATTTTTTCTGTAATGCTCCATATGAGACGGAATGCTATGCTCTGTTTGGGGATGAATGATGTGAATGCTATGATTATGCAAATAAGAGAAACGAGATCTGAGATCTGAAATCTGCTGGGAGAACGGATCACTGGGCGATCTATGGGGAGAAAGGATCACTGCACGATCTTTCTGGAGAACCCTGGGGGAAGAACTCTATGGGGATCAGATGTTGGGGATGAGAAGATCTGGCAACTCACTGGGAAAAAGTGATTTAAGCATTGCTTTGGAGATCCTGCTTGGGAGGAGAGAACTTCTGGGAAGTAATCTGTCGGAGGGTCAGCTTTGTGGGGGATACTCTGTGTAACACCCACTTTTCCCATTTTCAAAATTATATAAAATTTTCATTAAATCAGAGTTAATCAACTAAAGTGAGTCGCTACATCATCAATCAACCATCATTCTTTTATTCAAAAGTAAGCAGCGGAAATAAAGCTTTAATATCAAATTGCTCAAAAGCATTACAATTCATTCATAACAATGTTCCTTAACTCAATACTTAGTTATATAAAAGTTTATAAAAATCAAATGAAATATTATATTAAAAATCCCCGTTCCCGTTACATATCAGAGCTCTTAGGACACAGACATCAACATCAAAAGCGTTCCTCACACACCTGAATTATCTGTACTTCCGAAGAAGCACAGACACAACAAAATAAACAATAGGGGTGAGAAATAGATTCATAATATAACGGCACATACGACATATATGAAGAAGTAATTCACCCCTAATCACACCAAACTATCAATCATATTATTCAATCAATCATATTATTCAATCAATCATAATATTCAATCAATCATAATGCAATGTGACTCTAATGCACAATGCAAATGCGGTACCGACTCATAATAACGGTTCATCAATAGAACCCCGAATGCATCGTTAACGTCTCCAACAAGACACGATCATCCCTGCAACCACGATTCTCAACGAATCCCGAATAATCACATCCACGACATGATTATTCCATCAAATGTATGCGCATGCAGACACAACAATGAATACCATATCACAATACACATGAACACATCATGCTTTACGATCATCATGATCTCATCAACCAACCATCAGTGCATCTTATTCACACACAAAGCATACACATATCTCATGTTATTCACAATCATAACAATCTACATTTCATATAATTCAATCATCATTATCATAATCTCTTAATATACCTAAGGGAGGAAGGAACTCCCAATTACCCTTCTATGTCCTATCACCAATTATAAACCCTTTTCTCCCCCTTACCTTAATCGATGGCCGCTTCGAATCTCCGATCGAATTTCCAATCCTTTGCCTATGTGGCCCTTTTTCCTCTCCTCTTTCATCCATAGAGATTAGAAATACGAACATGCTGCCATTGAGTTCATATCTTGACCAAAATTTAGCCTTCATCACCATCAATCCCGTAACCACTATTTGACCAATTTCCAGCATGAACTTCCAAACTTCAAATGCATTTTTCTCATTCAATACTAAACTTATTGACACGAAATTATATATCAATTCGAAGGGAATTTCGTAAGCTTTCCAAAAATCCAAGAATTGTTTTAATCAGAATTACGAGTAAAAAGTTATCACCTGTTTAGTAGAGGCTGTACCGTATGTGCGAAAATTAAGATATGAACATGAATCCTTCTTTCTCCTTCTTTTCTCCCAAGTTGTTTTCTCTCCTCTAAAACCCTTATTTTTCTCTAAGACTTTTTCCTCATTTTCCCTAATTTCCACTATTCCCTTTTGACTCATTCTATTATTCCTTTTTATTAAAATAATAATAATCCAATAAAACAATTAATGGGCCTAAACACTGCACCCCTTTAATTGCTAATTCCGACGAAATCCAAGCCCAATAACCAACATGCTCCAATAATCAATACTACCAATGATAATATTATTTCTTCGATTTTCCGATTTAACAACTTAATTTACCATAACGTTGAAAATCAATTAATAATTCACGACTAATTATTTTCTCCCGACTTAATTAGATTATCCTCCAACATTTGACCAAATGGTCCAAGCATCTAAACAACTTATCCAACCATAAACGGGAGAATATTCCACATCAATTCCCACAACTTAAATCGACTCATTCAACTTAATTCAAACGAACTTAGCAATTTATCACAAACAACTCTGATAATTCAACATAAATCAACGCCAATAACGCGAATATAATTAATTAAATAATTAATTAATAAACAGAGCGTTACAACTCTCCCCCACTTAGGATATTTTCGTCCTCGAAAATTTATCCGATTAAACTACTCCAACTACTTATTCCATCAGACTAATCAACTCTCATTCCAAAGGCAACCCACATATACCACAAACAATAATACATAACTTAAACACAACATATAATACAACAAAGCTACCAACATCGTTGTAATTCAGATAATAACAATTACATGACATCGCGCCTTCGCTGCGCACTCTGATTAATTGCACACTACCAAATTTACTGAGTTTAACTCCAACTTACACTCACCAAAATCGACATATAAACAAAGCCTCCGACTTAATCCTTTGGAATTCCGTTCCAACAGGTATTCTAACTCTTGTAGTTACCGAATAGTTACAAATTAGATCCTTAAGATAACGCCTCTAAACATTCAACCAATAACAACTGCGACTACTTCCAAATCTTGGATAAAATATTCATATACTTCTATGAATTCCCAATTATCATCAACATAGACTACAACTTTACTATCTTTCATTAACATGCCCTCTAAAATACTTAACATCATTACAACAACATATAACATCTGAGTTCACTTAACTCCAACCAGATCAATCATTTTCTTCGCTCCTAACGAATCTAACAACCAAATCATCGATTCCTACTTGTATGGACAATATGCTTCATAGATTCTTTTCCAAGTCAACACCTCAAAATGGCTCTTCTTGTTACAACCAAAACCCCACTCTAATACACCAACTTATAATTTCATTTCTTCTAATACTTGCAACTTAGATTCATAAGGCAACACCTCTGAACATTCAACATAGATACAACTACGACAACTTCCAAATTTTAGACAATAACTATATGCTTCATGAATTCTCAATTATTCTCAACACAACTACAACTTTATCATCTTAAAATAACACATTCTTCGAAAATCATCTTAACACACTACATCATTAGGGCAATATAAGGTCCATCGATATAACAATTTCCATAAGATAACTCATATTTCTCTGCTTCTAACTAATCCAACGTATTGAATCCTCGATTCTTACTCATACTAACACAACCTTTCATAAATTCTTATCCGAACCAACGCAACCAAAACAACTATCCATGTTCTAATCAAAATCACACTTTAATAAACCCACTCATAATTCCACTTCGTCTGGCTCTTGCAATTCAACTTTATCCTACATTCTTGACAATCTTGGTTTTACTTTACCATATACTTTACTTTTGAATTATCCCCAAGAAAACTTCAGGCCTCGTACCATTTAAATCATCACAAACAACATTCTCATTATCTAGCATTCAACTACGAATTTCCATAATACTATTTAATCCCAACGCAACTTCATACCATCATTCTTAAATCTGACTAACATTCTTATACATGATTCTTCATGAACAATTCAAACAATACTCAATTGCCCAACTCGACTTCAACTGATTTAACTCATATACCATACTAGTCGGTATGACACATCTATCCATCCATTATAATTTCGTCTTCTATCAACAATAGATTAAGGGTGATCAGTTCCTCAATTTGTCAATAGACATCCGTCAACCATAACGGTGGCATAAATAATCATTACTCAACATAATAGCATACTTCAACTTGTGCCCAAAGTCCGTAAGTATAATGCTCTGCCAACTTTCTACGGCTTATCCACTTCTCCTTAGTCTCTAAAATTTTCGACTTCGTCAATTACACCAACGCATCCAAAATTCGATACGCAATCTCTTATACATGCTCCAAGCGCAACACAACTTTAAATATCCTTCAAACACCAGAGCCGCCACAACATCAACATAATCTAATTTGGTTCGCTCCAATTACAACTCTCATCCAAGTTAAAATATTTAACAACACTACTCAACTTCGGTCTTCCTCTCAACATCACCATCATCTAGAATAGGCACTTTAATTTTCCTCATTTGATATAAATTGTATCTTTATGCATTCTCCGATACCAACATTTTATTCTTTAATAACATTTTCATCTTTCCAAATTTTCAGCAATAGACATTCAACTTCAAACACAATTATATCTTCCAATAAAAACCTCTAACTCACAAAATTATATTCTAACATGAAGAGAATTTCGTGAAGATTCTAGAACTTTAAAAATCGCTTTGATCCAACTTACGAGTAAGAAGTTATCCTCCTTACAATGAGACTGATTTAGAATTCCCGTATGCAGAATTTCAAAAAAAAAAAAAAAATCAGTAGCAGACCCAATTATTAAAATACATTTATCTCCCTAATTATAAACCTCCTGAATGAAAATCTTATATGCAAATTGTAGGGAATTTTGTAAGCTTTCAAAAAAATCCAGAACCGCTTCAATCCGATTCACGGTTAAAAATTTATGCCACTTCTCGTGACAGCTGCTCCAACATTGCAAAAACCAGATTTTTGAGATTGGCGAACATAAGTTCTATCTCTCTTGCTCTTACTTCCAAGCTCTACCAAGAATCTTACTCTTCTTCCAACTTAGAAAATTACCCGACTTAATCCAACTACACTCAAAGCGAAACAATATACCGACTTGGTCCTTCAACTTATCATTTCCATCAAAATAAATCTTCCTCCTCAAACAATTCTCATATAAAATATACGCACTTCTCAAATTCGACCGATATGAACTCATGAGTCCATGCTCTTGCCGGTCTGCAACAACATCTCTTCAACAACCTTGCACTCTTGCAATAAACATCAACTTTGAACCAACTTCGACATTCCAACAACAGTCTGAGAGTCAAGCTTCTCCCCCACTTAATTCCAACAAACACCTGCAGGCAACGACTAGAAACTAATAACAAGTACCTGTAAACACCCCAAATTTGCCCTCACTCATTTCACCATGGCTTGTGATCATTCTCATATGCATAAACACAAACATATCATCTCATATTTCATTTTTGATTCACTGCATAGTTTCTAAGGCATCTGCACCTAGGGTTTGTGATCTGAGCAATCCCAAAGCATCTTGAGCCATTCCAAAGGCCACCAACCAACTCAAAGGGGTCCATGTGTTCTCTTATATCATATACCATCTCCTCAAAGTCAAAAATGCAGAGGAATCACAAGAACTAGGGTTTGGGTGGATGCAGAGCCAGGATGAACTGCAGTTGACCTAAAATTAGGGTTTTGGTTTCAGAGGCCATAACTCCAATTTTTTTGGTCATTCTTGTTTCCATTGCTCTTTATATGGTATAGGGAGTATGCATATCAATTTTCATGAAGAAATTCCATGGGGAAGTCATCTGATCAAGAGTTGACTTTTCAGACAAGTCAGTGCAAAATCAGGGCATCTGAGGCCCCCAATGACCCAACCAATGGGTGATCTTCATCATTTTGAGTGTATATGATCTTTATTTGATCATGGAAGAAGATTGAAGTTCATAAAAATCAAGAATTTAGGGTTTTTGCAAATGTTGACTTTTTGGGCATAGTTGACTTTTCAAGAATGCATCATTTTAAGTCATTTTTCAAGCCATGATTCTTGATCCAAAAATGCTTCAAATGGAAAAACTTTGGTCATGAAAGTTGTAGATCTCATCTTTCCCTTTTCAAAAAGTACAAGAACATGATCAAACTCTTCTTGGATCAAAAGTTATGGCAAGGCAAAAATCATTGTTTTTCAAGGCATGCTTCAAATGGAAATTTTGCAAAGTCATGAACCAATGCATTATGTGACTTCTACTTCACTTCAAACCAGCACATAAACATCATGTAAGTCCTAAAATTCAGAATGAACTAGGCATTGCTCATGTTTCATGACTTTTGGAACAAGAAAATCACATGTGAACCAAAGTTATAACAAGTTGCAAAACCACTCATTTCTCTTCACCAACTTGCTGCATTGGTCCTTGAATCAAGCTAGCCTCACACACTCATCATGCTGCGCAGCCCATGCCCATTGTACTTGCCTAGCACCTCACCATACTTGCCTTACACAAAAGTTGGACTTTATGCAAAAGTAAACTTACCAATCACTATAGGCCAGGTCACATCATCTGACCTATAGGATTAAAATAACATATCATTTTGCAAGCCATTCCATGTACAAAACAAGGCTGAAGCTCTCTCATTGAACACATTCACAAAAACACACCACATTGCAACTTGCTTCGAATTTGCTTACACAGCCACCAAACACTCAAGCCAACTTCACCATTCAACTCACCTTGCTCCATAGACCACCCAGCACCAAGAACCCAAGCCTGAAACAACCAGAATACTCCATAGCCATTTCTCACCCCAGCCTGCATTTTCCTTCGAATCTCCTTCCACAAACCACAAACACACCAACAAACACCACAGACCTTCTCCATTCATCCTCAGGATCACAAACCATCATTCACAATGGCCTGAAACCTCCAGAAACTCCATTGCCATTTCTGACCAAGCTTGAGCAGGAGCTTTCGAATCTCATTATCCAGCCAACATAAACTCTCTTTGAGCATTCAAACATCTTCTGAGAACCAAGTGGAGTAGTTTGCACTGAAGGAAGTGGCCAGAAAGTCCTCAAACTGAAAGCTTCGAATCTCAGGTAGCCTGAAATTTATTTTTCCAGAAATTGTTTTTCTTGTTACAAACTTGTTCTATGTGCTTCACTGATCATCCTGGTATCATTGGTTTTGAAAATGGCTTTGAAATGAGCATTTAATTTCTCTCTGAAACCTGCGTGCCCTAGAACTTGTTCTGTTCGATTCAGCTTGTTTAGGAAGAAGAAATGTGTTTTGAGAGAGGGGTTTGATTCGTGAGGGGTTGAGGAACATTTCCCAGGTCTTAGGTTTCATTTTTGTTACGATTTGAGAGATTTGGAGATTTCCAGGTGAGGTGCTGGCCGGAGAAGACGACCGGAAGTCTTCTCCGGCAGCCTGAGAGTAATTAGTGAGGTTAATTAGGGTTAGGGCAAAGTTCAAATATGGGCCTTTGGATTACATCTCCCGCGCGTGTACGAAGGGTCAGGATCATTTCATTAAGTGATAATCAGGATTAATTAATTTAATTAATTGAGTTTTAGAAGTTTGAATATGGGCCTTTGATCTGCGCGCGCAGTCAACCCATCCACTGCCAGAATCAATCTCAGCCTTCCATGCTGCATACTTCCATTTTTATTTGTTTTTTATTCATTTTATTTCATTTAATTTGCATAATTACTTTAAAATAGTTAAAAATTCTTAAAAATTATGAAACTTTTTCTTAAAAGTTTTATTAATTTTTAAGACCCAAAAATATTTTTATTTTATTTTTTATCATTAAAAAAGTATTTTTAAATATTTAAAAGATTATTTTTAATTGATTAATGAGAATTAATTATTTAAAAATACTTTTAGGTATTTAAAAATTACCAAAAAAATTCATGAAATGTTCTAAGACATTTAGAAACATTGTCCAACCTTCAAACCAAATTTCTTTTTTGATCTTGATGCATTTTAAGAATTTTTCATTGAATTAAATCATTTTTTATGCATTATTTTGATCATGGATTCAAAAATTCATTTCTGCCTATTGGAGAAGGTTGAGACATTGGTTCTTCTTGCATTGTTTTGTGTTTGGCATGTAGTTTCTAGGGTAAAATGGCCATGATTTGATCTTGCATTTTCTAATTGTTTGGCATTTCTTTTGTTAAGAACCCTAAAAAACCCTAATAACTTAGAAAATTCATATCTTGAGTTTGGTTGAGAGTTGAGAGTTCCCCTTTGGGCAGTGGTTTATTATAGGTTTAGGGTTTCTTTGGGTACCATTTTCCATTTTTTACCTTAGGGTTTGCCTCTGTTTTTGGTTTTGGTTTGATGTTTGATCCATAAACCCTAATTTGGGCTTCCATTTGCATCCCCCTTACATTCTCTTGCATAACATGACTTGTCTTTGCATTTTGTGCATTCTTGTGATTCATTTGACATCTTAAGACACATAGAAAGCATGTTTGATCATTGCATTACATGTTTGCCATGTCATTTGCCTTGTATGCTTCATGACTTTTCATGCTTGTTCATGCTCCTTAACTTGCATCATTTGCATCCATGATCTTGTATGAACATCTCCTTGCCTTGCCTCATGTTTGCAGCACCTCATAACATCATAATCATCATCAACATGCTTCTGGTTTTGCTTAGCATCATACCATTTCATCTCATCTTGCATTGCATTGCATTTCTTTCTAACATTTCAGGTGGTAAGTAAACTTGAGAAGTGAATTTGCCTTCACTTCTCATAACTTTTCTTTTCATCTCTCTTGCATCCATTGCTGCATTCTTATTTGTGTTTGAGATTGAGCTTGCTCATTCTTCTTCCCCCCACTTTCTTTCTTCAAGTGACTTGACTTCTTGAATGAAGCAAGTCACTTTGCTTCTCTTGATCTTATTCATCTGCTTCCTGGTGGCTCCTCTGAAGATTGTTCTTGAAAACCTCACAAACCTTAGGATCAACCAAGCATGACAATGAATTAGGGTTTTGATTAGTCTCCCCCTCATAGTTTTACCTTTGTGTCTCTCTTTTGAGTCTTCTCTTCTCATCTCATAATCAGGGACTAAACCCTAAAGGCTTTAAGGCTTTGTGATTAAGCTTATGCCTGCATCCTTCTCTTAGGATGGAGTGTATAACTTTAATCCTAAGTGTTAAACCCTTAATGTGTTTAAGTCTCTTAATCAATCCATCTAATAATCATCAAGACATCACACTTGTAGCTTGGGCCTTGCATTAGGGTTCTAATTCTTCCTTAAGTGGTTAAGAAGGACTAACCCTAGTGTTAATGGACAAGTCCCTCTCAAGTTGTCTTACAAATCATAAAATTCACTTCATCATCATATCATTAAATAAAATCCACTTAATCAAAGGCTTGTTTTGTCATGAGTTTAATCTCTAATCATGGATTAAGTTGAGGAGCCTTCCTCAGCTTAAACATTCTCATCTATTATCCTTCTTTTAGGATGGTGTAATGAGTCTGTTTAATCCTTGATTATGGCTTAACCTCATTACTCAACACTAAACAAAAATACCAAAAACATCTAACTAATCACAAGTAGGTTAATGATCTTAATCCTGCATCAAAGGTGATTAAGTGTGAGAATCTGACTTCACACTTAAGGTATTCTCATTACCCCTAATCAGAGGGAAGATGTGATGAGTTTACTAAATCCATTGGTTTAGACTTAAGCTCATTAACTTATGACAAACTTCAAAGGTAATAAAAGACTGAAAACTCAAAAACAAACAATAATCGTCTCCTCCGGGATTCTTTTCTCATCATCTTCACTCATAACCGAGAACTTGCTTCTTCCGTCTAATGCAAGACAGTTTGCATCTGTGCCAGACAGATCATACACTTGAGCATTGACAAGCAAGCAGTTCACAAGTCAATTCATCTTTCAGTCTCTTTGGGTCGAACTACGGTGTTCTGACTTCCTCATTGCACGAGAGGATACGTAGGCATAACTTAACAGTTATCGAACAAAAGTCTCTGTACATTCCCCCTCTTTCCAGCTTTATTCTCTTAGCCTCATTATCATGAGCATTTCACCTTTTGTCCTTACACTGACACTTTCATACTTCATATCACTTATACACTATACACTGGCACCTGTACATTCTTTCCAGCTATTTTATACACAGATTGCACTGACACTACCCCTTTGAAACACAAATCTTTTAAGCGTGGATCCCGTCGAGTACGACGGACAATCTGGGTGCTAATACCTTCCCAGGTTGTAACCAACCCCCTTTCTCAGTCTCTCTGGTTCGCAACCGTCTTATCCGTATCTTTCTAGGTTTATGCAGCATTACCTTTCCTCCGGGATAAAAATTCCTAGCTGGCGACTCTATTCATTCTCCAGTGAGTTCACGGCTGTGTGTTCTCACTGTCCCCTTCGCCGACCGTTCGCGTCTGTACCCTTATCTGACCTGGTGTCACTTATCGGGAGCGACAGCTTGGCGACTCTGCTGGGGACCCTTATACTACAACCAGGGCTTCTGGTTCTTTTTGTGGGTTCCTCCTAGCGCTTGTTTGATTTGTGTTTACTGGGGTGTTATGTGCTTGTTTGTGCTTGTATTTATTTTGTTATATGTACAATTACTTTACTGCTTTCTTTATTGCATTTATTTATATCATACTGTCATTGCTGCTGGCTGGATCTGGTTATTTGCTTTGGTGGGCGGGTGTTTCATTGAGAGTTAAGGTCCTATACCTGGGACCTGAGTGACATCTAGGCTAGAGTGAATCATATTCTTTCCCATTCCATTTCGGTCTGGTGCGGGAATATGAAACACGGTTCAGATATGGGTTTCTTCTTGAGAACTCTGTGTTGCAGATTTCCTGCAATGCTAGGGCTATCTGGGAAGCCTGCTAAGTCTGGATGACCTTTTAGTATTGACCTTCAGAAGCTGAGGTGAATTAGAGGAGGAACTGTTATGGTTATTGTAAACACTGTACCTCCGGGTTAGAAGTGTTTACACTTCTCATAACTGATCCAAGTCTGAGGATCCTTGTTCTAGATCATCACCTGTGAGGGGGTTGGGCTGTTTACAGGTTTGCAGGTACTTTGACCTCAGAATACCCTGTTACTTTGACTTTGTTAAGAATGCTCCATGTTGGATAGTTCTTGTGATTCTAAAACCCTGGACATGTGGCTCTTTATTTGAGTCCCCCTACCTTGGTTACTGGATTTTTAGACCTCCATCTGGGATTCTTGAACACACATGGACTTGTATCAGGGCATTTTGATCAGATCCAGCTCAGTCACAAACCCTTGCATTTCATTTGCATACATACTCATTGCATCATATTAACATATGCTTATTTGTGTTTCAGGGTATCCATTTTCATCTGGTTTTGGTTTTGACCCCATCTGTAGTTTTGACCTGTCTCCACCAGCATTTGCTTCAGCTTGTCAGACATATACTTCAGTTACTTGCACTAGCCAGCCAGTGGCCCACTCCTCAGCATCTTCATCAGCACTCTACTCAGTCTTCAGCATCATGGCTCCAAAGAAAAGCAACATCACTTATCATTTCTTCCAACCAGACTTATCAGACATCAGGAGGATCCAAACCCTGATCACTCCAGAGCACATACCTTTGTTCAGGGAGCATTATGGGGATATACTTGACTTGGTCATGGATCTGGACCCATCTCAGAGGAGTTTGATCCACACCTGCATTCAGTTTTATGACCCCCCATTGAGATGTTTCACCTTTCAAGACTTTCAGTTGGGGCCTCTTTTAGAAGAATACTCATCTTTGATTGGTTTGCCTATCAAGAGAGAAATCCCTTTCAACCCTGAAATGGTCTTTCCCAGCAATGGAGAGGTGGCAAAAGCTCTGCACCTGGAACCTGCTTTGATTGAGCAGCATATGACCTCTAAAGCTGGAATCCCTGGTTTTCATCTTGACTTCCTGATTTCCCAAGCTAGTTTGAAGGCTTCCCTGGGGGAGTGGAGAGCTGTTTGTGCTCTGTTGGCCTTAAGTGTATATGGAATTGTGTTGTTTGCAGATGAGCCTCGATTCATCAGCAAGAATGCAATCCATTTGTTCATCCTGAAGAACCCAGTGCCAACTTTGCTAGGAGATCTCTATTACTCAGTACATCAGAAGAATGAGAAGCAGAGGGGAAGGCTAGTGAGGTGTTGTGCTCCATTATTCCATGCTTGGCTTCTAAAGCATCTACCCAAGACAGATGCATTTCTGAATCCTCATCAGCAGAGCAACTGGGCTAAGAGGCTCACTACCCTAACTTCAGCAGATATCAGATGGTGTACTCAAGGCACCAAGGGCAGAGATATCATTACAAGCTGTGGGCACTTTCCCAATGTGCCTTTAATAGGGGTCAAGGGAAGTATCAATTACAACCCTCTGCTGTTCAGGAGGCAATTAGGCTATGCACTGGTCCATACTCCCAGGGAGCAAGACTTGGTTGAGACCCTCTACTGTGAGAACAAGATTAGTTTGGCTGTTGTTAGGCAGGCTGCCTGGGCCTGGGATAATGTTCAAACCAAGGGAGTCACCATTCTGGGGAAGTGCAATAATGTGGCATCAGCACAATATTATGAGTGGTCCCATGCCAGGGCCCAATTCTCTGGAATGCCCTTCACCATAGAAGACATGCCTGAGTCATCTTCAGCACCACCCCCTGCCACTATCAGTTTGGAGGAGTTTGAGAGCTTGAAGGAAAGAAATGAGAAGCTAACCCAGGCTTTGCAGAAGACCCTCCGGGAGAGGAGCGAAGGTGTGAGGGAGATTGAAAGATTGGAGAAATTGAGAGTGGAACACTTGACTAAAATTGAGAAGTCTGGAGATTATATCAACAAGTCTAAGGCTGGTGAGCAGATACTGAAGAATGCTTGTAAAGAAGCCCAGTTCCAGAGAGCAAGGACAGACTTGTATTTGAAAGAGAGTCAGGCCAGGTGGGTCCGGATCACTGAGGCCCGTACTCTAGAAGACAAGAGAGTTCAGGACAAAATGGAACAAATGGAAGAAGCCCTGGCAGCAGCCCAGAAGGGAATATCAGAGCTAAAAATCAGAACTGGAGTGAAGAGGTCTAAGGACCAAAGTCAGAACAAGAAGTTGACTGCAGCTGTTGCAACAAGAAACCTTCTCATCAGAGGTCTCACGGAGCGTCCGGCTGATCCTGTGACCGAAGCACTTCTCAAGGAAGTTTGTGAGGATGAGTTTGGCCTTGGAGTTTGAACATTTGCTTGTTGTTATTCCTATTCCATGTTTTTGTGATGTATTTTGACCCCTTTGAGGGCTTGTGTTGTAAAAGAACAAATTTTATTACTTCACCTTTTGTAATATATTTGTGTTAGTTTCCATCTGGGTTACTTCAAAAGCAACTTCAACAGCAGCATCTTCAAGGGTCTGGAAGGGTCAAAACTGAAGGCCAAACCGGATACTTTGAGAGCAAATAAGCATAACTGCATTGCATGCTAACCTTTTATTTGTTTTGTAGGGATTTGTTTTGTTGTTGCTAACCTCTGTTGTGATATTCAGGAATTATTGCTCGCCGCCGGGTATTTCCTCTCAACAGGCCACACAGGTACCCAACTAGAAACAACCTTCCGGGAATTCAGATGGATCAAATGCAACAGGACCTTACGGAGGTCAGAAACCAGATGGCCAACGAAAGGTTGGAGATGAGAACCCAGATAACACAATTCATGGAAGTAATGAACAATTTAGCTCAAAGCCAGGAGAGGCTCAGAGCTTTGGTGGAAGGGAGGAATCAAGATGAGCCCCATGTGGGGACTGCTGGCACGAGTAACAATGAACGGGTGCAACCCCATGTTAACCCTCCTGTGTTTGGCCCACATCTACATCCTGAGATTAACATTCCTGCAAATGTTCAAGGGACAACCACTGCAGCCAGGGTACTTCAGGAAGACCCTCAGGAGGACCAATTTACAGTAATGGGTGCTGGAGAGGAAACTTATGATAGACGGTTGGAAGAAATAGCTGAGAAGTTGAGGTCCTTAGAATCTCAAAATTCTTTGGGTTTCGACGTCATGGACATGGGTTTGGTAGACGGGGTCAGGATCCCCCATAAGTTCAAGCCACCTTGTTTCGAAAAGTATAATGGGACTTCATGCCCCCGGACTCATCTACAATCATTTCTGGGAAGGCTGAAGGCCTATACAATGGATGAGAAATTGTGGATGTTCTATTTTGAAGATAGCTTGACTGGAGCTTCGAGGGAGTGGTATTCCCATCTGACAAGAGCAACAATTAGATGTTGGAAGGACCTGGCAGAGGCTTTCATTAGACAGTATCAATACAATTTAGATATGGCACCCAACAGGACTCTCCTAATGGGAATGTCACAGTCGTCAAGGGAAAGTTTCCGAGAATATGCCCAAAGATGGAGGCAACTGGCTGCTGCTGTTCAACCACCTATGTCTGAACGGGAAATGGCAGATATGTTCATGAACACCCTTCAGGGAACATATATTGACAGGTTGGCTGCTTTCTCTTCTACTAGCTTCGCAGATGTTGTCATAGCTGGGGAGAGAATTGAAAGCCTGTTGAAAATGGGCAAAATTTCCGATAATGGTGCTAGCTCGTCCAGTGGTACAAGAAAGCCTTTCGCAGGCCCGAGAAGAACTGGCGAGACCAATGCCATCCATTCAAACAGGGGTAGGCCCCAATATGCTCAGAGGTCCATAGCAGCAGTCACCATTCCTGCTCCAGCTCATCCTCAGCCAGTCTATCAACCTCCTCAGCAAAGCTATCAACAACAACCTCAGTATCACCAGAATCAGTATCCTCCAAGGAACTTCAACAACAACAACACCAACAACAATCAACAGAGGCCATTCCAACAAAGGCCATCCCAAGCTAATAGAGTGATCGACCCGATCCCAATGCCGTATGCTGCCTTGCTGCCACAACTTCTGAAACTCAACCTAGTTGAGCTAAGAACGTTGGCACCTCCGGATCCCAACAGTCTACCAAGGAACTATGACTCCAATGCTAGGTGTGCTTTTCATTCGAACGCACCTGGTCACAGTACAGAAAAATGCAGGGCTCTGCATATGAAGGTACAAGACTTGGTAGACTCCAAGGCTCTGAATTTTGCACCTCCGCCCAATGTCAATAAAAACCCAATGCCAAACCATGGTGGTCCTCGAATTAACGCTATTGAAGAAGACAGACCGTCTTATTTAATAACCAGTGTGGGTCAGATCAGGACACCATTGGTGGAAATCAAAGCTCAACTCCGCGAAAACCAAATATTTCCGGGGTGTGAACTAGGGTGTCCCTATTGCAATATTTCATGGAATGGGTGTGAGGACCTGAGGAACGGCATTGACAGCCTTATTCAGAGTGGCCTGCTACAGATCACTACATCATTTCCGACAAATCCGACAACTTCATCAGCAACGGTTTCAGACCCTCCTACAACTGCAGCAACTATTGTTCCCGACAATTCATCAGCACCATCAACAAGTACTTCACCTGTCCTTCCAAATGATCAGTTTTCAACAGTTTCTCCTGCTACAACTTCAGCTTCATTCCATTTCGAATCTCCATCAACAACAACAACAGTCCTTCCAACAACACCTCCTACAACACCAGCAATCAATCATGAAGATGTCTCTACTGTTACCATATTCTACGATCCTGAAAATAACTCCGCCTACCATTCAGAAGGTGCTGCTCCCACCAGAGCACCAGTTACAATCTTTTATGATCCACAAACGATTACAGTCCCTTCGGCAGCAACAATCAGTCCAGTCACTGTCACGATGCCTGGACCAGTACCATATGAAAGCAATAGGGCCATCCCTTGGCACTATGGCTCTGACGTATATTGCGAAGGAAAAAGAATTACTCTTGAAACATCAACACCTGCACCACAAGTAGATAATGTGGGGGGAGGCGGAGGCTTCACCCGAAGCGGACGTCTCTTCGCTCCACCAATTCAAAGACCTACTGCCGAAGCAGAAGCTGCTGCCAAGGCAAAGGGAAAGAGCCCGGTGCAGGAAGATCAAGCTGCCAAAGAAGCCTTGAAAACACCGTTCGATCAAGAAGTTGATGAGTTTATGAGAATCATCAAAAAGAGTGATTACAAAATTGTGGATCAACTTCACCAGACGCCATCCAAAATCTCTATCCTCTCACTGCTTATGTGCTCCGAAGCCCATCGGAATGCACTACTTAAAGTCCTGCACGCAGCTTACGTGCCCGAGGAGATTACTGTCAACCAATTGGAAACCGTGGTTGGAAATGTTACTGCTAGCAATGGGCTAGGGTTTACCAATTCTGACTTGACAGCGGACGGCCGCAACCACAACAAAGCCTTGCACATAACCATGGAATGCAAAGGAGCTGTCCTTTCACATGTGCTGGTGGACACAGGTTCGTCCCTGAATGTCTTACCAAAGAAGGCTCTGGTGAAGTTAGAATATGATGGTTTGGCATTGAGACCCAGCAACCTGGTAGTAAGAGCCTTTGATGGTTCTAAGAGATCGGTTCTGGGAGAAATTGAGCTGCCCGTGACAATTGGCCCACAGACCTTTAAAACTATCTTTTATGTGATGGACATTCAGCCCGCCTACAACTGTTTGTTGGGTAGACCCTGGATTCACGCCGCCGGTGCAATAACGTCTACCCTTCACCAAAAGTTAAAATTTGAGTGGGAAGGCCAAGTTGTCACAATCTGTGGAGAGGAGGACATTTTTGTCAGCCACCTGGCAACCTATAAGTACATTGAAATGGATGGGGAGATCCATGAAACAATGAGCCAGGGGTTTGAAGCTTTTAATGTGAATGAAGCGTCTGCTGTATCTGGTACTCCAATGTCATCTTACCAACAAGCCCGGAAGGTTGTGGAGGAAGGAACTGCCCTAGGCTGGGGCAAAGTTTTAGCTGTGGAGGAGAAAAAGGACAAATTTGGGTTGGGTTACAGACCAACTCAACATCAAGTAAAGGCTGCTGTAGAGCCTGGTTTTGTCAGTGGGGGGATGCTCACCCCTGATGCTATCAACTGTTTGGAAGACGAGCTGGAAGAGGAGCGCAATCTGGAGAATTGGATTCGTCCAAAGATCCCGGGGAGCAGTGTCTCGAACTGGTCTTCCCAGGAAATTATAAGAGTTACTCATGCAGAAGAGTGCCTTCCCGACAACACTGACAACAGCACGGCTATGACATCGTATGACTTTGACAATCCGATCAATCAAGCTGATGAAGGGGTTGATGAAGAATATGAGCTTCTTGAAGAGCTAGCTAGGTTGTTGAGACAGGAGGAAAAGGTTATTACTCCTCATCAGGAGGAGATTGAAGTGATTAATCTTGGTACTGACGAAGACGTGAAAGAAGTTAAAATCGGGGCCTGCCTGCAAGACTCAGTGAAGAGACAACTGATAGATCTGCTTCAAGAGTATGTTGATGTGTTTGCTTGGTCGTATCAAGATATGCCAGGGTTGGATACCGACATTGTTGTGCATAAGCTGCCTTTGAGGGAAGAATGCCCACCAGTTAAACAGAAACTGCGCCGTACTCGTCCAGACATGGCTATGAAAATCAAGGAAGAGGTACAAAAGCAATGGGACGCCGGGTTCCTTGCTGTGACTAGCTATCCGCCGTGGGTTGCTAACATAGTACCTGTGCCTAAGAAAGACGGCAAAGTAAGGATGTGTGTTGACTACCGGGATCTGAACAGAGCCAGCCCGAAAGATGACTTCCCATTACCTCACATTGATGTATTGGTGGATAACACGGCTCAGTTCTCGGTATTCTCCTTCATGGATGGATTTTCAGGATACAACCAGATCAAGATGTCACCTGAAGACATGGAGAAGACAACATTCATCACACCTTGGGGCACGTTCTGCTACAAAGTAATGCCATTTGGGCTCAAGAATGCCGGTGCAACGTATCAACGGGCTATGGTAACGTTATTCCACGATATGATCCATAAGGAAATAGAGTGTTATGTGGATGATATGATTGCCAAGTCCCTCACTGAAGAAGAACATCTGGTAAATCTGCTCAAATTGTTCAAACGTCTGAGGAAGTACCAACTGAAGTTGAACCCCAACAAATGCACATTCGGGGTGCGATCCGGTAAGCTGCTGGGCTTTATTGTGAGCGAGAAAGGGATTGAAGTTGACCCTGATAAAGTCAAAGCTATTCAAGAGATGCCCGCACCAAGGACCGAGAAAGAAGTTCGAGGGTTCTTAGGTCGATTGAATTATATTTCACGGTTCATATCTCACCTAACGGCAACCTGCGAACCTTTGTTCAAGCTGTTAAGGAAAGAACAAACGGTCAGGTGGAGCGAAGACTGCCAGAAGGCTTTTGACAAGATCAAGGAATATCTGCAAGAACCTCCAATCCTCATGCCTCCAGTTGAAGGAAGACCTCTGATCATGTACTTGACAGTATTAGAAGAGTCAATGGGGTGTGTGCTGGGCCAGCATGACGAGTCTGGTCGAAAAGAGTATGCAATATACTACCTAAGCAAAAAGTTTACCGACTGTGAACAACGTTATTCACTGCTCGAGAAAACTTGCTGTGCTTTAGCGTGGGCTGCTCGCCGACTGAGACAGTATATGTTGACCCACACTACTTTATTGATCTCGAAGATGGACCCAGTCAAGTACATTTTTGAGAAGCCAGCGCTTACCGGACGGGTTGCAAGATGGCAGATGATTCTTACAGAATACGACATACAGTACACATCTCAGAAAGCCATCAAGGGCAGTGTGCTATCTGAATATCTTGCTGAGCAACCCATTGATGACTACCAGCCAATGAGGTTTGATTTCCCCGATGAGGACATCATGTTCATTAAAGCAAAAGATCATGAAGAGCCTATTCACACCGAAGGGCCTGACCCGGAGGAAGAATGGACTATGATGTTTGATGGGGCTGTTAACATGAATGGCCGTGGTGTTGGTGCAGTACTCATTACACCTAAAGGAGTTCACATGCCTTTCTCGTCAAAACTCACTTTCAACTGCACTAACAACGAAGCTGAATACGAAGCTTGCATTATGGGTCTTGAGGAAGCCATTGACCTCAGGATCAAGACATTGACCGTATTCGGAGATTCAGCTTTGGTAATCAATCAGACCAACGGAAAATGGTATACACACCAGGATCATCTGATACCTTACAGGGATTATACAAGAAGGTTATTGACTTTCTTCACAACAGTCAAACTTGAGTATATCCCTCGGGATGAGAATCAGTTTGCAGATGCCTTGGCTACCATTTCGTCCATGATCAAAGTTCAAGCCGCTAACTTTGTACCTCAGATTTCAGTATCAAGACTTGATAGACCAGCATATGTATTTGCAGCGGATGTTGTAAAAGATGATAAGCCTTGGTTCCATGACATTAAATGCTTCTTGGAGGATCAAACATACCCACCCGGGGCATCTTCCAATGATAAGAAGACTTTGAGAAGGCTTGCTGGTAGTTTCTTTCTGAACACTGATGGGTCTTTATACAAGAGGAACTTTGATATGGTACTCCTTAGATGTGTTGACAAGACGGAAGCAGATTTGTTGATGCATGAAGTGCATGAAGGCTCTTTTGGTACCCATGCTGGAGGACATGCAATGGCTAAGAAGTTGTTAAGATCAGGCTATTACTGGATCACAATGGATGCAGACTGTTGTGCTTACGCCAGAAAATGTCACAAATGCCAGATTTACGCAGATAAGGTGCATGTGCCTCCCAATCCTTTGAACATCATGTCTTCACCATGGCCCTTTGCTATGTGGGGCATTGATATGATTGGCAAGATTGAGCCAACTGCTTCAAATGGCCACAGATTCATCCTGGTCGCCATTGACTATTTTACCAAGTGGGTTGAAGCAGCCTCATATGCAAACGTTACAAGACAAGTGGTAGCCCGATTTCTGAAGAGAGATATCATCTGTCGGTATGGAGTGCCCGAGCGAATCATTACTGATAATGGTTCCAATTTAAACAACAAAATGATGGCTGAATTATGCCGGGACTTCAAAATCCAACATCACAATTCTTCTCCTTACAGGCCAAAGATGAATGGTGCTGTTGAGGCGGCAAATAAGAACATCAAGAAGATTGTGCAGAAGATGGTAGTCACCTACAAAGACTGGCATGAAATGCTACCGTTCGCCTTGCATGGGTACCGCACATCAATCAGAACATCCACTGGGGCAACACCGTATCAGCTTGTATATGGTATGGAAGCAGTCCTACCTGTTGAAGTTGAACTACCCTCGTTACGGGTATTAATGGATGTTAAACTGAGTGAAGCAGAATGGGTTCGGTCCCGATTCGAACAACTAAGTCTGATCGAAGAGAAGAGATTGGCTGCAATTTGTCATGGGCAGTTATATCAGAAGAGAATGAAGAAAGCCTTCGATCAGAAAGTCAGGCACCGAGAGTACCGAGTAGGGGATCTTGTGCTGAAGAGAATCCTCCCTCCTCATACAGACCACAAGGGCAAATGGACTCCAAACTATGAAGGACCATTCGTGGTAAAGAAAGTTTTCTCTGGTGGAGCTCTGATGCTCAGCACCATGGATGGTGAAGATTTCCCATCCCCTGTGAATTCAGATGCAGTTAAAAAATACTTCGCATAAAATGACCCGCTGGACATAAAAACAGAATGTAAGTCCAGGCAAAAATAGGGCATCCCGGCGAGTCAAAAACAGAATAAAAGACTCGGGCAAAAATAAGGGAAATAAACAAAAAATGTACACCCGCTGAGTTGAAAAGCCGCATTGGACAGCTCAGGCAAAAATGGGTATCCCGATGGATTGAATACCCGAAAGGGCGATCCATGCAAAACAAGGGAATAAGCGAACAACTGCACTCTGAATTCGTCTGTATCACTTACAACTTGGAAAGCTTCGACAGAATCATGCTTCAATCAGAATCAACTTTCTTCAGAAAGCAAGACGAGAAGAACGTCATTGTCATACAAGTCATAGCAGAAGAGGAAACTCCTTGAAAGCCTCGTCAACATCGCCAGCATTTTGTTTCTCAATTTGTAACAATCTCTTCATTTCAGGAGATATGTTTCTTTGACTGTATCTTGCCAATTCAGGGCATGTGAATTAATAAAATCAGAATTTTAGTCATGTTTCGTTTTGCACATTTTATTTACAAAGGATGTCTGATGTCTCTAAAAAACTAATTGCATAAGTACAGATGCCTTTCTATAATGATAAAACGCATGCTCGCAGGAAATATACTTACTCGTGAGAATGCTTAATTCCTTTGACGGAATTCAGTGAAGGATACCTCGGGACCTTTTGTGCGTTTCCTTATCTTTGCAGGATTGCAGGTATCCAGAACGCAACCTGGGGCATGCAAGTTACGTCTCAGCAAGCAGGCGAATCATTATCAACTCGGTCTATCTTCCACATGGCACTGGAAGGTGCCCACTTCCCCAGCAAAGTTGCCAAATCAACATACACTCAATCTCGGCATCCGAAATGCTCTGTCCCCAGCCGAGTGGTCTCTTGTTGCTCTCCCCAGCTGAGTTGCCTCTCATAATTCCCCAGCCGGGCTGCCATTTCATCCTCAGCTGAGTACGGGAGTCAGGAAATCATCTCCCCACAGAATCTTCAGCCTCTATCCAGAAGAGCAGCGCATAGAAGATCACAACAGAGTGAAGAAAGCTTCTACAAACCCCAGCTGGGTCCCGTATTACAAGGATATGTCAACCAGTGACCTATATCCCCAAGCAAATATACTCTTATCGGATCTACCAATGATCTCATCCCCAGCTGGGAGGTCCATTTCAAACAGATCAACCAGAGATCTTCGCAGCAACGGGATCCGAATTCCGGTTTGATATCCTTGCATAATCATAGCATCCGCATCATATTATCCCCTCAGAGCGTAGCATTCCGTCTAATACGGAGCATTACGGCAAAAAATCAAATACATAGCATAATCATAAGCCATGTTCTGAAGTAACACTTGTGAATAACAAACCGTTCATCATCATTATACAAAAAACCCCCACCAGAGTCCCAGCAAAAGCAGTTGCCTCTCCAATCACCAAACACCAGTATATATTTCTGACACCCGTCCGTGTCATCACTTCCCCAAACAGGTTGCCCGAATACACTTTACAAACAAAATCACCCGTACTATAGGTACTTCCTGACACCCGTCCGTGTCAAATCACCAGCAGAAAGCCAAAGACATCCTCTTTGCACTCACTTATACTTATATATACACTTTCTTGACACCCGTCCGTGTCATATCCCCAGCGCAGTCGCTTACACTCTCATCACCCATATACATGTTTATAATGCTACTTTTCTCCTTTTGACACTCGTCCGTGTCACTCTCCCCAGCAGTTAAACACACATCTATACACCACTCACCCTTGTACAGATACTCGTCCGTATCTTGTATATACCATTTATATCCCCACAGATTCGACAGTAGTCCTTGTTCTTTGTTAACCAGTTGGTACTCGTCCGTACCATCATCTCAGAACAGTGCGTCTAGTGTTTGTTTCTACATGATACTCGTCCGTATCATAGTCTTAGGGATGCTCGTCCGCATCTTTAACCCATACACCGTGTCAAACACTTGTGTCTTCTTGAATGTAGATACTCGTCTGTGTCTGTTATTCCCCAGAAGGATTCTTTCAGATGCAACACTCGTCCGTGTTCTTTGTTAACCAGTTGGTACTCGTCCGTACCATCATCTCTGAGCATGCGTCTAGAGTTTGTTTCTACATGATACTCGTCTGTATCATAGTCTTAGGGATGCTCGTCCGCATCTTTAATCTATACACAAACATACCAAACACCTATACCTTTTGTTTCTTGGATATAAACACTCGTCCGTGTTTACTATTCCCCGGTAGATTGCCAACAAAGCATTTTCTTTTATCTGACACTCGTCCTGTGTCAGGATAACCCTGAGAGCAGCCGTACCCTGCTGAGTGGTCGTCCTCCACTTCTTGATGGTCGTCCTCCATCATGCTCATCCGATGGTCGTCCCCATCGTTGTTTTTAGCAGCCGTCCCCTGCTAGGTGGTCGTCCTCCACCTTTTGATGATCGTCCTTCATCATTTTATCCAATGGCCGTCCCCATTGTTGATTTTGGTTATCTGGCATTCGAAACCTCGAGAGCAGCCGTACCCTGCTGGGTGGTCGTCCTCCACTTCTTGATGGTCGTCCTCCATCATGCTCGTCCGATGGTCGTCCCCATCGTTGACCTTTTCTATCCGATGGCCGTCCCCATCGTTGATATTTTCGGCAGCCGTACCCTGCCAGGTGGTCGTCCTCCACCTTTGATGGCCGTCCCCATCATATTCCTTTTATCCCCAACAGAGCAGCCGTCCCCTGCTAGGTGATCGTCCTTCACCTTTGATGGCCGTACCCCATCATCTGTTTATTTCATTTATTCGTTAACCCGATGGCCGTCCCCGTCGTGGTCCCTTTTCCTTTTTAGCCCGATGGCCGTCCCCATCGTTGTTTGCTTTACCTTTATGAACCTGACGGCCGTCCCCGTCATGTTTCATTAAATCCTCAGAGAATTTTACAGCTTTATCTTGATGGCCGTCCCCATCATGATTTTATTTCCCCAGCTAGTCGGCCGTCCCCGTCTTGGCTTTACCTTCTATCCCCAGCATGTCGGCCGTCCCCGTCATCGCTTTGTTTTCCGCACCTTTACAATATACTTTATTTTCCTTTTGCAATCTATATCCCTTTTCTTCTTCATTCCGTGAGTGCAAATTTTGGACTGTCTTTGGTATTCAACCACAAGTTATCTTGTTTGCCTGTTAAGCCGTCGCTTACAACCTGCACAGCTAACTCATGTTTGAATAGGGGCAGCTGTAAACACCCCAAATTTGCCCTCACTCATTTCACCATGGCTTGTGATCATTCTCATATGCATAAACACAAACATATCATCTCATATTTCATTTTTGATTCACTGCATAGTTTCTAAGGCATCTGCACCTAGGGTTTGTGATCTGAGCAATCCCAAAGCATCTTGAGCCATTCCAAAGGCCACCAACCAACTCAAAGGGGTCCATGTGTTCTCTTATATCATATACCATCTCCTCAAAGTCAAAAATGCAGAGGAATCACAAGAACTAGGGTTTGGGTGGATGCAGAGCCAGGATGAACTGCAGTTGACCTAAAATTAGGGTTTTGGTTTCAGAGGCCATAACTCCAATTTTTTTGGTCATTCTTGTTTCCATTGCTCTTTATATGGTATAGGGAGTATGCATATCAATTTTCATGAAGAAATTCCATGGGGAAGTCATCTGATCAAGAGTTGACTTTTCAGACAAGTCAGTGCAAAATCAGGGCATCTGAGGCCCCCAATGACCCAACCAATGGGTGATCTTCATCATTTTGAGTGTATATGATCTTTATTTGATCATGGAAGAAGATTGAAGTTCATAAAAATCAAGAATTTAGGGTTTTTGCAAATGTTGACTTTTTGGGCATAGTTGACTTTTCAAGAATGCATCATTTTAAGTCATTTTTCAAGCCATGATTCTTGATCCAAAAATGCTTCAAATGGAAAAACTTTGGTCATGAAAGTTGTAGATCTCATCTTTCCCTTTTCAAAAAGTACAAGAACATGATCAAACTCTTCTTGGATCAAAAGTTATGGCAAGGCAAAGTTGGCAAAAATCATTGTTTTTCAAGGCATGCTTCAAATGGAAATTTTGCAAAGTCATGAACCAATGCATTATGTGACTTCTACTTCACTTCAAACCAGCACATAAACATCATGTAAGTCCTAAAATTCAGAATGAACTAGGCATTGCTCATGTTTCATGACTTTTGGAACAAGAAAATCACATGTGAACCAAAGTTATAACAAGTTGCAAAACCACTCATTTCTCTTCACCAACTTGCTGCATTGGTCCTTGAATCAAGCTAGCCTCACACACTCATCATGCTGTGCAGCCCATGCCCATTGTACTTGCCTAGCACCTCACCATACTTGCCTTACACAAAAGTTGGACTTTATGCAAAAGTAAACTTACCAATCACTATAGGCCAGGTCACATCATCTGACCTATAGGATTAAAATAACATATCATTTTGCAAGCCATTCCATGTACAAAACAAGGCTGAAGCTCTCTCATTGAACACATTCACAAAAACACACCACATTGCAACTTGCTTCGAATTTGCTTACACAGCCACCAAACACTCAAGCCAACTTCACCATTCAACTCACCTTGCTCCATAGACCACCCAGCACCAAGAACCCAAGCCTGAAACAACCAGAATACTCCATAGCCATTTCTCACCCCAGCCTGCATTTTCCTTCGAATCTCCTTCCACAAACCACAAACACACCAACAAACACCACATACCTTCTCCATTCATCCTCAGGATCACAAACCATCATTCACAATGGCCTGAAACCTCCAGAAACTCCATTGCCATTTCTGACCAAGCTTGAGCAGGAGCTTTCGAATCTCATTATCCAGCCAACATAAACTCTCTTTGAGCATTCAAACATCTTCTGAGAACCAAGTGGAGTAGTTTGCACTGAAGGAAGTGGCCAGAAAGTCCTCAAACTGAAAGCTTCGAATCTCAGGTAGCCTGAAATTTATTTTTCCAGAAATTGTTTTTCTTGTTACAAACTTGTTCTATGTGCTTCACTGATCATCCTGGTATCATTGGTTTTGAAAATGGCTTTGAAATGAGCATTTAATTTCTCTCTGAAACCTGCGTGCCCTAGAACTTGTTCTGTTCGATTCAGCTTGTTTAGGAAGAAGAAATGTGTTTTGAGAGAGGGGTTTGATTCGTGAGGGGTTGAGGAACATTTCCCAGGTCTTAGGTTTCATTTTTGTTACGATTTGAGAGATTTGGAGATTTCCAGGTGAGGTGCTGGCCGGAGAAGACGACCGGAAGTCTTCTCCGGCAGCCTGAGAGTAATTAGTGAGGTTAATTAGGGTTAGGGCAAAGTTCAAATATGGGCCTTTGGATTACATCTCCCGCGCGTGTACGAAGGGTCAGGATCATTTCATTAAGTGATAATCAGGATTAATTAATTTAATTAATTGAGTTTTAGAAGTTTGAATATGGGCCTTTGATCTGCGCGCGCAGTCAACCCATCCACTGCCAGAATCAATCTCAGCCTTCCATGCTGCATACTTCCATTTTTATTTGTTTTTTATTCATTTTATTTCATTTAATTTGCATAATTACTTTAAAATAGTTAAAAATTCTTAAAAATTATGAAACTTTTTCTTAAAAGTTTTATTAATTTTTAAGACCCAAAAATATTTTTATTTTATTTTTTATCATTAAAAAAGTATTTTTAAATATTTAAAAGATTATTTTTAATTGATTAATGAGAATTAATTATTTAAAAATACTTTTAGGTATTTAAAAATTACCAAAAAAATTCATGAAATGTTCTAAGACATTTAGAAACATTGTCCAACCTTCAAACCAAATTTCTTTTTTGATCTTGATGCATTTTAAGAATTTTTCATTGAATTAAATCATTTTTTATGCATTATTTTGATCATGGATTCAAAAATTCATTTCTGCCTATTGGAGAAGGTTGAGACATTGGTTCTTCTTGCATTGTTTTGTGTTTGGCATGTAGTTTCTAGGGTAAAATGGCCATGATTTGATCTTGCATTTTCTAATTGTTTGGCATTTCTTTTGTTAAGAACCCTAAAAAACCCTAATAACTTAGAAAATTCATATCTTGAGTTTGGTTGAGAGTTGAGAGTTCCCCTTTGGGCAGTGGTTTATTATAGGTTTAGGGTTTCTTTGGGTACCATTTTCCATTTTTTACCTTAGGGTTTGCCTCTGTTTTTGGTTTTGGTTTGATGTTTGATCCATAAACCCTAATTTGGGCTTCCATTTGCATCCCCCTTACATTCTCTTGCATAACATGACTTGTCTTTGCATTTTGTGCATTCTTGTGATTCATTTGACATCTTAAGACACATAAAAAGCATGTTTGATCATTGCATTACATGTTTGCCATGTCATTTGCCTTGTATGCTTCATGACTTTTCATGCTTGTTCATGCTCCTTAACTTGCATCATTTGCATCCATGATCTTGTATGAACATCTCCTTGCCTTGCCTCATGTTTGCAGCACCTCATAACATCATAATCATCATCAACATGCTTCTGGTTTTGCTTAGCATCATACCATTTCATCTCATCTTGCATTGCATTGCATTTCTTTCTAACATTTCAGGTGGTAAGTAAACTTGAGAAGTGAATTTGCCTTCACTTCTCATAACTTTTCTTTTCATCTCTCTTGCATCCATTGCTGCATTCTTATTTGTGTTTGAGATTGAGCTTGCTCATTCTTCTTCCCCCCACTTTCTTTCTTCAAGTGACTTGACTTCTTGAATGAAGCAAGTCACTTTGCTTCTCTTGATCTTATTCATCTGCTTCCTGGTGGCTCCTCTGAAGATTGTTCTTGAAAACCTCACAAACCTTAGGATCAACCAAGCATGACAATGAATTAGGGTTTTGATTAGTCTCCCCCTCATAGTTTTACCTTTGTGTCTCTCTTTTGAGTCTTCTCTTCTCATCTCATAATCAGGGACTAAACCCTAAAGGCTTTAAGGCTTTGTGATTAAGCTTATGCCTGCATCCTTCTCTTAGGATGGAGTGTATAACTTTAATCCTAAGTGTTAAACCCTTAATGTGTTTAAGTCTCTTAATCAATCCATCTAATAATCATCAAGACATCACACTTGTAGCTTGGGCCTTGCATTAGGGTTCTAATTCTTCCTTAAGTGGTTAAGAAGGACTAACCCTAGTGTTAATGGACAAGTCCCTCTCAAGTTGTCTTACAAATCATAAAATTCACTTCATCATCATATCATTAAATAAAATCCACTTAATCAAAGGCTTGTTTTGTCATGAGTTTAATCTCTAATCATGGATTAAGTTGAGGAGCCTTCCTCAGCTTAAACATTCTCATCTATTATCCTTCTTTTAGGATGGTGTAATGAGTCTGTTTAATCCTTGATTATGGCTTAACCTCATTACTCAACACTAAACAAAAATACCAAAAACATCTAACTAATCACAAGTAGGTTAATGATCTTAATCCTGCATCAAAGGTGATTAAGTGTGAGAATCTGACTTCACACTTAAGGTATTCTCATTACCCCTAATCAGAGGGAAGATGTGATGAGTTTACTAAATCCATTGGTTTAGACTTAAGCTCATTAACTTATGACAAACTTCAAAGGTAATAAAAGACTGAAAACTCAAAAACAAACAATAATCGTCTCCTCCGGGATTCTTTTCTCATCATCTTCACTCATAACCGAGAACTTGCTTCTTCCGTCTAATGCAAGACAGTTTGCATCTGTGCCAGACAGATCATACACTTGAGCATTGACAAGCAAGCAGTTCACAAGTCAATTCATCTTTCAGTCTCTTTGGGTCGAACTACGATGTTCTGACTTCCTCATTGCACGAGAGGATACGTAGGCATAACTTAACAGTTATCGAACAAAAGTCTCTGTACATTCCCCCTCTTTCCAGCTTTATTCTCTTAGCCTCATTATCATGAGCATTTCACCTTTTGTCCTTACACTGACACTTTCATACTTCATATCACTTATACACTATACACTGGCACCTGTACATTCTTTCCAGCTATTTTATACACAGATTGCACTGACACTACCCCTTTGAAACACAAATCTTTTAAGCGTGGATCCCGTCGAGTACGACGGACAATCTGGGTGCTAATACCTTCCCAGGTTGTAACCAACCCCCTTTCTCAGTCTCTCTGGTTCGCAACCGTCTTATCCGTATCTTTCTAGGTTTATGCAGCATTACCTTTCCTCCGGGATAAAAATGCCTAGCTGGCGACTCTATTCATTCTCCAGTGAGTTCACGGCTGTGTGTTCTCACTGTCCCCTTCGCCGACCGTTCGCGTCTGTACCCTTATCTGACCTGGTGTCACTTATCGGGAGCGACAGTACCGACAGTGTTTCACACACATGTCGCGTACTAAGGAATTAACAACGTTAGACAACATTGGCCGGACGGACCGACCAGCTCTGATACCAATTGTAACACCCACTTTTCCCATTTTCAAAATTATATAAATTTTTCATTAAATCAGAGTTAATCAACTAAAGTGAGTCGCTACATCATCAATCAACCATCATTCTTTTATTCAAAAGTAAGCAGCGGAAATAAAGCTTTAATATCAAATTGCTCAAAAGCATTACAATTCATTCATAACAATGTTCCTTAACTCAATACTTAGTTATATAAAAGTTTATAAAAATCAAATGAAATATTATATTAAAAATCCCCGTTCCCGTTACATATCAGAGCTCTTAGGACACAGACATCAACATCAAAAGCGTTCCTCACACACCTGAATTATCTGTACTTCCGAAGAAGCACAGACACAACAAAATAAACAATAGGGGTGAGAAATAGATTCATAATATAACGGCACATACGACATATATGAAGAAGTAATTCACCCCTAATCACACCAAACTATCAATCATATTATTCAATCAATCATATTATTCAATCAATCATAATATTCAATCAATCATAATGCAATGTGACTCTAATGCACAATGCAAATGCGGTACCGACTCATAATAACGGTTCATCAATAGAACCCCGAATGCATCGTTAACGTCTCCAACAAGACACGATCATCCCTGCAACCACGATTCTCAACGAATCCCGAATAATCACATCCACGACATGATTATTCCATCAAATGTATGCGCATGCAGACACAACAACGCATACCATATCACAATACACATGAACACATCATGCTTTACGATCATCATGATCTCATCAACCAACCATCAGTGCATCTTATTCACACACAAAGCATACACATATCTCATGTTATTCACAATCATAACAATCTACATTTCATATAATTCAATCATTATTATCATAATCTCTTAATATACCTAAGGGAGGAAGGAACTCCCAATTACCCTTCTATGTCCTATCACCAATTATAAACCCTTTTCTCCCCCTTACCTTAATCGATGGCCGCTTCGAATCTCCGATCGAATTTCCAATCCTTTGCCTATGTGGCCCTTTTTCCTCTCCTCTTTCATCCATAGAGATTAGAAATACGAACATGCTGCCATTGAGTTCATATCTTGACCAAAATTTAGCCTTCATCACCATCAATCCCGTAACCACTATTTGACCAATTTCCAGCATGAACTTCCAAACTTCAATGCATTTTTCTCATTCAATACTAAACTTATTGACACGAAATTATATATCAATTTGAAGGGAATTTCGTAAGCTTTCCAAAAATCCAAGAATTATTTTAATCAGAATTACGAGTAAAAAGTTATCACCTGTTTAGTAGAGGCTGTACCGTATGTGCGAAAATTAAGATATGAACATGAATCCTTCTTTCTCCTTCTTTTCTCCCAAGTTGTTTTCTCTCCTCTAAAACCCTTATTTTTCTCTAAGACTTTTTCCTCGTTTTCCCTAATTTCCACTATTCCCTTTTGACTCATTCTATTATTCCTTTTTATTAAAATAATAATAATCCAATAAAACAATTAATGGGCCTAAACACTGCACCCCTTTAATTGCTAATTCCGACGAAATCCAAGCCCAATAACCAACATGCTCCAATAATCAATACTACCAATGATAATATTATTTCTTCGATTTTCCGATTTAACAACTTAATTTACCATAACGTTGAAAATCAATTAATAATTCACGACTAATTATTTTCTCCCGACTTAATTAGATTATCCTCCAACATTTGACCAAATGGTCCAAGCATCTAAACAACTTATCCAACCATAAACGGGAGAATATTCCACATCAATTCCCACAACTTAAATCGACTCATTCAACTTAATTCAAACGAACTTAGCAATTTATCACAAACAACTCTGATAATTCAACATAAATCAATGCCAATAACGCGAATATAATTAATTAAATAATTAATTAATAAACAGAGCGTTACACTCTGAGGGGATAAAAAGCTCTGTGTGGGAATACTTTCGTCAAGCAGTCCTTCTGATGATGTGAGTGCCGGCTTGGCTGGGGATATAGTGCCTGATATGCCCCATGCTGTGAAAGGTTGTCCGCCTTGAGTACCTGCAACCTATCAAACAAAGGAAACACACAAGTGCCCTGAGGTATCCTTAACCGGATTTCGTCATAGGAGTTAGGTTCGTTTAAGAGCACATATTTCCTGCAAGCATTTATTGAAAATGGCTTATATGTTTTCATGCAAATGTTGTATTACGAACTTTGGATATTTTGCAAACAAAACAAAAAGGTACAGAGTGTGAATGAATATTTGACTTTATTGATTTGTGTGCCCTGGATAGGCGAGTACAGTGAGGAAGTTAATCCCTGAAATGAGGAGATTGCTACAAAATTGAGAAAATAAAAGTCCTATTCGGCAATGTTGAAGTTGACGCTCCAATGAGCTTCCTTTGCGATGACCTGTATGACCTGAACGCTCTTCTTATCTTGCTTTCTGAAGAAAGTTGATTCTTACCGACGCTTTGTCCTTTCGAAGCTTACCATGTTATGTGAGTGATACAGATGAATTCAGAATGCAGTTGTTCGCTTATTCCCTAATTTTGCGTGGATCGCCCTTTCAGGTTTTCAATCCACCGGGATACCTTTGTTTGCCTGAGCTGTGCGATATGGCTTTTCAACTCAGCGGGTGTACACATTTTTTCAATTTTCTCCTTATTTTTGCCCGAGTCTTTTATTCTGTTTTTGACTCGCCAGGATGCCCTATTTTTGCCAGGACTTACATTCTGCTTTTATGTCCAGCGGGTCATTTATTCAAAGTATTTTTTAACTGCATCTGAATTCACGGGAGACGGGAAGTCTTCACCATCCATGGTTGCGAGCATCAGTGCTCCGCCCGAGAAGACTTTATTTATCAGATAGTGACCTTCATAGTTTGGTGTCCACTTGCCCCTGTGGTTTGTATGAGGAGGAAGGATCCTTTTCAGTACAAGCTCTCTCACTTGATATTCCCGAGGTCTGACTTTTTGATCGAAGGCTTTCTTCATCCATTTCTGATATAACTGACCATGACAGATAGCTACTAATCTCTTTTCTTCAATCAGGCTCAGTTGCTTATAACGAGATCGGACCCATTCTGCTTCGTCCAGTTTTACATCCATCATTACCCGCAAGGAGGGTAATTCGACTTCAACAGGTAGGACTGCTTCCATACCATACACAAGCTGATAAGGTGTTGCCCCGGTAGATGTTCTGATGGAAGTTCGGTACCCATGCTAGGCGAATGGTAACATTTCATGCCAGTCTTTGTATGTGACTACCATAGTTTGCATAATCTTCTTAATGTTCTTGTTAGCCGCCTCAACAACGCCATTCATCTTTGGCCTGTGTAGATGTAACACGGTGGGAGAACTGACTTTTAGTTATGTGTTGCGGATAGCAAGAGTCGCCACCGACTTTTATTTTATCCAAAAGGAAAGGGTATAAAAGAACAGGAAAGACCTTAAGAGAATATTTTGGGTCCGGGGGGTAGGTTATGTAAAGGGAAGGTGTTAGCACCCTTTACATCCATGGTTATCCATGGGCTCTTAGTTACTTAGCTCACTTTTGAATTGTTTTTGAAAGTGTAGTGTGTGAATAGAAAAATTTTCATAATAGTTAATAATGATCCATGTACGGATGCGTAAAAACTTGTTTTTTGAAAATTTGTTTGAAATTTGTTAAGTGTTTGAAAAAAATGGAGTGAGCAAGTACATAAGAGGAACCTACCCTAAAGTCTAAGTCTTTCTGTTCTTTATCCTTTAATTGGTAAAACTATCCCTACTATTAAGGAGTAGGTAGTCATTACCTTGGATGTAAGGGACATATGAGGGACATCTGGTTATGAAGGCAACTGTGGGGTGTATTAAGCATATAGGAGGGACTATCATCATTATTCGAAGGGACTTGATTTGTAAAGGCAACCATTAGGGACTTGATGATTTTTTCTTTTAAGGGACTTGCTTTATACACCCCACTTGACCTTATGATTTAGGCAACTTGAGGGATAGCCTTAGAAAGTGAGATGACGATTAAAAATCGACTTATGTGTGTGAGTGTTCAATATTATTTATCTTTAATTAAAGTGATCTAAATTTATTTTTAAATAGAATACATGTTTTTGCACTCCCTAAATTACTAACCATAGCATAAAAATTAAATATTTAAGTATTTACAAAATTACACCGAGAAGCAATTACATGATTATAATAATAATAAATAAATAGCAAAAATAATTGGCAAAATATAAATAGGCAATAAATAAACAAATAGGGGTTAGTGATAAATATAATTAAAAAATAAGGTTAGTAAAAATAAAAGAACTAAATTTAATGAAATAATAATAATTAGAAAAATAAACAAGGTTAGAGAGATAATAAAAATATAAGATAATAATAAATAAGAATAATAAATAATAATATGGTTAGTAACAATAATTAAAATAAATTAAATAAAAAATATTATAATGACATGATTAGAATAATAAACACAAAATAGGATTTTAATATATAAGCATTTATTTAGAAACATGAATAATTAAATAATTACTATAATATAAAATTTTTAAACATAATATAATTATAAATTTTAATCATTACAAATTTAATTATTTCTAAATATATATCAACAATTATTTTATAAAAAATATTTACACATTGTATGAAGAAAATAAATTTTAAATATCATGTTCACAATATTAATCATATTTATAAAATTTACAAGAATCATATTAAATAAATAAATAAATATACATAATAATTACATTAAGAATTAGAAAATAAAATTATTTAGAAAAAATAGAATTAGGTTTTATTTTAGAAAATATTTTTAGGGTTTGTTTAGAAAAATAATCTTAGGGTTTAATTTATAATACAAAATTACATACATATATTTATAATTTAATCACAAGATATAAAAACATAATTTATGAAAATTTATATATTTTAGAAATTTGAAAAAAATATTAAACATGCTTCATTGTTTTTTAATTATTTAGAAAAAAACATATATACAAAACTATATTTAATTTAATTAATAGAATAATCAAAATAAAAAGAAAAAGAATATGAAAAAAAAACTTACCTGACTGGGATTTGAACCCAGGTCAGTGTGTTTGCCAGCAAGAAGAACCACCACCAAGCCATTGTGTACGTAGGTGAAAGAGAGAGGAGAATAGTTGCTTTTGATCTTTGTCACAAAAACCTGGAAAATAAAAGAAATAAAAAGGCCTGGGGGAGGATTGAACCCAGGACCTTTGAACATTCACACGCACACATCACCACCCGGCTGGAAGAGCCCATCTGATTATATGGTGACTATAATTGGTTATATGTTAAACCTGTGAAATAAACAAAATAAACAAGCAAAATGCCACAAACGGGGAATCGAACCCCAGACCAAGCCACTGCATACGCTCCCTCCATCCACTGGGACAACACAACTTGTGTGACTTTAAACAGCAAACAATTAATAAAATAGAATACAAATAATTTGAATTTAAACACGCGCGGGAAGAGGTCATCTTCTACCTCCAGAACTGCGAACTTTGCTGCGAATATAGCTAGGAATTTACCTGCGAATTTTCATGCACACATACCCTGCGTTTTTCAAACTACCATCAAACAACATCAATTTATCAAATCAAAGACACCTTTGAGTCCCCTACAACCTGTACAAGTCAATTATGTCCATGGAATTCATTTAAATTGGGTGAATCGAATAACCCCATTTTTGAACTCAAAACCCTAACTATGGCCGTTTGTCCATTAGGTCACGAAACCTCAAGTTGCTTGTCCAGAATTGATCTTTGGAACCTCACAAACACAAAAACTCAAACAAAATTCATTAACAATGCACAAATAAACAGAATCGAAAAATTGAAATATCATGAATAATTTGAATCGGATTATGCCAATGGGAGAGTTCTTGATGCAAATGAGTATTGGTTTAGCTTCAGTGATGATCAAAGAACACGTCTATGTCTTTATTTTACCTTGAAACCTCTTGGATTGAAGAATCCGAATATCAATTTTTGATGAATTTTTGAGGTTTTGAACTTACACTATGAGGCTGCCAATTCGTGTCCATGAGGGCTAGGGTTGTGATCAGTACTTATATGTGAATCATTTAGGTCAGAAAAATTCATTGGTTGTGTGGAAGTTTGGATATTTGAAGATTGAAAAAGATTATGCCATGAAATTCAAATATTGGCTCATGAAAGCTTGCTATTTTTGGATCAATCACATGATTTCTTTCTCTTTCACCTTCAATCAATATTGATGAGATTCTAGAAGCTCAATCTTCATCCAAAAATATATTTTCATATTTTATATTTATTTAAAATGATTTTTTATGAATTAAATCAAAATAAATAAAAATAAAATAATAAAAATTATGATTTTTAATCAATTGGGTCGTGCATGATGATATGGTATGGATTGGATCACAATTTGGCCAGCCCATTTGGAAAGAAGTGGTTTTAAACCTCCATTTTCAACATAAACCATCATAAAATTTCCCAACTTTGCAAGGGCACATCTCCCTCAATTTTAATGGTATGAGGGTGTTCTTGGACATTTTGGAAAGCTTGAAGAGTCCTCTAACCAACCCCACTGGTTTCATGTCCATATCATTTACCAATCTCAAGTTATGCCCTTTTGAAGTTGTTGACTTTTTGTTGACTTTTGAAATGACCTATAATGTCTTAGCTCATATCTTCCAAATGAAGCATTTTTGGGCTTAACTTGTAAGATCAAAGTTGTAGAGAATTCAATTTCCTTAAAAATGAGCTTTGGATGGAGACTTGGTGATGAAGTATGTGAAAGTTATGGCTGGTCAAAGTTCAGTTGACTTTTATTGAGGAAACCCTAATTTAGAAACTCCTGATTATTGATGATCTGGAATCTCCTTGATGAATCATGATCAACCCTTGATCAAATGATGAATTTTACTTCATATACTTGATGTTGGCAAAAAATCATGAAGTTTGACTTTGGTTTGACCACAGTTGACCTCAGTTTGACTTTTTAACTGCATTGACTGGTTTTGACTTATCTGATCATCTGACTGAGCAAACTTTTGAGAAAAGTCTTGAAACTTGTCATGGGGGTTCTTATATACATATAAGATGTTATGAAGCTCACTTGAGGTATTGGAAGTCCATTTAGCCTGATTAAAGTCAAAACCCTAGTTTTGGATGCACTGCTTAGGAGGTGCATTGTCTGAGGGGATTGTCAACTCTTATGACCAATTGTGAACCTTGTGAACCTTGTGAACCATCATAAAATGTATTGTGAATCTCATGGGAGGTATTGTGAAGCTTGTGAGCCTTGTGAACCTCATAAAGTGACTTTGTAGACCTCATGAACCTTAGGAAAGCTTTGTAATCATTGTGAATCTTGTGATCCTTGTGAACCTTCAAGAAGTAACTTGTAGACTTCATGAACCTCATGAAAGGTCTTGTAAATGTTGAGAAACTTGTGAACCTTGTGAACCTTCATAAAGTGACTTGTAGACTTCATGAACCTCATGAAAGGTCTTTGAAAGTATTGTGGGACTTGTGAACCTTGTGAACCTTCAAGAAGTAACTTGTAGACTTCATGAACCTCATGAAAGGTTATATAGTCATTGGGAATCTTGTGAACCTTGTGAACCTTCAAGAAGTAACTTGTAGACTTCATGAACCTCATGAAAGGTTATATAAGCATTGAGAAGCTTGTGAACCTTGTGAACCTTTTTAGTACACAAAGTCTTGTATTGTGAGGGCAAATTTTGGGGTGCAACAACTGCCCCTGTTCAATTTTCTGAAACCTGAGGGGTTAGATTGGTATGTTTGCCAGTCGTGACCTGGAAGGTTGAAGGGGATTGAACACAAAAGCCCAAAAATTTGCACTCACCAGTGCATGGCTAGTTGAATATGATTGAGTGGGCTTAAAGATGCCACTTGGAAGAACTGGAGATGGGCTTAGAGATGCCATCTAAAGAACTGGATGTGATGATAGCTTTGTGTTGATACTGGATCTCAGTACTAGGTCTTTGTATAGGCCGTCTCTGAATCATTTATGCAACATGATTTGAATTGTTGAATGGACCAGTAGAAATAAATCTTCGTGGCGATTATCTCTTCTGGTAATATTTTGGATTAGGGAATGGATCTTTGTACAGACCATTTGCCTATTCTCCAAGAGCCAGAAGAACGTCAGGATTTGTTCTTAAGGATCAAAAGAACGTCAGGATTTGTTCTTCTGAGTAAGATGTCTTGAACAAGTGGCCAAAAGAGCGTCAGGATTTGCCCTTAATGATCAAAAGAACGTCAGGATTAGTTTCTCTGAAAATGTCTTGAACAAGTGGCCAAAAGAGCGTCAGGATTTGCTCTTGAGGATCAAAAGAACGTCAGGATTAGTTCTTCTGAAAGATGTCTTGAACAATGGGTTAAAAGAGCGTCAGGATTTGCTCTTAATGATCAAAAGAACGTCAGGATTTGTTCTTCTGAAAAAGTCTTGGAGGATGAAGCAGTCCAGAAGTAATGATGATAACTGTCAGGAGACTGGAGTAATCCTGAGGTAATAATATGATTTCAGGAGGATGAAGTAATCCTGATGTAATAAAAGCTGTCAGGAGACTGGAGTAATCCTGAGGTAATAAAAGCTGTCAGGAGACTGGAGTAATCCTGAGGTAATAAAAGCTGTCAGGAGACTGGAGTAATCCTGAGGTAATATGATATGCTTTCAGGAGACTGGAGTAATCCTGATGTAACAGCATGTCTTTAGGAGGGTTGAGCAGTCCTGATGAGATTATAAGCTTTCAGGAGGATAGAGCCGTCCTGATGATCATAAGTTTGTTTGTTGGATAATTAACCTGAAAACAAAGTAGCATTCTGTATGATAGTATTAGTTTATGCATTATGTATGCATGTATAATATGATGCACTTAGGTAATGTACTATGTATGTTATGGTATGGTGTAAATGATGTATGTATGATATGATACTGCCGGGAGTGTCTAGATGTCTTTGTATAATAACTGCTGGCCAGGGAAAATAAATCCCGATTCATTGTTGAAGAATATATTATACATAACCCTCCGTCTGCTGGGGATAACAGGGTATAGACAACCTCCCGTATGCTGGGGATAGTAAGGTATATATAACCTTCGTCTTCGTTTGATGGTAGGGCAGATATAACTTCCCGTCTTCGTTCGTCGTACCCTTATTGGAAAGTAATTTCCCGTATATCCGTATGAGGATAAAAGAGATGGATATAAATTCCAGGGGAGATGAGACTTTATGAAGATGGATTCGTCCTACTGAGGGTTTGTAACTGTCTTGTAAAGATGAACCGGCGAAGCTTCGTTGAAATCTTTCCCTCGTTCGTCCTTAGTAAATACTATTACTGCATTTTCATGCATTTCTGGTAAACATCAATCATATTAAGCATTCATGCCTTTTTGGTAAACATTAATCATATTCAAAAGCATACATACATTCAAACACAACCAATGGACGTTTCGCTTATGTAAATAGGGTAAAAGTAAATCTAGATTCAAAAGATGGAATTTATTTATATCAAAAAGTGACCCATACACGGGTAAGTTTGTACAAGGAGACATAAACCCTAGTAAGAGGATTTTGTCATAAAGTTTTATAAAAGAGAAGCAGCTATGTGGGAAACAATCCTATTGAGTTTCAATTCTACTATTGCCATTATCTTCAAGTATCTCATCTTCTGCTGTTGAGAAGGAAACGATTGAATTGAGCTTTATCTGTTCGAGCTTGAATAAGTAGTACAACTGGTTGCAGTTTCATGGGTGATCTAAACGAGACATAGTCATATGCTTTAATCCCTAACTTTTGCCTGGATTGCCCTTTCAGGTTTTCAATCCACCGGGATACCCTTTTTTGCCCAAGCCGCCTTTTCAGGTTTTCGACTTGCCGGGTGTACATCTTTTTATATATATCCCTAATTTTTGCCCAAACCCTTTTGGTTTGCCGGGATGCCCTTATTTTTGCCTAGGCCTGTCAACCTAGCGGGTCTCTTTTTATGCGTAGTATTTTTTAACTATGTCTGCGTTTACAGGCTGTGGGAAGTCTTCACCATCCATTGTAATCAGTATCATGGCACCTCCTGAGAACACTGTCTTAACTACAAATGGTCCCTCATATGTTGGAGTCCACTTGCCCCTAGGATCACCCTGTGGTAATATGATACGCTTGATTACCAAGTCACCAGCCTGATATACCTTTGGCTTAACCTTCTTGTTAAAAGCTTTGATCATCCGTTTCTGGTACATCTGGCCATGACAAACTGCTGCTAGCCTTTTCTCATCAATCAAATTTATCTGGTCAAGTCGAGTCTGGATCCACTCATCTTCATCCAAGCCTGCATCCTTCATAATTCTCAAGGAGGGAATCTGAACTTCAATGGGCAGAACTGCTTCCATACCATAGACTAAGGAGAATGGGGTTGCCCCTGTTGAAGTACGTATTGTGGTACGATAACCATGAAGAGCAAATGGTAACATCTCATGCCAATCCTTGTAAGTAACAGTCATCTTCTGTACAATCTTCCTAATGTTCTTATTAGCAGCTTCAACTGCCCCATTCATCTTTGGACGATACGGAGAAGAGTTATGATGCTTAATCTTGAACTGCATGCAGAGATCAGTAATCATAGTGTTGTTCAGATTAGAGCCATTGTCAGTGATAATCCTTTCAGGGATGCCATACCTACATATGAGATTATTCTTAATGAACCGAGCCACAATATTCTTAGTAACAGATGCAAATGAAGCTGCCTCCACCCACTTCGTGAAGTAATCAATAGCAACCAGGATGAAACGATGCCTATTAGAAGCAGTAGGCTTGATCTCACCAATCATATCAATGCCCCACATGGCAAAGGGCCAAGGAGCAGTCAACACATTCAATGGTGATGGAGGTACATGGACTTTATCAGCATAAATTTGACATTTGTGACATGTTCTGGAGTGTTGATAGCAGTCAGCTTCCATGGTAGACCAATAGTAACCTGCTCTCAAAATTTTCTTTGCCATAGTATGACCACTAGAATGAGTACCAAAGATCCCATCATGCATATCTTCCATAATCTTCGTTGCTTCCTTCTTATCCACACAACGAAGCAAAGTTTAATCATGATTACGCTTGTACAGAATCCCATTACTCAAGAAGAACTTAGCAGCAAACCTTCTCAGAAACTTCCTATCTTTGACAGATGCCCCTTCAGGGAATTCCTGAGCTTCAAGATATCTTTTTACTTCATAGAACCAAGGCTTCTCCTCTGCCCCTTCAGTGTCAATCTCATTGCAATATGCAGGCTTTTCAAATCTATCAATGGTTATCTTGGGAGCTTCATCATCCCAGCTGATCTCAAACATAGATGCCATGGTGGCCAATGCATCTGCCAACTGATTCTCTCTTCGTGGAATATGTCCAAAGGTAATCTCTTTAAAATGTGGGATCAAAGACAACACATGCTCTCTGTAAGGAATGAGGTTATCATGCTTGGTATCCCAATCTCCTTTAATCTGACTTACTACCAGGGCTGAATCTCCATACACATCAAGGAACTGAATCTTCATATCAATAGCAGCTTTAATACCCAGGATACATGCCTCATACTCAGCCATGTTATTGGTACAATGGAAACAAAGTCTGGCAGTAATCGGGGTATGACAACCTTCGGGGGAACTAATCACAACACCAACACCATTACCAAGTGCATTAGAGGCACCATCAAAAACCATAGTCCATCGGGATCCTTGTTCAGGTCCGTCATATTGTTCAGGTTCTTTGGTAATAATCATAATGTCTTCATCAGGAAACTCAAAATTCATTGACTGATAATCATCCACTGCTTGATGAGCCAAATGATCAGCAACAACACTTCCTTTAATGGCCTTCTGAGTAGTATATTGTATGTCATATTCCGTCAAGATCATTTGCCATCTTGCAATTCTTCCGGAGAGAGCAGGTTTCTCAAATATGTACTTGATTGGATCCATCTTTGAAATTAATAAGGTAGTATGGGTCAACATATACTGTCTTAGTCGGCGAGCAGCCCATGCCAAAGCGCAGCAAGTTTTCTCGAGCAGTGAGTATCTTGTTTCACAGTCGGTAAACTTTTTGCTAAGGTAGTATATTGCCTGCTCTTTTCGACCAGACTCGTCATGTTGCCCCAACACACACCCCATTGAGTTGTCTAACACTGTTAAGTACATAATCAAGGGTCTTCCATCAACTGGTGGCATCAAAATTGGTGGTTCTAGCAGGTATTTCTTGATTTCATCAAAGGCAGTCTGGCACTCATCATTCCATTCCATTACCTGATCTTTCTTCAACAACTTGAAAATTGGCTCACAGATGGTAGTTAATTGGGAAATAAACCTTGCAATGTAATTCAATCGTCCCAAGAAACCTCTAACCTCCTTTTCAGTACGGGGAGCTGGCATTTCTCGTATAGCTTTCACTTTTGCAGGATCCACTTCAATTCCTTTTCCACTGACAATGAAACCCAGGAGTTTACCAGATCTAACTCCAAAAGTACACTTGTTTGGATTCAATCTCAACTTGTATTTCTTCAACCTCTCAAACAATTTATGTAAATGATCAAGATGTTGCTCTTCATTCTGAGATCTGGCTATCATATCATCCACATATACCTCTATCTCATGATGAATCATATCATGAAACAAAGCCACCATAGCACGCTGATATGTTGCCCCTGCATTCTTCAAACCAAATGGCATTACCTTATAGCAAAAGGTGCCCCACTGTGTCACAAATGTTGTCTTCTCCATATCTTCAGGTGCCATCTTGATTTGATTGTAACCAGAGAAACCATCCATAAAAGAGAATACCTTATGCTGAGCAGTGTTGTCTACCAGAATATCAATATGAGGAAGTGGAAAGTCATCTTTGGGGCTAGCCTTGTTCAAATCTCTGTAGTCCACACACATACGTACCTTACCATCTTTCTTAGGAACTGGTACCACATTTGCAACCCACTGAGGATAAGAAGTCACTGCTAAGAACCCTGCATTGAACTGTTTCATTACCTCTGCCTTGATCTTTTCTGACATTTCAGGACGCATACGACGAACCTTCTGCTTCTTTGGACGACAATCTTCTTTCACTGGCAAACGGTGAACCACAATGTCTGTATCCAACCCCGACATATCTTCATAAGACCAAGCAAAGATCTCCACATAGTCACGTAACATCTGAATCAATCTACTCTTGACACTATCCTCTAAATCAGCCCCTATCTTGACCTCTTTTCTGTTTTCTTCAGTTCCCAGATTCACAACTTCGACTGGCTCTTCATGTGGCTGTATAGCTTTCTCTTCTTGTTGTAACAACCTAGCAAGCTCTACAGGTATTTCACAATCGTCCTCATTTCCGTCTTCAGTTTGATAGATCAGATTCTCGAAATTATAATTGGCAATAGTAGAACTGTTATCAACAGGATCCAGAGTGGATGAGGATCTGCATTTTAGTGATGTGGGTGTGTGTAAGAACACATAGCTGATAAAGCAAAAATAAAAGAAAAGAAAGACAAGGAACACAATATTTACGAAAACGAAACGTCCACTGATTTTATTGAATGAAGTATGCAAATGAAATGACAGCCCGAAACAAGCATACCATTGTGCCCCGGGTAAGGCACATGGCTTGAAAGTTTTATTGTTCAAGAAATTACAAATTTAAAATATAACAACGCAGTAATAGTATTTACTCCTGACTAAAGGAGATAAGGATAACATCTTCAGCTTTCCAATTATTAAGTCCAGCACCCACAGTAGGAAAAATCCATGCATCCAAGTTGTAGTCTTCATCTTGATCTCCCACAGCATTAATCTGGTCTTTCACAACCCCTTGATTAGTGACACGGGCAGCACGAGTACGACGAACAGCCTTCTGGGACTCTGCAGTGAAACCCAAACCAAACTTGTCAGACTTGTATGGAATATCAGGAAGCTGACCCCAAATAGTACAACCACCTTCATCCACCACAGCTCTAGCATCATTGAGGGAGGCCATTGCCATTGTTGGAGGCTTTCTGGTGACCACAGGAACTTTCTTCACAACAGGAGGAGCTACATAATCATTAACAACCCAAGGAACCACTTCAAATGTCTGACACGGAGTCTCAATGTATTCACCTTCCATTTCCAGATACTTGAAGGTATTCACATGGCTGACAAAGTATTCTTCTTCCCCATAGACAGTAACAATCTTTCCATCCACCGGATATCTCAACTTTTGGTGCAATGTAGAGGTTACAGCACCTGCCCCATGGATCCAGGGACGACCAAGCAGACAAGAGTACGAAGGGCGAATATCCATCACAAAAAATGTAGCAGTAAACACCTGGGAGCCAACTTTGATTGGAAGATCAATTTCTCCATGCACTACCCTTCTAGAACCATCAAAAGCCTTTACCACAATATTGCTGGGCTTCAGTACAACATCTTCAGGACTTAGCTTATTCAGGACTTCCTTAGGCAACACATTCAAAGAGGAACCATTATCTATCAGCACATGCGACAAGGTAGTGCCCCTGCATTCAATTGAAATATGCAATGCCCTGTTATGATCCCTCTTGGCAGGGGTCAAATCAGCATCAGAGAATCCTAACCCATTATCATAGGTCAGGTGGGCAACACAATTCTCAAACTGGTCAACAGAAATGGCATTGGGCACATGTGCAGTCTTCAGAAATTTGATCAAGGACTTAGCATGAGCCTCAGAACATAACAACAAGGACAACATAGAAATCTTTGAGGGAGTATGCCCCAGTTGATCAACAATGTCATAATCACTCTTGCGAATGATTTTCAATACTTCTTCCATCTGCTTAGAGAGGTCATCAGCAGCTGGCACATCAGTAGATACAGGCTCAATAACAGGATCTTTGCCCCGTGCATCAGTGGTGGAAGTAGCAGCAGGAGTAACTGCATTCTTGGAAGTAACTGGAGGAGAGAAGACTCTTCCACTACGAGTGATCTTGCTAGATCCAGCAATGTTATCAATGTCAACAGGCACATCAGCTACAGGCTCTTGCTTAACACCATGGATGTAAACATCAGATCCATAATGCCAAGGCACAGCTTTGTCAGACGTATATGGGATAGGACCAGGAGTAGTAATGACCACAGGAGCTACTCTGGCTTCAGCAACAACTTTCACGGGACCTTCAGCAGTAATTTTGATTGGACCCTGATGAGTGATTTTAATGGGACCCTTTGAAGTGATTCTTATTGGTACTTTGTCAACCATGTCAACCTCTTCAGTCTTCTTACCTTGAGTCAGATGATCCACCATACTTTCTACAGACGACGGAGTCTTCTCAAACACTATAGTATATTTATCCATGAGACGTTGAATTCCATCTCTCAATATGAAGCAACTATCCGGCTTATAGGTACAATACAAACAATCTTCACGACAACCTGGAAAGATCCCAGCTTGTACTAACCTTTTTTTGATAACAGACAATGGTGTGGTCAACTCCATAACTGAATAAACATGTAGATCTTCATCAATGGCATTGACAGTCTTCTCGTGATTTGGCATTGGAGCAGTAATTACATTGGGAGTACCCGGAGGATCAAACTCAATTTCTCCAGCATCAATCATATCTTGAATTTTATTCTTCAAGATCCAGCAGTTATTAGTATCATGTCCCTGACAGTTTGAATGGTATGCACACCGTGCATTGGGATTGTACCTGGGAGAGGTAACATTAGGATTCTGTGGAGCCTCTTTCAAAGTAATGAGTTCAGCCTTCAACAAGTGTTGCAATGCCTGAGCCATTGACATGTTGATCTTCGTGAACTGCCTTCTAGCCCTCTGTTGGTTGCCCTGTGGCTGCTCTGTTGTTGCAGGAGTTGGATTTGAAATATGAACTGCACTAACAGACTGATGCCTTATGTTACGATCAGGCTGACCATAAACAGCATTGGATTCCTTCTTCCCAGTGGGAGGCTTCTTTGCAGCACCTGATGAAGAAGTGCCCACATGGATCTTACCATTCTTTATACCATTCTCTACTCGCTCTCCCGTCATGATCAACTCAGTGAAGCCAGATGATGAGCTTCCAATGAGATGACTGTAAAACGGACCATTCAGTGTACACATGAGCATATCAACCAATTCCCTGTCAGTCAAAGGGGGTTGAACTCTTCCAGCTAAATCTCTCCACTTCTGAGCATACTCTTTAAAACTTTCTTTGGCACCCATAGACATGCTCTGAAGCTGCATGCGAGTGGGGGCTAAGTCAGCATTGTATTGGTACTACTTATAGAAAGCTTCAGCAAGATCATTCCAGTCTCTGATGTTGACACTCTCCAACTGATAATACCACTCCGGCTGAGCTCCAGATAAGCTCTCTTGAAAAAAATGGATCCACAATTTCTTATCAGCAGTGTGAGGTTGAATTCTTCTGACATAGGACCTCAGATGCAGCTTGGGACAAGAGACCCCATCATAGAAAACAAATGTAGGAACCTTGAACCCAATGGGTATGACTACCCCAGATATCAGACTCAAATCCTCAAAATCCAGCCCAGATGACTTCTGCAACTCCATGGCATCCATCCTATCCACCAGCATCTTGAATTTGTCTTCATTAGGCTCATGGTAGTAATTAGCCTCAGAATCAGAGTCCCCCATTGTATGGTGGAGACTGCCTACCTCTTGCTCAGATTCCTCAGATTCATAGTCTTCAGCTGGTTCTTTGGTCTTGGCAAGACCTTTGAACCTTCTTCCCATGTTGATCAAACCAGCAGACCTTCTAGTCTTCTTAGTCTTCTTGGCCAGCAGTTCCTTCAATTCATCCTGCCCCTTGGACAGGTTCAAGATCAGCTCTTGGAACTGTGCATTTTGTGCCTTGAGATCCTTAACTGATTGTTCAAGAGCCATTGCTGAAATAAACAGCGAGAAGATGAGAAACCTGTGTGCAATTATAAACCTGTGATGCAATGATATGGTATGTAAATGCATATGCAATGTTTTCAAGGACCGCAGGATTTAAATTTGCTTAGACAAACACGAAAGTAAACTTTTATTAGTAATAACTTTGTTTTGCCTTTTAGGCTTACAAAAATGAAAATGAAATAAGTACAAAAAATGGGGTTTTAAGTCTCCCATGGACGTTTCCTCTTTGTATTGAGGTATGAGTTGAGGTTTCGTTCCTCGTGAAGTTGCTTTGTTAGCTCTAGGATTCTTTCTTGGCTTGCTTTGTAATGAGCCTCGAAAGTATCCCTTTGCTCCTTCAGTTGGATCCATGATCTCTGCAAGTCTTCCTTATCAGTAGGCATGTCTGGGTGAAGGATGGTATAAGCTGTGTCTCCTTCAGCAACAGGTTCCATGGTAACTGGTAGGACGGCAGGATATGGCATCATGAGAGTCTGAGCACGAGATCGCACCCATCTGAGATAAGCTTCCATAGGAATAGTGTACTTAGGCTCCAGTGTCTTGCTGTCAATCCTGTTTACCTTTCCCCAAGCTCGTATGAATCTCTGACGGTACCCTTGAAGGTCGTTGTCGTAATCAAACACAATGCCCTGAATCAACATGTCATGTGGACCATCACTCCGGGCGTAACCAAACTGTCGTAAAGCCAGGGAGGGGTTGTAGGTGATGCCTCCTCTTATGCCTAGAAGCGGCACATTAGGAAACTCCCCACAACGGTCAATGATGGTGACATTTTCCATAGATCTGGAGCACCAATGGATGTCTGAGTGAGAAAGTGACATGATCCTCTTGGACCATCTGAACCCTTGCTCATTCTTCATTACTGAGCAAGGAAGGTGAGAAATAAACCACCTAGAAAGTAAAGGTATGCAGCACATCAAAGTTCCTCTTGCCCTTGTAGTGCAGGTATGGAGAGAATGTAGGATGTCTCCAAGCAATGTAGGCACTGGATTGTGACTCAGGAATATGTTGATGGCATGAACGTCTATGAACTGATCTGGATTGGGGAACAATACTAAGCCATAAATCAGCAAGGCTAAGATCTCCTCAAAATCATCATAGCTCATGGCCTTCAAGAACATCTGAGCTTTCTCTATCAACACCTTGGCAAGAATACCCTTGACTCCACTTCTCGTTTCTAGAACAATGTCAGACTTCTTCAGATGTAGAGCTGCAGCAATAACTTCTGGTTTAAGCTCCTTCTCCAAGCCTGTGAAGGGTCTTTGATCAAGAACAGGTATACCCAGAAGTTTAGAGAACTCCTCCATGGTTGGAACCAGCTGGTAATCAGGGAATGTAAAGCAGTGGTGCTTAGGGTCAAAGAACTGAAACAGGACACTCATCATGTCTTCATTGAACCCTGAAGTGACTAGATCCAATAGGTGACCATGTCTCTTGATGAACTGGGAGTGATCAGACACTTGAGAAACCAACTCTTTAAGCTTAGCAAGTATGCCCACAAAGTTGATCCTGATGGTGTTTCTACGAGCAGAAGCCATGACCTGCAACAAAGAACAAAGATAAATCCTTTCGTCCTTGAAATGGTTAGTGAAAATGCTATGCTTATGATGCATGATGATGTCATGATGTTATGCTCAATCACAAACATGTGGCACACACAAACAAGTCACACCATAGCCCTAGGTTTGAAGGCTTGCATGAGGTTTAAAGGGAAGTACCCTCCCCTGAAGTTAGTTAGTTCATCCTGTCCTACAAAAGTAACCAGGTTCTAAGGGATCTCAATATCATTGATCCTTCACAAGGGTGGTTGATCAGAAGGCAACTTACTTGCCAACCAAAACCCTCCAAGTTTAAGATCTCAATGAGTGTAGTATCGAGTGTCAACCAACTTCAGTCTGCACCAAAGCCGGTTACCTCACTACTTTCTAAAGGCCAAGATGAGTTAACTAGGGTTCTAAAAGTTAGTTAGTGCATTGACAACATATGGCAGCCTCATATTATCCTCAACTTGACTTAAGGAACATAAGCACCAACCAAGAAGTCGCACTAACTATGGCCACCAGATCAACCGTATCGATATACGTCGTACAGTTTCCTTGGTCTATTGCCATTTACCTAAGGTACACTAGATCCAGGTTAGGACCTTTCACACATAAGAGCACCCAACAAGATAAGTATAAAGCAAACAAGACAAACAATTTAAGTGATCTAATTCCTAAGGGTACCCCTCTTTAATATTAAGTCCCCAGCAGAGTCGCCAGTTCTGTAACACGGTGGGAGAACTGACTTTTAGTTATGTGTTGCGGATAGCAAGAGTCGCCACCGACTTTTATTTTATCCAAAAGGAAAGGGTATAAAAGAACAGGAAAGACCTTAAGAGAATATTTTGGGTCCGGGGGGTAGGTTATGTAAAGGGAAGGTGTTAGCACCCTTTACATCCATGGTTATCCATGGGCTCTTAGTTACTTAGCTCACTTTTGAATTGTTTTTGAAAGTGTAGTGTGTGAATAGAAAAATTTTCATATGAGTTAATAATGATCCATGTACGGATGCGTAAAAACTTGTTTTTGAAAATTTGTTTTGAAATTGGTTAAGTGTTTGAAAAATGGAGTGAGCAAGCAACTAGGAGGTACCTACCCTAAAGTTTTAAGTCTTTCTTGTTCTTTATCCTTTAAGTGGTAAGACTATCTCTATTATTAAGGAATAGGTAGTCATTACCTTGGATGTGAGGGACATATGAGGGACATCTGTTTAGTGAAGGCAACTGTGGGGTGTATTAAGCATTTAGGAGGGACTGTCATCATTATTCGAAAGGGACTTGATCTTTATGAAAGGCAACCATTAGGGACTTGATGACTTTTTTCTTTTAAGGGACTTGCTTTATACACCCCACTTGACCTTATGATTAGGCAACATTGAGGGATAGCCTTAGAAATGTGAGATGGCGATTAAAAATCGACTTACGTGTGTGAGTGTTCAATTTTATATTTATCTTATAATTAAAGTGATCTAAATTTAATTTTAAATAGAATACATGTTTTGCACTCCCTAAATTACTAACCATAGCATAAAAAAATAAATTAAATATTACAAAATTTACACCAAGGAACAATTACAAAATAATTCTAAGCAATTAAAATAAATAGCAAAAATAAATATATAAGCAAAATATAAATAAATAAGCAAAAATAATAAATAAGCAATAAATAAATAAATAAGGGTTAGTGTAAACACCCCAAATTTGCCCTCACCCATTCACACCATGGCTTGTGATCATTTCATATGCATAAACACAATCATATCACCTCATATCTCATTTTTGATTCACTGCATAGTTTCTAAGTCATCTGCACCTAGGGTTTGTGATCTGAGCAATCCAAGAGTTTCTTGAGCCACTCCAAAGGAAACCAATCACTTCAAAGGAATCCATATGTGTTCTTGCATCATATTATATCCTCTCAAAGTCAAGAATGTCAAGGAATCACAAGAACTGGAAATGGTGTGGATGCAGAGCCAGGTTTGACTGCACAGTTGACCTAGAATTAGGGTTTTGGTTTCAGAGGCCATAACTCCAATTTTTTTGGTCATTCTTGTTTCCCTTGATCTCTATATGGTATAGGGAGTATGCATATCAATTTTCATGAAGAAATTCCATGGGGAAGTCATCTGATCAAGGGTTGACTTTCTGAACAAGTCAGTGTAAAATCAGGGCATCTGAGGCCCCCAATGACCCAACCAATGGGTGATCTTCATCATTTTGAGTGTATATGATCTTTATTTGATCATGGAAGAAGGTTGAAGTCCACAAAAATCAAGAATTTGGAGTTTTTTGCAAGTGTTGACTTTTTGGGCATAGTTGACTTTTCAAGAATGTTTCATTTTAGGTCATTTTTCAAGCCTTGATTCTTGATCCAAAAATGCTTCAAATGAAAAAACTTTGGTCATGAAAGTTGTAGATTACATCTTTCCCTTTTCAAAAAGTACAAGAACATGATCAAATTCTTCTTGGATCAAAAGTTATGGTGTGACAAAGTTGGCAAAAAATCATTGATTTTCAAGATGTGCACCAAATATGAATTTTGCAAAATCATGCACCAATGCCATTTGTAACTTCTAATTCACTTCAAACCATGACATAAACATTCTATGTGACTTAAAAATCAGAATTGAACCAAAGATCACATGTGTATGGTTTGTGTAACAAGGCATTTCTCATGAAGTTTCAAAAAGTAACAACTTGCAAAAACACTCATCACACTTCACCAACTTGATGCATTGGATGCTGCACCTTGCTAGCCCTCTCACCTCATCTTGCTGCACCAGAACCATGCCTTGTACTAGCCTAGAACCAAGCCATACTTTCCTTACACAAAAATTGACTTTTGGCAAAAGCAAACATCCCAATCACCACAGGCCATGTCACATCCTCTGGCCACTTGGAATTGTTTATTATATCCATTTGCAAGCCATTTCATAAAAGAGGCAAGGCTGAAACACTCTCAAGCATCACATACACAAGAACACTCCCTTTTGCAAACTTCTTCGAATCTCTCTGCCCAGACTTCAAACATCCAAACCATTTTCACCAATCATCTCACCTTGCCTTGTTGAGTAGAAACCACCAAGAGCCAGGCCTGTTTTGATCAAGAACACCCCATTGCCATCATTCACCTCAAGCTGCAGTTTCATTCGAACCTCTCTCCACAGCTCACAAACATCCAAACAAACTTCACAAACCTTCTCCACTCATCATCTGGACCACAAACAACCTTTCACCCTTGCCAGAAATAGCCAGAATCATCATTGCCATGTTCAACTGAGTTTGAGCAGAAGTTACTCAAACTCTTCATCCAGCCAATATAAATTTCTCCTGAGCACTCAAGCATCATCAAGAGGTCATAAGGAGTAGATTTCACCAAGAGAGGAAGTCAGAAAGTAGCTGGAGTGAAAGCTTCGAATCTCAGGTAGCTCAAGAACTTTTTTTCCAGAAATGGATTTTTAAGTTCTAAACCTGTTCTACATGTCTTCCTGATCATGAATATGCTTTTAGTTTTTGAAATGGTGATGAAATGAGAGTTTAATTGATCTCTGAAACTCAGTTGACCTAATTTTTGTTTGCTTCGATTCAGCCTTGTTAGGAAATATAAATTTGTTTTGATAAGGGGTTTTGGTTCGTGAGTGAGTGGGGATCATTTCCCAGTTTTTAGATTTCATTTTAGTTAGGTTTTTGGAGTTTTGGGGATTCTCAGGGGGGATGCTGGCCGGAGAAGACGACCGGAAGTCTTCTCCGGCAGCCTGAATGTCATTTGTGCCCTAATCCTGTAATTAATTTCCATTTGAATTCTGGGCGTTGGATTGGTTGACCCAGTTGACTTACCGCGCGAATGAAAGGTCCAGATCATTTTGCTTAGCCCTAATCTTCATTATTTATTTAATTAATTGGGATTAACTCAGATGCAACCCCAGCCGTCCAGATGCGCGCTGGTCAACCAATTTAAACCCAGGATTCATCTCATCCCTCCATTCTGTTTATTTTCCTTTTATTTTAATTTATTTTCATTTCTTTTTCATTTAACTTGCATATTTATTTTAAAATAGTAAAAAATGTGTAAAAATTATGAAACTTTTTCTCATAAGTTTTATTAATTTTTATGACACAAAAATATTTTCATTTTTATTTTTACCATTAAAAAAGCATTTTTAAATATTTAAAAGATTATTTTTAATTGATTAATGGAAATTAATTTATTAAAAATACTTTTAGGTATTTAAAAATCACCAAAAAATTCATGAAATGTTCTAAGACATTTAGAAACATTGTCCAACCTTCAAACCAAATTTCTTTTTTGATCTTGATGCATTTTAAGAATTTTCCATTGAATTAAATCATTTTTTGTGCATTATTTTGATCCTAAGTTCAAAAAATCATTTCTGCCTATCTATGAAGAGTTGGACATTGATTCTTCTTGCATTGCATTGTGTTTAGCATGTAGTTTCTAGGATTAAATGGCCATGGTTTGATTCCTCATTTTCAATTTGTTTGGCATTTCTTTTGTTTAGGAACCCTAAAAACCCTAATATCTTGTAAAAATCATAACTTGAGATTGGTTAAGAGTTGAGACCTCTCCTTTGGGAATTGGTTTAGTATGGGATTAGGGTTACCTTGTGTGGCATTTTCCATTTTTTATCTTAGGGTTTGCTTCTGTTTTTGACTTTTGTTTGATGTTTGATCCATAAACCCTAATTTGGGCTTTCATTTGCATCCATCTTGCATTCCCTTGCATAACATGACTTGCCATGCCATTCCATGCTTCCATTTGATGCATTTGACATCATAAGACATATAGAGAGCATGTTTGATCATAGCATCATGTGTTTGCCATGTTGTTTGCATTGTGCACTTCATACCTTTCCATGTATGTTCATGCTCCTTAACTTGCATCACTTGCATCCATGATCTTGTATGAACATCTCCATGCCTTGCCTCATGTTTGTAGCACTCCATAGCATCATCATCATCATCAACATGCTTCTGGTTTTGTTTAGCATCATACCATTCCATCTCATTTTGCATTGCATTGCATTTCTTCCTAACATTTCAGGTGGTAAGTAACTTGAGAAGTGAATTTGCCTTCACTTCTCATGACTTTTCTTTTCATCTCTCTTGCACCCATTGCTGCATTTCTGTTTGTGTTTGAGTTTGAGCTTGCTCATTCTTCTTCTTCCCACTTTCTTTCTTCAAGTGACTTGACTTCTTGAATGAAGCAAGTCACTTTGCTTCTCTTGATCCTGTTCATCTGCTTCCTGGTGGTTCCATTGAAGACTTCTCTTGCAAACCTCACAAACCTTAGGAACAACCAAGCATGACAATGATTAGGGTTTTGATTAGTCTCCCCTCTTAGTTTTTACCTTTGTGTCTCTTTTGAGTCATCTCTTCTCACCTCATAATCAGGGACTAAACCCTAAAGGCTTTAAGGCTTTGTGATTAAGCTTATGCCTGCATCCTTCTCTTAGGATGGAGTGTATAACTTTAATCCTAAGTGTTAAACCCTTAATGTGTTTAAATCCTTTAATCAATCCATTTAATAATCATCAAGACTTCACACTTGTAACTTGGGCCTTGCATTAGGGTTCTAATTCTTCCTTAATTGGTTAAGAAGGACTAACCCTAGTGTTAATGGACAAGTCCCCCTCAAGTTGTCTTACAAATCATAAAACTCACTTCTTCATCTTATCATTAAATAAAATCCATTTAATCAAAGGCTTGTTTTGTCATGAGTTTAATCCCTAATCATGGATTAAGTTGAGGAGCTTTCCTCAGCTTAAACATTCTCATCTATTATCCTTCTATTAGGATGGTGTAATGAGTCTGTTTAATCCTTGATTATGGCTTAATCTCATTACTTAACACTAAACAAAAACACCAAAAACATCTAAATAATCACAAGCAGGTTAATGATCTTAATCCTACATCAAAGGTGATTAAGTGTGAGAATCTGACTTCACACTTAAGGTAATTCTCATTACCCCTAATCAGAGGGATGATGTGATGAGCTCACCAAATCCATTGGTTTAGACTTAAGCTCATTAACTTATGACAAAAATCCAAAAAGTAATAAAAGACTGAAAACCCAAAAACAAACAATAATCGTCTCCTTCGGGATTCTTTTCTCATCTCATTCACTCATAAACGAGAACTTGCTTCTTCCGTCTAATGCAAGACAGTTAGCACCTGAGCCAGACAGGTCATACACTTGAGCATAGGCAAGTAAGCAGTTCATAAGTCAATTCATCTTTCAGTCTCTTTGGGTCGAACTACGGTGTTCTGACTTCCTCATTGCACGAGAGGATACGTAGGCATAACTTAACAGTTATCGAACAAAAGTCTCTGTACATTCCCCCTCTTTCTAGCCTCATTCTTTTAGCCTCATGATCTTGAGCATCTTATTCCAGTTCCTCCACTGACACTGTATATATTACACACTTCACTTCTCTTACACTGACACCTGTACATCATCTTTCCAGCTCATTTATACACAAATCGCACTGACACTACCCCTTTAAAACACAAATCTTTCAAGCATGGATCCCGTCGAGTACGGCGGACAATCTGGGTGCTAATACCTTCCCAGGTTGTAACCAACCCCCTTTCTCAGTCTCTCTGGTTCGCAACTGTCTTGTCCATATCTTTCTAGGTTTATGCAGCATTACCTTTCCTCCGGGATAAAAATGCCTAGCTGGCGACTCTATTCATCTCCAGTGAGTTCACGGCTGTGTGTTCTCATTGTCCCTCTCGCCGACCGTTCGCGTCTGTACCTTTATTTGGGCCATTCCCCATTTATTGGGAGCGACAGCTTGGCGACTCTGCTGGGGAACCTTATACTGTAACCAGGGCTTCTGGTTCTTTTTGTGGGTTCCTCCTAGCGCTTGATTGATTTCTGTTTACTGGGTTGCTTTGTGTTATTTGTGTTTGTATATGTGTGTTTGTTTTTGCTTTATGTACAGTTGCTTTACTGCTTTCTTTATTGCTTTTGTATATATCATACTGTCATGTTGCTGGCTGGATCTGGTCTTTATTTTGGTGGGTGGGTGATTCATTGAGAGTTAAAGTCCTATACCTGGGACCTGAGTGACACCTAGGCTAGAGTGAATCATATTCTTTCCCATTCCATTTCGGTCTGGTGCGGGAATATGAAACACGGTTCAGATATGGGTTTCTTCTTGAGAACTCTGTGTTGCAGATTTCCTGCAATGCTAGGCCTATCTGGGAAGCCTGCTAAGTCTGGATGACCTTTAGTATTGACCTTCAGAAACTGAGGTGAATTAGAGGAGGAACTTTTATGGTTATTGTAAACACTGTACCTCCGGGTTAGAAGTGTTTACACTTCTCATAACTGATCCAAGTCTGAGGATCCTTGTTTTAGAACACCACCTGTGAGGGGGTTGGGCTGTTTACAGGTTTGCAGGTACCTTGACCTCAGAATACCCTGTTACTTTGATTATTTAAGAATACTCCAATTTGGGACAGTTCTTGTGATTCTAAAACCCTGGACATGTGGCTCTTTATTTGAGTCCCCCACCTTGGTTACTGGATTTATAGACCTCATCTGGAATTCTTGAGCACACTTGGACCTATATCAGGGCATTTTGATCAGATCCAGCTCAGTCACAAACCCTTGCATTTCATTTGCATACATAATCATTGCATCATATTGACATTTGCTTATTTGTGTTTCAGGGTGTCCATCTTCATTTTTGGCCAGTTTTGACCCCATCTTCAGTATTGACCTATCTTCATCAGCACCTGCTTCAGTTTAGCTATCTGCTTCAGCTATCACCTGCACCAGCCAATCAGTGGCCCCTTCTTCAGTATTATCATCAGCCCCTATCTCTACTCAGTCTTCAGCATCATGGCTCCTAAAAAGAGCAACATCACCTATCACTTCTTCCAGCCAGAGTTATCAGACATCAGGAGGATTCAGACCCTAATCACTCCAGATCACATACCTTTGTTCAGGGAAAATTATGGAGATATACTTGACATGGTTATGGATCTGGACCCTTCACAGAGAAGCCTGATCCACACCTGCATTCAGTTTTATGATCCCCCATTGAGATGTTTCACTTTTCAAGACTTCCAGTTGGGCCCCTTGTTAGAAGAATACTCATCATTGGTTGGTCTGCCTATCAGGGGTGGAATCCCTTTCAACCCTGAGATGGTCTTTCCTAGTAATGGAGAGGTAGCAAAGGCTCTGCATCTGGAGCCTGTCCTGATTGAGCATCATATGACTTCTAAAGCTGGAATCCCTGGCTTTCATCTGGATTTCTTGATCTCTCAAGCCACCATGAAAGCTTCTGTAGGAGAGTGGAAAGCTGTTTGTGCTTTATTGGCCTTAAGTGTATATAGAATTGTGTTGTTTGCAGATGAGCCTCGATTCATTAGCAAGAATGCAATCCACTTATTCATGCTAAAGAACCCAGTGCCCACTTTATTGGGGGATCTTTACTATTCAGTGCATCAAAGGAATGAAAAGCAGAGGGGAAGATTGGTGAGGTGTTGTGCTCCATTGTTCCACACTTGGCTTCTCAAGCATCTACCCAGGACAGATGCATTTTTAAACCCTCATCAGCAAAGCAACTGGGCTAAGAGACTCACTGCTCTAACTTCAGCAGATATCAGATGGTGCACTCAAAGCACCAAGGGCAGGGATATCATCACTAGCTGTGGGCATTTTCCCAATGTGCCTTTAATAGGAGTTAAGGGTAGTATCAATTACAATCCTCTGCTGTTCAGAAGGCAACTGGGCTATGCACTGGTCCACACTCCTAGGGCACAGGACTTGGCTGAGACTCTCTATTGTGAGAACAAGATTAATTTGGCTATTGTTAAGCAGGCTGCCTGGGCCTGGGATAATGTTCAAACCAAGGGAGTGACTATTCTGGGGAAGTGCAATAATGTGGCATCAGCATAATATTATGAGTGGTCCCATGCCAGGGCCCAATTCTCTGGGATGCCCTTTACCATAGAAGACATGCCTGAATCATCTTCAGCACCACCCCCTGCCACTATCAGTTTGGAGGAGTTTGAGAGCTTGAAGGAAAGAAATGAAAAGCTAACCCAGGCTTTGCAGAAAACCCTCCGGGAGAGGAGTGAAGGTATGAGGGAGATTGAAAGGTTGGAGAAGATGAGAGTAGATCATCTGACTAAGATTGAGAAGTCTGGGGATTATATCAAGAAGTCTAAGGCCGGAGAACAAATTCTGAAGAATGCTTGCAAAGAAGCCCAGTTCCAGAGAGCAAGGACAGACTTGTATTTAAAGGAGAGTCAAGCCCGGTGGGTCAGGATCACCGAGGCTCGTACCCTGGAAGACAAGAGAGTTCAAGACAAGATGGAGCAGCTTGAAGCTAATGCAAAAGAACAACAAGAAGCCCTGGCAGCAGCCCAGAGGGAGATATCAGAGCTGAAGATCAAAGCAGGGGTGAAGAGGTCCAAAGAACAAACTCGGCACAAGAAGCTAACAGCAGCTGTTACGACCCGGAATCTCCTCATCAGGAATCTCACGGAGCGTCCGGCTGATCCTGTGACCGAAGCACTTCTCAAGGAAGTTCGTGAGGATGAGTTTGGTCTCGGTGTTTGACCATTTGTTTGTTGTTGCTTTCTTTCCATGTACTTTTATTTTCTTGTACTGTATTTTGACCCCTTAGAGGGCTTGTGTTGTAAAATGAACAAGTTGTATTATTTCACCTTCTGTAATATATTTGTGTTAGTTTGCTTCATCTGAGTTTTCTTCAAGCAACAACAACAGCATCTTCAAGGGTCTGGAAGGGTCAAAACTGAAGGCCAAACCGGATACCTTGAGAACAAATAAGCATACTGCATTGCATGCTAACCCTTTGTTTGTTTTGTAGGTTTCTTGTTTTTTTGTTGCTAACCTCTGTTGTGATGCATCAGGAACTATTGCTAGGCGCCGGGTATTTCCCCTCAACCGTCCGCACCGTTATCCAACCCGAAACAACCTTCCGGGAATTCAAATGGATCAGGTACAGCAGGACCTTGCAGAGGTTAGAAATCAAATGGCAAACGTAAGATTGGAAATGAGAACGCAGATGACTCAGTTTATGGAAGTTATGAACAACATGGCTCAAAGCCAGGAAAGATTGAGGGCCATGGTGGAAAGGCAAAATCAAGAAGATCCACATATAGGGACTGCCGGGACCAGCAACAATGAAAGGGTCCAACCTCATGTAAATCCCCCTGTATTTGGACCACATCTCCATCCTGAGGTCAATATTCCTGCAAATGTTCAAGGGACTGCCACTGCAGCCAGGGTACTTCAAGAAGACCCCCAGGAGGATCAATTCACAGTAATGGGTGCTGGGGAGGAAGCTTATGATAGAAGGTTGGATGAGATAGCTGATAAGTTGAGGTCCTTAGAATCTCAAAACTCTTTGGGTTTCGATGTCATGGACATGGGCTTGGTAGACGGGGTCAGGATTCCCCATAAGTTTAAGCCTCCTTGTTTTGAAAAATACAACGGGACTTCATGCCCCCGGACTCATTTGCAATCATTTCTGGGAAGGCTGAAGGCTTATACCATGGATGAGAAGCTCTGGATGTTCTATTTCGAGGATAGCATGACGGGAGCCTCAAGAGAATGGTACTCTCACTTGACAAGGGCAACTATTAGATGCTGGAAGGACCTGGCAGAGGCCTTCATCAGACAGTATCAGTACAACTTAGACATGGCACCCAACAGAACCCTCCTAATGGGAATGTCACAGTCGTCAAGGGAAAGTTTCCGAGAATATGCCCAGAGATGGAGGCAATTGGCTGCTGCTGTTCAGCCACCTATGTCTGAACGGGAAATGGCAGATATGTTCATGAACACCCTTCAGGGAACTTATATTGACAGGCTGGCTGCTTTCTCTTCCACTAGCTTTGCGGATGTTGTCATAGCTGGGGAGAGAATCGAAAGCCTATTGAAGATGGGTAAGATCTCAGACAACGGTGCAAGCTCGTCCAGTAGTACAAGAAAGCCTTTTGCAGGCCCGAGAAGAACTGGCGAGACCAATGCCATCCACACCAACAGGGGCAGGCCCCAATATGTTCACAGATCAGTGGCAGCAGTCACCATTCCTGCTCCAGCTCATCCTCAACCAGTTTATCAACCTCCGCAACAAAACTATCAGCAACAACCTCAGTACCATCAACAGAATCAGTATCCTCCGAGAAATTACAACAACAGCAACACCAACAACAACAACCAGCCAAGGCCATTTCAGCAGAGGCCATCTCAAGCTAATAGAGTGATCGATCCGATTCCTATGCCATATGCTACATTGCTGCCACAACTCCTGAAACTCAACCTAGTTGAGCTAAGGACGTTGGCACCTCCAGATCCCAACAGTCTACCCAGGAATTATGATTCCAACGCCAGATGTGCCTTCCATTCAAATGCACCTGGCCACAGTACAGAAAAGTGAAGATCCCTGCACATGAAGGTACAAGACCTGGTAGACTCAAAAGCTCTGAATTTCGCACCACCACCCAATGTCAATAAGAACCCCATGCCAAATCACGGTGGTCCCAGGATTAACGCCATTGAAGAAGACAAGCCGTCTTATTTAATAACCAGTGTGGGTCAGATCCGGACACCGTTGGTAGAAATTAAGGCTCAGCTCCTCGAATGTCAAATGTTCCCAGGGTGTGAGTTGGGTTGTGCTTACTGCAATATCTCAGTAAATGGGTGCGATAATTTGAGGAATGGCATAGATGGCCTCATTCAGAGTGGCCAGCTTCAGATCACCATATCATTTCCAACAAATCCAGCAATCTCATCAGCAACGGTTTCAGAACCTCCTACAACTGCAGCAACTATTGTTCCTGACAATTCTTCGGCTTCATCAACAAGTACTTCATCTGTCATTTCAACTGATCAGATATCAATGAATGTTCCTCCTACAACTCCAGCACCACTCCATTATGAAACTCCTACAACAACAACATCCATCCTTCCACCATTATCTCCTACAACACCAGCAACAAATCATGAAGACGTCTCGACTGTCACCATATTCTATGATCCTGAAAACAACTCTGCCTACAATTCAGAAGGTGCCGCTCCCATCAGAGCACCAGTTACAATCTATTTTGATCCACAGACTATCGCAGTTCCTTCAACAGCTGCAATCAGTCCAGTCACCATCACGGTGCCTGGACCCGTACCTTATGAAAGCAGTAATGCCATCCCCTGGCATTACGGCTCTGACTTGTACTGTGAAGGACAAAGAATCACTTTTGAATCATCAACCCCTGCACTGCAAGTAGACAATGTGGGCGGAGGCGGAGGCTTCACTCGAAGCGGACGTCTTTTCGCTCCACAAATTCCGAGACCCGCTGCCGAAGCAGAAGCTGCTGCCAAGGCAAAAGGAAAGAGTCCTGTGCAGGAAGATCAAGCTGTTAAAGAAGCCTTGAAGACACCATTCGATCAAGAGGTTGATGAGTTCATGCGAATCATCAAAAAGAGTGATTATAAAATAGTGGATCAGCTTCATCAGACGCCCTCCAAGATCTCGATCCTATCATTGCTTATGTGCTCCGAAGCCCATCGGAATGCACTACTCAAAGTCCTGCACGCAGCTTACGTGCCTGAAGAGATCACTGTCAATCAGTTGGAGGCAGTAGTTGGAAATGTTAATGCTAGTCACGGACTAGGGTTCACCAATACTGATTTGACAGCGGAGGGCCGCAACCATAACAAAGCCTTGCACATAACCATGGAATGCAAAGGTGTTGTCCTTTCCCATGTGCTGGTAGACACGGGGTCATCCCTTAATGTCCTACCTAAAAAGGCTCTGGTGAAGCTAGAATATGACGGATTGGCATTGAGACCCAGCAACCTGGTGGTAAGAGCCTTTGATGGCTCAAAGAGATCGGTTCTGGGAGAGATTGAGTTGCCCATAACGATTGGCCCACAGACCTTTAAAACTATCTTCTACGTGATGGATATACAGCCCGCCTACAGCTGTTTATTGGGTAGGCCATGGATTCACGCCGCTGGCGCCGTGACATCTACCCTTCACCAGAAATTAAAATACGAGTGGGAGGGTCAAATCGTTACAATCTGTGGAGAGGAGGACATTTTTGTCAGCCACCTGGCTACTTATAAGTACATTGAAATGGATGGGGAGATCCATGAAACAATGAGCCAGGGGTTCGAAGCTTTGAATGTCAATGAAACATCTGCTGTACTTGGTACTTCAATATCGTCATACCAACAAGCCCGGAAGGTTGTTGAGGAAGGAACTGCCCAAGGCTGGGGCAAGCTACTACCGGTGGAGAAGAAAGAAGACAGATTTGGGTTGGGTTACAAACCAACTCAACAAGATCAAACAGCGGCTGCGAAAGAGCCCAACTTTGTGAGTGGGGGGATGCTTACCCCTGATGCTATCAACTGTCTGGAAGACGAGCTGGAAGAAGAACGCAACCTGGAAAGCTGGATTCGTCCAAAGATCCCGGGGAGCAGTGTCTTGAACTGGTATTCCCAGGAAATCATAAGAGTTACTCATGCAGAGTAATTATTATTTCCTGTATTTTTATAAGCATGCATCAAAGTCTTGCATCTTGCCCAAGATGACAAGACTCATTTTGTAATCGGGCCATCTGTACTTTTTGTGCAAACAAGATCAATTAATGAAATATCAGACATCTTTTTGCAAACGAGTCTTTTTCTTTTCCGTTCACTGTTTTTCTATTTTTCTTTTTGTACAAAAAATAAATGGCAGTGTTTTCAAAATGACAACTTTATTTCACTTTTCTAAAGCAAGACTAAAATCAGATCACTAAAATGAACAAACTTAACCCTTGCAGAGAGTGCCTTCCAGACAGCACCGACAACATCACGGTTATGACTTCGTATGACTTTGACAATCCAATCAATCAAGCTGATGAAGGGGTTGAAGAAGAGTATGAGCTTCCTGAAGAGCTAGCCAGGTTGTTAAGACAAGAGGAAAAGGTTATTACTCCTCACCAGGAGGAGGTTGAAGTGATCAATCTTGGTACGGATGAAGACGTGAAAGAAGTTAGAATCGGGGCCTGCCTGCAAGACTCAGTGAAAAGTCAACTGATTGACCTGCTTCGAGAGTATGTGGACGTGTTCGCTTGGTCTTATCAAGATATGCCAGGGTTGGACACCGACATTGTTGTGCACAAGCTGCCTTTGAGGGAAGAGGGCCCGCCGGTTAAACAGAAGCTACGGCGTACTCGTCCGGATATGGCAATGAAAATCAAGGAAGAGGTACAAAAGCAATGGGACGCCGGGTTCCTTGCTGTAACTAGCTACCCACCGTGGGTTGCTAATATAGTACCTGTGCCTAAGAAGGACGGCAAAGTAAGGATGTGTGTTGACTATCGGGATCTGAACAGAGCCAGCCCGAAAGATGATTTCCCTTTACCTCACATCGATGTATTGGTGGATAATACGGCTCAGTTCTCGGTATTCTCCTTCATGGATGGATTTTCAGGATACAATCAGATTAAAATGTCACCTGAAGACATGGAGAAGACAACATTCATCACACCCTGGGGCACGTTCTGCTACAAAGTGATGCCATTCGGACTGAAGAACGCTGGTGCCACATATCAACGGGCTATGGTAACATTATTCCACGATATGATCCATAAAGAAATAGAGTGTTATGTGGATGATATGATTGCCAAGTCCCTCACTGAAGAAGACCATCTGGTAAATCTGCTCAAATTGTTCAAACGTCTGAGGAAGTACCAACTGAAGTTGAACCCCAACAAATGCACATTCGGGGTGCGATCTGGTAAGCTGCTGGGTTTTATTGTAAGCGAGAAAGGGATTGAAGTTGACCCTGATAAAGTCAAAGCCATCCAAGAGATGCCTGCACCGAAAACAGAGAAAGAAGTTCGAGGGTTCTTGGGTCGATTGAACTACATTTCACGGTTCATATCTCACCTTACAGCAACCTGTGAACCCTTGTTCAAACTGCTAAGAAAAGAACAGACAGTCAGGTGGAACGAAGACTGCCAAAGGGCTTTTGACAAGATCAAGGAGTATCTGCAAGAACCTCCAATCCTTATGCCTCCAGTTGAGGGAAGACCTCTGATAATGTACCTGACAGTATTAGAAGAGTCAATGGGGTGTGTGTTGGGCCAACATGACGAGTCTGGTCGAAAAGAGTACGCAATATACTACCTAAGCAAAAAGTTTACCGACTGTGAACAACGTTATTCACTGCTCGAGAAAACTTGCTGTGCTTTAGCGTGGGCTGCTCGCCGACTAAGGCAGTATATGTTGACCCACACTACCTTACTGATCTCAAAGATGGACCCAGTCAAGTACATATTTGAGAAGCCAGCGCTTACCGGACGGGTTGCAAGATGGCAAATGATTCTCACGGAATACGACATACAGTACACATCTCAGAAAGCCATCAAGGGCAGTGTACTATCTGAATATCTCGCTGAGCAACGCATTGATGACTACCAGCCTATGAGATTTGACTTCCCTGATGAAGACATCATGTTCATTAAAGCAAAAGGTCATGAAGAGCCTGTTCACACTGAAGGGCCTGACCCGGAAGAAGAATGGACTATGATGTTTGATGGGGCTGTTAACATGAATGGTCGTGGTGTTGGTGCAGTACTCATTACACCTAAAGGAGTTCACATGCCTTTCTCGGCAAAACTCACTTTCAACTGCACTAACAACGAAGCTGAATACGAAGCTTGCATTATGGGTCTTGAGGAAGCCATTGACCTCAGGATCAAGACATTGACCGTATTCGGAGATTCAGCTCTGGTAATCAATCAGACCAACGGCAAATGGTATACACACCAAGATCATCTGATACCTTACAGGGATTATACAAGGAGGTTGTTGACCTTCTTTACAACAGTCAAGCTTGAGTATATCCCTCGGGACGAGAATCAGTTTGCAGATGCTCTCGCTACCATCTCATCCATGATCAAAGTTCAAGCTGCTAACTTTGTACCTCAGATTTCAGTGTCCAGACTTGATAGACCAGCATATGTATTTGCAACAGATGTTGTCAAAGATGATAAGCCTTGGTTCCACGACATTAAGTGCTTCTTGGAGGATCAAACATACCCACCTGGGGCATCTTCCAATGATAAGAAGACTTTGAGAAGGCTTGCTGGTGGTTTCTTTCTGAACACTGATGGGTCTTTATACAAAAGGAACTTTGATATGGTACTCCTCAGATGTGTTGATAAGACAGAAGCAGACTTGTTGATGCATGAAGTGCACGAAGGATCCTTTGGTACCCATGCTGGAGGACATGCAATGGCTAAGAAGTTGTTAAGATCAGGCTATTATTGGATCACAATGGATGCAGACTGTTGTGCCTATGCCAGGAAATGCCATAAATGCCAGATTTACGCAGATAAGGTGCATGTGCCTCCCAATCCTTTGAACATCATGTCTTCACCATGGCCCTTTGCCATGTGGGGCATTGATATGATTGGCAAGATTGAGCCAACTGCTTCGAACGGCCACAGATTCATCTTGGTTGCCATTGATTATTTCACCAAGTGGGTCGAAGCAGCTTCCTATGCCAATGTTACAAGACAAGTGGTAGCCAGATTTCTGAAGAGAGATATCATCTGTCGATACGGAGTGCCCGAGCGAATCATTACTGATAATGGTTCCAATCTAAACAACAAAATGATGGCAGAACTGTGCCGGGACTTCAAGATCCAACATCACAATTCTTCTCCTTACAGGCCAAAGATGAATGGTGCTGTTGAGGCAGCAAATAAGAATATTAAGAAGATTGTGCAAAAGATGGTAGTCACCTACAAAGACTGGCATGAAATGCTACCGTTTGCCTTGCATGGGTACCGCATGTCAATCAGAACGTCCACTGGAGCAACACCGTATCAACTTGTGTACGGTATGGAAGCAGTCCTACCAGTCGAAGTTGAATTACCCTCTTTACGGGTACTGATGGATGTTAAACTGAGTGAAGCAGAATGGGTTCGGGCCCGATACGAACAGCTGAGTTTGATCGAAGAGAAGAGATTAGCTGCAATCTGTCATGGACAGTTATATCAGAAGAGAATGAAGAGAGCCTTCGATCAGAAAGTCAGGCACCAAGAGTACCAAGTGGGAGATCTTGTGCTGAAAAGAATCCTCCCTCCTCATACAGACCACAGGGGCAAATGGACTCCAAATTATGAAGGACCATTTGTGGTAAAGAAAGTTTTCTCTGGTGGAGCACTGATGCTCAGCACCATGGATGGTGAAGATTTCCCATCCCCTGTGAATTCAGATGCAGTTAAAAAATACTTCGCATAAAAATGACCCGCTGGACACAAAAACAGAATGTAAGTCCAGGCAAAATAGGGCATCCCGGCGAGTCAAAAACAGAATAAAAAACTCGGGCAAAAGTAAGGGAAAATAAACAAAAAAACAAAAAATGTACACCCGCTGAGTTGAAAAGCCGCATTGGACAGCTCAGGCAAAAATGGGTATCCCGATGGATCGAAAACCCGAGAGGGCGATCCATGCAAAATAAGGGAATAAGCGAACAACTGCACTCTGAATTCGTCTGTATCACTTACAACTTGGAAAGCTTCAACAGAATTAAGCTTCAATCAGAATCAGCCTTCTTCAGAGAGCAAGACGAGAAGAACGTCATTGTCATACGAGTCATGGCAGAAGAGGAAGCTCCTTAAAAGCGTCGTCAACATTGCCAGCACTTTATTTCTCAATTTGTAACAATCTCCTCATTTCAGGGGATATGTTCCTTTGACTGTATCTCGCCAATTCAGGGCATGTGAATTAATAAAATCAGATTTTCAGTCATGTCTCATTTTGTACATTTTATTTGCAAAAAATGTCTGATGTCTTAAAAGAAAAAAACTGATTGCATAAGAATACAGATGCTTATCTTCAAAAGTAAAACATGCTTGCAGGAAATGTGCTTACTCTCAGAAGTATCCTAACTCCTATGACGGAATCCAGTAAAGGATACCTCGGGATTATCTTGTGCGTTTCTCTATCTTTTTCAGGATTGCAGGTATCCAGAACGCAACTTGGGGCGTGTAAGCTTCATCCCGGCAAGCTGGCAAATCAACACTCAATTTTAGCACCCGAAGTGCTCTCTCCCCAGCTGAGTTGCCTTTCATGACTCCTCCCAGCTGAGTTGGCCACTTATTACTTATCCCCATCAGAATGGACAGGTATCACAGAAGATGCCCATATCCCCGGCTGAGTCAAGAAGTCACCGTAACAGAATTTCTAGGGAGGTCTTTCAGTGATGCCTCTCTCTCTCCCCAGCCGAGTTGTCATCTCGCCCTCAGCCGAGTACAAGTTCAGGGAACCACCTCCCCACAGCGTTCCAGCCTCTATCCAGAAGAGCAATGCACGAAGAATCACAACAGAGTGAAGAAAGCTTCTTCAAACCCCAGTTGGGTCCCATGTTACGAGGATATGTCAATCAGTGACCTATATCCCCAAGCGGTCAAATATCATATCATCAGATCTACCAATGATCATACCCCCAGCTGGGATGTCCACTTTCAAACAAGATCAACCAGGGATCACTGCAGCAGCGGGATCCGAATCCCAGATCTGTGCCTCTTTGCATAATCATAGCATTCGCATCATATTATCCCCTCAGAGCGTAGCATTCCGTCTAATACGGAGCATTACGGCAAAAATCAAACGCATAGCATAATCGTGAGCCATGTTCTGAATAAACACTTGTGAATGCTAACCGTTCATCGTCATTGTACAGAAATCCCCACCAGAGTCCCAGCAAAAGCAGTTGCCTCACAAATCACAAACACCAGTGTATATTTCCTTTTGACACCCGTCCGTATCATCACTCCCCAGTAAAGTCGCCTGAACACTCTTTACAAACAAATCACCCGTATCACGGATACTTCATGACACCCGTCCGTGTCACATCACCAGCAGAAAGCCAAAGACGTCCTCTTTGCACTCGCATATACCTATATACACTTTCCTGACACCCATCCGTGTCATTTCCCCAGCGCAGTCGCTTATACTTTTACAACCCACATACTTGATAATATTATTATACTTTGACACTCGTCCGTGTCACCCTCCCCAGCAGATAAACACTCATTTATACAATACTACTCATGCTACTCATACTTATACAGATACTCGTCCGTATCTTGTATATACCAGTTACATCCCCACAGATTCGACTTTGGTTCATGTTCTTTGTTAACCAGTTGATACTCGCCCGTACCATCATCTCAGAATATGCGTCCAGTGTTTGTTTCTACATGATACTCGTCCGTATCATAGTCTTGAGGATGCTCGTCCGCATCTTTAATCCATACACTATGTCAAACACTCGTGTCTCCTTGAATATAGACACTCGTCCGTGTCTAATATTCCCCAGAAGAGTCCCTTCAGATACAACACTCGTCAGTGTTCTTTGTTAACCAGTTGATACCCGTCCGTATCATCGTCTCTGAACACGTGTCAGTATTTTGTTTCTACATGATACTCGTCCGTATCATAGTCTTAAGGATGCTCGTCCGCATCTCTAATCTATACACGAATACCAAACGCTTATACCTTTGTTTCTTGGATGTGAGCACTCGTCCGTGTTTACTTTTCCCCAGTAGATTACCAACAAACAATTTTTCCCTTTTATCTGACACCCGTCCTGTGCCATGATAAACCCTGAGAGCAGCCGTACCCTGCTGAGTGGTCGTCCTCCACTTCTTGATGGTCGTCCTCCATCATGCTCATCCGATGGCCGTCCCCATCGTCGATATTTAGCAGCCGTCCCCTGCTAGGTGGTCGTCCTCCACCTTTTGATGATCGTCCTTCATCATTTTATCCAATGGCCGTCCCCATTGTTGATTTTGGTTATCTGGCATTCGTCCTATGTCATGAGAAACCTCGAGAGCAGCCGTACCCTGCTGAGTGGTCGTCCTCCACTTCTTGATGGTTGTCCTCCATCATGCTCGTCCGATGGTCGTCCCCATCGTTGACCTTTTCTATCCGGCATTCGTCCTATGTCGCGATATTTTCGGCAGCCGTACCCTGCCAGGTGGTCGTCCTCCACCTTTGATGGTCGTCCCCATCATATTTCTTTTACCCAACAGAGCAGCCGTCCCCTGCTAGGTGATCGTCCTTCACCTTTGATGGCCGTACCCCATCATCTGTTTCATTTCATTTATTCTTTAGCCCGATGGCCGTCCCCGTCGTGGTCCCTTTTCCTTTTCCTTTAGCCCGATGGCCGTCCCCATCATCGGTTACCTTGCTTTATGAACTTGATGGCCGTCCCCGTCATGTTTCATTAATCCCCAGAGATTTTTACAGCTTTATCGTGATGGCCGTCCCCATCATAATTTCATTTTCCCCAGCTAGTCGGCCGTCCCCGTCTTAGCTTTACCTTTTATCCCCAGCACGTCGGCCGTCCCCGTCATTGTTTTATTTCCTACACTTTTCCCAGCATGTCGGCCGTCCCCGTCATTGCTCTATCACCCATTTTACAACATACCTTATTTTCCTTTTACAATCTATATCCCTTTTCTTCTTCATTCTGTGAGTGCAAATTTTGGACTGTCTTTGGTATTCAACCACAAGTTATCTTGTTTGCCTGTTAAGCCGTCGCTTACATCCTGCACAGCTAACTCATGTTTGAATAGGGGCAGCTGTAAACACCCCAAATTTTCCCTCACCCATTCACACCATGGCTTGTGATCATTTCATATGCATAAACACAATCATATCACCTCATATCTCATTTTTGATTCACTGCATAATTTCTAAGTCATCTGCACCTAGGGTTTGTGATCTGAGCAATCCAAGAGTTTCTTGAGCCACTCCAAAGGCAACCAATCACTTCAAAGGAATCCATATGTGTTCTTGCATCATATTATATCCTCTCAAAGTCAAGAATGTCAAGGAATCACAAGAACTAGAAATGGTGTGGATGCAGAGCCAGGTTTGACTGCACAGTTGACCTAGAATTAGGGTTTTGGTTTCAGAGGCCATAACTCCAATTTTTTTGGTCATTCTTGTTTCCCTTTATCTCTATATGGTATAGGGAGTATGCATATCAATTTTCATGAAGAAATTCCATGGGGAAGTCATCTGATCAAGGGTTGACTTTCTGAACAAGTCAGTGTAAAATCAGGGCATCTGAGGCCCCCAATGACCCAACCAATGGGTGATCTTCATCATTTTGAGTGTATATGATCTTTATTTGATCATGGAAGAAGGTTGAAGTCCACAAAAATCAAGAATTTGGAGTTTTTTGCAAGTGTTGACTTTTTGGGCATAGTTGACTTTTCAAGAATGTTTCATTTTAGGTCATTTTTCAAGCCTTGATTCTTGATCCAAAAATGCTTCAAATGAAAAAACTTTGGTCATGAAAGTTGTAGATTACATCTTTCCCTTTTCAAAAAGTACAAGAACATGATCAAATTCTTCTTGGATCAAAAGTTATGGTGTGACAAAGTTGGCAAAAAATCATTGATTTTCAAGATGTGCACCAAATATGAATTTTGCAAAATCATGCACCAATGCCATTTGTAACTTCTAATTCACTTCAAACCATGACATAAACATTCTATGTGACTTAAAAATCAGAATTGAACCAAAGATCACATGTGTATGGTTTGTGTAACAAGGCATTTCTCATGAAGTTTCAAAAAGTAACAACTTGCAAAAACACTCATCACACTTCACCAACTTGATGCATTGGATGCTGCACCTTGCTAGCCCTCTCACCTCATCTTGCTGCACCAGAACCATGCCTTGTACTATCCTAGAACCAAGCCATACTTTCCTTACACAAAAATTGACTTTTGGCAAAAGCAAACATCCCAATCACCACAGGCCATGTCACATCCTCTGGCCACTTGGAATTGTTTATTATATCCATTTGCAAGCCATTTCATAAAAGAGGCAAGGCTGAAACACTCTCAAGCATCACATACACAAGAACACTCCCTTTTGCAAACTTCTTCGAATCTCTCTGCCCAGACTTCAAACATCCAAACCATTTTCACCAATCATCTCACCTTGCCTTGTTGAGTAGAAACCACCAAGAGCCAGGCCTGTTTTGATCAAGAACACCCCATTGCCATCATTCACCTCAAGCTGCAGTTTCATTCGAATCTCTCTCCACAGCTCACAAACATCCAAACAAACTTCACAAACCTTCTCCACTCATCATCTGGACCACAAACAACCTTTCACCCTTGCCAGAAATAGCCAGAATCATCATTGCCATGTTCAACTGAGTTTGAGCAGAAGTTACTCAAACTCTTCATCCAGCCAATATAAATTTCTCCTGAGCACTCAAGCATCATCAAGAGGTCATAAGGAGTAGATTTCACCAAGAGAGGAAGTCAGAAAGTAGCTGGAGTGAAAGCTTCGAATCTCAGGTAGCTCAAGAACTTTTTTTCCAGAAATGGATTTTTAAGTTCTAAACTGTTCTACATGTCTTCCTGATCATGAATATGCTTTTAGTTTTTGAAATGGTGATGAAATGAGAGTTTAATTGATCTCTGAAACTCAGTTGACCTAATTTTTGTTTGCTTCGATTCAGCCTTGTTAGGAAATATAAATTTGTTTTGATAAGGGGTTTTGGTTCGTGAGTGAGTGGGGATCATTTCCCAGTTTTTAGATTTCATTTTAGTTAGGTTTTTGGAGTTTTGGGGATTCTCAGGGGGGATGCTGGCCGGAGAAGACGACCGGAAGTCTTCTCCGGCATCCTGAATGTCATTTGTGCCCTAATCCTGTAATTAATTTCCATTTGAATTCTGGGCGTTGGATTGGTTGACCCAGTTGACTTACCGCGCGAATGAAAGGTCCAGATCATTTTGCTTAGCCCTAATCTTCATTATTTATTTAATTAATTGGGATTAACTCAGATGCAACCCCAGCCGTCCAGATGCGCGCTGGTCAACCAATTTAAACCCAGGATTCATCTCATCCCTCCATTCTGTTTACTTTCCTTTTATTTTAATTTATTTTCATTTCTTTTTCATTTAACTTGCATATTTATTTTAAAATAGTAAAAAATGTGTAAAAATTATGAAACTTTTTCTCATAAGTTTTATTAATTTTTATGACACAAAAATATTTTCATTTTTATTTTTACCATTAAAAAAGCATTTTTAAATATTTAAAAGATTATTTTTAATTGATTAATGGAAATTAATTTATTAAAAATACTTTTAGGTATTTAAAAATCACCAAAAAATTCATGAAATGTTCTAAGACATTTAGAAACATTGTCCAACCTTCAAACCAAATTTCTTTTTTGATCTTGATGCATTTTAAGAATTTTCCATTGAATTAAATCATTTTTTGTGCATTATTTTGATCCTAAGTTCAAAAAATCATTTCTGCCTATCTATGAAGAGTTGGACATTGATTCTTCTTACATTGCATTGTGTTTAGCATGTAGTTTCTATGATTAAATGGCCATGGTTTGATTCCTCATTTTCAATTTGTTTGGCATTTCTTTTGTTTAGGAACCCTAAAAACCCTAATATCTTGTAAAAATCATAACTTGAGATTGGTTAAGAGTTGAGACCTCTCCTTTGGGCATTGGTTTAGTATGGGATTAGGGTTACCTTGTGTGGCATTTTCCATTTTTTATCTTAGGGTTTGCTTCTGTTTTTGACTTTTGTTTGATGTTTGATCCATAAACCCTAATTTGGGCTTTCATTTGCATCCATCTTGCATTCCCTTGCATAACATGACTTGCCATGCCATTCCATGCTTCCATTTGATGCATTTGACATCATAAGACATATAGAGAGCATGTTTGATCATAGCATCATGTGTTTGCCATGTTTTTTGCATTGTGCACTTCATACCTTTCCATGTATGTTCATGCTCCTTAACTTGCATCACTTGCATCCATGATCTTGTATGAACATCTCCATGCCTTGCCTCATGTTTGTAGCACTCCATAGCATCATCATCATCATCAACATGCTTCTGGTTTTGTTTAGCATCATACCATTCCATCTCATTTTGCATTGCATTGCATTTCTTCCTAACATTTCAGGTGGTAAGTAACTTGAGAAGTGAATTTGCCTTCACTTCTCATGACTTTTCTTTTCATCTCTCTTGCACCCATTGCTGCATTTCTGTTTGTGTTTGAGTTTGAGCTTGCTCATTCTTCTTCTTCCCACTTTATTTCTTCAAGTGACTTGACTTCTTGAATGAAGCAAGTCACTTTGCTTCTCTTGATCCTGTTCATCTGCTTCCTGGTGGTTCCATTGAAGACTTCTCTTGCAAACCTCACAAACCTTAGGAACAACCAAGCATGACAATGATTAGGGTTTTGATTAGTCTCCCCTCTTAGTTTTTACCTTTGTGTCTCTTTTGAGTCATCTCTTCTCACCTCATAATCAGGGACTAAACCCTAAAGGCTTTAAGGCTTTGTGATTAAGCTTATGCCTGCATCCTTCTCTTAGGATGGAGTGTATAACTTTAATCCTAAGTGTTAAACCCTTAATGTGTTTAAATCCTTTAATCAATCCATTTAATAATCATCAAGACTTCACACTTGTAACTTGGGCCTTGCATTAGGGTTCTAATTCTTCCTTAATTGGTTAAGAAGGACTAACCCTAGTGTTAATGGACAAGTCCCCCTCAATTTGTCTTACAAATCATAAAACTCACTTCTTCATCTTATCATTAAATAAAATCCATTTAATCAAAGGCTTGTTTTGTCATGAGTTTAATCCCTAATCATGGATTAAGTTGAGGAGCTTTCCTCAGCTTAAACATTCTCATCTATTATCCTTCTATTAGGATGGTGTAATGAGTCTGTTTAATCCTTGATTATGGCTTAATCTCATTACTTAACACTAAACAAAAACACCAAAAACATCTAAATAATCACAAGCAGGTTAATGATCTTAATCCTACATCAAAGGTGATTAAGTGTGAGAATCTGACTTCACACTTAAGGTAATTCTCATTACCCCTAATCAGAGGGATGATGTGATGAGCTCACCAAATCCATTGGTTTAGACTTAAGCTCATTAACTTATGACAAAAATCCAAAAAGCAATAAAAGACTGAAAACCCAAAAACAAACAATAATCGTCTCCTTCGGGATTCTTTTCTCATCTCATTCACTCATAAACGAGAACTTGCTTCTTCCGTCTAATGCAAGACAGTTAGCACCTGAGCCAGACAGGTCATACACTTGAGCATAGGCAAGTAAGCAGTTCATAAGTCAATTCATCTTTCAGTCTCTTTGGGTCGAACTACGGTGTTCTGACTTCCTCATTGCACGAGAGGATACGTAGGCATAACTTAACAGTTATCGAACAAAAGTCTCTGTACATTCCCCCTCTTTCTAGCCTCATTCTTTTAGCCTCATGATCTTGAGCATCTTATTCCAGTTCCTCCACTGACACTGTATATATTACACACTTCACTTCTCTTACACTGACACCTGTACATCATCTTTCCAGCTCATTTATACACAAATTGCACTGACACTACCCCTTTAAAACACAAATCTTTCAAGCGTGGATCCCGTCGAGTACGGCGGACAATCTGGGTGCTAATACCTTCCCAGGTTGTAACCAACCCCCTTTCTCAGTCTCTCTGGTTCGCAACTGTCTTGTCCATATCTTTCTAGGTTTATGCAGCATTACCTTTCCTTCGGGATAAAAATGCCTAGCTGGCGACTCTATTCATCTCCAGTGAGTTCACGGCTGTGTGTTCTCATTGTCCCTCTCGCCGACCGTTCGCGTCTGTACCTTTATTTGGGCCATTCCCCATTTATTGGGAGCGACAGTTAGTAATAATAATAATTATAAGAAAGAAAGGTTAATGAATATCATAATTAAAGATAATAATGAAATAAGCAAAAAAATAATATAATAATTAAAAGACTAAATTTTATATAAATGATTATTTAAAGTTAATAAGAAAATATGAACAATTAATCAAGATTAATAAGAAAATATGGATAATTATATTAATTATTATAAAATTTTGAATTATATGCAAATTATAAAAATTAAATTAATTTTAAACATATTATGAAAATAAAAATAAAATTATAATTAGACAATAAATTTACCAATTTTAAACATATATTAAGACTTATGTAAAATTAAATTATAAACAATTATAAGATATTTACATATTATAAAAAAAATAGGGTTGATTATGATTTCATTTACAAAATTTAATTATATTAAATAAAATTTATAAATAGTAAATAATAGAATTAAATTTTTAGGTAAGAATAAAATTAGGTGTTTAGAAAATTAGGTTTACATATTTTAGAAATAAAATTAGGATTTACATATTTATAATAATAATTAATTTATTCACAAATTACATACATACATATTATAAATAAAAATACTTTTATAAAATAAAATGAGAAGTTTTAAGCATTTTAGATAATATCTATAAATTATGTTTACTAATTTTTAATAAAATATAAGCAATATAATAAAATAAATAAAGATGAGAAAACATGGAAAATTGCTCAAAAAGAAAGGACCTGGGATTTGAACCCAGGTCCCTTACCTCATATACAAGTCACAAAACCATCCTGGCCAGCGTGCACTAGTGATATAAATTGAGATCATGGTGCTTTTGTTTCATATCCTGTTCAAATTACAACAAAACAAAAATAACACAAAAAAGGGCCTGGGGGGTTTCGAACCCAGGACCCTCACATAACAAGCAAACGTTCTTACCATCCAGCCAGAAGGGCGCACCTGATACATGATTCACAAACACTAATAATATATTAAGTCTTGTAATTACATGGAAAAATAAGAAAAAATATTGCTGCGCCCAAGAATCGAACCAAGGCCCTTAACAAACCATGCACACAAGCCTTACCACTGGGCTATCCTGCATTTGTTGAAACAAAAACCACAAACAATTCTAAAAATATTAACTTCAAATTTTGAATATTTCAGATGGCGCCAATGGGCCATCTTCTTCTCCAGATTACCTGCGATTTTTCCTTCATATTTTTCTGCGAAATTTCTTACAAACAGAATTGGCATATAAACCTATATTTCGTGAATCACGCATAAACCATCACCATCTTTAAAATTGACAACATATTTGTATTGCCCAAGGTTTGTACGGCTTAGCCATGTTCTTAGTTTGTTCATTAATGGTGTAAAACGCAAAACCCCATTCTTGAGGTTGAAACCCTAACAATGGTAACTTCTGATCCCGGCCATGAAACTTCAATCTAATCATATAAAAACAATCCACACACATTAACAAAAAAATATCAATAGTTAAAAACAGTTTATATGCCATGAATTAAAGGAATCGAAAATTCAAAAACTCAAGTCAATGTTGATTCGGTTTGAGTGATTCATGATGCTTCGAACGATGAGAATGATTGGGATAGCTTCAGTGATGTCCCAGGAACCTATTACAACCTTTAGAATGTCTTGATACAGCCTCTATTGCACAATCCGAATGTGACTTTTTGACACTTTTTGTAAGTTTGAATGAGGTGTTCTTGGCTGCAAAAATTCGTCCCTAGTGCTTGCAGTGTCTTCAAGTATTTATAATGATTGAATTAGGTCAAAAAGAATGGATCTTGTATCATGAAAATTGATTACTTGATTATGAAGAAATCTCTCATCCAAAAATATCAAAAAATCCAATATATTCTTACTATTTAGGCCTAGCACGAATTTGAATGTTGATAATTGGTCTTGAATGGTGTTTATTGTAACACCCCAAATTTGCCCTCTTCATTTTAAGCATCATGTCCTGTCATATTCATCATAGCATACCATATCTCTAGCATTTTTGCATAGAAAAATGAGGCATAACACTTACATGTTCTAGCATAAGGCATATGACCAACCATCTGGAAAGTTCGAAGCACCACAGATAAAAATCGAGAGCATGGAGACCTGGCAAAAATCTCACAGGATCAGTCTGCACAAGCTCTGTGTCATGTTCAAAGCTTAAAAAGAATGAAAGGATCAAAATCAGCTTGAAACGGCGGGCGCCGGCATCATTTTTGAAGTTTCCCACCAAAAGGGGGGAAATTCAAATTTTGCATGCGTTAACCGGTTAACGCATATGGTTAACCGGTTAACAGCTGCGAAATTTGAATTTCCAGCAGCATTTTCAGCATGTGTGTTTTGGCCCCATTTTCCAATTTTCTGATTTTTATTCATTTGAATTAATTTGAATTTGGGAGAAGGATCTAGAGCATGTATCCAAACCTCTTGCCAACCCTAGATCCAAATCACATTACCAAACCATATTTTTTGGATCCCAAACCAAGATTTTGGGCCCCAACCCTAAACCATATATATTCCATTTCTCTCCAAACCAAGGGAGCTCTCCCTCATTTTTTTCACTCTCATTTCTGATTTTTCATTGCTCTCACTCACAATTCTCTCACTTTTCTCTCCCAATTTTCCAAATCACTCAAAGTTCCTCTTTGAAGATCACACAACCTTGCCTTGAGGTGTGTAGATCTTGGAACTAGACCTCCATCCATAGCTTCATTACATCTTTTTGCTGGTTTAATTGGTGATTCAGATCTGGTTTGGGATCTAGAAGTGCTTTTGGATCAAAATTCTGCATCAAGAGCTTGATCTTGCATTTATTTTGCATGGAGGGTGGAGATTAGCATCGGATCTTCAAGGTTTTGCGCGAGATCTATCATTTTCAGCATAATCAACAATTACCAAAGCATACCTCCGCTTTGTAGGTTGGTTTAATTTCAGATCCAACTCTGTTTTTAGCTTATTTGCATTGCTTGTGCTTTAGATCCACCATGTGTTTGTGTAATTGATTGTGTTGCATGATTTGATTGGTTGATTGGTATTCGGATCCGTTTGTTATCGTTCATGAGCGTAATGTTATGGATTGATGTGCATTGATCTATTTTTCCATGTGTAATTGAGTGCTGGTCTGGTGCAGCTTATTTGAATAAGCTGTTTTTGAGCTGCTGTTTTCTGCAGGAATTTGCTGCTGTTTTTACAGTGTTAACCGGTTAACGCATATGGTTAACCGGTTAACGCCCTGTTTTTCTGCGTGTTTTGTGCAGGTTTTGACTGGTTAACCGGTTAACGCATATGGTTAACCGGTTAACACTGATGCAGAATGGTTTTTCAGGGCTGTTTTGAGTTTGTTTGATCCCTTTGCTTGTGCTAATTGCCATGACTCATTGTATGATCATTAATCATGATGTTTAGGGTGATTTGCTTGCTGTTTGATGTATGCTCTCATGTTTTCGACGCGTAAGTCGTGCATTCGCAATGTTTGGCATGTTGTTTGACTTTTGTTTTCAAGAACCTTTGAGCATGTTTAATTCCATGTTTGTGGTGATTGATTTGCTGGATTTTTGCTAACTTTTCAGGGGCTCATGGTAAGAGAAGTGTGGATGTTTATCCACATTTCAACTTTTTTCATCTTTCCTCTTTTGTTATTTGAACTAACCCTTTGTTGTTGGGCTTAGGCCTTTCTCATCCCTTCTTCTATCTTCTTCTTCTCTTCTTCATTAGGATAGAAACCTCGCAAACCTAGGATCATCCATGCATGTTAACACTTAGGATTATTTTAGTCCCCCTTTAGCATTTTACCTTTATGATCTTTTTGGTTCTCTTTCTCTTCTCATCTCATAACTCTAAAAAACACCTTTAATAAATGTGAAGCGATGCATTGATCCATAGCCTTATTCCATGAGGTATGCTTGTAGTCTTCCCATCTTGGGATAGTACATGTTTACCTTGTGATGCACAAGTCTGATCAAGGTATCTTCTTCATAAAGAAAAGCATAAAAAACACTTCTTCATGTAAATAACCAAAAAACACTTAATAATTAAGCGAGTTAGTGAGCCTAAGCCCTAATCTTTGGGTTCAAGTTTTGGGGATCTTCTCCTTACTTGAGTGTGCTTGTTCTATTATTCCATCTTGGAATGTAGTGACAAGTGCACATTCCATTGGTGAGAGTTTGAGTTCACTTCCTTGTGACACACTCATAAAAGCTTCTAAAAAACACAAAACAAACAATAAACGTCTTTCCTTCGGGAATTCTTTTCTCATCTCCTTCGCTCCGTACGCGAACTTGCTCCTACTTGTCATTTCGCAAGACGGTTACGCACTCGTCGTCCGAGTCTGCAACACCTGAGCAATGGCATAGGCAGTTCAAGCCTTAATTCACAAGCAATTTCCTTTTAGTACCCCTAGTTAGGGGAACTACGGCGTCTCTGATCCTCATTATCCTGATGAGGTACGTAGGCAGCGGGGTAGGGCCCGTTCGAGCACAATCTTTATTTTCCCTACATTTTCCCTTTGCTTTCTTATTCAGTTCCTTTCCAGTTCCAGTTTCTTTTCATTTTCTTTTTCTTCTGCTGCAGTTTTCATACCCTCACCCTTTGAAACAGTTATTTTCGCAAGCGTGGATCCCGTCGGGTACGGCGGACGATCTGGGTGCTAATACCTTCCCAGGTCGTAACCGACTCCCGAACCCAGTCTCTTTGGTTCGCAGGACCTGTGTCCTTCCTCTTTCTTTCTTCTGGTTTGTGCAGCATTACCATTCCCTCTCTTCGGGATAAAAATGCCTGGCTGGCGACTCTATTCTTCTTCCGCGCCACTTTCGCGTTTGTACCAGGATGGAAATCCTCGGGAGCGACAGCTTGGCGACTCTGCTGGGGACCGAACCCAGAATCTCTGGTTCCCCTGTGAGTCTCTCCTAGCGCTTGTGTGTTTCTGTTTCATTGGGTGATGTTTGTTTGATGTGGCTTGTTGTATTATATTGCTGTTTGTTTACTGCTTTATTTACAGCTTTATTTACAGCTTTCAGTATTTAGTTTCTGCATCATATATATCATACTGGACTGTCTGGACTGGTTTCCTTTGGTGGGATGGGAGTTACTGATTCTTGAGAGATATGAGCCAAGTACCCGGCTCGAGTGCACCATAGGACTTAGAGTGGTTCCACTTTGGCCTCATGAGATCTTGTCATGGGGGTAGTAGTGAGTTCCGCACCCAGGTTGCGATTGTCTTGGAAATGTCTTGATTTGGGGATCTTCCTCTCTCATTACATAACCCTGACAGTTATGTGCAGCTGGGGACCGATCATTGAGAACCTTTGTGGAAACAACCTTCTCCAGTGGTGACAGTGGCAGACCACATTTTGTGGCAAACCCATTCGCACCCGAGGGTCCACTGGGAACTCGCATAGGATGGCCTGGTTCTCTTATAAGAACTCAGTTAAAGCATCTGGTCATATGACATTAGTACTGTATCCTACGGGCTGAATGTACTATTGTTTCTTGATTTCAGCGCTTGAAGCTAGGGACTTATAAGGGATGCTTGTTTTTCCCGGACTCAGCTGAGGCCTCCCTGCATAGTACATAATGCCTAACCGATTCCCTGATTTGGTCATGAGCCATTTCTCGGAGATGGTGACAGTATTATTGCTATGTGGCTTTGAGAGTCCGTGATGTCTGACCCGGAGCCTTTTACCCGTGAGATTGGGGGGTGTGTACAGGTGTGCAGGAACCCATGACCTCAACATACACTCATTTGTTCAGTTATGATCTTTGGTCCGGTGAATAAGATTTGTGGTTCCGGAGTTATGGTCCTGGAATTCTGGATTTCTTGATACTGTGGGTCTGAGATCTTCTATCAGAGGGTTGTGATTACCAGAGGGGGTGACTCAGTGAACTTTTGGGTTTGCCGGTTATTCAGAGGGGCCCTTGTCAGTGTTCCAGTTCAGATGGCCCAGTTGGCCATATGCCTGCATTGCATTACATTTGCATCATTCTTTGCATTAACTGTTTATGTTTCCCATTTTTTCAGGTCATTACTCACATCTGTTCCCGGTTCTGGTATTCTTATCTCCATGGCAGAAATTAAAAGCGATCCGAGAAAGAAGAATGTGCATTACACCTTTCTTCAGCCGGAAGTCAAAAGTGTTCAGAGGTTAGCAGGTCTGATGAATGATCAAGTCTTAGGAAATTTCAAGAAAAGATATGGCCAGATACTGAAGTTTGTGGACAAGCCTACTACAGACCAAAAGGACAGCTTGCATACCTTGTTGCAATTTTATGATCCCCTGCTGCGTTGTTTTATTCTTCCAGGTTACATCTTGGCTCCGACATTAGAAGAGATCTCCAGCATGCTGAGTATCCCGATCAGAGAGACATTGCCGTTCTACGGGTCAGAGGTTGTGCTCAAAGATGAAGACATAGCCAAGGTTTGTAGGTTGCCGGTTGTTCCAGTCAGAAAGGCTTTGCAAGAGAGTAAAGGCAGAGGTCTACCATGGAGTGTGCTTATTCCAGAGGCTGAGAAGTATGCTACAGAAGCTAAGTGGAATGACTTTGGAGCTTTGCTTGCATTGATGGTATATGGGTCTAGCTTGTTTCCCGGAGAGAAAGAGTTTGTCAGCTTAGAAGTGATCTCAATCTTCGCAAAAGGCAATCCGGTGCCTACTTTATTGGGTGACTTTTATTTTAGTGTCCATTACAGAAACGAGAAAGGTAGAGGTGGTCCAGTGGTCTGCTGTGCTCCTTTGTTTGCTGAATGGTTCGCTAGACAGTTGCCTAAGTCAGGTGCCTTCAAGGATATACGAGACGAATGGAGATGGTCCAGAAGACTGATGGGATTGACTGAAGAAGACATTGCTTGGGGTTATGACAGGGATTTGCTAGGAAAAGAGGTGATGGTTAGCTGCGGAAGGTTTGCTGGAGTATCTTTGCTGGGAAGGAAAGGTGTCATCAGTTACTACCCGACATTAGCCAGAAGGCAGTTTGGCTACCCTTTGAAGGATCCTCCTCAGATGGAAATGTTTGCTGAATCTTTGTATTTTCCTGTTGATGGAAACAGAGAGCTAGTCCAACAAGCAGTTCAATCCTGGGCTCACAGAATTAGAAAAGGGAAGAAAGACTTCGGCCGAGTTGATCCCAAGACATATCCACCATATGCTGAATGGTTGCAAAGACATATTGAATCAGTTCTCATGCCTTTTTCAGTCGAGGCTCCACTTTATCCCCGAGAGGTACCAGGTCCGAGCAGTACGGTTTCCTTGGAGGAGTACAAGAAGCTAGAAGCTCAGCTGCATGCGGTCAGAGTAGAGAATGTTGAGATGGTAAGCTTATACCACCAGGCCAATGGAGCCAAGAAGGAAGCTGAAGATAAACTGCAAAAGCTCCAGTCCTCCTTGGAAAACAAAGAGAAGGATTTTGCCGGAAGAGAAGCTCATTTCCACCGATTGGGTATGATGGGAGCGCAAAGAGAAGCCAAGCACAAGGATACTTTAAAGACTCTCAAGAGCGCTCGACAGTCCATTGTTTGGCTGAAAGGCCAAAGGGAGGAAGAGCAAAAGAAATTCAAAGAGAAGGAAGAGTCCTTTGAAGTTCAGATGGCTTTTAAGAAGGAGGAAGTGGAACAAGCCCACGCCATCCGGAGGGAGAGGACCCAACAGCTAGTCCAAAGCCAATTAGCTCTGGAGGAAGCCAGGAAAGAGATTGAAGAGCTCAAGCTGAGGGCAGGCGTCAAGAAGAGCAGGACAGAGGTGGCAGAGTCAGGGTCTTTAGCTTAGTTTATTTTTCAGACTACCTACAGGCTTGTTGTAGGAGTCTTGCTTTTATTTCTTTTGTCTTTATGCACTGATTTGTAACCCTTCGGGGAATATTCTTGGATGTACTCTGACTTTTAGCCTATAGTGGTTTGTCCATATTCAGTATTAATGTGCAAGTTATCGTTTTGAATGTGCAAGACTCGTTTGTCTGGATACTGCTAATGTCTGAACACTTATCAAAGGGAAAGTTTGAAAGCTAAACACTGAAAGTGATTGCCGAGATAGATACCAGAACTGGGGCATGCCAAATGCTTAAAATTGGGAACATGAACAGTTACATTGCATTGCATATAACCTGTTTGTCTGTTTTGCAGGTGTCGCATCAATTACTAACGTATTTTGTGTTTCAGGCACTATAGCTCCTCGAAAAGTTCGAGAACAACCGGCAGTGCACAGATACCCAACCAAGATTAACAGAGAGCGGGCCATGGATCAAATGCAGGCAGATTTGGCAGACCTAAGGCAGAGAATGGATAATTTCATGACGTTAATGACCGGCATGGGGCAGAATCAAGAACGGCTGCGAGAGTTGGTTGAGAATCAGAACAGAAACGCTGCTGCTGCTGCTAATGCTGATAATCATACCGGTGCGGGCGCACGTCAGGGTGGACCTCATGTTATACAACCAGGGGCGACCGTAGTCAATGACGGGATGCATAACATTCATGTGGATCACCAGGAGGACCAGTTCACTTTACTTGATGAGACCGAGGGTCAAGGGGTCGAAATGAATAAGAGGTTTGAAGAGATGGCCGAGCAAATTAAGGCTATTCAGTCCCAAAGTTCTTTGGGATTCGATATAACAGACTTGGGTTTGGTTCCGGGAGTCAGAATCCCGTACAAATTCAAGGTTCCTACTTTTGAGAAGTATAACGGCACTGCTTGCCCAAAGACTCATCTGCAATCATATGTTGGAAGAATTGCTGCGCATACAGACGACGAAAAACTGTGGATGTATTACTTTCAGGACAGTTTGGTGGGAGCTTCCCTTGAGTGGTACATGAAGCTCAGCAGGGTCAATGTTAAGAGCTGGAAAGATCTTGCTGAGGCCTTCGTGAAGCAGTACCAGTACAACATGGATATGGCTCCGAATCGCACCCAATTGCAACATATGGCTCAGACAGCAAAAGAAGGCTTCAAAGAGTACGCTCAGAGATGGCGTCAGTTAGCTGCCAGGGTGCAACCACCTTTGTTAGAGAATGAGATGGCCGATATGTTTATGGGGACCCTCCAGGGGGTATTTCTTGAAAGATTGGCGTCAAGTTCTGCTACAAAGTTCAACGATATTGTCATTGCGGGAGAAAGGGTTGAAACGCTGTTGAAAATGGGGAAGATACAAGACCCAGGTGCTAGTAGTTCAAATGGGGCGAGGAAAGCTTTTAGCGGACCTCCAAGAAGGCGAGAAGGAGAGACCAATGCTGTATTCGGCCGAAGCCAGGGCCGTGGTTACAGAAGACCTTATGGGCATGTAGCTGCCGTCACCATTCCTGCAGCTCCCGTACAACAAATGCTACCTCCACCACAACAACAGCAGCAACAGCAACAACCTAGAGCCAACTACCAGCAAAGACCTTATCAGCCGAGGCCGACTCGTCCTGCTAACAGAGTGATAGAAGCTATTCCGATGACATATGCTGCCTTGTTGCCGAGACTACTAGACTTGAACCTTATTCAATTAAGGACTTTGGCACCACCACCTCCTGGAGAGCTTCCAGCTGGTTACGACGTCAACGCGCGATGCGCTTTTCATTCAGGAGCACCCGGGCACTCAACTGAGAAGTGCAGGGCGCTGCATCACAAAGTTCAAGATCTCGTGGATTCAAAGGCAATCAACTTTGCGCCACCACCGAATATCAACTCGAACCCTATACCTAATCATGGAGGGGCAAGAGTTAATGCTGTTGAGCGTGATGACAAGTTGAGTTTGGTACTGAGTATTGATGAAGTCAAGACGCCGTTGAAAGTGGTGAAAGAGAGACTGTTGAAGGGTCAAGTGTTTCCTGGTTGTTCTCTCGATTGTGAAGACTGTGCGAGTGCTGTGAATGGCTGCGAGAAATTGAAGACGGGTTTGCAAGAGTTGATTGATGATGGATCTCTGCAATTTAGCAAGATTAGTAATGAAAAGGCTGATGATGTGTCAACCGTTACTATCTTCTATGACGAAGCTGATATGCCCGTCAGACAAGGGCCGGTTACCGTTTACGCTCCTCAGATTAGTCCTGTGACTATAACTGTACCTGGGCCAATGCCGTATAATGATGATAGAGCCGTTCCGTGGCATTACGGTTCTGATGTCTATGTGGCGGGACAGAAGATGGAAAGTAGACCTGTTGCTGATTTGGCCATTGAGAATGTAGGAGGTGTTGGAGGTTTTACTCGAAGCGGCCGTTTGTTTGCTCCTCCTGCACTGAGAAAGGATCCCGAGGCCGAAGCTTCATCTAAAGACAAAGGAAAGCAGACTGCGAATGATGAGTCGAATACTCCTGTGGTTGGGCAGGGGACATTTGAGAAAGAGGTAGAGGAATTTATGAAGATCATCAAAAGGAGTGACTATAAGGTAGTTGACCAACTGAATCAAACGCCTTCAAAGATTTCTATTTTGTCACTGTTGATGTGCTCTCCCGCGCACCGAGAAGCTTTACTGAAAGTACTTCAAATGGCCTATGTTCCTCAAGAGATCACAGTCAATCAACTCGAAGCTGTTGTTGGAAGTGTTAATGCCAGCCATGGTTTAGGCTTCACTGACCGAGACCTCACTTCGGAGGGAAGGAATCACAATAAAGCACTGCATATCACGATGGAATGCAAGGGCGCTGTTTTGTCTCATGTTCTTGTGGACACAGGCTCTTCCTTGAATGTGCTCCCGAAGAAGGCGTTGATGAAGCTTAACATTGATGGGGTTATTCTGACGCCGAGTGATCTAGTGGTTAAAGCTTTCGATGGTTCAAGAAGATCCGTTTTCGGAGAGGTTGAGTTGCCTGTCAAGATAGGCTCTCAAGTCTTCAAGAGTGTCTTCTATGTTATGGACATCCAGCCTGCGTATAGTTGCTTGTTGGGCAGACCGTGGATACATGCAGCTGGAGCGGTCACTTCAACCCTGCACCAAAAGCTTAAATATGTGGTGGACGGTCAGGTCATCACAGTTTGCGGGGAAGAAGATATATTTGTCAGCCACCTGTCGACGTTTAAATATGTGGAAATGGACGGAGAAATTCACGAGACTTTGTGCCAAGCTTTTGAGGCAGATGTCAGTATCTTGACTCCGGTGAAGAAAAACAACGAAGGCACGTCAATTCATTCTTACCAGGAAGCAAAGGAGGTCGTCCAATCAGGCAATGCCCAGGGCTGGGGCAAGCTACTGGAGGTGGAAAAGAAGGGTGATAAATTCGGTTTAGGGTATCAACCTGGGGGGTCTATTCAGAATGGTAAAGCTATCTCATTCACAAGCGCTGGGTTGCTTGACCGTGATCAAATCTGTACGACAAGTCAAGATGGAGATGGTGACAAGGACTGGAACAACAATTGGATCCGCCCGTGTGCACCCGGCGAGGAGCTAGGAAATTGGTCTGCTGAGGACATCGTTCAAGTCACCTGGCTCTCAAAGTAATTGTTTGTTTCCTTTTATTAGCATACTGCATTGTCAAGTCCAGCATTCTGCCCAAGATGCTTGGATCCATTGTATTGGGCCACCATGTTTTGTATTGCATCGTTATTTTTGCCATGAAATAAAAGGACATTTTCAGACAAATTGTGCTCTTTTTCTTTGTTTTTAAACTTTTTCACAAAAAACAATATAAAAATGGCAATGTGTTTTTGCTTTGTGTTAGCGTCTCTTTTCAAAATAAGCAGATTCTGAATAAGCACATCATTTGTGCAGTATTGATCATCCGGATTCCACGGATAACGTTCCTGCTATGACTATGCATGACTTTGATAATCCAGTCTACCAAGCTGATGAAGGGGTTGAGGAAGACTGTGACCTCCCTGAAGAATTGGTCAGATTGTTGAAACAAGAGGAACGGGTTATTCAGCCTCATCAAGAAGAGATTGAGACCGTCAACCTTGGTAGTGAAGATGCAAAGAAAGAAGTCAAGATAGGGGCCAATCTGCAGGCCGACGTCAAACAAGAGCTGATCAGTATGCTGAGAGAGTATGTGGATATCTTTGCTTGGTCATATCAGGATATGCCAGGGTTGGATACCGACATCGTGATGCATAAGCTACCCCTGAGGGAAGACTGTCCTCCTGTGAAGCAAAAATTGAGAAGAACTCGCCCGGATATGGCAATGAAGATTAAAGAGGAGGTACAGAAACAGTGGGATGCCGGGTTCCTTGCCGTGACTAGTTACCCACCTTGGGTAGCTAACATCGTACCAGTGCCTAAGAAGGACGGCAAGGTCCGAATGTGCGTTGACTATAGAGATTTGAACAGAGCAAGCCCGAAGGATGATTTTCCGTTGCCACACATCGACGTGTTGGTCGACAGTACTGCTCAATTCTCAGTATTCTCCTTCATGGATGGATTCTCCGGTTATAATCAGATAAAAATGGCGCCGGAAGACATGGAGAAGACAACGTTCATTACCCCGTGGGGAACATTTTGCTACAAGGTCATGCCCTTCGGTTTGAAGAACGCTGGGGCAACTTATCAACGGGCAATGGTCACGTTGTTCCATGACATGATCCACAAGGAGATCGAATGTTATGTGGATGATATGATTGCAAAGTCCAAGGACGAAGAGGAGCATTTGGTTAACCTAAAGAAGTTGTTTGACAGATTGATCAAGTACAAGTTGAGGTTGAATCCGAACAAGTGCACTTTCGGAGTGCGTTCCGGAAAATTGCTGGGTTTCATTGTAAGTCAAAGAGGAATTGAGGTAGATCCTGCTAAAGTGAAAGCTATTCAAGATATGCCTGCACCAAAGACAGAAAAAGAAGTGCGCGGGTTCTTAGGTAGATTGAACTACATTTCTCGGTTCATATCTCACCTAACTGCCACGTGCGAACCGATATTCAAACTGCTAAGAAAAGAGCAAACAGTCAGGTGGAATGACGATTGCCAAAGAGCTTTCGACAAAATAAAGGAATATTTGCAGGAGCCTCCAATTCTGATGCCTCCAGTGGAGGGGAGACCGTTAATCATGTACTTGACCGTGCTAGAAGGGTCGATGGGGTGTGTGCTTGGCCAACATGACGAGTCTGGTCGAAAAGAGTACGCCATTTATTACCTTAGCAAAAAGTTTACCGACTGTGAATCCCGATACTCACTGCTCGAGAAAACTTGCTGCGCTTTGGTATGGGCTGCTCGCCGACTGAGGCAGTACATGTTGACCCATACTACACTTCTCATTTCCAAGATGGATCCTGTCAAGTACATCTTTGAGAAACCAGCATTGACCGGAAGGGTTGCTAGATGGCAGATGATTTTAACTGAATACGACATCCAGTACACTTCTCAGAAAGCCATCAAAGGAAGTGTATTGTCGGAATACCTTGCTCAGCAACCTCTTGAGGATGACTATCAGCCGATGAGATTTGATTTCCCTGATGAGGACATCATGTACCTCAGAACAAACGATTATGAGGAACCACTTCCGGAGGAGGGGCCTGACCCTGAATCCAAATGGAAGTTGATGTTTGATGGGGCTGTCAATATCAATGGTCGTGGAGTTGGTGCCGTACTCATTACTCCTGAAGGTGTTCATTTACCCTTCGCTGCCAAAATTACTTTTGGCTGCACCAACAATGAAGCGGAATACGAGGCGTGTATAATGGGAATAGAGGAGGCAATTGATCTTCGGATTAAGAACCTCGACATATTCGGAGATTCAGCCCTCGTCATTAACCAAATTACCGGCAAGTGGTATACACATCAAGAGCATCTAGTTCCGTACAGGGATTATGCTAGAAAACTGTTGACATTCTTTACGACAGTTGAGCTCAAATACATACCACGGGACGAAAATCAATTTGCCGATGCTTTGGCCACTCTCTCTTCGTCAATTAAAGTCCTATGTTGGAATTTTGTGCCCAGAATTGACATCTCCAGGCTTGACTCTCCGGCTTATGCTTTCTCTGTAGACGCCGTGTCTAACGAGAAACCTTGGTATTTTGATATCAAGTTGTTCCTGGAGAAGCAAGAATACCCAACAGGGGCATCTTCCAAAGACAAAAAGACCTTGAGACGACTTGCTGCTAGTTTCTTCTTGAACACAGACGGGGTTTTGTACAAGAGGAATTTCGACATGGTCTTGCTCAGATGCGTGGATAGACACGAAGCAAGCCTGTTGATGCAGGAAGTCCATGAGGGATCTTTTGGTACCCATGCAGGAGGGCACGCCATGGCAAAGAAACTGCTGAGATCAGGGTATTACTGGATGACAATGGATGCAGACTGTTGTTCATTCGCTCGTAAATGCCACAAGTGTCAAATATATGCAGATAAAGTGCATGTTCCTCCTAACCCACTCAACGTCATGTCATCTCCTTGGCCTTTCTCTATGTGGGGCATTGACATGATCGGGAAGATTGAGCCAACTGCTTCAAACGGGCATCGCTTCATCCTAGTCGCGATTGATTACTTTACCAAGTGGGTAGAAGCAGCGTCTTATGCCAATGTCACTCGTCAAGTGGTGGCAAGATTTCTGAAAAGAGATATCATATGCAGATATGGAGTACCCGAGAGGATCATTACTGATAATGGTTCTAATCTCAACAACAAGATGATGGCAGACTTATGTCGGGACTTCAAAATACAACATCACAATTCTTCTCCTTACCGACCAAAGATGAATGGTGCGGTAGAGGCAGCTAACAAGAATATCAAGAAGATTGTGCAGAAAATGGTTGTCACCTACAAGGATTGGCATGAGATGTTACCGTTTGCTTTGCATGGGTACCGAACGTCGGTCAGGACATCAACAGGGGCAACTCCCTTCTCTCTAGTGTACGGCATGGAAGCAGTCCTGCCTGTTGAAGTAGAGATTCCTTCACTGCGCGTGATGATGGATGTCAAGCTGGATGAGGCTGAATGGGTGCGTGCTCGTTACAATCAGCTATGTCTAATTGAGGAAAAGAGATTAGCGGCTATCTGTCATGGTCAGCTTTATCAGAGGAGAATGAAGCGGGCATTCGACCAACGAGTACGTACTCGAGAGTATCAAGTGGGAGAGCTTGTATTGAAGAGGATCGTTCCTCCAGGTTCAGATAACAGGGGCAAGTGGACCCCAAACTACGAAGGACCATTCATAGTGAAGAAAGTATTCTCAGGAGGGGCACTGATGCTCACCACTATGGAGGGAGAAGACTTCCCATCCCCTGTTAACTCGGACGCAGTTAAAAAATACTTCGCATAAAGAGACCCGCTGGACACAAAAACAGAATGTAAGTCCAGGCAAGAAAAGGGCATCCCGGCGAGCTAAAAACAGAATAAAAAGCTCGGGCAAAAATTAGGGAAAATAAACAAAAAAATGTACACCCGCTGAGTTGAAAAGCCACATTGGACAGCTCAGGCAAAAAAGGGTATCCCGGTGGATTGAAAACCCGAGAGGGCGATCCACGCAAAATAAGGGAATAAGCGAACAATTGTGATCCGAGTTATCTGAACCACGTCATCGTTTCGTACAGCTTGACAACACCGGAAGGATAGGAAGCAGTCCCCTTGTCCTCTCAGAAAGCCAAAACAGAATGGAGAGTCTTGAAGACATGCAGGTCATAGCAGAAATGGAACTCCTTGGAATGCCGCGTACGTTGCCATTAGGATAATTTCTTTTCTCAATTTTTATAGTGGCTACCTCTTTCCAGGGGGTTGCTTCCTGATGTAAATCTTTGCCTATTCAGAGGCCATTCAATAAAAATAATATTCAGTCAAAAAGCTGTGTGTGTTTATTTTTGTTTACAAAATGTCCTGAATTTTTGGCAAAAATAGCATTGCATCTAAACATGGTGATAATTTTGAAAAGAAAACTGACATGCAGGGAAACTGTAACCCTCTTTGAGCGTCGGGTGACGATGGATGAACCGATCATTCCATGCAAATCCCCGGGACACGCGTGTGTTTTCTGTTGTTGCAGGTTGCAGGTTGGCGTCGCATTCTCTCAAGCGATTTAATTTTCCCCGGCAGAGTACCTCCCCAGCCGAGTACTTCCCCAGTAGGGTATCCCCCAAGCAGAGATTTCCTTTCCCAGCAGGTATCTGAAGACTGGCATCTCCAGCAGAGATTTTTTCTCTCCAAGCAAGTCTTGGAAGCAGCCCAAGCAGATTCTTCTTCCCAAGAGAAGTAGTAGTCCTTTCTTCCCCAGCGGAGTGTGCCTAGCAGGTACCTGAGAGCATGTCATCATCAGAGGTGGAATTGACAGTATTTTATCATCAACAAGATTCTTCCCCAGCAAGAGTCCTCGCCTGTCGGGTACCCGAAAGCCTGATATCCCCTCAGAGTCTTGAATCATCGGATGCTCTCCCCAGCTAGAGTATTTGCCCAGGAAGCTTCCTCAGCCAAGTCTGAAGATGTTCCTGTCCCCACAGCGTTCATATTTGATTATCACTGCCGGTAGTGAAATATTCCCCAATAAAGTCGCCGTACTTTGGGTATTTGATAATACAGCCAGGTATTCATCATCTCAGTCAGAATGTGTATCCAGACAGCTTGACTTGTATTCCCCTGCAGAGTCGTATCTCTTATTGCCGATCAGGCATCCGTTTGTTGCTCGTCGGCAATCTTCAACACTCGTATGTGTTATCTTTAAGCGGAGTTATCCCCAGCAATAATGTATCATGTGTTATTACTGCTCGTTTGCATCTTTCAACACTCGTATGTGTTAGCTCGGTGGTATTGCTCGTTTGCTTTCCCCAATAGAGTCTATATCTATTAGCACTCGTCTGTGCTCGCATCTTATTTGATGCCCATCCTCTTTCAGCACTCGTCCGTGCCTTTTCCCCGGCAGTTTCCTCTTTATTTGAGGTACTCTCCAGCAATCTTCTGTGCTAGCATCTTTGTTTGATGACCATTCGCAGCTCTCGGCACTCGTCCGTGCTTGTTAGTCTTTGAAGTTTTCTCTCCCCAGCGAAGTTGCCTGTACTCGTTGGGGCGCGTATCTTCATTTGGTGCTCGTCCGCATCCCTGCAGCACTCGCCCGTGCATGTCATTCCTCTTTATTTGAGGCGTATTCCCTAAGAAGTGCCCAGTGCTCGTCCGTGCTCGCATCTTTATTTGGTGCTCGACCGCATCTTTTAGCACTCATATGTGCTCGTTACTCCTTCGAAGATTGCTCGGCCGTATCTTTCGGCGCCCGTCCGTGCCTGTCATTGCTGCTCGTCTGCAACTCTTCAACACTCGTCTGTGTTCTGATATGATTTTGGTTGTTGCTCGTCTGCAAATTCCATCACTCGTCTGTGCTTGGAGATGTCCCCAACACTCGTCTGTGTTTGGTATTGGATCCTTCGTTGCACTCGTATGTGCCTTGATATGTATTCTTTGTTGTTGCTCGTCTGCAACTGCCCAGCACTCGGCTGTGTTTGGTTGAAGCTCGTCTGCTTTTATCCCCCAGAAGTCGTTTGTGTCTTGAAGCTCGTTTGCTTTGCCTGGATACTCGTCCGTATCATCCTCAGCACTCGTCTGTGCTAGCTTGCACCTGAATGTGAAGATTTGCTGTTTACCCTGATATTTCTGTGACTACATCAAATGCTCGTCTGTGTTTGAACTTCCGGTATTCGTCTATACCAGTGGCTGATACTCGTCTGTAGCATCGCCTGAAACACTCGTCTGTGTTTCTCAGATCATCGTCTGATACTCGTCTGTATCATTGACTTAGGGCACTCGTCTGTGTTGTCTTGATGATCACCCAATACTCGTCTGTATTGAAGAGGTTTCGAATCCTGACAGTGGGAATTAAATGTCGAAATGGTTACCGGTCCTGGCGTAACAGGTAAATCCGAAGGAGGCTCGTCTGTCTCAAGCACCAATTATGGTAGCTGCACCTGGCGTAACAGGTTTGCTCAGAAGACTCGTCTGTCTTATACCATATATCCGCGGATAATATATGAAGAAGGTTCGTCTACCTTGGTTGCATGTCTATCCCACAGACTTATATGCATTTCCGGAGCCTGCGTAAGGGTTATCCGAAGAAGACCCGTCCGTCTTATTCCACTTATCTGCGTAAGGATTAGTGAAGGAGATTCGTCTATCTCAGGATACTTTGAAGTTCTTTAAGGGCTCGTCCGCTCTCAGCTCCTGGCGTCACAGGTCATTCGAAGACTCGTCTGTCTCAGATTATTGTCTTGAAGTGTTGAAGGACTCGTCTGTCCAGCTCCTGGCGTCACAGGATTGTTTGAAGATTCGTCTGTCAACATGTCTTTATTTCAGATATCAGTTCCAACTTGGAAGAAGCTCGTCCGCTTCTTTCTCCCCTGCAGTCCCCAGAGCGTCATCTGGTCGGGTTTATTTCCCGGTGTTGCATTCTTCGTCAGAGTGCAAATTTCTGGTCTTCTTGGTATTCAATCACAGTTTATCTTGAATGGTCGATAGCTCGCTGCTATCGTCCTTTTCGGATTAACTGATGATTGAATAGGGGCAGCTGTAACACCCCAAATTTGCCCTCTTCATTTTAAGCATCATGTCCTGTCATATTCATCATAGCATACCATATCTCTAGCATTTTTGCATAGAAAAATGAGGCATAACACTTACATGTTCTAGCATAAGGCATATGACCAACCATCTGGAAAGTTCGAAGCACCACAGATAAAAATCGAGAGCATGGAGACCTGGCAAAAATCTCACAGGATCAGTCTGCACAAGCTCTGTGTCATGTTCAAAGCTTAAAAAGAATGAAAGGATCAAAATCAGCTTGAAACGGCGGGCGCCGGCATCATTTTTGAAGTTTCCCACCAAAAGGGGGGAAATTCAAATTTTGCATGCGTTAACCGGTTAACGCATATGGTTAACCGGTTAACAGCTGCGAAATTTGAATTTCCAGCAGCATTTTCAGCATGTGTGTTTTGGCCCCATTTTCCAATTTTCTGATTTTTATTCATTTGAATTAATTTGAATTTGGGAGAAGGATCTAGAGCATGTATCCAAACCTCTTGCCAACCCTAGATCCAAATCACATTACCAAACCATATTTTTTGGATCCCAAACCAAGATTTTGGGCCCCAACCCTAAACCATATATATTCCATTTCTCTCCAAACCAAGGGAGCTCTCCCTCATTTTTTTCACTCTCATTTCTGATTTTTCATTGCTCTCACTCACAATTCTCTCACTTTTCTCTCCCAATTTTCCAAATCACTCAAAGTTCCTCTTTGAAGATCACACAACCTTGCCTTGAGGTGTGTAGATCTTGGAACTAGACCTCCATCCATAGCTTCATTACATCTTTTTGCTGGTTTAATTGGTGATTCAGATCTGGTTTGGGATCTAGAAGTGCTTTTGGATCAAAATTCTGCATCAAGAGCTTGATCTTGCATTTATTTTGCATGGAGGGTGGAGATTAGCATCGGATCTTCAAGGTTTTGCGCGAGATCTATCATTTTCAGCATAATCAACAATTACCAAAGCATACCTCCGCTTTGTAGGTTGGTTTAATTTCAGATCCAACTCTGTTTTTAGCTTATTTGCATTGCTTGTGCTTTAGATCCACCATGTGTTTGTGTAATTGATTGTGTTGCATGATTTGATTGGTTGATTGGTATTCGGATCCGTTTGTTATCGTTCATGAGCGTAATGTTATGGATTGATGTGCATTGATCTATTTTTCCATGTGTAATTGAGTGCTGGTCTGGTGCAGCTTATTTGAATAAGCTGTTTTTGAGCTGCTGTTTTCTGCAGGAATTTGCTGCTGTTTTTACAGTGTTAACCGGTTAACGCATATGGTTAACCGGTTAACGCCCTGTTTTTCTGCGTGTTTTGTGCAGGTTTTGACTGGTTAACCGGTTAACGCATATGGTTAACCGGTTAACACTGATGCAGAATGGTTTTTCAGGGCTGTTTTGAGTTTGTTTGATCCCTTTGCTTGTGCTAATTGCCATGACTCATTGTATGATCATTAATCATGATGTTTAGGGTGATTTGCTTGCTGTTTGATGTATGCTCTCATGTTTTCGACGCGTAAGTCGTGCATTCGCAATGTTTGGCATGTTGTTTGACTTTTGTTTTCAAGAACCTTTGAGCATGTTTAATTCCATGTTTGTGGTGATTGATTTGCTGGATTTTTGCTAACTTTTCAGGGGCTCATGGTAAGAGAAGTGTGGATGTTTATCCACATTTCAACTTTTTTCATCTTTCCTCTTTTGTTATTTGAACTAACCCTTTGTTGTTGGGCTTAGGCCTTTCTCATCCCTTCTTCTATCTTCTTCTTCTCTTCTTCATTAGGATAGAAACCTCGCAAACCTAGGATCATCCATGCATGTTAACACTTAGGATTATTTTAGTCCCCCTTTAGCATTTTACCTTTATGATCTTTTTGGTTCTCTTTCTCTTCTCATCTCATAACTCTAAAAAACACCTTTAATAAATGTGAAGCGATGCATTGATCCATAGCCTTATTCCATGAGGTATGCTTGTAGTCTTCCCATCTTGGGATAGTACATGTTTACCTTGTGATGCACAAGTCTGATCAAGGTATCTTCTTCATAAAGAAAAGCATAAAAAACACTTCTTCATGTAAATAACCAAAAAACACTTAATAATTAAGCGAGTTAGTGAGCCTAAGCCCTAATCTTTGGGTTCAAGTTTTGGGGATCTTCTCCTTACTTGAGTGTGCTTGTTCTATTATTCCATCTTGGAATGTAGTGACAAGTGCACATTCCATTGGTGAGAGTTTGAGTTCACTTCCTTGTGACACACTCATAAAAGCTTCTAAAAAACACAAAACAAACAATAAACGTCTTTCCTTCGGGAATTCTTTTCTCATCTCCTTCGCTCCGTACGCGAACTTGCTCCTACTTGTCATTTCGCAAGACGGTTACGCACTCGTCGTCCGAGTCTGCAACACCTGAGCAATGGCATAGGCAGTTCAAGCCTTAATTCACAAGCAATTTCCTTTTAGTACCCCTAGTTAGGGGAACTACGGCGTCTCTGATCCTCATTATCCTGATGAGGTACGTAGGCAGCGGGGTAGGGCCCGTTCGAGCACAATCTTTATTTTCCCTACATTTTCCCTTTGCTTTCTTATTCAGTTCCTTTCCAGTTCCAGTTTCTTTTCATTTTCTTTTTCTTCTGCTGCAGTTTTCATACCCTCACCCTTTGAAACAGTTATTTTCGCAAGCGTGGATCCCGTCGGGTACGGCGGACGATCTGGGTGCTAATACCTTCCCAGGTCGTAACCGACTCCCGAACCCAGTCTCTTTGGTTCGCAGGACCTGTGTCCTTCCTCTTTCTTTCTTCTGGTTTGTGCAGCATTACCATTCCCTCTCTTCGGGATAAAAATGCCTGGCTGGCGACTCTATTCTTCTTCCGCGCCACTTTCGCGTTTGTACCAGGATGGAAATCCTCGGGAGCGACATTTATGACTTTCTAGAAGAAGAATCACCCTTAAATATTGATTTTTTGATTTTATTTTGATTTAATATGTATTTAAATGAATAAAATTCAAATAAATATTAAATAAAATAAAAAAATCAGAAATTACATGGGTGGGTCGTGCTTGGTGTTATATTGAAGTTTGGGTCACAAGATTGCAAGCCCATTTGGAAGAAATTGATTTTAAAGCCCTATTTTCTTCATACACCACTCAAAAATTTCCCAACTTTGCAAGGGCACATATCCTTCAATTTTAATGGTATGAGGGTGTTCTTGGACATTTTGGAAAGCTTGAAGAGTCCTATAACCAACCCCACTGGTTTCATGTCCATATCATTTACCAATCTCAAGTTATGCCCTTCTGAAGTTGTTGACTTTTTGTTGACTTTTGAAATGACCTATAATGTCTTAGCTCATACCTTCGAAATGAAGCATTTTTGGGCTTGGCTTGTGAGACACAAAGTTGTAGAGAATTCAATTTCCTTCAAAATGAGCTTTGAGTGGAGACTTGGTGATGAAGTATGTGAAAGTTATGGCTGGTCAAAGTTCAATTGACTTTTACTGAGGAAACCCTAATTTAGAAACTCCTGATTCTTGATGATCTGGAATCTCCTTGATGAATCATGATCAACCCTTGATCAAATGATGAATTTTACTTCATATACTTGATGTTGGCAAATAATCATGAAGTTTGACTTTGGTTTAACCACAGTTGACCTCAGTTTGACTTTCTAACTGCATTGACTGATTTTGACTTATCTGATCATCTGACTGAGCAAACTTTTGAGAAAAGTCTTGAAACTTGTCATGGGGGTTCTTACACACATATAAGATGTTATGAAGCTCACTTGAAGTCTTGGAAGTCCATTTAGCCTGATTAAAGTCAAAACCCTAGTTTTGGATGCACTGCTTAGGAGGTGCATTGTCTGAGGGAATTGTCAACTCTTCTGGCCAATTGTGAACCTTGTGAACCTTGTGAACCATCATAAAATGTCTTGTAAACCTCATGGGAGGTATTGTGAAGCTTGTGAACCTTGTGAACCTCATAAAGTGACTTTGTAGACCTCATGAACCTCAGGAAAGCTTTGTAATCATTGTGAATCTTGTGAACCTTGTGAACCTTCAAGAAGTAACTTGTAGACTTCATGAACCTCATGAAAGGTCTTGAAAGCATTGGGAAACTTGTGAACCTTGTGAACCTTCAAGAAGTAGCTTGTAGACTTCATGAACCTCATGAAAGGTATTGAAAGCATTGTGAAAGGTAAAGGTAAGTACCCTCCCCTGAAGTTAGATGGTTCATCCTGTCCTACAAAAGTAACCAGGTTCTAAGGGATCTCAATATCATTGATCCTTCACAAGGGTGATTGATCAGAAGGCCACTTACTTGCCAACCAAAACCCTCCAAGTTTAAGATCTCAATGAGCGTAGTATCGAGTGTCAACCAACTTCAGTCTGCACCAAAGCCAGTTACCTCACTACTTTCTAAAGGCCAAGATGAGTTAACTAGGGTTCTAAAAGTTAGTTAGTGCATTGACAACATATGGCAGCCTCATATTATCCTCAACTTGACTTAAGGAACATAAGCACACACCAAGAAGTCGCACTAACTATGGCCACCAGATCAACCGTATCGATATACGTCGTACAGTTTCCTTGGTCTATTGCAATTTACCTAAGGTACACTAGATCCGGGTTAGGACCTTTCACACATAAGAGTCCAACAAGTAATATAAAGCAAACAAGGCAAACAATTTAAGTGATCTAATTCCTAAGGGTACCCCTCTTAAATTTAAATCCCCAGCAGAGTCGCCAGTTCTGTAACACGGTGGGAGAACTGACTTTTAGTTATGTTGCGGATAGCAAGAGTCGCCACCGACTTTTATTTTATCCAAACGGAAAGGGTATAAAAGAACAGGAAAGACCTTAAGAGATATTTTCGGGTCCGGGGGGTAGGTTATGTAAAGGGAAGGTGTTAGCACCCTTTACATCCATGGTTATCCATGGGCTCTTAGTTACTTAACTCACTTTTGAATTGTTTTTGAAAGTGTAGTGTGTGAATAGAAAAATTTTCATATTAGTTGATAATGATCCATGTACGGATGCGTAAAAACTTGTTTTTGAAAATTTGTTTGAAATTTGTTAAGTGTTTGAAAAGATGGAGTGAGCAAGCAACTAGGAGGTACCTACCCTAAAATTTTAAGTCTTTCTTGTTCTCTATCCTTTAATTGGTAAGACTATCCCTACTATTAAGGAGTAGGTAGTCATTACCTTGGATGTAAGGGACATATGAGGGACATCTGGTTATGAAGGCAACTGTGGGGTGTATTAAGCATATAGGAGGGACTATCATCATTATTCGAAGGGACTTGATTTGTAAAGGCAACCATTAGGGACTTGATGATTTTTTCTTTTAAGGGACTTGCTTTATACACCCCACTTGACCTTATGATTTAGGCAACTTGAGGGATAGCCTTAGAAAGTGAGATGGCGATTAAAAATCGACTTATGTGTGTGAGTGTTCAATATTATTTATCTTTAATTAAAGTGATCTAAATTTATTTTTAAATAGAATACATGTTTTTGCACTCCCTAAATTACTAACCATAGCATAAAAATTAAATATTTAAGTATTTACAAAATTACACCGAGAAGCAATTACATGATTATAATAATAATAAATAAATAGCAAAAATAATTGGCAAAATATAAATAGGCAATAAATAAACAAATAGGGGTTAGTGATAAATATAATTAAAAAATAAGGTTAGTAAAAATAAAAGAACTAAATTTAATGAAATAATAATAATTAGAAAAATAAACAAGGTTAGAGAAATAATAAAAATATAAGATAATAATAAATAAGAATAATAAATAATAATATGGTTAGTAACAATAATTAAAATAAATTAAATAAAAAATATTATAATGACATGATTAGCATAATAAACACAAAATAGGATTTTAATATATAAGCATTTATTTAGAAACATGAATAATTAAATAATTACTACAATATAAAATTTTTAAACATAATATTATTATAAATTTTAATCATTACAAATTTAATTATTTTAAACATATATTAACATTTATTTATCAAAACAATATTTACACATTATAAGGAGAAAATAAGTTTTAAATATTATATTCACAAAATTAATCATGTTTACAAAATTTAATTTCTACTAATTACTATATTTACAAAAATTATACTAAATAAATATATATTATAATTATAAAATTAGGGTTTTGGAAATTAGGGTTTGTTTTAGAAAATAATTTTTTAGGGTTTTCTAATTTAATTATAAAAATTATTGAATAATATACATATATTACATTTACATATGATAAAGAAAATAATTTTAGAAAATTTATATATTTTAGAATTTTAGAAAATATTAACCATGCTTTATTATTATTATTTATTATTTAGAAAGCATATACATAAGATTTAATTTAATAATATAATACTTAAAACAAATAAAAGAAGAAAAATGTGAAAACTTACCTGACTGGGGTTTGAACCCAGGTCAGCTTGGTTTCCAGCAAGAAGGAACACCACCAGGCTACCACACGCGCAGGCAACAATGGAGGAGGTTTAATTTGTTTTGTGCTTTGCCTGAAAAACCTGGAAAATAAAAGAAATAAAAAGGCCTGGGGTGGTGTTGAACCCAGGACCTTTGATCAATAACACACACGCTTAACCGCCTGGCTGGGAGAGCCCTTCTGATAATATAATGGCAAGAAACCATAATATATTAAGTCTTCTTTTATCCTGAAAAATAAGAGCAAAAACAATGCACCAGCCCGGAATCGAACTAGTGTCCTCACAACATACGCGCATCAGTTTTACCACTGGGACAACACAAGTTGTTGTGATTTTAAACAATAAACAATCAATAAAATATTATACAAATAATTTGAATTCAAATCACGCGCGGGAAGAGGTCATCTTCTTCCTTGTACCCTTCGAATTTACCTGCGATTTCACATACAAATTCACCTGCGAATTTTCATGCACACGCACCCTGTGTTTTTTGAACTACCATCAAACAAGATCATTTTGTCAAATCAAGGACACCTTTGAGTTCCTTACAACCTGTACAGTTCAATTATATCCAGAAAATACATTTATATTGGGTGAATCGAAGAACCCCATTTTTGAACTCGAAACCCTAACTATGGCCGTTTGTCCATTAGGTCATGAAACTTCAAGTTTCTTGTCCAGAATCGTACTAGGCATCAAGATAAACACATATCAGTCATCAAAAACAATTTATAATGCACATGTTATCGAATTCGAAAAAATTAAATTCAAGACAAAGTTTGATTCGGGTAGAGCCATATGAGATGATATTGATGCATATGGGTGATGGTTTAGCTTCAACAATGTCCAAAGAACATCTCTATGTTCTTACTTTACCTTCAAATGCCCTGGATTGAAGAATCCGAATATGAGTTTTTGGTGAATTTTTTGACTTTGTGGACTTACCTTTGGCTGCTGGAAATCGTGTATGAGGGCTAGGGTTGTGATCAGCACTTATATGTGAATCATTTAGGTCAGAAAAAATCATTGGTTGTATGGAAGATTTGATATTTGAAGATTGAAAAAGATTGTGCCATGAAATTCAAATATTGGCTCATGAAAGCTTGCTATTTTTGGATCAATCACATGATTTCTTTCTCTTTCAACTTCAATCAATATTTAAAATGTTCTAGAAACCAAATCTCCCTTTAATAATATATTTTCATATTTTATATTTATTTAAAATGATTTTTTATGAATTAAATCAAAAGTAAATAAAAATAAAATAATAAAAATTCTGAATTTTGGTTATTTGGGTCGTGCATGATGATATGATATGGATTGGATCATAATTTAGCAAGCCCATTTGGAAGGAATTGGTTCTAAACCCCATTTTCATTATAAACCATCACAAAATTTCCCAACTTTGCAAGGGAATATCTCCCTCAATTTTAAAGGTATGAGGGTGTTCTTGGACATTTTGGAAATCTTGAAGAGTCCTCTAAACAACCCCATTGGTTTCAGGTCCATATCATTTACCAATCTCAAGTTATGCTCTTTTGAAGTTGTTGACTTTTTGTTGACTTTTGAAATGACCTATAATGTCTTAGCTCATATCTTCCAAATGAAGCATTTTTGGGCTTAACTTGCAAGATCAAAGTTGTAGAGAATTCAATTTCCTTCAAAATGAGCTTTGGATGGAGACTTGGTGATGAAGTATGTGAAAGTTATGGCTGGTCAAAGTTTAGTTGACTTTTACTAAGGAAACCCTAATTTAGACACTCCTGATTATTGATGATCTGGAATCTCCTTGATGAATCATGATCAACCCTTGATCAAATGATGAATTTTACTTCATATACTTGATGTTGGCAAAAAAAATCATGAAGTTTGACTTTGGTTTGACCTCAGTTTGACTTTCTGACTGCATTGACTGATTTTGACTTATCTGATCATCTGACTGAGCAAACTTTTGAGAAAAGTCTTGAAACTTGTCATGGGGGTTCTTATATACATATAAGATGTTATGAAGCTCACTTGAGGTATTGGAAGTCCATTTAGCCTGATTAAAGTCAAAACCCTAGTTTTGGATGCACTACTTAGGAGGTGCATTGTTTGAGGGAATTGTCAACTCCTTTGACCAATTGTGAACTTTGTGAACCTTTTGAACCATCATAAAATGTCTTGTTAACCTCATGGGAAGTATTGTGAAGCTTGTGAACCTTGTTAACCTTATGAAGTGACTTATGGACTTCATGAACCTCATGAAAGGTTATGTAAACATTGTGAATCTTGTGAACCTTGTGAACCTTCAAGAAATAACTTGTAGACTTCTTGAACCTCATGAAAGGTTATATAAACATTGAGAAACTTGTGAACCTTGTGAACCTTCATAAAGTGACTTGTAGACTTCATGAACCTCATGAAAGGTCTTGTAAATGTTGAGAAACTTGTGAACCTTGTGAACCTTCAAGAAGTAACTTGTAGACTTCATGAACCTCATGAAAGGTTTTATAAGAATTGTGAATCTTGTGAACCTTGTGAACCTTCTTAGCACACAAAGTTCTTGTATTGTGAGGGCAAATTTTGGGGTGCAGATGATGCTAAGTACATGGGGTTTCCCCAGCAGAGTCGCCAGTTCTGTAACACGGTGGGAGAACTGACTTTAGTTATGTTGCGGATAGCAAGAGTCGCCACCGACTTTTATTTTATCCAAAAGGAAAGGGTATAAAAGAAAAGGAAAGACCTTAAGAGATATTTTTGGGTCCGGGGGGTAGGTTATGTAAAGGGAAGGTGTTAGCACCCTTTACATCCATGGTTATCCATGGGCTCTTAGTTACTTAACTCACTTTTGAATTGTTTTTGAAAGTGTAGTGTGTGAATAGAAAATTTTCATATGAGTTAATAATGATCCATGTACAGATGCGTAAAAACTTGTGTTTGAAAATTTGTTTGAAATTTGTTAAGTGTTTGAAAAGTTTGAATGAAGTGAGCAAGCAACTAGGAGGTACCTACCCTAAAGTTTAAGTCTTTTCTGTTCTTTATCCTTTAAATGGTAAGACTATCCCTATTATTAAGGAATAGGTAGTCATTACCTTGGATGTAAGGGACATATGAGGGACAGCTGTTTTTACGAAGGCAACTGTGGGGTGTATTAAGCATACTGGAGGGACTATCATCATTATTCGAAGGGACTTGATTTTTAAAGGCAACCATTAGGGACTTGATGATTTTTTCTTTTTAAGGGACTTGCCTTTTACACCCCACTTGACCTTATTAGTAGGCAACATTGAGGGATAGCCTTAGAAAGTGTAGGATGGCGATTAAAAATCGACTTACGTGTGTGAGTGTTCAATATTATTTATCTTATAATTAAAGTGATCTAAATTTATTTTTAAATAGAATACATGTTTTTGCACTCCCTAAATTACTAACCATAGCATAAAAATTAAATATTTAAGTATCTACAAAATTACACCGAGAAGCAATTACATAATAACTATAATAAGCAAAATAAATAGCAAAATATAAATAATAAGCAAAAATAATAAATTAGCAATAAATAAATAATGGGTTAGTAGTAATAAAAATTAGAAAATAGGGTTAGTTAAAATAATAATAATATTAAATAATAATCAAAAATTAGTAATAATAAAATAAGTGAGGTTAGTAAATAATAAATAATAATAATATATAAGATTAATGAAGCAAAAATAAATAATAATATGGTTAGTAACAATATTTAAATAAATGAAGTTAGCCAAAATAAAAGATTAACAAATTTTTTCAATGTAGACAATTATATTTACAAATTATTAAATTATTTTAAGTGTATCATAATTATAAATTTTAATTATTAGAAGTTAAATTATTTCTAAACAAAAGTCCTAAATTTTTTTTTTTACTTATTATAAGAAATAAACTATAAGCATAGTATATAAAATATATTTGCAAATTATATAAAAAAACAAGTCATAATTATATTTACAACAAATTACTTATATTAAAGATTAGATTAAATAAATACATGATAATTTATATTAAGAATTAAATAAATAAATAATTAGGGTTTTTTTACAAGTACTTTAAAAAAGAATAAATTAGAGTTTTTGAAAATTAGGGTTTTTGAATATTAGGGTTTGTTTTCTAGAAAATATTTTTAGGATTTAATTTAACATACAAAATTATTTTAACTAATATATATATCTAATTTAATTACACAAATAAAAAATTAAATTGAGAAAACAAGAGTTTAGAATTTTTTAGAAAATAATATGGTTGTTTTAAATATGCATAATTTATTTTTAATTGATATTAAGAAAATAATTGAACTAATTAATTAAAGAAAAAATAGAAAAAAGTAGTAAAAAGAAAACTCACCTGGGCAGGGTTTGAACCCAGGTCCTCCTGCTTGCCAGTATCAAAACATGCCATCAGGCCAACCATGCGTTGGTGATCATAGAATGGTTCTATTTGTTTTTATGCAATGTCTTGAAAAATCCAGAAAAATAATGAAAACAAAAGGCCTGGGGTGGGACTTGAACCCAGGACCTTCTGATTACAAGCATGCACGCGTATCCGCCTGGCTGGGAGAGCCTAACTGATTATAAAACAAAAGTCTTTCCACTGGGCCACGCACTGGTTGGTGATAATGATCAGAAACAATACAATAAAATATCATAACCAATATTCAAATTTCCAGAAGCGCGCGAACAGCTTCATCTTCAACCTCTTATCCTTTGAAATTTTCTGCGAATTCAGATACAAGTTTTCCTTTAAAAGCCCTGCAAATTGAAAACCGAATATGAGTTTTTTGGTGAATTTGAAAACTTGAAACTTACTCCAGAGGCAGCAAAATCGTGAATGGATGTTAGGTTTATGCTAAGTACTTATATGTGAGTGAATTAGGTTAAGAAAATTCATTGGTTGTATGGAAGTTTGGATATTTGAAGATTGAAAAAGATTGTACTTTGAAATTCAAATATTTGCTCATGAAAGCTTACTATTTTTGTACCAATCTCATGATTTCCTTCTTTTTTAATTCCAATCAATATTTAAAATATTCTAGAAACCAAATCTCCCTTTAAAAATATATTTTTATATTTTATATTTATTTAAAATGATTTTTATGAATTAAATCAAAAATAAATAAAAATAAAATAATAAAAATTCTGAATTTTGGTCATTTGGGTCGTGCATGATGATATGATATGGATTGGATCACAATTTAGCAAGCCCATTTGGAAGGAATTGGTTCTAGACCCACATTTTCATTATAAACCATCACAAAATTTCCCAACTTTGCAAGGGCATATCTCCCTCAATTTTAAGGGTATGAGGGTGTTCTTGGAAATTTTGGAAAGCTTGAAGAGTCCTCTAAACAACCCCATTGGTTTCAGGTCCATATCATTTACCAATCTCAAGTTATGCACTTTTGAAGTTGTTGACTTTTTGTTGACTTTTGAAACGACCTATAATGTCTTACCTCATATCTTCCAAATGAAGCATTTTTGGGCTTAACTTGCAAGATCAAAGTTGTAGAGGATTCAATTTCCTTCAAAATGAGCTTTGGATGGAGACTTGGTGATGAAGTATGTGAAAGTTATGGCTGGTCAAAGTTCAGTTGACTTTTACTGAGGAAACCCTAATTTAGAAACTCCTGATTATTGATGATCTGGAATCTCCTTGATGAATCATGATCAACCCTTGATCAAATGATGAATTTTACTTCATATACTTGATGTTGGCAAAAAATCATGAAGTTTGACTTTGGTTTGACCACAGTTGACCTCAGTTTGACTTTTTAACTGCATTGACTGGTTTTGACTTATCTGATCATCTGACTGAGCAAACTTTTGAGAAAAGTATTGAAACTTGTCATGGGGGTTCTTATATACATATAAGATGTTATGAAGCTCACTTGAGGTATTGGAAGTCCATTTATCCTGATTAAAGTCAAAACCCTAGTTTTGGATGCACTGCTTAGGAGGTGCATTGTCTAAGGGGATTGTCAACTCTTCTGACCAATTGTGAACCTTGTGAACCTTGTGAACCATCATAAAATGTCTTGTGAATCTCATGGGAGGTATTGTGAAGCTTGTGAGCCTTGTGAACCTCATAAAGTGACTTTGTAGACCTCATGAACCTCAGGAAAGCTTTGTAATCATTGTGAATCTTGTGATCCTTGTGAACCTTCAAGAAGTAACTTGTAGACTTCATGAACCTCATGAAAGGTCTTGTAAATGTTGAGAAACTTGTGAACCTTGTGAACCTTCATAAAGTGACTTGTAGACTTCATGAACCTCATGAAAGGTTTTTGAAAGTATTGTGGGACTTGTGAACCTTGTGAACCTTCAAGAAGTAACTTGTAGACTTCATGAACCTCATGAAAGGTTATATAAACATTGTGAATCTTGTGAACCTTGTGAACCGTCAAGAAGTAACTTGTAGACTTCATGAACCTCATGAAAGGTTGTATAAGCATTGAGAAGCTTGTGAACCTTGTGAACCTTTTTAGTTCACAAAGTCTTGTATTGTGAGGGCAAATTTTGGGGTGCAACAGCTGCCCCTGTTCAATTTTCTGAAACCTGAGGGGTTAGATTGGTATGTTTTCCAGTCGTGACCTGGAAGGTTGAAGGGGATTGAACACAAAAGCCCAAAAATTTGCACTCACCAGTGCATGGCTAGTTGAATATGATTGAGTGGGCTTAAAGATGCCACTTGGAAGAACTGGAGATGGGCTTAGAGATGCCATCTAAAGAACTGGATGTGATGATAGCTTTGTGTTGATACTGGATCTCAGTACTAGGTCTTTGTATAGGCCGTCTCTGAATCATTTATGCAACGTGATTTGAATTGTTGGATGGACCAGTAGAAATAAATCTTGTGATGATTATCTCTTCTGGAAATATTTTGGACTAAGGGATGGATCTTTGTACAGACCATTTGCCTATTCTCCAAGGGCCAAAAGAACGTCAGGATTTGTTCTTAAGGATCAAAAGAACGTCAGGATTTGTTCTTCTGAGTAAAATGTCTTGACCAAGTAGCCAAAAGAGCGTCAGGATTTGCTCTTAAGGGTCAGAAGAACGTCAGGATTTGTTCTTCTGAAAAAGTCTTAGACAAGGGGCCAAAAGAGCGTCAGGATTTGCTCTTAATGATCAAAAGAACGTCAGGATTAGTTCCTCTGAAAATGTCTTGAACAATGGGTTAAAAGAGCGTCAGGATTTGCTCTTAATGATCAAAAGAACGTCAGGATTTGTTCTTCTGAAAAATGTCTTGGACAATGGGTTAAAAGAGCGTCAGGATTTGCTCTTAATGATCAAAAGAACGTCAGGATTTATTCTTCTGAAATACGTCTTGGAGGATGAAGCAGTCCAGAAGTAATGATATACTTTCAGGAGGATGAAGCAACCCTGATGTAATAAGAGCTGTCAGGAGACTGGAGTAATCCTGAGGTAATAATATGATATGCTTTCAGGAGACTGGAGTAATCCTGATGTAATAATATGATATGTTTTCAGGAGACTGGAGTAATCCTGATGTAACAGCATGCTTTCAGGAGGATTGAGCAGTCCTGATGAGATTATAAGCTTTCAGGAGGATAGAGCAATCCTGATGATCATAAGTTTGTTTGTTGGATAATTACCCTGAAAACAAGGTGACATTCTGTATAATAATATTAGTTTATGCATTATGTATGCATGTATAACATGATGCACTTAGATAGTGTATTATGCACTCATGTATATGTATGTTATGGTATGATGTAAATGATGTATGTATGATACGATACTGCCGGAAGCGTCTGGATGTCTTCGTATAACAACTGCTGGCCAGGGAAAATAAATCCCGATTCGTTGTTGAAGAATATATTATACATAACCCTCCGTCTGCTGGGGATAACAGGGTATAGATAACCTCCCGGAGGCTGGGGATAGCAAGGTATATATAACCTCCCGTATGCTGGGGATAGTAAGGTATATATAACCTCCCGTATGCTGGGGATAGTAAGGTATATATCACCTTCGTCTTCGTTTGATGGTAGGGCAGATATAACTTTCCGTCTTCGTTCGCCGTACCCTTATTGGAAAGTAATTTCTCATATATCCGTATGAGGATAAAAGAGATGGATATAAATTCCAGGAGAGATGAGGCTTTATGAAGATGGATTCGTCCTACTGCGGGTTTTGTAGTTTTCTTGTAAAGAGGAACCGGTGAAGCTTCGTTGAAATCCTCCCCTCGTTCGTCCTTAGTAAATACTATTACTGCATTTTCATGCATTTCTGGTAAACATCAATCATATTAAGCATTCATGCATTTTTGGCAAACATTAAGCATATATACATTCAAACACAATCAATGGACGTTTCGCTTATGTAAATAGGGTAAAAGTAAATCTGGATTCAAAAGATGGAATTTATTTATATCAAAAAGTGACCCATACACGGGTAAGTTTGTACAAGGAGACATAAACCCTAGTAAGAGGATTTTGTCATAAAGTTTTATAAAAGAGAAGCAGCTATGTGGGAAACAATCCTATTGAGTTTCAATTCTACTATTGCCATTATCTTCAAGTATCTCATCTTCTGCTGTTGAGAAGGAAACGATTGAATTGAGCTTTATCTGTTCGAGTTTGAATAAGTAGTACAACTGGTTGCAGTTTCATGGGTGATCTAAACGAGACATAGTCATACGCTTTAATCCCTAACTTTTGCCTGGATTGCCCTTTCAGGTTTTCAATCCACCGGGATACCCTTTTTTGCCCAAGCCGCCTTTTCAGGTTTTCGACTTGCCGGGTGTACATCTTTTTATATATATCCCTAATTTTTGCCCAAACCCTTTTGGTTTGCCGGGATGCCCTTATTTTTGCCTAGGCCTGTCAACCTAGCGGGTCTCTTTTTATGCGTAGTATTTTTTAACTATGTCTGCGTTTACAGGCTGTGGGAAGTCTTCACCATCCATTGTAATCAGTATCATGGCACCTCCTGAGAACACTGTCTTAACTACAAATGGTCCCTCATATGTTGGAGTCCACTTGCCCCTAGGATCACCCTGTGGTAATATGATACGCTTGATTACCAAGTCACCAGCCTGATATACCTTTGGCTTAACCTTCTTGTTAAAAGCTTTGATCATCCGTTTCTGGTACATCTGGCCATGACAAACTGCTGCTAGCCTTTTCTCATCAATCAAATTTATCTGGTCAAGTCGAGTCTGGATCCACTCATCTTCATCCAAGCCTGCATCCTTCATAATTCTCAAGGAGGGAATCTGAACTTCAATGGGCAGAACTGCTTCCATACCATAGACTAAGGAGAATGGGGTTGCCCCTGTTGAAGTACGTATTGTGGTACGATAACCATGAAGAGCAAATGGTAACATCTCATGCCAATCCTTGTAAGTAACAGTCATCTTCTGTACAATCTTCTTAATGTTCTTATTAGTAGCTTCAACTGCCCCATTCATCTTTGGACGATACGGAGAAGAGTTATGATGCTTAATCTTGAACTGCATGCAGAGATCAGTAATCATAGTGTTGTTCAGATTAGAGCCATTGTCAGTGATAATCCTTTCAGGGATGCCATACCTACATATGAGATTATTCTTAATGAACCGAGCCACAACATTCTTAGTAACAGATGCAAATGAAGCTGCCTCCACCCACTTCGTGAAGTAATCAATAGCAACTAGGATGAAACGATGCCCATTAGAAGCAGTAGGCTTGATCTCACCAATCATATCAATGCCCCACATGGCAAAGGGCCAAGGAGCAGTCAACACATTCAATGGTGATGGAGGTACATGGACTTTATCAGCATAAATTTGACATTTGTGACATGTTCTGGAGTGTTGATAGCAGTCAGCTTCCATGGTAGACCAATAGTAACCTGCTCTCAAAATTTTCTTTGCCATAGTATGACCACTAGAATGAGTACCAAAGATCCCATCATGCATATCTTCCATAATCTCCGTTGCTTCCTTCTTATCCACACAACTAAGCAAAGTTGAATCATGATTACGCTTGTACAGAATCCCATTACTCAAGAAGAACTTAGCAGCAAACCTTCTCAGAAACATCCTATCTTTGACAGATGCCCCTTCAGGGAATTCCTGAGCTTCAAGATATCTTTTTACTTCATAGAACCAAGGCTTCTCCTCTGCCCCTTCAGTGTCAATCTCGTTGCAATATGCAGGCTTTTCAAATCTATCAATGGTAATCTTGGGAGCTTCATCATCCCAGCTGATCTCAAACATAGATGCCATGGTGGCCAATGCATCTGCCAACTGATTCTCTCTTCGTGGAATATGTCCAAAGGTAATCTCTTTGAAATGTGGGATCAAAGACAACACATGCTCTCTGTAAGGAATGAGGTTATCATGCTTGGTATCCCAATCTCCTTTAATCTGACTTACTACCAGGGCTGAATCTCCATACACATCAAAGAACTGAATCTTCATATCAATAGCAGCTTTAATACCCAGGATACATGCCTCATACTCAGCCATGTTATTGGTACAATGGAAACAAAGTCTGGCAGTAATCGGGGTATGACAACCTTCGGGGGAACTAATCACAACACCAACACCATTACCAAGTGCATTAGAGGCACCATCAAAAACCATAGTCCATCGGGATCCTTGTTCAGGTCCGTCATATTGTCCAGGTTCTTTGGTAATAATCATAATGTCTTCATCAGGAAACTCAAAATTCATTGACTGATAATCATCCACTGCTTGATGAGCCAAATGATCAGCAACAACACTTCCTTTAATGGCCTTCTGAGTAGTATATTGTATGTCATATTCCGTCAAGATCATTTGCCATCTTGCAATTCTTCCGGAGAGAGCAGGTTTCTCAAATATGTACTTGATTGGATCCATCTTTGAAATTAATAAGGTAGTATGGGTCAACATATACTGTCTTAGTCGGCGAGCAGCCCATGCCAAAGCGCAGCAAGTTTTCTCGAGCAGTGAGTATCTTGTTTCACAGTCGGTAAACTTTTTGCTAAGGTAGTATATTGCCTGCTCTTTTCGACCAGACTCGTCATGTTGCCCCAACACACACCCCATTGAGTTGTCCAACACTGTTAAGTACATAATCAAGGGTCTTCCATCAACTGGTGGCATCAAAATTGGTGGTTCTAGCAGGTATTTCTTGATTTCATCAAAGGCAGTCTGGCACTCATCATTCCATTCCATTACCTGATCTTTCTTCAACAACTTGAAAATTGGCTCACAGATGGTAGTTAATTGGGAAATAAACCTTGCAATGTAATTCAATCGTCCCAAGAAACCTCTAACCTCCTTTTCAGTACGGGGAGCTGGCATTTCTCGTATAGCTTTCACTTTTGCAGGATCCACTTCAATACCTTTTCCACTGACAATGAAACCCTGGAGTTTACCGGATCTAACTCCAAAAGTACACTTGTTTGGGTTCAACCTCAACTTGTATTTCTTCAACCTCTCAAACAACTTGTGCAGATGATCAAGATGTTGCTCTTCATTCTGAGATCTGGCTATCATATCATCTACATATACCTCTATCTCATGATGAATCATATCATGAAACAAAGCCACCATAGCACGCTGATATGTTGCCCCTGCATTCTTCAAACCAAATGGCATTACCTTATAGCAAAAGGTGCCCCACTGTGTCACAAATGTTGTCTTCTCCATATCTTCAGGTGCCATCTTGATCTGATTGTAACCAGAGAAACCATCCATAAAAGAGAATACCTTATGCTGAGCAGTGTTGTCTACCAGAATATCAATATGAGGAAGTGGAAAGTCATCTTTGGGGCTAGCCTTGTTCAAATCTCTGTAGTCCACACACATACGTACCTTACCATCTTTCTTAGGAACTAGTACCACATTTGCAACCCACTGAGAATAAGAAGTCACTGCTAAGAACCCTGCATTGAACTGTTTCATTACCTCTGCCTTGATCTTTTCTGACATTTCAGGACGCATACGACGAACCTTCTGCTTCTTTGGACGACAATCTTCTTTCACTGGCAAACGGTGAACCACAATGTCTGTATCCAACCCCGGCATATCTTCATAAGACCAAGCAAAGATCTCCACATAGTCACGTAACATCTGAATCAATCTGCTCTTGACACTATCCTCTAAATCAGCCCCTATATTGACCTCTTTTCTGTTTTCTTCAGTTCCCAGATTCACAACTTCGACTGGCTCTTCATGTGGCTGTATAGCTTTCTCTTCTTGTTGTAACAACCTAGCAAGCTCTACAGGTATTTCACAATCGTCCTCATTTCCGTCTTCAGTTTGATAGATCGGATTCTCGAAATTATAATTGGCAATAGTAGAACTGTTATCAACAGGATCCAGAGTGGATGAGGATCTGCATTTTAGTGATGTGGGTGTGTGTAAGAACACATAGCTGATAAAGCAAAAATAAAAGAAAAGAAAGACAAGGAACACAATATTTACGAAAACGAAACGTCCACTGATTTTATTGAATGAAGTATGCAAATGAAATGACAACCCGAAACAAGCATACCATTGTGCCCCGGGTAAGGCACATGGCTTGAAAGTTTTATTGTTCAAGAAATTACAAATTTAAAATATAACAACGCAGTAATAGTATTTACTCCTGACTAAAGGAGATAGGGATAACATCTTCAGCTTTCCAATTATTGAGTCCAGCACCCATAGTAGGAAAAATCCATGCATCCAAGTTGTAGTCTTCATCTTGATCTCCCACAGCATTAATCTGGTCCTTCACAACCCCTTGACTAGTGATACGAGCAGCACGAGCACGACGAACAGCCTTCTGGGACTCTGCAGTGAAACCCAAACCAAACTTGTCAGACTTGTATGGAATATCAGGAAGCTGACCCCAAATAGTACAACCACCTTCATCCACCACAGCTCTAGCATCATTGAGGGAAGCCATTGCCATTGTTGGAGGCTTTCTGGTGACCACAGGAACTTTCTTCACGACAGGAGGAGCTACATAATCATTAACAACCCAGGGAACCACTTCAAATGTCTGACACGGAGTCTCAATGTATTCACCTTCCATTTCCAGATATTTGAAGGTATTCACATGGCTGACAAAGTATTCTTCTTCTCCATAAACAGTAACAACCTTTCCATCCACCGGATATCTCAACTTTTGGTGCAATGTAGAGGTTACAGCACCTGCCCCATGGATCCAAGGACGACCAAGCAGACAAGAGTACGAAGGACGAATATCCATCACAAAAAATGTAGCAGTAAACACCTGGGAGCCAACTTTGATTGGAAGATCAATTTCCCCATGCACTACTCTTCTAGAACCATCAAAAGCCTTCACCACAATGTTACTGGGCTTCAACACAGCATCTTCAGGACTTAGCTTGTTCAGGACTTCCTTAGGCAACACATTCAAAGAGGAACCATTATCTATCAGCACATGTGACAGGGTAGTGCCCCTGCATTCAATTGAGACATGCAAGGCCCTGTTATGATCCCTCTTGGCAGGGGTCAAATCAGCATCAGAGAATCCTAACCCATTTCATAGGTCAGGTGGGCAACACAGTTCTCAAATTGGTCAACAGAAATTGCACTGGGTACATGAGCAGTCTTCAGAAACTTGATCAAGGACTTTGCATGAGCCTCAGAACATAACAACAGGGACAACATAGAAATCTTCGAAGGAGTATGCCCCAACTGATCAACAATGTCATAATCACTCTTGCGAATGATTTTCAATACTTCCTCCATTTGCTTAGAGAGATCATCAGCAGCTGGCACATCAGTAGATACAGGCTCAATAACAGGACCCTTTCCCCGAGCATCAGTGGTGGAGGTAGCAGCAGGAGTAACTGCATTCTTAGAGGCAATTGGAGAAGAGAAGACTCTTCCACTACGAGTGATCTTGCTAGATCCAGCAATATTATCAATGTCAACAGGCACATCAGCTACAGGCTCTTGCTTAACACCATGGATATACACATCAGACCCATAGTTCCAAGGCACAGCTTTGTCAGATGTATATGGGATAGGACTAGGAGTAGTAATGACCACAGGAGCTACTCTGGCTTCAGCAACAACTTTCACGGGACCTTCAGCAGTAATCTTGATTGGACCCTGATGAGTGATTTTAATGGGACCCTTTGAAGTGATTCTTATTGGTACTTTGTCAACCATGTCAACCTCTTCAATCTTCCTACCCTGAGTCAGATGATCCACCATACTTTCTACAGAAGACGGTCTTCTTTCAAACACTATGGTGTAATTATCCATGAGACGCTGAATTCCGTCTTTCAACCTGAAGCACTTCTCTGGATTATACTCACAATAAACACAATCTTCACGACAACCCAGAAAGAACCCAGCTTGTACCAACTTCTTTCTGATGACAGACAATGGTGTGGTCAATTCATCAACTGAATGGATATGCAGATCTTCCTCAATGGCATTGACAGTCTTCTCGTGATTTGGCATTGGAGCAGTAATCACATTTGGAGTACCCGGAGGGTCAAACTCAATTTCTCCAGCATCAATCATATCTTGAATTTTATTCTTCAAGATCCAGCAATTATTAGTATCATGTCCCTGACAATTTGAATGGTATGCACATCGTGCATTGGGATTGTACCTGGGAGAGGTAACATTAGGATTCTGAGGAGCCTCTTTCAAAGTAATAAGTTCAGCCTTCAACAAGTGTTGCAATGCCTGAGCCATTGACATGTTGATCTTCGTGAACTGCCTTCTAGCCCTCTGTTGGTTGCCCTGTGGCTGCTCTGTTGTTGCAGGAGTTGGATTTGAAATATGAACTGCACTAACAGACGGATGCCTTCTGTTACGATCAGGCTGACCATAAACAACATTGGATTCTTTCTTCCCAGTGGGAGGCTTCTTTGCAGCACCTGATGAGGAAGTACCCACTTGGATCTTACCATTCTTTATACCATTCTCTACTCGCTCTCCTGTCATGATCAACTCAGTGAAGTCAGTTTTCCATATTATTTTCATATTTTTTTATTTTATTTAATTAATTTATTATGATTTTTTATACTTAAAATCATTTTAAATTTAAATAAAATATTAAATATGGAGATTTAATTTTATTATTGATTCTAGAAGGTCATAAAATCAGCATGGAACAAGTTGATACAAGAATTATATGGAATGGCTCAAAATAGAAAGCATTGGTACAAAAATATTGAAATTTTAAAGCTTATCATGATGAATCTTTTTAAATCAAATCTTGCACACAACCAATGATGTTTTTGACCTAGATTGATTCACATATAAGTACTGATCACAACCCTAGCATGGGGACACGATTTTGCAGCCTCTAGAGTAAGTTTCAAGTTTTCAAATTCACCAAAAAAACTCAATTCGGATTCCATTATTCAAGCTCTCTCAAAGACTTTTAAAGCAATGGCTCTTGAACAATCAGTTAAGGATCTCCAGGCACAAAATGCACAGTTCCAAGAGCTGATCTTGAACCTGTCCAAGGGGCAGGATGAATTGAAGGCACTGCTGGCCAAGAAGACTAAGAAGACTAGAAGGTCTGCTGGTTTGATCAACATGGGAAGAAGGTTCAAAGGTCTTGCCAAGACCAAAGAACCAGCTGAAGACTATGAATCTGAAGAATCTGAGCAAGAGGGAGGTAGTCTCCACAACACAATGGGGGACTCTGATTCTGAGGCTAATTACTACCATGAGCCTAATGAAGACAAATTCAAGATGCTGGTGGATAGGATGGATGCCATGGAGTTGCAAAAGTCATCTGGGCTGGATTTTGAGGATTTGAGTTTGATATCTGGGGTAGTCATACCCATTGGGTTCAAGGTTCCTACATTTGTTGTATATGATGGGGTCTCTTGTCCCAAGTTGCATCTAAGGTCCTATGTCAGAAGAATTCAACCCCACACTGCTGATAAAAAGTTGTGGATCCATTTCTTTCAAGAGAGCTTATCTGGAGCTCAGCTGGAGTGGTATTATCAGTTGGAAAGTGTCAACATCAGAGACTGGAATGATCTTGCTGAAGCTTTCTATAAGCAGTATCAATACAATGCTGACTTAGCCCCCACTCGCATGCAGCTTCAGAGCATGTCTATGGGTGCCAAAGAGAGTTTTAAAGAGTATGCCCAGAAGTGGAGAGATTTAGCTGGAAGAGTTCAACCCCCTTTGACTGATAGGGAATTGGTTGATATGTTCATGTGCACGCTGAATGGTCCGTTTTACAGTCATCTCATTGGAAGCTCATCATCTGGCTTCACTGAGTTGATCATGACAGGAGAGCGAGTAGAGGATGGTATAAAGAATGGTAAGATCCAAGTGGGTACTTCCTCATCAGGTGCTGCAAAGAAGCCTCCCACTGGGAAGAAAGAATCCAATGCTGTTTATGGTCAACCTGATCGTAACAGAAGGCATCAGTCTGTTAGTGCAGTTCATATTTCAAATCCAACTCCTGCAACAACAGAGCAGCCACAGGGCAACCAACAGAGGGCTAGAAGACAGTTCACGAAGATCAACATGTCAATGGCTCAGGCATTGCAACACTTGTTGAAGGCTGAACTTATTACTTTGAAAGAGGCTCCTCAGAATCCTAATGTTACCTCTCCCAGGTACAATCCCAATGCACGATGTGCATACCATTCAAATTGTCAGGGACATGATACTAATAACTGCTGGATCTTGAAGAATAAAATTCAGGATATGATTGATGCTGGAGAAATTGAGTTTGATCCTCCGGGTACTCCCAATGTAATTACTGCTCCAATGCCAAATCACGAGAAGACTGTCAATGCCATTGAGGAAGATCTACATGTCTATTCAGTTATGGAGTTGACCACACCACTGTCTGTTATCAAAAAGAGGTTAGTACAAGCTGGGATCTTTCCAGGTTGTCGTGAAGATTGTTTGTATTGTACCTATAAGCCGGATAGTTGCTTCATATTGAGAGATGGAATTCAACGTCTCATGGATAAGTATACTATAGTGTTTGAGAGTTCTCCGTCGTCTGTAGAAAGTATGGTGGATCATCTGACTCAAGGTAGGAAGATTGAAGAGGTTGACATGGTTGACAAAGTACCAATAAGAATCACTTCAAAGGGTCCTATTAAAATCACTCATCAGGGTCCAATCAAAATTACTGCTGAAGGTCCTGTGAAAGTTGTTGCTGAAGCCAGAGTGGCTCCTCTTATCATTACTACTCCTGGTCCTATTCCCTATACATCTGATAAAGCTGTGCCTTGGCATTATGGGTCTGATGTTTACATCCATGGTGTTAAGCAAGAGCCTATAGCTGATGTGCCTGTTGACATTGATAATATTGCTGGATCTAGCAAGATCACTCGTAGTGGAAGAGTCTTCTCTCCTCCAGTTGCTTCTAAGAATGCAGTTACTCCTGCTGCTACCACCACCACTGATGCTCGGGGCAAGGGTCCTATTATTGAGCCTGTGTCTACTAATGTGCCAGCTGCTGACGATCTCTCTAAGCAGATGGAAGAAGTATTGAAAATCATTCGCAAGAGTGATTATGACATTGTTGATCAATTGGGGCATACTCCCTCAAAGATTTCTATGCTGTCCTTGTTGTTATGTTCTGAGGCTCATGCCAAGTCCTTGATCAAGTTTCTGAAGACTGCTCATGTGCCCAATGCCATTTCTGTTGACCAATTTGAGAACTGTGTTGCCCACCTGACCTATGATAATGGGTTGGGATTTTCTGATGCTGATTTGACCCCTGCCAAAAGGGATCATAACAGGGCCTTGCATATTTCAATTGAATGCAGGGGCACTACCCTGTCACATGTACTGATAGACAATGGTTCCTCTCTGAATGTGTTACCTAAGGAAGTCCTGAACAAGATGAGTCCTGAAGATGCTGTGCTGAAGCCCAGTAATATTGTGGTGAAAGCTTTTAATGGTTCTAGAAGAGTAGTGCATGGGGAAATTGATCTTCCAATCAAAGTTGGCTCCTAGGTTTTTACTGCTACATTTTATGTGATGGATATTCGTCCTTCGTACTCTTGTCTGCTTGGTCGTCCCTGGATTCATGGGGCAGGTGCTGTAACCTCTACATTGCACCAAAAGTTGAGATATCCGGTGAATGGAAAGGTTGTTACTGTCTACGGAGAAGAAGAATACTTTGTCAGCCATGTAAACACTTTCAAGTATCTGGAAATGGAAGGTGAATACATTGAAACTCCGTGTCAGACATTTGAAGTGGTTCCCTGGGTTGTTAATGATTATGTAGCTCCTCCTGCTGTGAAGAAAGTTCCTGTGGTCACCAGAAAACCTCCAACAATGGCAATGGCCTCCCTCAATGATGCTAGAGCTGTGGTGGATGAAGGTGGTTGTACTATTTGGGGTCAGCTTCCTGGTATTCCATATAAGTCTGACAAGTTTGGTTTGGGTTTCACTGCAGAGTCCCAAAAAGCTGTTCTTCGTGCTCGTGCTGTTCGTATCACCAATCAAGGGGTTATGAAAGACCAGATTAATGCTGTGGGAGATCAAGATGAAGACTACAACTTGGATGCATGGATTTTTCCTACTGTGGGTTCTGGACTCAATAATTGGAAAGCTGAAGATGTTATCCCTATCTCCTTTAGTCAGGAGTAAATACTATTACTGCGTTGTTATATTTTAAATTTGTAATTTCTTGAACAATAAAACTTTCAAGCCATGTGCCTTACCCGGAGCACAATGGTGTGCTTGTTACGGGCTGTCATTTCATTTGCATACTTCATTCAATAAAATCAGTGGACGTTTCGTTTTCGTAAATATTGTGTTCCTTGTCTTTCTTTTCTTTTATTTTTGCTTTATCAGCTATGTGTTCTTACACACACCCACATCACTAAAATGCAGATCCTCATCCACTCTGGATCCTGTTGATAACAGTTCTACTATTGCCAATTATAATTTCGAGAATCCGATCTATCAAACTGAAGACGGAAATGAGGACGATTGTGAAATACCTGTAGAGCTTGCTAGATTGTTACAACAAGAAGAGAAAGCTATACAGCCACATGAAGAGCCAGTCGAAGTTGTGAATATGGGAACTGAAGAAAACAGAAAAGAGGTCAAGATAGGGGCTGATTTAGAGGACAGTATCAAGGGCAGGTTGATTCAGATGTTACGTGACTATGTGGAGATCTTTGCTTGGTCTTATGAAGATATGCCAGGGTTGGATACAGACATTGTGGTTCACCGTTTACCAGTGAAAGAAGATTGTCGTCCGAAGAAGCAGAAGGTTCGTCGTATGCGTCCTGAAATGTCAGAAAAGATCAAGGCAGAGGTAATGAAACAGTTCAATGCAGGGTTCTTAGCAGTGACTTCTTATCCTCAGTGGGTTGCAAATGTGGTACCGGTTCCTAAGAAAGATGGTAAGGTACGTATGTGTGTGGACTACAGAGATTTGAACAAGGCTAGCCCCAAAGATGATTTTCCACTTCCTCATATTGATATTCTGGTAGACAACACTGCACAGCATAAGGTATTCTCTTTTATGGATGGTTTCTCTGGTTACAATCAAATCAAGATGGCTCCTGAAGATATGGAGAAGACAACATTTGTGACACAGTGGGGCACCTTTTGCTATAAGGTAATGCCATTTGGTTTGAAGAATGCAGGGGCAACATATCAGCGTGCTATGGTGGCTTTGTTTCATGATATGATTCATCATGAGATAGAGGTATATGTGGATGATATGATAGCCAGATCTCAGAATGAAGAGCAACATCTTGATCATTTACATAAATTGTTTGAGAGGTTGAAGAAATACAAGTTGAGATTGAATCCAAACAAGTGTACTTTTGGAGTTAGATCTGGTAAACTCCTGGGTTTCATTGTCAGTGGAAAAGGAATTGAAGTGGATCCTGCAAAAGTGAAAGCTATACGAGAAATGCCAACTCCCCGTACTGAAAAGGAGGTTAGAGGTTTCTTGGGACGATTGAATTACATTGCAAGGTTTATTTCCCAATTAACTACCATCTGTGAGCCAATTTTCAAGTTGTTGAAGAAAGATCAGGTAATGGAATGGAATGATGAGTGCCAGACTGCCTTTGATGAAATCAAGAAATGCCTGCTAGAACCACTAATTTTGATGCGACCAGTTGATGGAAGACCCTTGATTATGTACTTAACAATGTTAGACAACTCAATGGGGTGTGTGTTGGGGCAACATGACGAGTCTGGTCGAAAAGAGCAGGCAATATACTACCTTAGCAAAAAGTTTACCGACTGTGAAACAAGATACTCACTGCTCGAGAAAACTTGCTGCGCTTTGGCATGGGCTGCTCGCCGACTAAGACAGTATATGTTGACCCATACTACCTTATTAATTTCAAAGATGGATCCAATCAAGTACATATTTGAGAAACCTGCTCTCTCCGGAAGAATTGCAAGATGGCAAATGATCTTGACGGAATATGACATACAATATACTACTCAGAAGGCCATTAAAGGAAGTGTTGTTGCTGATCATTTGGCTCATCAAGTAGTGGATGATTATCAGTCAATGAATTTTGAGTTTCCTAATGAAGACATTATGATTATTACCAAAGAACCTGGACAATATGACGGACCTGAACAAGGATCCCGATGGACTATGGTTTTTGATGGTGCCTCTAATGCACTTGGTAATGGTGTTGGTGTTGTGATTAGTTCCCCTGAAGGTTGTCATACCCCGATTACTGCCAGACTTTGTTTCCATTGTACCAATAACATGGCTGAGTATGAGGCATGTATCCTGGGTATTAAAGCTGCTATTGATATGAAGATTCAGTTCCTTGATGTGTATGGAGATTCAACCCTGGTAGTAAGTCAGATTAAAGGAGATTGGGATACCAAGCATGATAACCTCATTCCTTACAGAGAGCATGTGTTGTCTTTGATCCCACATTTCAAAGAGATTACCTTTGGACATATTCCACGAAGAGAGAATCAGTTGGCAGATGCATTGGCCACCATGGCATCTATGTTTGAGATCAGCTGGGATGATGAAGCTCCCAAGATTACCATTGATAGATTTGAAAAGCCTGCATATTGCAATGAGATTGACACTGAAGGGGCAGAGGAGAAGCCTTGGTTCTATGAAGTAAAAAGATATCTTGAAGCTCAGGAATTCCCTGAAGGGGCATCTGTCAAAGATAGGAAGTTTCTGAGAAGGTTTGCTGCTAAGTTCTTCTTGAGTAATGGGATTCTGTACAAGCGTAATCATGATTCAACTTTGCTTCGTTGTGTGGATAAGAAGGAAGCAACGGAGATTATGGAAGATATGCATGATGGGATCTTTGGTACTCATTCTAGTGGTCATACTATGGCAAAGAAAATTTTGAGAGCAGGTTACTATTGGTCTACCATGGAAGCTGACTGCTATCAACACTCCAGAACATGTCACAAATGTCAAATTTATGCTGATAAAGTCCATGTACCTCCATCACCATTGAATGTGTTGACTGCTCCTTGGCCTTTTGCCATGTGGGGCATTGATATGATTGGTGAGATCAAGCCTACTGCTTCTAATGGGCATCGTTTCATCCTGGTTGCTATTGATTACTTCACGAAATGGGTGGAGGCAGCTTCATTTTCATCTGTTACAAAGAATGTTGTGGCTCGGTTCATTAAGAATAATCTCATATGTAGGTATGGCATCCCTGAAAGGATTATCACTGACAATGGCTCTAATCTGAACAACACTATGATTACTGATCTCTGCACGCAGTTTAAGATTAAGCATCATAACTCTTCTCCGTATCGTCCAAAGATGAATGGGGCAGTTGAAGCTGCTAATAAGAACATTAAGAAGATTGTACAGAAGATGACTGTCACTTACAAGGATTGGCATGAGATGTTACCATTTGCTCTTCATGGTTATCGTACCACAATACGTACTTCAATAGGGGCAACCCCATTCTCCTTAGTCTATGGTATGGAAGCAGTTCTGCCCATTGAAGTTCAGATTCCCTCCTTGAGAATTATGAAGAATGCAGGATTGGATGAAGATGAGTGGATTCAGACTCGACTTGACCAGATAAATTTGATTGATGAGAAGAGGTTAGCAGCAGTTTGTCATGGCCAGATGTACCAAAAACGAATGATCAAAGCTTTTAACAAAAAGGTTAAGCCAAAGGTATATCAGGCTGGTGACTTGGTAATCAAGCGTATCATATTACCACAGGGTGATCCTAGGGGAAAGTGGACTCCAACATATGAGGGACCATTTGTAGTCAAGACAGTGTTCTCAGGAGGTGCCATGATACTGACTACAATGGATGGTGAAGACTTCCCACAGCCTGTAAACGCAGACATAGTTAAAAAATACTACGCATAAAAAGAGACCCGCTAGGTTGACAGGCCTAGGCAAAAATAAGGGCATCCCGGCAAACCAAAAGGGTTTGGGCAAAAATTAGGGATATATATAAAAAGATGTACACCTGGCAAGTCGAAAACCTGAAAAGGCGGCTTGGGCAAAAAAGGGTATCCCGGTGGATTGAAAACCTGAAAGGGAAATCCAGGCAAAAGTTTGGGATTAAAGCGTATGACTATGTCTCGTTTAGATCACCCATGAAACTGCAACCAGTTGTACTACTTATTCAAGCTTGAACAGATAAAGCTCAATCCAATCGTTTTCGTCTGAACAACAGAAGATGAGATACTTGAAGATAATGGCAATAGTAGAATTGAAACTCAATAGGATTATTTCCCACATAGCTGATTTCTGTTTTGTAAAAACTCTATGACAAAATCCTCTTACTAGGGTTTATGTCTCCTTGTACAAACTTACCCATGTATGGGTCACTTTTTGATATAAATAAATTCCATCTTTTGAATCCAGATTTACTTTTACCCTATTTACATAAGCGAAACGTCCATTGGTTGTGTTTGAATGTATGTATGCTTTTGAATATGATTGATGTTTACCAGAAATACATGTATGCTTAATATGATTGATGTTTACCAGAAATGCATGAAAATGCAGTAATAGTATTTACTAAGGACGAACGAGGGAAGGATTTCAACAAAGCTTCGCCAGTTCCTCTTTACAAGAAAGCTACAAAACCCGCAGTAGGACGAATCCATCTTCATAAAGTCTCATCTCCCCTGGAATTTATATCCATCTCTTTTATCCTCATACGGATATACGAGAAATTACTTTCCAATAAGGGTACGACGAACGAGGACGGGAAGTTATATCTGCCCTACCATCAAACGAAGATGAAGGTTATATATACCCTACTATCCCCAACATACGGGAGGTGATATATACCTTACTATCCCCAGCCTCCGGGAGGTTATCTATACCCTGTTATCCCCAGCATACGGGAGATTATCTATACCCTGTTATCCCCAGCAGACGGAGGGTTATGTATAATATATTCTTCAACAACGAATCGGGATTTATTTTCCCTGGCCAACAGTTGTTATACGAAGATATCCAGCCACTTCCGGCAGTATCATATCATACATACATCATTTACATCATACCATAACATACATGTCCATAGATACATAATACATTATCTAAGAGCATCATATTATACATGCATACATAATGCATAAACTAATACTATCATACAGAATGTCACCTTATTTTCAGGGTAATTATCCAACAAGCAAACTTATGATCATCAGGACTGCTCTATCCTCTTGAAAGCTTATAATCTCATCAGGACTGCTCAATCCTCCTGAAGACATGCTGTTACATCAGGATTACTCCAGTCTCCTGAAAGCATATCATATTATTACCTCAGGATTACTCCAGTCTCCTGACAGCTTTTATTACATTAGGATTGCTTCATCCTCCTGAAATCATATCATTACCTCAAGATTGCTCCATCCTCTTGACAGCTATCATCATTACTTCTGGACTGCTTCATCCTCCAAGACATATTTCAGAAGAACTAATCCTGACGTTCTTTTGATCCTTAAGAGCAAATCCTGACGCTCTTTTAACCCATTGTTCAAGACATTTTCAGAAGAACTAATCCTGACGTTCTTTTGATCCTTAAGAGCAAATCCTGACGCTCTTTTGGCCACTTGTTCAAGACATCTTACTCAGAAGAACAAATCCTGACGTTCTTTTGATCCTTAAGAACAAATCCTGACGTTCTTTTGACCCTTAAGAGCAAATCCTGACGCTCTTTTGGCCCCTTGTTCAAGATACTTTTTCAGAAGAACAAATCCTGACGTTCTTTTGACCCTTAAGAACAAATCCTGACGTTTTTTTGGCCCCTTGAATAGCAGGAAAACGGTCTATACAAAGATCCATTCCCTGGTTCAAGATATTTTTCAGAAGAACAAATCCTGACGTTCTTTTGACCTTGGAGAGTAGGCAAACGGTCTGTAAAAAGATCTATTCCCTAATCCAAGATATTTCCAGAAGAGATTATCGTCACGAAGATTTATTTCTACTGGTCTATTCAACAAATTCAAATTATAAACGATTCAGAGACGGCCTATACGAAGACCTAATACTGAGATCCAGTATCAACACAAAGCTATCATCACATCCAGTTCTTTAGATGGCATCTCTAAGCCCATCTCCAGTTCTTCCAAGTGGCATCTTTAAGCCCACTCAAGCATATAAACCCAACCCTCAGTATCAGTTTACGCACCGGTGAGTGCAAATTTTTGGGCTTTTGTGTTCAATCCCCTTCAACCTTCCCGGTCACGACTGGCAAACATACCAATCTAACCCCTCAGGTTTCAGAAAATTGAACAGGGGCAGCTGTTGCACCCCAAAATTTGCCCTCACAATACAAGAACTTTGTGTGCTAAGAAGTTTCACAAGGTTCACAAGATTCACAATGCTTATAAAACCTTTCATGAGGTTCATGAAGTCTACAAGTTACTTCTTGAAGGTTCACAAGGTTCACAAGTTTCTCAACATTTACAAGACCTTTCATGAGGTTCATGAAGTCTACAAGTCACTTTATGAAGGTTCAAAAGGTTCACAAGTTTCTCAATGTTTATATAACCTTTCATGAGGTTCAAGAAGTCTACAAGTTATTTCTTGAAGGTTCACAAGGTTCACAAGATTCACAATGTTTACATAACCTTTTATGAGGTTCATGAAGTCCATAAGTCACTTCATAAGGTTCACAAGGTTCACAAGCTTCACAATACTTCCCATGAGGTTCACAAGACATTTTATGATGGTTCAAAAGGTTCACAAAGTTCACAATTGGTCAAAGGAGTTGACAATTCCCTCAAACAATGCACCTCCTAAACAGTGCATCCAAAACTAGGGTTTTGACTTTAATCAGGCTAAATGGACTTCCAATACCTCAAGTGAGCTTCATAACATCTTATATGTATATAAGAACCCCCATGACAAGTTTCAAGACTTTTCTCAAAAGTTTGCTCAGTCAGATGATCAGATAAGTCAAAATCAGTCAATGTAGTCAGAAAGTCAAACTGAGGTCAACTGTGGTCAAACCAAAGTCAAACTTCATGATTTTTTTTGCCAACATCAATTATATGAAGTAAAATTCATCATTTGATCAAGGGTTGATCATGATTCATCAAGGAGATTCCAGATCATCAATAATCAGGAGTGTCTAAATTAGGGTTTCCTTAGTAAAAGTCAACTGAACTTTGACCAGCCATAACTTTCACATACTTCATCACCAAGTCTCCATCCAAAGCTCATTTTGAAGGAAATTGAATTCTCTACAACTTTGATCTTGCAAGTTAAGCCCAAAAATGCTTCATTTGGAAGATATGAGCTAAGACATTATAGGTCATTTCAAAAGTCAACAAAAAGTCAACAACTTCAAAAGAGCATAACTTGAGATTGGTAAATGATATGGACATGAAACCAATGGGGTTGTTTAGAGGACTCTTCAAGCTTTCCAAAATGTCCAAGAACACCCTCATACCTTTACAATTGAGGGAGATATGCCCTTGCAAAGTTGGGAAATTTTGTGATGGTTTATAATGAAAATGGGGGGTTAGAACCAATTCCTTCCAAATGGGCTTGCTAAATTATGATCCAATCCATATCATATCATCATGCACGACCCAAATAACCAAAATTCAGAATTTTTATTATTTTATTTTTATTTACTTTTGATTTAATTCATAAAAATCATTTTAAATAAATATAAAATATGAAAATATATTATTAAAGGGAGATTTGGTTTCTAGAACATTTTAAATATTGATTGAAGTTGAAAGAGAAAGAAATCATGTGATTGATCCAAAAATAGCAAGCTTTCATGAGCCAATATTTGAATTTCATGGCACAATCTTTTTCAATCTTCAAATATCAAATCTTCCATACAACCAATGATTTTTTCTGACCTAAATGATTCACATATAAGTGCTGATCACAACCCTAGCCCTCATACACGATTTCCAGCAGCCAAAGGTAAGTCCACAAAGTCAAAAAATTCACCAAAAACTCATATTCGGATTCTTCAATCCAGGGCATTTGAAGGTAAAGTAAGAACATAAAGATGTTCTTTGGACATTGTTGAAGCTAAACCATCACCCATATGCATCAATATCATCTCATATGGCTCTACCCGAATCAAACTTTGTCTTGAATTTAATTTTTTCGAATTCGATAACATGTGCATTATAAATTGTTTTTGATGACTGATATGTGTTTATCTTGATGCCTAGTACGATTCTGGACAAGAAACTTGAAGTTTCATGACCTAATGGACAAACGGCCATAGTTAGGGTTTCGAGTTCAAAAATGGGGTTCTTCGATTCACCCAATATAAATGTATTTTCTGGATATAATTGAACTGTACAGGTTGTAAGGAACTCAAAGGTGTCCTTGATTTGACAAAATGATGTTGTTTGATGGTAGTTCAAAAAACACAGGGTGCGTGTGCATGAAAATTCGCAGGTGAATTTGTATGTGAAATCGCAGGTAAATTCGAAGGGTACAAGGAAGAAGATGACCTCTTCCCGCGCGTGATTTGAATTCAAATTATTTGTATAATATTTTATTGATTGTTTATTGTTTAAAATCACAACAACTTGTGTTGTCCCAGTGGTAAAACTGATGCGCGTATGTTGTGAGGACACTAGTTCGATTTCGGGCTGGTGCATTGTTTTTGCTCTTATTTTTCAGGATAAAAGAAGACTTAATATATTATGGTTTCTTGCCATTATATTATCAGAAGGGCTCTCCCAGCCAGGCGGTTAAGCGTGTGTGTTATTGATCAAAGGTCCTGGGTTCAACACCACCCCAGGCCTTTTTATTTCTTTTATTTTCCAGGTTTTTCAGGCAAAGCACAAAACAAATTAAACCTCCTCCATTGTTGCCTGCGCGTGTGGTAGCCTGGTGGTGTTCCTTCTTGCTGGAAACCAAGCTGACCTGGGTTCAAACCCCAGTCAGGTAAGTTTTCACATTTTTCTTCTTTTATTTGTTTTAAGTATTATATTATTAAATTAAATCTTATGTATATGCTTTCTAAATAATAAATAATAATAATAAAGCATGGTTAATATTTTCTAAAATTCTAAAATATATAAATTTTCTAAAATTATTTTCTTTATCATATGTAAATGTAATATATGTATATTATTCAATAATTTTTATAATTAAATTAGAAAACCCTAAAAAATTATTTTCTAAAACAAACCCTAATTTCCAAAACCCTAATTTTATAATTATAATATATATTTATTTAGTATAATTTTTGTAAATATAGTAATTAGTAGAAATTAAATTTTGTAAACATGATTAATTTTGTGAATATAATATTTAAAACTTATTTTCTCCTTATAATGTGTAAATATTGTTTTGATAAATAAATGTTAATATATGTTTAAAATAATTAAATTTGTAATGATTAAAATTTATAATTATATTATGTTTAAAAATTTTATATTGTAGTAATTATTTAATTATTCATGTTTCTAAATAAATGATTATATATTAAAATCCTATTTTGTGTTTATTATTCTAATCATGTCATTATAATATTTTTTTATTTAATTTATTTTAATTATTGTTACTAACCATATTATTATTTATTATTCTTATTTATTATTATCTTATATTTTTATTATTTCTCTAACCTTGTTTATTTTTCTAATTATTATTATTTCATTAAATTTAGTTCTTTTATTTTTACTAACCTTATTTTTTAATTATATTTATCACTAACCCCTATTTGTTTATTTATTGCCTATTTATATTTTGCCAATTATTTTTGCTATTTATTTATTATTATTATAATCATGTAATTGCTTCTCGGTGTAATTTTGTAAATACTTAAATATTTAATTTTTATGCTATGGTTAGTAATTTAGGGAGTGCAAAAACATGTATTCTATTTAAAAATAAATTTAGATCACTTTAATTAAAGATAAATAATATTGAACACTCACACACATAAGTCGATTTTTAATCGCCATCTCACTTTCTAAGGCTATCCCTCAAGTTGCCTAAATCATAAGGTCAAGTGGGGTGTATAAAGCAAGTCCCTTAAAAGAAAAAATCATCAAGTCCCTAATGGTTGCCTTTACAAATCAAGTCCCTTCGAATAATGATGATAGTCCCTCCTATATGCTTAATACACCCCACAGTTGCCTTCATAACCAGATGTCCCTTACATCCAAGGTAATGACTACCTACTCCTTAATAGTAGGGATAGTTTTACCAATTAAAGGATAAAGAACAGAAAGACTTAGACTTTAGGGTAGGTTCCTCTTATGTACTTGCTCACTCCATTTTTTTCAAACACTTAACAAATTTCAAACAAATTTTCAAAAAACAAGTTTTTACGCATCCGTACATGGATCATTATTAACTATTATGAAATTTTTTCTATTCACACACTACACTTTCAAAAACAATTCAAAAGTGAGCTAAGTAACTAAGAGCCCATGGATAACCATGGATGTAAAGGGTGCTAACACCTTCCCTTTACATAACCTACCCCCCGGACCCAAAATATTCTCTTAAGGTCTTTCCTGTTCTTTTATACCCTTTCCTTTTGGATAAAATAAAAGTCGGTGGCGACTCTTGCTATCCGCAACACATAACTAAAAGTCAGTTCTCCCACCGTGTTACAGAACTGGCGAACCTGGAAGAGCCCATCTGATTATATGGTGACTATAATTGGTTATATGTTAAACCTGTGAAATAAACAAAATAAACAAGCAAAATGCCATAAACGGGGAATCGAACCCCAGACCAAGCCACTGCATACGCTCCCTCCATCCACTGGGACAACACAAGTTGTGTGACTTTAAACAGCAAACAATTAATAAAATAGAATACAAATAATTTGAATTTAAACACGCGCGGGAAGAGGTCATCTTCTACCTCCACAACTGCGAACTTTGCTGCGAATATAGCTAGGAATTTACCTGCGAATTTTCATGCACACATACCCTGCGTTTTTCAAACTACCATCAAACAACATCAATTTATCAAATCAAAGACACCTTTGAGTCCCTTACAACCTGTACAAGTCAATTATGTCCATGGAATTCATTTAAATTGGGTGAATCGAATAACCCCATTTTTGAACTCAAAACCCTAACTATGGCCGTTTGTCCATTAGGTCACGAAACCTCAAGTTGCTTGTCCAGAATTGATCTTTGGAACCTCACAAACACAAAAACTCAAACAAAATTCATTAACAATGCACAAATAAACAGAATCGAAAAATTGAAATATCATGAATAATTTGAATCGGATTATGCCAATGGGAGAGTTCTTGATGCAAATGAGTATTGGTTTAGCTTCAGTGATGATCAAAGAACACGTCTATGTCTTTATTTTACCTTGAAACCTCTTGGATTGAAGAATCCGAATATCAATTTTTGATGAATTTTTGAGGTTTTGAACTTACACTATGAGGCTGCCAATTCGTGTCCATGAGGGCTAGGGTTGTGATCAGTACTTATATGTGAATCATTTAGGTCAGAAAAATTCATTGGTTGTGTGGAAGTTTGGATATTTGAAGATTGAAAAAGATTATGCCATGAAATTCAAATATTGGCTCATGAAAGCTTGCTATTTTTGGATCAATCACATGATTTCTTTCTCTTTCACCTTCAATCAATATTGATGAGATTCTAGAAGCTCAATCTTCATCCAAAAATATATTTTCATATTTTATATTTATTTAAAATGATTTTTTATGAATTAAATCAAAATAAATAAAAATAAAATAATAAAAATTATGATTTTTAATCAATTGGGTCGTGCATGATGATATGGTATGGATTGGATCACAATTTGGCCATCCCATTTGGAAAGAAGTGGTTTTAAACCTCCATTTTCAACATAAACCATCATAAAATTTCCCAACTTTGCAAGGGCACATCTCCCTCAATTTTAATGGTATGAGGGTGTTCTTGGACATTTTGGAAAGCTTGAAGAGTCCTCTAACCAACCCCACTGGTTTCATGTCCATATCATTTACCAATCTCAAGTTATGCCCTTTTGAAGTTGTTGACTTTTTGTTGACTTTTGAAATGACCTATAATGTCTTAGCTCATATCTTCCAAATGAAGCATTTTTGGGCTTAACTTGTAAGATCAAAGTTGTAGAGAATTCAATTTCCTTAAAAATGAGCTTTGGATGGAGACTTGGTGATGAAGTATGTGAAAGTTATGGCTGGTCAAAGTTCAGTTGACTTTTATTGAGGAAACCCTAATTTAGAAACTCCTGATTATTGATGATCTGGAATCTCCTTGATGAATCATGATCAACCCTTGATCAAATGAAGAATTTTACTTCATATACTTGATGTTGGCAAAAAATCATGAAGTTTGACTTTGGTTTGACCACAGTTGACCTCAGTTTGACTTTTTAACTGCATTGACTGGTTTTGACTTATCTGATCATCTGACTGAGCAAACTTTTGAGAAAAGTCTTGAAACTTGTCATGGGGGTTCTTATATACATATAAGATGTTATGAAGCTCACTTGAGGTATTGGAAGTCCATTTATCCTGATTAAAGTCAAAACCCTAGTTTTGGATGCACTGCTTAGGAGGTGCATTGTCTGAGGGAATTGTCAACTCTTCTGACCAATTGTGAACCTTGTGAACCATCATAAAATGTCTTGTGAATCTCATGGGAGGTATTGTGAAGCTTGTGAGCCTTGTGAACCTCATAAAGTGACTTTGTAGACCTCATGAACCTCAGGAAAGCTTTGTAATCATTGTGAATCTTGTGATCCTTGTGAACCTTCAAGAAGTAACTTGTAGACTTCATGAACCTCATGAAAGGTCTTGTAAATGTTGAGAAACTTGTGAACCTTGTGAACCTTCATAAAGTGACTTGTAGACTTCATGAACCTCATGAAAGGTCTTTGAAAGTATTGTGGGACTTGTGAACCTTGTGAACCTTCAAGAAGTAACTTGTAGACTTCATGAACCTCATGAAAGGTTATATAAACATTGGGAATCTTGTGAACCTTGTGAACCTTCAAGAAGTAACTTGTAGACTTCATGAACCTCATGAAAGGTTATATAAGCATTGAGAAGCTTGTGAACCTTGTGAACCTTTTTAGTACACAAAGTCTTGTATTGTGAGGGCAAATTTTGGGGTGCAACAGTAGACACCCTAAATTTGCCCTCTGGTTTTCTTCTTTGTCCTCTTTTCATTTGTATTCATTCGCATCATCATTAGATCATTTAGCATTCATGTCATGTGCATAAGTCATGGGATCGTATCTTCTGAGGAATTAAGGTTTATTTCCTGATTAAGTGATATTCAAGGTTTTTTATGTCTACAAGGATTATTCGATTCAACTGGTCTGTCATCAGGCTATTTTCTTCTTCTTCAAGATACAAGAGTTGGGTTCCAATTCAAAGTTACCTATTTCAATAGACAATTTATCAGTCATTGTGCATCCAGGATCAAGTTGTCGTGTGTGGTTCGTGCGAGAGATCAGGCTCATCTTCATGATCAGCGGTTGTGATTCAGATGTGTTCAATTTGTGGATTTATTTCCTCCTTGATTGGTCCAGACAGATCCAAAATGAGTCAGGATTTTACTTTGTCAGAAGGATAGTTACTTCAGATGGATATTATTTCAGTGAGAAATTAGGCAGTGGTTCAGGAGTGTGTTCATCCATTTTTTTTATCTGAAGTTGTTGAATGAATTTCAAGTGTGGTCCTTAGTTTGAATTTAGTCATGGTGCATTAATGGAAGATATTAGTGAAAGCTCTGTTAAAGTTTATTTTGATTTTTATTCGATAACCTTTTCTCATATCCAAATCCATCTATTAATTTCATCGACCAATACCCGATTTAATTTCCATATCCCATTATTCATCATTTATTAATTTCTTTTTTATCCATTTCATTTCAAATCCATTAATCCCATTTCTTTATTATTTTAAACCATATATCTTTTCTTACTTATTTCCATTAAAATCCATATCTCCAAAAAAACCATTTTCTCACATTCAAGTGCCAACAACTTCTTTTTATACATACCAAAAAAAAACCTCATACACAAAAACTCACGCAACACATCAGCAGCACAACAAATGATTCCCATACTGCACACACCATAGTGACTCCAACATTTATTCTCAACATAAAAAAAAGAGAGAGAAGGCAATTGCAGCGGAAACTGGCCTTACATCACGCATATCACTCACACATGAGGACCCCACCACTCACACAATTCATCAGCTGGCCATATGGGATAACACGCACAACACCTCATAAAATCCCGTACATACAATACCTCACAGGAGAAGTTGATCGAAAAAAAAAGGGGTTTTACTTTTGGCAACTCACGCACAAAAAGCTACTCTCATTTTTTTCATAACTGATCATCACAAATCACCACCCAACAAACTTCAGGTCCCACACACGCCATACACACGCATAACCTGCTCATTTTTCCACTCCCATTTTCCATCAAAAATCCCGCAGCACACACTGATATTTTACACAAAAATTTCCTCTCACCGCATGACCCTTCACACTTTTCATGCTATTCCACCCTCACATGACAAGCACGACTCCACGCAACAGATAATGATTTTCATCCTACACTCTTGAAAAGGCATATTCTTCATCAAAATTAGAAAAGGCAGCAACAACTTGCTCACCGAAAAACTGCATTTCATCACCTCATATCTGCACAACTTTGATCCACTTTTCTAAGGAGATAACCCATTTTCAACACAACCGTAATCTTCCAAAGAAGCCTGCACTAAAAACTTTTCCTGGGCTTCAAAACAAACCGCAATGCTTTCTACAGGATACCCTCACTTGTTTTCACTTCCCTCAAAAATCATAGCAACAATGCGTTTCCTCTTCGTTTCTCCAAATCAACCACTAAACATCACACCTCACAAAAAACCTATCCACAACCTGAACTGAATGATTTTCAATCTGGAAACATTAACAATTTCTTCAACCTTTTTGCTTCACAAAAACCACCCTAAATCTACATACATACAGAAACACAACAATAACAAAACAACTCTTCCATAAATCTCACCTTTCATTCAATTTTCGACTGATACTCTTTTCCTCCTTCTTCAACATCACATCACAGCAACAACCATCCACAGAGCAAAGAAGGAGATGAAGAGATTTGGGGATTTGAAACCGAGAAACTCGAAGCGAATCGGAAACCATGGCGAAGGATGATGCTGAGTCCTCGGCGGCTGAAATCCTTCGAATCTTCCGTTGAGGCTCGGGAGGTCACGATCCGCGGCGATCTGAGAGCAAATCAGAGCCTTGATAACGAAAGAGAAGAGGAAGACATTGTTCGCGTAATGATCGCCGTGGCCGCCGCGGTCGCCGTCGCAATTTCGAAGGCCGAAGAGAGGAGTAGAGACTGATGAGAGCTTAGAAGCGAACGACGATGGTGTTTTGCGGAGGTAACGTCGCCGGCGATGTGAGACGAAGTCGCGTCACCGGTTTGATTTTGTTGTTGTGTTGTTTGGGATGTTTTGGTTCGCAGAGAAGAGGAAGATCTATTTTGATTTCACAAAGCAGGGGAAATGATACGTTGGCTTTCTGGTGCTGTCTTGTTTATTAAACCGGATCCTGCTTTTACGTGTTGCTGGACATGGGTTTAACCCATTGGATCTCTCCTCATACTTCAGACCCCATCCAGCGACCTCATCTTCTCCAACTTGTGCTTTTGTGTGCTGATGGGCCTTAGTAAGCCCATTTGAATTTCCCTACCAACCGGCCCGCCTGAAATCCGCGCCCCCTCTCTTTTTCCTTGTTATTATTTCTTTTTTTTCTTTTTTTTCCTTTTTAATCTCTAGTATTTTATTTGTTAGCTTTGTTTATTAATTTTTTATTTATTATTATTAACATTTCTTAGAATTTTATTACTTTAGAACCTTGTTAGATTTTTTTTGTCTAAAATTTTCTTGTTTATTATTAGCATAACTTTGATTTTAATTCTTGTGTCAATCTATTCGAGTTTAACTAAATATAACTGTTTTTAATCTTGGTTCTAGTTTGCGCTTGATATTTTGTAGGTTCATTGCTCGATTTAGAGGAAAGAAGATATAACTTGATCATAACCTTTGCTTGGACCAACGGGACCCTTGGACGCCAATTGGACTTAGACTTTGATTTTGCACGGACCAATTCTTGACTTTTATTCTGGATGATGGATGCTTGCACTTGTACTTGGTTGCTGAATCCACTGTGAGCTTGACATACTCATTTCCTGAGTTTCTTGTGCGCATACTGAAGAGGCAACAGACCTTCTCCGTTAGGTAACACTGAGGACCGATTTTATTATTGCATGCTGCTGCATCTGGAAGTCCTACTGGTGTAGGCTCTGTTTGTGCACTATTCATCTTATCTCCATTTCGCATTCTCATCACCTTATCTTATTCATTATTCATCTCCATTTCGCATTCTCATCTCATTATCTTATCCCTTCTTCATCTTAATTCTTATTCCTCATCTTCTTCTATTCGTTCTTACCCGGGGTGTGCTTAGGCCACCATGGAGCTTCTCTTTCTTCTTTCTCTTCTTATTTTCTTCTCCTTCATTAGGATAGTAAGCCTCACTAACCTAGGACCATCCGAGCATGTGAATATTAGGATTAGACTTTTCCCGTTAGTTTTTACCCTTTGTGATCCTTCGGTTTCTTTTCTCTTCTCATCTTCAAACTCATTTCTAATTCACTTAATAAAGGTTGAGTACTTTCATGTGACATGAGACTTTGCTATGAGATGCTTGCACGCGTTCTGTTTCGGGGCGAGGTGTGAGTCATCACTCGTGGTGGATAGGTCTTAGCATGAGTACCTCACAAAGAAAAGTTAAAAGACACTTCTTAACCAAAAACCACAAAAATACTTAATAATGGTAATAGGCCAGTGTGCTTAAGCCTTCACCTGTGGGACTAGCTTTGGGGATTTCCTCCATAGATAGGTGTGCCTCTTGCGCATTCCATTTCGGGATGATGTGAGATGTACACATCCCATTGAGTAAGACTTAGGTACACTTACCTATGCAAAATTTCATTCATAAAAGCTTCTAAAAAAACACCAAACAAACAATAAGCGTCTTTCCTTCGGGAATTCTTTTCTCACCTCATTCGCTCCGTACGCGAACTTGCTCCTACTTGTCACTTTGCAAGACGGTAACGCACTCGTCGTCCGAGCCTGCAACACCTGAACATTGATATAGGCAGTTCAAGCTTTAATTCATAAGCAATTTCCTTTGGTACCCCTAGTTAGGGGAACTACGGCGTCTCTGATCCTCATTGTCCAGATGAGGTATGTAGGCAGCGGGGTAGGGCCCGTTCGAGCACAATCTTTATTTTCCCTACGTTTCTCCTTTGTTTCTTATTCAGTTCTCTTCCAGTTCCAGTTTCTTTTCATTTTCTTTTCTTTGCTGCAGTTTTCATACCCTCACCCTTTGAAACAGTTTCTTTTGCAAGCGTGGATCCCGTCGGGTACGGCGGACGATCTGGGTGCTAATACCTTCCCAGGTCGTAACCGACTCCCGAACTCAGTCTCTTTGGTTCGCAGGACCCGTGTCCTTCCTCTTCTTTCTTCTGGTTTGTGCAGCATTACCATTCCCTTTCTTCGGGATAAAAATGCCTGGCTAGCGACTCTATTCTTTTTCCGCGCCACTTTCGCGTTTGTACCAGGATGGAAATCCGGGGAGCGAAAGCTGGCGACTCTGCTGGGGACCGAACCCAGAATCTCTGGTTCCCTTAAGAGTCAATCCTAGCGCTTGCATGTTTCTGTTTCTTTGGGTGTTGATTGTTTGCTGTTGTGTGTATATTTTACTGTTATTTTATTTGCAGTTTACTTACAACATTATTTACAGTTTTCAGTAATTATTTTCTGCATCATACTCATACTGGACTGTCTGGACTAGTTTTCTATTTGGTGGGCTCGGGTGATATTGTTTCTGAGAGATAAGCCAAGTACCCGGCTTGAGTGCACTATAGGATTAGAGTGGACATATTGTACTCACATGTGGCATGATGAGTGGCGATGTGTTTCACACCCAGACTGCGACCGTCTTGGAAATATCTTGTGTGGGGATTTCCTCCACTTCGGGATAGGACCTTGATAGTTATGTGCATCTGGGGACCGATCATTGAGAACCTTTGTGGAAACAACCCTCTCTAGTGGTGGCAGTGGCAGACCACATTTTGTGGCAAACCCATTCGCACCCGAGGGTCCACTGGGGACTCGCATAGGATGGCCTGGTTCTCTTATAGGAACTCAGTCAAAGCATCTGGTCGTATGACATTAGTACTGTATCCTACGGGCTGAATGTACTATTGTTTCTCGATTTCAGCGCTTGAAGCTGGGAACCTATAGGGGATGCTTGTTTTTTTTCCCGGACTCAGCTGAGGCCTCCCTGCGTAGTACATAATGCCAAACTTGATTCCCTGATTTGGTCATGGGCCATTTCTCGGAAAATGGTGAACGTATTATTGCTATTCGGCTTTGAGAGTCCGTGATGTTTGACCCGGAGAATACCCGTGAGACTGGGAGGGGTTTACATGTTTGCAGGAACCCATGACCTCAATATACCCTCATTACCAGTGCAATCTTGTGTTTGATCCGATCACTATGATCCTGAAGTTCTTGACATTTGGTTCTCGGTTACTTTTTGGGTTATTATGCAGAGATCTTGTGGTTACAGACACTCGATTCTTGACTCAGTATTCCAGATTCCAGGCAGTTTCCAGCTGTGATCCCATGTCTTTGCATCTTTTGCATCACCATATTGCATTTTGCATTTGCATCTGCATTGCATTTTCCTCCTCCAGAGAGCTCATCCTTCCTCTTTTGTCCATGACCAGCCAGCTGATTTCCCGGTACTCAGTTTGAACAAGTGGTAACCGTTGGAAGACAAAAGTTGTTTGAAGTTTGACTGAGCAGTGTCAAGAGAAAAAAAAAGGTCAGTTTGGAAGACATCAGTAGCTATGTCAGAGAGCAACCGTCAGAATGTTGAGTTTCCACCTGGTTTCACTTCGGTGACCAATCCTCTGTATGGTCTTTCTCCTGATGAGGATCTTCCACAAGTGAACAATCTTACTCAAGCTCAGCCTGTACAGACCCCGATCGTGAATCAGAGTGTACCTGAACCATCTGTTGTCCGGGGTGGACCTTCATCTTCTTCTGATGCTACGGATTATCAGAGTTTTGCCTTCCCTATGCCAAACTTCCAAGGGGCAATCCCTCTTGTGAAAACCAAGGATCCCCAAACTTTTGATCCTGCCGAAAGGTTTCGTGTGTTGGATGAGCAACTCAAAGCCTTAGCGGATCCTGATGCCTTTGGTTTTGATGCTCTAAACCTGTGTTTGGTGCCTGGTCTAGTCATACCTCTAGATTTCAAAACTCCGAAGTTTGAGAAATACACTGGTGTCAGTTGCCCGAAGCGTCATTTGGTGATGTTCTGTAGGAAAATGACATCTCATGCCCGCAATGATAAGCTGATGATTCACTGTTTTCAAGACAATTTAAGCGGTACATCCTTAAGTTGGTATATTGATTTGGAAAGCAGTCGTATCCGATCTTGGAATGATTTATCCAGAGCTTTCGTAAAGCAGTACCAGTACAATATGGACATGGCGCCTTGTCGCATGCATTTGCAGAGCCTATCTCAGAGGACTGGTGAATCTTTCAGAGAATATGCACAGAGGTGGAGAGAATTGGCAGCCCAAGTGCAACCACCACTTTCAGACAGAGAATTAGTGGACCTGTTCGTGGGCACGTTGCAAGGAACGTACTTGGAAAGAATGAGTAGCATTTGGACATCAAGCTTCTCTGATTTGATAAAAGTTGGAGTACGCATCGAAAGCCTGCTCAAAAGTGGAAAGATCCAAGACTCTTCGAATATCCCAGCTAGTGGAAGTGAGTCTGTTGTTAGCTCTCAAGAGGAAGAAGGGTATGACATCAATGCAGTCATGGAAAATATTGAATATTATGGACCAACATCTTCTCAGAGATCATATGTTCCTGGGTCTGATTACTCTTATGGACAACAAGCAATGCTCAGAGCACAGTATCAGAGGCCTTGGACTCCTCCTCGTCCAAATCTGCAAGCTCAGGGTCGAAGACCTCAGAATCAGCTTCAGAGCCAGCCTCGGCCTCGCAACAATCTGGAAAGAAGGAATGCTCCTCTTCATCCAGTTCCCATGGCGTTCAGTGAACTATTGCCACATCTAATTCAGAGCTCATTGGTGGTTCCTAAGCCTCTCAAGCTGTTGCCAGAGCCGTACCCTCCAGAGTACAATCCTCATGAGCAGTGTGGGTATCATGGTGGATCAATGGGGCATTCAATTGAAGATTGCAAAGCTTTTCAGGCCAAAGTACAACAGTTGATCGACAAGGGCTACATATCTTTTCCAGAAGGAAGCTTGGTTGTGCATGTCAATCTCTCGTCTGGTTGAGTTCAAAGACCTCGGAGGAGTGTCTCCTGATTTCAGTGGTCCAGACAAGGAGATGTCATCAGAATTGGCGGTCATTGTATCCTTTTATCATGTGCATTGTAGTTTCTTTCCTGTTAGCAGCTACTTGTCTTTTAAGCATTGTTGTTTTAAATGGTAATGTTAATGTAGTGATCTTGCATTTTTGAATCGATTATGTCGCATTCGCTCATTTTTCTTTACTTGCATTGAAAAAAAACAAAAAAAAAACAAAAAAAAAATTGCATCCATATACCTCCCACTTATTTCACTGTTGTTTAGCAGGTTTGAGGGAGGATGATAACAACTGAATACCCATAATTGTTGAAGGTATGCTTTCGGTTTAGAACCTGCTGACGATGTACAGGCATTGCTTCAATTCCCAAACACCGGAGATATAAGGGAGATAGACCCTCGTCAACCCCTTTGAGCCTTGAAGTAGGAGCTTCTTTTCTAAACGAAAAAACCCTCACATTTAACCCGGGGCAGGGTAGTTATCAGTTAATTTGACCGAGCGTTCAAATTTCCAAGGGAGTGAGCATCTGAGGATCCATTACCTTTATTCATTACACCTCAAGAGGTCAAATGACGTAAAACTATAATGGTTATCCCTCAACAACAAAGGAATGATGCAATCATTACCCTTTCAAACAAGTCAGACAAACCAGTGTCACACGATTTGTTCACACAAAGATCAAAAGAAGAAAAAAATAAATAAAGCCCGCTAAGTCAAAAAAAAGTGAAAGCATATGACTTAGTAAAAAGTTAGGGCATCCCGCTGGACTTCAAAATCGAAAAAAATTCAAATAAAGAATCAGTCCAGGCAAAAGTTAGGGAATAAAAATCAGAAAGAAAAGTTCCATTAGAACAAAGTCGTGTGACTACAGACACAAAGTCAGAAGGGGTGACTGTTACTCCAAGAAACCTCATTGGTGCTTAAACCGTCAATGTCATTGGTTCCTCAACCATTACAAAATCCTTTCGAGAGGCGAACGCTCAGGCCGAATTAGCTGAATGTAGGACTGAAGAACATCAAGGGGAATGGGTGGGCACAAATAAACTTTGAGCCATAAATCTTTCTTTCTAAAACCGTGAACCAGACCACGTCACAACCCTTGAAAGTCCTAATTGAATCAGGGTCAATTCTGAAAGCATACTGCAACAAGGTTGCGTAAACTGACTCCTAACGATTCGCTAACTCAGCACTACGTTTGGACTAATGGTCCATTCGTCACACACTGTCACAGCATTCAAATAAATAAATTTTCAAAACTTGCATGTGCACTGCATTAGAATTACCATTTGTGAATGAACAGTTTTAATTGCAAGTCAGTTTGTGACACCAGGGAAGTTCCTGCAGAAAGGGCAATCAGAGGAGAATTTGATCATTCAACAATGATGACCAGAATCTAGAGCATCTTGTTAGCCTTTGAATCAGGGGCATGTTATCCAGTGGTTTGGTCGACCAAGGAATTTGGCAGTGTAAAGCAAGCTTCATAGCTTCAGTTGATTGAGGAACATCTTTCAAAGTCAGTTGATCAGAGCTGAAATTACCAAACAGGGACAGGGCACCCAGAATTTCTATTGACCCAAGATATATTCTTCCAACGCTCGGTCAGAATGAGTCAAGTCGCTTCCATGCTCATACCGGGGCAGGACATTTCCAGAGTTCACTAGGTGCAATTCTCCCCGAGCATCTAAGTCTGCCATGCCAAGAATTGGATAATCAGTGACAGTCTGTTCAGAGACTCACCCATACAGGGAAAAACTTTAGCTGTACAAAGCAAGTTATGTCAGTGATCTCCAAGTTCAAGCCGAGTGTCGGGAAATCATGCTACCCACCTTCGCCTTTGTCTCCCTTCTCAATCATAAGCCTTGTCATAAGACCTTTCTTCCCACCTCGGGAGTTTTTCTAGCTTTTCATAAGCATTGCATAAATCATTTGCATACGTTATTCATGTCGCATCTTTAGAGCATACGCATCATAAGTGCATTAGGCATCCTACCCCCCAAACATCAATCTCACACCCAGGGGCCCGTAACCCCAGCTTACAAATCAATCCAAAGTCCAGTTCTCATCTGGCAAAACTTTTCAAAGTCCAGTTCTCGTCTGGAAAACCAACCCTACGTCCAGTTCTCGTCTGGAAAACCCACTTCAAATACCAGTGCTCGTCTGGTAGGAGAATCTTTTAACCAGTTCTCGTCTGGTCACCTTTTCATTTAGCCCATTGAACGCCAGTTCTCGTCTGGTAGTCATTCTTTTTCGGAGTCAATTCTCGTTTGACAATGAACCTAAGGAGTCAGTTCTCGTCTGACGACTTATTCTTTGCCCATCAGTTCTCGTCTGTTGGCCTACCTTTAATAAACCAGTTCTCGCCTGGCACTTCACCTTCAAAGTCCAATTGCTTGGCAACCAAAAAAATATATACATATATATATACCAAAATCTCTATCAACCTGGCCCTAACGCCCAACCATCCTTGTTTCAGCTCCCGTAGCTTGCATATTCATATCCTTAGCATCGTGAGCATACGTTTACATCTTGCATCATTTGCATTGCATATTCATACCGCATGGTTTCTGTTTTCTCTCTGGTGTGGGGCAGAATTGTTACAAGGCTCAATCTGGGGCAGTTATCTCAAGATATGATGAATTTCTGCGAGAGTTTGAAGACACTGGGGAAATTCTGGATGCCATGTCTTCTGTAAAATCCTCTGAAGACGATCTTTTCATAGACGGTGCAGTCTGAGGCAATTGGAAGAGTAAAAGGATGCTTGTGCACTCTTGATAATCAGTAGGCAACTGTTGAGCTCAGAAGCTTGAACACTGTGTTAATCCTTAGAGAATGTCTGGTATTTATTTTACCAGCGGGTCATTGGAAGTTTATTTCTTTCCCGAGCATAAGATTTTCTTTCAGCCGACAAGGTTTCCTCGTGAGGAGTTGGTACACAGTCAAAATCCAATTGTCATATCTTTCCAACACAGTCATCGTACCATACTTGGGGCATATTTCGACTTACTTGATTCTCCAGCAAAGTGTCTCCTCAGCAGAGCATTGCCAAATATGTTTCTCCGTCAGTCCAGAAGGTTGACATCCCCAGATGAGGTAGAGCAGATGATATCCCCAACAGAACTTCAAGGCTAATTGAATCGTTCTCATCCCCAAGCGGACTTATCTTTCCACAGTGAAGTTTTCCCAACAGGCAGCTGAAGGCCTTGTTTCCCCACAAAGTTAGAATTGTCAGAGCTCTCTCTCTCCAGCAAGGGTCCCAGCAAGAGTTATTTGACGAAGCATCTTCCCTAGCCAAGTCTGAAGACGATCTTTCCCCACAGAGTTCATGTCTGATCTCCACTTCCGACAGTGAAATATTTCCCAGCAAAGTTGCCATACTGGTGGTCATTTGATGATACAGGCAGGTATATATCACCTCAGTCAGAGATGGGTAGTCAGACCTCTAGACTTATCTTCCCCTGCAGAGTTGTAACTCTCGGTGGCCAATCAGGCATTTGTCTACCGCTCGTCTGCGTTTGTCAACACTCGTTTGTGTTATCTCTAAGCAGAGTTATCCCCAGCAGTGATATATCATGCTTTATTGCTTCTCGTCTGCATCTTTCAACACTCGTCTATGTTAGCTCTGTGGTATAGCTCGTTTGCTTTCCCCAGTAGAGTCTATATCTACTAGCACTCTTCTGTGCTCGCATCTTTATTTGATGCTCATCCTCTTTCAGCACTCGTCCGTGCCTTTTCCTCAACAGGATTCCTCTTTATTTGAGGTATTCCCCAGCACTCGCCCGTGCTAGCATCTTCATTTGATGACTGTCCGCAGCTCTCAGCACTCGTCCGTGCATTTTATCTTTCGATTCCTCTTTATTTGAGGCACATCCCCAAGGAAGTCACCAGTACTCGTCCGTACTCGCATCTTTATTTGACGCTCGACCGCATCTCTTAGCACTCGTACGTGCTTGTTACTCCTTTGAAGATTGCTCGTCCGCATCCTTCGACACGCGTCCGTGTCTATTACTTATCTAGTGCTCGTCTGCACGCCCCGACACTCGCCCGTGTTTGGTATTTTCTTTTAAAGATCGTCTGAAATAAGTTGATACTCGTCCGTATCATTATCAGAGGCACTCGTCTGTGTTTCTTGGATCATCGTCCGGTACTCGTTCGTATCATCGACTTATAACACTCGTCTGTGTTTCTTTGATGATCATTCCAATGCTCGTCCGCATTGAAGAGGTTGAAAATCCTGACGGTGGGATCAAGACGTCAAAACAATTCCCGGAACCTGCGTAAGGGTTATCCGAAGAAGACTCATCCGTCTTATTCCACTTATCTGTGTAAGGATTCGTGAAGAGGTTGAAAACCCTGACGGTGGGATTAAAACGTCAAAACCATTCCCGGAGCCTGCGTAAGGGTTATCCGAAGAAGACTCGTCCGTCTTATTCCACTTATCTGCGTAAGGATTCGTGAAGAGGATTCGTCCATCCTAGTTGCATGTCTATCCCACAGACTTATATGCATTCCCGGAACCTGCGTAAGGGTTATCCGAAGAAGACTCGTCCGTCTTATTCCACTTATCCGCGTAAGGATTAGTGAAAGAGATTCGTCTATCTCAGGTTACTTTGAAGATTCTTAAGGGCTCGTCCGCTCTCTGCACCTGGCGTCACAGGTCATTCGAAGACTCGTCTGTCAACATGTTCTTATTCCAGATATCAGTTTCAACTTGGAAGAAGCTCGTCTGTTTTTTCCTCCCTTTCGTGTCCCCAGAGTGTCATCTGGTCAGGTTTATTTCCCAGTGTTGCATTCTTCGTCAGAGTGCAAATTTATGGTCTTCTTGGTATTCAACCACAGTTTATCTTGAACGGCCGATAGCCCGTACTACCGTCCTTTTCAGATTAACTGATGATTGAATAGGGGCAGTTGTAGACACCCTAAATTTGCCCTCTGGTTTTCTTCTTTGTCCTCTTTTCATTTGTATTCATTCGCATCATCATTAGATCATTTAGCATTCATGTCATGTGCATAAGTCATGGGATCGTATCTTCTGAGGAATTAAGGTTTATTTCCTGATTAAGTGATATTCAAGTTTTTTTATGTCTGCAAGGATTATTCGATTCAACTGGTCCGTCATTAGGCTATTTTCTTCTTCTTCAAGATACAAGAGTTGGGTTCCAATTCAAAGTTACCTATTTCAGTAGACAATTTATCAGTCATTGTGCATCCAGGATCAAGTTGTCGTGTGTGGTTCGTGCGAGAGATCAGGATCATCTTCATGATCAGCGGTTGTGATTCAGATGTGTTCAATTTGTGGATTTATTTCCTCCTTGATTGGTCCAGACATATCCAAAATGAGTCAGGATTTTACTTTGTCAGAAGGATAGTTACTTCAGATGGATATTATTTCAGTGACAAATCAGGCAGTGGTTCAGGAGCGAGTTCATCCATTTTTTTATCAGAAGTTGTTGAAAGAATTTCAAGTGTGGTCCTTAGTTTGAATTTAGTCATGGTGCATTAATGGAAGATATTAGTGAAAGCTCTGTTAAAGTTTATTTCGATTTTTATTCGATAACCTTTTCTCATATCCAAATCCATCTATTAATTTCATCGACCAATACCCGATTTAATTTCCATATCCCATTATTCATCATTCATTAATTTCTTTTTTTATCCATTTCATTTCAAATCCATAAATCCCATTTCTTTATTATTTTAAACCATATATCTTTTCTTACTTATTTCCATTAAAATCCATATCTCCAAAAAAACCATTTTCTCACATTCAAGTGCCAACAGCTTCTTTTTATACATACCAAAAAAAAATATCTCCAAAAAAATCATTTTCTCACATTCAAGTGCCAACAACTTCTTTTTATACATACCAAAAAAAATCCTCATACACAAAAACTCACGCAACACATCAGCAGCACAACAAATGATTCCCATACTGCACACACCATAGTGACTCCAACATTTATTATCAACATAAAAAAAAGAGAGAGAAGGCAATTGCAGCGGAAACTGGCCTTACATCATGCATATCACTCACACATGAGGACCCCACCACTCACACAATTCATCAGCTGGCCATATGGGATAACACGCACAACACCTCATAAAATCCCGTACATACAATACCTCACAGGAGAAGTTGATCGAAAAAAAGGGGGTTTTACTTTTGGCAACTCACGCACAAAAAGCTACTCTCATTTTTTTCATAACTGATCATCACAAATCACCACCCAACAAACTTCAGGTCCCACACACGCCATACACACGCATAACCTGCTCATTTTTCCACTCCCATTTTCCATCAAAAATCCCGCAGCACACACTGATATTTTACACAAAAATTTCCTCTCACCGCATGACCCTTCACACTTTTCATGCTATTCCACCCTCACATGACAAGCACGACTCCACACAACAGATAATGATTTTCATCCTGCACTCTTGAAAAGGCATATTCTTCATCAAAATTAGAAAAGGCAGCAACAACTTGCTCACCGAAAAACTGCATTTCATCACCTCATATCTGCACAACTTTGATCCACTTTTCTAAGGAGATAACCCATTTTCAACACAACCGTAATCTTCCAAAGAAGCCTGCACTAAAAACTTTTCCTGGGCTTCAAAACAAACCGTAATGCTTTCTACAGGATACCCTCACTTGTTTTCACTTCCCTCAAAAATCATAGCAACAATGCGTTTCCTCTTCGTTTCTCCAAATCAACCACTAAACATCACACCTCACAAAAAACCTATCCACAACCTGAACCGAATGATTTTCAATCTGGAAACATTAACAATTTCTTCAACCTTTTTGCTTCACAAAAACCACCCTAAATCTACATACATACAGAAACACAACAATAACAAAACAACTCTTCCATAAATCTCACCTTTCATTCAATTTTCGACTGATACTCTTTTCCTCCTTCTTCAACATCACATCACAGCAACAACCATCCACAGAGCAAAGAAGGAGATGAAGAGATTTGGGGATTTGAAACCGAGAAACTCGAAGCGAATCGGAAACCATGGCGAAGGATGATGCTGAGTCCTCGGCGGCTGAAATCCTTCGAATCTTCCGTTGAGGCTCGAGAGGTCACGATCCGCGGCGATCTGAGAGCAAATCGGAGCCTTGATAACGAAAGAGAAGAGGAAGACATTGTTCGCGTAATGATCGCCGTGGCCGCCGCGGTCGCCGTCGCAATTTCGAAGGCCGAAGAGAGGAGTAGAGACTGATGAGAGCTTAGAAGCGAACGACGATGGTGTTTTGCGGAGGTAACGTCGCCGGCGATGTGAGACGAAGTCGCGTCACCGGTTTGATTTTGTTGTTGTGTTGTTTGGGATGTTTTGGTTCGCAGAGAAGAGGAAGATCTATTTTGATTTCACAAAGCAGGGGAAATGATACGTTGGCTTTCTGGTGCTGTCTTGTTTATTAAACCGGATCCTGCTTTTACGTGTTGCTGGACATGGGTTTAACCCATTGGATCTCTCCTCATACTTCAGACCCCATCCAGCGACCTCATCTTCTCCAACTTGTGCTTTTGTGTGCTGATGGGCCTTAGTAAGCCCATTTGAATTACCCTACCAACCGGCCCGCCTGAAATCCGCGCCCCCTCTCTTTTTCCTTGTTATTATTTCTTTTTTTTTCTTTTTTTTCCTTTTTAATCTCTAGTATTTTATTTGTTAGCTTTGTTTATTAATTTTTTATTTATTATTATTAACATTTCTTAGAATTTTATTACTTTAGAACCTTGTTAGATTTTTTTTGTCTAAAATTTTCTTGTTTATTATTAGCATAACTTTGATTTTAATTCTTGTGTCAATCTATTCGAGTTTAACTAAATATAACTGTTTTTAATCTTGGTTCTAGTTTGCGCTTGATATTTTGTAGGTTCATTGCTCGATTTAGAGGAAAGAAGATATAACTTGATCATAACCTTTGCTTGGACCAACGGGACCTTTGGACGCCAATTGGACTTAGACTTTGATTTTGCACGGACCAATTCTTGACTTTAATTCTGGATGATGGATGCTTGCACTTGTACTTGGTTGCTGAATCCACTGTGAGCTTGACATACTCATTTCCTGAGTTTCTTGTGCGCATACTGAAGAGGCAACATACCTTCTCCGTTAGGTAACACTGAGGACCGATTTTATTATTGCATGCTGCTGCATCTGGAAGTCCTACTGGTGTAGGCTCTGTTTGTGCACTATTCATCTTATCTCCATTTCGCATTCTCATCACCTTATCTTATTCATTATTCATCTCCATTTCACATTCTCATCTCATTATCTTATCCCTTCTTCATCTTAATTCTTATTCCTCATCTTCTTCTATTCGTTCTTACCTGGGGTGTGCTTAGGCCACCATGGAGCTTCTCTTTCTTCTTTCTCTTCTTATTTTCTTCTCCTTCATTAGGATAGTAAGCCTCACTAACCTAGGACCATCCGAGCATGTGAATATTAGGATTAGACTTTTCCCGTTAGTTTTTACCCTTTGTGATCCTTTGGTTTCTTTTCTCTTCTCATCTTCAAACTCATTTCTAATTCACTTAATAAAGGTTGAGTACTTTCATGTGACATGAGACTTTGCTATGAGATGCTTGCACGCGTTCCGTTTCGGGGCGAGGTGTGAGTCATCACTCGTGGTGGATAGGTCTTAGCATGAGTACCTCACAAAGAAAAGTTAAAAGACACTTCTAAACCAAAAACCACAAAAATACTTAATAATGGTAATAGGCCAGTGTGCTTAAGCCTTCACCTGTGGGACTAACTTTGGGGATTTCCTCCATAGATAGGTGTGCCTCTTGCGCATTCCATTTCGGGATGATGTGAGATGTACACATCCCATTGAGTAAGACCTAGGTACACTTACCTATGCAAACTTTCATTCATAAAAGCTTCTAAAAAAAACACCAAACAAACAATAAGCGTCTTTCCTTCGGGAATTCTTTTCTCACCTCATTCGCTCCGTACGCGAACTTGCTCCTACTTGTCACTTTGCAAGACGGTAACTCACTCGTCGTCTGAGCCTGCAACACCTGAGCATTGACATAGGCAGTTTAAGCTTTAATTCATAAGCAATTTCCTTTGGTACCCCTAGTTAGGGGAACTACGGCGTCTCTGATCCTCATTGTCCAGATGAGGTACGTAGGCAGCGGGGTAGGGCCCGTTCGAGCACAATCTTTATTTTCCCTACATTTCTCCTTTGTTTCTTATTTAGTTCTCTTCCAGTTCCAGTTTCTTTTCATTTTCTTTTCTTTGCTGCAGTTTTCATACCCTCACCCTTTGAAACAGTTTCTTTTGCAAGCGTGGATCCCGTCGGGTACGGCGGACGATCTGGGTGCTAATACCTTCCCAGGTCGTAACCGACTCCCGAACTCAGTCTCTTTGGTTCGCAGGACCCGTGTCCTTCCTCTTCTTTCTTCTGGTTTGTGCTGCATTACCATTCCCTTTCTTCGGGATAAAAATGCCTGGCTGGCAACTCTATTCTTTTTCCGCGCCACTTTCGCGTTTGTACCAGGATGGAAATCCGGGGAGCGACAGCCTGTAAGGAGAAGAGTTGTGATGTTGAATTTTGAAGTCTCGACACAGTTCTTCCATCATCTTGTTGTTATGGTTTGAACCATTATCAGTAATGATTCGCTCAAGAACTCCATATCGACAAATGATATCCCTTTTCAGAAATCGGGCTACCACTTGCTTGGTGACATTTGCATACGAAGCTGCTTCGACCCATTTGGTGAATGTAAACACCCCAAATTTTCCCTCTTTTTCTCACACCATGGCTTGTGATCTTTTCATATTGCACTTGCATAAGCACATCATCTCACATTGCATAGTTTACTTCATCTGCATAAATTGCATCTAGGGTTTGTGATCAAGAGAATCCAAAAAGTGATCTGAGCTATCTCAAAGGTCTTGAAGCATGCCAAGATGGTCCATGAGTGTTCCATGATCATAATATCCTCCCTAGGGTTCTTAAAAACCAAGAGATCACAAAGCATTGCAAAGGCATAGAGGCAGACTGAAGATTTCCTACACAGATGACCTAAAATTAGGGTTTTGGGTTTGAGGCCCTTAATCTCAATTTTTTTGTCATTCTTGTTTCCATTGGTCTTAATATGTTATAAGGAGCATGTGTACCAAATTCGATGAATAAATTCATTGTGGAAGTCATCTGATCAACTGGTAACTTATTGTACAAGAAAAGTCAGAATCAGGGCATCTGAGGCCACCACTAATGGTACCAAAGGGTAATCTTCATCATTTTGAGGTTCTATGATCTTTATTTGATCTTAGAAGTGGTTAGAAGTTCACAAGATTGAAGAATTTCAAGCCATTTGCAAACTTTCCATTTTTGGACATGACTTGTAATGAAAACTTTCCATTTTGGGAAAGATTTTCAACCTCCGCTTTCTTGATAAAAAAGGCTTCAAATGAAAAATCTTCAAACATGAAAGTTGTAGATTGGATCTTCCCATTTTCAAAAAGTACAAGAACTCCTCTTGATTCATCCTAGAATTAAGATATGATGTTTCAAAGTTGGGAAAAATCTTATAATTTTCAAGTATGTGGCAAAGAGGGATTTTTGCAAAACCAAGTTTTAAGACTTCTAATGACCTCTAATCCACTTCTAAGCATCATAACATGTTCATACAATCTTGCTTGATCAGAATTGTGCCAAGAATCACAAGTTTCCATGAGTTGCTCTTCAAGAAATCTCAAAGAGAGAAAATTGCAAAACCACCTCAATCTCATGAATCAAGCCATCCAGTTCATGAAATCTGATCCAAGGGCCATCCTTGAATGAAACTGAGGCAGGACAAGCCATGAAATCTCCTCTAACCCATGCCATACTCATAGTTGCCAACTTTTGAATTTTTTGCAAATTGGCCCATACCAATCACACTATGCCACAACAACTCTCTCGCCAATCAGTATATCTTATGCAAACCCTAAGGACCTCAAACATAACAACATTGAAGCCTGAAACATCTCATACACTCAGAATCAAAAAAATCCCTAAAAACTTCAAGTTTTTGAATCTCCCTCTTCAGCCAACAAAACTTACTCATTCTTTCACCATTCACCTCAAAATCATCCATAGAACACAAAGCACCCTCCATTTTGCCCTAAAAGCCACTCTAGCAAAAATACAATTTCTGCCAAACTAGAAATGTATCTCACAAACCAAGCCATTTAAACTTCATTCAAGCCTTTCAGAAGCACAAGGGGATCAAGTGGAGTGGATTAGCATCAAAGAAGAGGCCATAAAGCTCAGATTGACAAAGATCCAGCTCAGGTAGCTCATTCGAAACATTTTTCCAGAACTCTTATTTTAAGTTCCAATGTGATTCTATATGCTTCCCTGGTCACCATGATGCTTTTACTTTTGAAAATGGTTGAGTTTTAAGTATTTCATAGCTCTCTGAAATTTTGCCCGTGAAATGTTCTTGCTTTGATTCTCTCTTTTGATGCATGATAAATGTTTTTGGAGGCTGGATTCTTGTTCTATGTTGTTTAATGAGGGATTTTGGAGATTTTGGGAGCTTGGGGTGGCCTAGGGAGTGAGTTCAGGTGAGGAGCTGGCCGGAGAAGACGACCGAAGCTTATCTCCGGTCGCCTGAGAGTCATTAGCCCTAAACCTAATTAATTCCTCAGTTTAAATGTCAGCCCTAGGATCTTGTGTTAGCGCGTGTTTGGATGGTCCGGATTCACTCATTAACCCTAATCCATTTTAATTAATTTTAATTAGGTTTAATTAATTATAAAACCTCAGATTAAATGCCGACCTTAGATCACGCGCCAAATGTCATTTTAAACCTGAGCCATTGATTCTGCCTACCCTTGGTCATGCTGACTCCCATCCTGGACCCTTGGATCTCTCATCTTTCAATGACAACCCTTAATCTTGCATACTTTCATTTTATTTTATTTTTATTTTGCATTTGTTTTCATATTTATTTTAAAATAGCAAAAATGTTTATAAAAATACCATTTTCTGCATTTTCATTTCAAATATTTTTCTAAACTCAAAAATATTTTTTATTTTTAATTTTTGCATTAAAAATTTATTTTTAAATCATTTAAATGTTTTATCTAATTAATTAATTGATTTTAATTAATTAAAAATATATTTGGGTATCTAAAAATCACAAAAAAATTCATGAAGCATTCTCATACATTTAGAACAATTTACAAACTCACTATACAAATTTATTTTTAGGTTTGATCATGTTTTCACAATTTACTTTGAATTAGGGTTCATAAATTCACATTTTTCTAACCCTAACTTGAAAAATTCATTTCTGATCAACCATGATGAGTTTGCATTTGGTTCTTTTTGCATTGTTTCACACTTTACATCTACTATCTAGGTTATTTAAATCATAATTTTGCATTGGATTTTCAAATTGTTTGGCATTTTTCATTAAGAACCACCCAAAAACCCTAGTTAACTTAGGAAATTCATAACTTCCTCTAGGTTTAGCTTCTGACCTCCATCCTAGTGATCTTGTATATGTTTAGGGTTTGTTTGAGTTCATTTTCAAATTTTTATCATGATGTATGCTTCTGTTTTTGTCATATGCATCTCATACATTCATAAAACCCTAATTTTCTATGTTCATTTGCATTCATCTTTGCATATCATCATCATATGAACTTTCCATGACATTCCATGCTCTTGTATGCCATCTTAGACATCCTAGTACATGTAAGAACATTGCTTGATCATTTCATCATTCATTTGGTATGCTTTGCATTCATTACATTTCATGAATATCCATGTGTTTTCAAGCTCCTAACATGTTTGTTTTGCATCTCATCCTTTGTATGAACATTCATAAGCATCTCACATGACTTTGCATCTTCTCATGACACATTTGCATAGCATATTCACTTCTAGTTTTGGTCTTTGCACATTCATTTGCTTTATTTCCTTTTGCTTTGCATCTTATGCATTCACACTAACATTTCAGGGGCTAATGGTAAGTTGTTTGGGATGTGGATTTGCCTCCACATCCTACTTTCTTCTCATCTCTTCATTTGCATATTTATTTGTATTTGAAGTGAACTTGCTTCACTTGTGTTCTCTTGCTCCTATCTCTTTCTCTTAGTTAATTATCTTCTTCAGGAAGTAAGTAACCTATCCTTCTTTCTCTTCTCTTTTCATCTGCTTTTCTTCCTTGGTGGCCTTCTGAAGATCTTCTCTTAAGCCTCACAAACCATAGGAACATCCAAACATGATAATTTTTAGGGTTGTATATAGTCTCCCTTAGTCTTTTACCTTTGAGTCTCCTTGAGTCTCTCTTCTCATCTCATAATCAGAGGCTAAACACTTAAAGCTTTAGGACTTTGAATTAGGGTTATGCATGCATCCTTATCTTACGATGGAGTGTCTAACTTTAATCCTTAGTGTTAAAACTTTAATTTGTTTACACCTTCTAATCAAAACACCTAATAACTATTAAGACTTAAGCTTGTAACTTGGGCCTTATATTAGGGTTACATCTCTTCCTTTTGGTTAAGAGGGACTAACCCTAGTGTTTAATGGACAAGTCCTCCTCAAGTTGTCTTACAAACTTAAAACTCATTTCTTAATCCCACCTTTAATTAAAATCCATCTTAATAAAGGCTTGTTATATAATGAATTTAACCCCTAACCATGGATTAAGTTGAGGAGCCTTCCTCAGCTTAAGTGTTATCATCTATCATCCTTCTCTTAGGATGGTGTAATGAGTTCACTAGTCTTTGATTGGAGATTAAAATCATTACTTAACAGTAAACAGAAATCCAAAAACATCTTAATAATTACCAAAGTAGGTTAATTATCTTAATCCTATATCATCATGGTAATTAAGTTGAGATGCTTATCTCACACTTAAGTAGACTCATTATCCCTAATCAGGGAGGATACAATGAGTTTACAACCCTTGATTTAGGCTTAAGCTCATTATCCTTTGCAAAACACCAAAAGCAATAAAAAATTGAAAACACAAAAACAAACAATAATCATCTCCTCCGGGATTCTTTTCTCATCACACTCACTCTAAAACGAGAACTCACTTCTCGCATCTAATGCAAGACAGTTAGCACTCGAGCCAGACGAGTCACACACTTGATCATAGACAAGCAAGTAGTTCAACAAAATCATCAAAGTCTCTTTGAGTCGAACTACGGTGTTCTGACTTCCTCATTGCACGAGAGGATACGTAGGCATAACTTAACAGTTATCGAACAAAAGTCTCTTTGTCTTCCCCCTCTTTCAGTTATCTTTTTTAAGCCTCAGTCTTTGAGCATTCACTCTCTTTTTGCACTGACACATTGTAATTTCTCCCTATCTTTTCATACACAATCAACACATACACTACCCCATTTTGAACACAATCAAGTAAGCATGGATCCCGTCGAGTACGACGGACGATCTGGGTGCTAATACCTTCCCAGGTCGTAACCAACCCCCTTTCTCAGTTTCTTTGGTTCGCAACCGTCTTATCCATACCCTTCCAGGTTTATGCAGTATTACCTTTCCTTCGGGATAAGAATGCCTAGCTGGCGACTCTATTCAACCTCAACCTCCAACATCGCCGACCGTCCGCGTCTGCACCGGGACGAGAGTCCGGGGAGCGACAGCTTGACGACTCTGCTGGGGAACTTTGCAACCAGGGCTTTTGGTTCTCTTGTGGGTTTCTCCTAGCACTTGTTTGTTTGTGTTTATGGGGGTGTTATGTGCTATATGTGTTTTTGTTTTGCTTTATTTATTGCTTTCTGTACAACTTTATTTACTGCATTTACTTTATCGCTTTCATTTACCGTTTTATGCATTTCATTTTATTATCATATCATTTGTGTTGGTTTGCTTTGGTGGGAGGGGTATTCTAGTGAGAAAGGTCCAACACAAAGGCCTGAGTGACAAACATAGGATTAGAGTGGATTCATATTTTTTCCCATTCCATTTCGGTTTGGTGCGGGAATATGAAAAGACGGTTCAGACATGGGTTTCTTCTTGAGAACTCTGTGATACGAATTTCTGTAGTGTTAGGGCTATCTGGGAAGCCTGCTAAGTCTGGATAACCTTTTTAGATGACCTTCAGCATCTTAGGTGAATTAGAGGAGGATTCTTTATGATTAGGGTAAACATTGTACCTCCGGGTTAGAAGTGTTTACACTTCTCATAATACATCCGAACCCGAGGATCCTTGTTCTAGAACAATACCTGTGAGTGGATGGGGTTGTTTACAGGTTCGCAGGAACCATTGGCCTCAACATACCTTGTTATTGGATTTGTTTTAAGGTCACACTATTTTGGACTGATTGTTATGAAACCCTGGACAAGTGACTCTTTATTTGAGTCCCCCACCTGGTTACTGGTTCTCAGACCTTCATCCGGGATTTTGAACACTCATGGGTCCTACCAAAAGCAACTAACAATCCAACACCTGATCACAAACCCTTGCATATCATTCATCATACATCACACTGCATCATTTAACATTTGTCTATTTGTTTTACAGGGTATCCATATCTTCTTTGGTTTGGTTTTGACCGTTCTTCTGCTCAGATATCCTCTCCAACACTTCTTCAGCTATCTTCTACAGCACTGCTTCAGCCATCCTCTTCAGCAATCTGCTTTGATTATCTTCTCCAGTTATCTTCATCAACATATCTTCAATATGGATTCAACCAGGAAGAGCAACATCACTTACCACTTCTTTGAGTACCCTCTAGCAGGCATCAGGCAGATACAGGCTCTCATCACTCTTGATCATGTCACTTTATTTAGAGAACATTATGGTGGTATCCTGGACATGATCATGGACTTGGATGCATCACAAAGGAACATGATTCACACTTTCCTTCAGTTTTATGACCCTCCTCTCCATTGCTTCACTTTCCCAGATTTTCATATTGGTCCTTTGCTGGAAGAGTATTCTATGTTATTGGGTGTCCCTATCAGAAGAGGAATCCCTTTCAACCCTGAGATGAATGATCCTAAGAATGAAGACATAGCCAAGGCTTTACATTTGGAAGCCACCATCATTGATGAGCATATGATTGCCAAGGCTGGAATCCCAGGCATCCATCTGGATTTCTTGATCACTCAGGTTACAAAGCAAGCTGCAACATGAAATTGGGAATCTGTTTGTGCTCTCTTAGCTCTCAGTATATATGGTATCATCTTGTTTGCAGATGAGCCTAAGTTTATAAGCAAGAATGCCATCCACATCTTTTTGCTCAGGAATCTAGTTCCTACCTTGCTAGGAGATTTTTACTACTCAGTGCATCAGAGGAATGAGAAACAGAGAGGAAGACTGGTCAGATGTTGTGCACCTCTTTTCTACAGTTGGTTGATGAGACATATGTCGAAAATGGAAGCTTTCATGAATCCACATCAGTCAAGGAATTGGGCTAAAAGGATGATAGCCCTTACTTCATAAGACATCAGGTGGTGTACTCAGAGCACCAAGGGCAGAGACATAATTACAAGCTGTGGACAATATCCTAATGTACCTCTTATTGGAGTAAAGGGTTGCATCAACTACAATCCTTTGCTTTTCAAAAGACAGTTGGGATACGCTTTGATACATCCACCTCGAGAGTAGGACTTAGCAGAGTCTATTTACTGTGTTGTTCAGAATAATCATGCCATTTTCCGATAAGCAGCCTGGGCTTGGGACCATATACAGACTAAAGGGACTGCTATTCTGGGTAAGTGTAACAACATAGCTTCAGCTCAATACATTGAATGGTCGCGCATCAGAGGATAAATCACTTGCATGCCATTCACCATGGAGGATGTACCAGGGCCATCAACAGTAGAGCCCGTAGCCATAGTCAGTTTGGAAGAGTTTGAGAAGTTGAAGGAAAGGAATGCTCAGCTTTCTGAAGCCTTGAAAAAGATCCTTTGGGAAAGGAATGATAGTCGTCTAGACAACGAGAGGTTAGAGAAGCTCCGAATCGAGCATATAACCAAGATGGAAAAGACAGAGGACTTCATCAGAAAAGCCCGAGCATGGGAGTTGGTATTGAAGAATGCTTGCAAAGAAGCCAAGATTCAGAAGGCCAGAGCTGAGCACTATTTGGAAGAGAGTCAAGCTAGATGGATCAGGATCACTGAAGTTCGTTTGCAAGAAGATAAGAAAATGCAAGCAAAGATCGAGCATTTGGAAGCCAACGAGAAGAGGAGTCAAGAAGTACTCCTAGCAGCACAGAAGGAAATCTCCGAGCTGAAACTCCGTGCAGGTTTGAAGAGATCAAAAGAACAAGACAAGTACCAGAAGTTGACAAGTGCCATTGCAACCAAAACCTTCTCATCAGGACCATCACAAAGCATCCAGTTGGACCAGTGATTGATGCTCTCCTGAAAGAAGTCAAAGAGGATGAATTTGGGCTGGATGTTTGATTTCTCTTTCACTTGTATTTTATTTTTGTTGTACTTTATTTCTCCATGGTGATTTTGTTTGTATTTTTGACTTGATTGTATTCTGACCCACCATGAGAACTTGTTGTAATCATAAACTATGTATTTTGGCATTTTGTAATGTATGGTTTATGTATTACCTGGATCTTGTTTTGAACTTTGTTTGCTTCAACATCTCCATCATTCCCAGATGTTTGGAAGGTCAAAACCAAATAGCCAAACTGGATACCCTTGGAAGACAAATAGACATACTTCATTGCATGTTAACCTCATATTCTTTGTGTTGCATGAGTTTTGTTGTTGTTTTCTCACCTTGTTGATTGTTTTAGGAAATATTGCTCGCAGGAGAGTCTTTCCCGTCAATCGCATCCACCGGTATCCGACCAGAAACAACCTTCCGAGCTTACAGATGGATCAACTTCAGCAAGAACTGACAGATGTGAGGACTCAAATGACTGATGTAAGGATAGAAGTGAGGACCCAGATGAATCAATTCATGGCAGTGATGACTGGGCTGGCACAGACCCAGGAAATATTGAGGGAGTTAGTCGAGCGACAAACTCCAGAAGATAATCATGCAGGCACTAGAGGTACAAGTAACAACGCGCGCGACTAGCTGCAAACAAACCCACCATAGTTTGGGCCCCACATCAACCCTGAAGTCAATGTTATTAGAAACACTCAGAGAAACACTGGAGATCGTGTTCTACAGCAAGATCCTCAGGACGAGCAGTTTACAGTGTTAGGTGCTGGGGCTGATGAAGTTTATGATCGTCGTCTGGACGAAATATCTGAGAAGTTGAGATCCTTGGAATCCCAGAACTCTTTAGGATTTGATGTGATGGATATGGGCCTAGTGGAAGGAGTCAGGATTCCCCACAAGTTCAAACCTCCTTGCTTCGAGAAGTATAACGGTACCTCTTGTCCTCGTACCCATCTTCAATCTTTTATGGGGAGATTGGAAGCTTATACCATGGATGAAAAACTATGGATGTTCTACTTTGAAGATACTTTAACCGGGGCATCCAGAGAGTGGTATTCACACCTATCAAGGGCTACTGTCAGAAACTGGAAGGACTTAGCCGAGGCCTTTATACGCCAATATCAGTACAACTTGGATATGGCACCCAACATGACTCTCCTAATGGGAATGCCTCAATCTTCAATAGAAAGTTTTTGTGAATACGCTCAAAGGTGGAGACAATTTGCTGCTGCTGTCCAACCACCTATGTCTGAAAGAGAAATGGCTGATTTGTTCATGAATACATTGCAAGGAACCTACATTAATCGGCTTGCTGCTTTCTCTTCTACCAGTTTTGCTGATTGTAAACACCCCAAATTTTCCCTCACCCATTCACACCATGGCTTGTGATCTTTTCATATGCATAAGTTCAATCATAGCATCTCATATTACATATTTGCTTCACTGCATTGGTTCAAAGTCATCTGCATCTAGGGTTTGTGATCTGAACAATCCAAGAGCCATTTGAGCCATTCCAAAGGTCTTCAAACACTTCAAAGGGGTCCATGTATGTTCAAGCATCATATTATATCCTCTCAAAGTCAAGAAAATCAAAAAATCACAAGAACTGGGAATGGCATGGAAGTAGAGCCAGGTTTAACTGCACAGATGACCTAGAATTAGGGGTTTGGTTTCAAAGGCCATAACTCCAAATTTTTTGGTCATTCTTGTTTCTATTGGTCTCTATATGGTATAGGGATCATGCATATCAATTTTCATGAAGAAATTCAATGGGGAAGGCATCTAATCAAGAGTTGACTCCTTGGGCAAGTCAGTGTAAAATCAGGACATCTGAGGCCCCCAATGACCCAACCAAAAGGTGTTCTTCATCATTTTGAATATGTATGATCTTTATTTGGTCATAGAAGATGTTATAAGTTCACAAAATTGAAGAATTTCAAGCCATTTGCAAAGTTGCCATTTTGGGAAAATGACTTGTAATGGAAACTTGCCATTTTGGGAAAGTTTTTCAACCCCTTCTTTTTGATTCAAAAATGCTGCAAATGAGAAAACTTTGGTCATGAAAGTTGTAGAATGGATCATTCCCTTTTCAAAAAGTACAAGAACTTGTCCTAATTCATTTTGGATCAAAAGTTATGGCTTGTCAAAGTTGGGAAAAATCACATAAATTCAAGTTTTGTACCAAAGAGGCATTTTGCAAAATGGTATGATCAAGCATTCTAAAGACTTCAAATGTGCACAAACTCTTCACAATATGATCATGTGACTTCTAAAAGTCAGAATTGGCCCAAGAATATTGCATTTTGGTGCCTTGAACTTCATGAATTTCCAAAGGGGGCAAACATGTACCAACTTGCAAAAACTCATGAAGCCATGCCTCTACCTGTTACAACTCATAGAATCTGATCCATATGAACTCCATGATCTCTGCTGAACTCAACCATGCCCCTATCACAACCTCACACTTGCCCATACCTCAAGTACACCTAGATTTGACTTTTTGCAAAAACCCCCATACCAATCCCACAGTGACACAACAACTATTCTGACCAACCAAGACTTTACAAACACACCAAAAGCAAGCCATTTCATATGATCTTAGAGCCTGAATACACACACAAGCCAGCATTCTCAAAAACCTCCCCTTATGCATTTTGCTTCGAATCACACAACACAAGCATCAAACACAAAAACAAACTTCACAAAACATCTCAGCATGTCTCACTGATCATTTCCCTGCCCTCACTCATCCCTGAAACCTCACATAAACCAAATACGATTTCTTCCCCTCTTTGAACAGAACTCAAGCAATCTCTCAAACTAGCCCAAATAAACTCAAGATAAGCTTTGCAAACACTTGAGGGAGGTCAGTGGAGTTGATTGGAAGCAAGGAACTGGTCCAGAAGCTCTTGGGTTGAAAGCTTCGATTCAGGTAGCCATGGAAATTCATTTTTCCAGAACTCTTATTTCTTGTTTCTAAAATGATCTACATGGTTCCCTGAATGCAATGAGCTTTGAATTTTTGAAAATGATGCAGAAATGAGGATGTATTGTTTGTCTGAAACTTTGCCCGTAAATTTGATTTCTGTTTGTTCTTCATGATTCATGAAAAAGAAATGAATTTTGTTGCTGGATTATTGTTTAGGATGTTTAGTTGAGTTGATCTGGAGGTTTTGGCATGATTTAGTGAGGTTTTGAGAGAGTTAGGTTGGAGGTCTCGCCGGAGAAGACGACCGGAAGTCTTCTCCGGCCACCTGAAACTCATTAAGCCCTAATTACATCATTAATGAGAGTTTGAATGTGGAGCGTAGATTGGTTTGACTTTGGTTGACTCGCGCGTGAATGTGTGGCCAGGATGCATCATTAGAAACCCTAACCTTGATTAATTAATTAAAATTCAGTTTAATTAATTCATAAACCATTTTAGCCAGATTTGAATCTGGGCCCTTGGATTTGGCGCGCAGTCAACCAGTCCAAGCCCAGATCAAATCCTGGCCATCCCTTGCGCATACTTTCATTTTGTTTTATTTATTATTTCATTTAAATTGTTTTATCTTTCACATTTAATTTAAAATAGCAAAAATGTTTAAAAATTATGAAAAATTTTGTCAAGGTTTTCATTATTTTTCAAAACACAAAAATATTTTTATTTTTATTTTTTGCATTAAAAATTATTTTTAAATCATTTAATTGTTTATTTTTAATTAATTAATGGAAATTAATTAATTAAAAATACTTTTAGGTATTTAAAAATCACAAAAAAATTCACATAGCATTTGAAAACATTTAGAAACATTGTCCCACTCCCAAACCAAATTTATTTCTTGTTCTTGATGCCTTTTGATAATTTTCTTTGGAATTAATTTCATTTCAAGGCAATATTTTGTTTCAAACTTCAAAAATTCATTTCTGCCTAACCATTGAGAGTTAGACAATGATTCTTTTTGCATTGCATCTTGCATAACATGTAGTTTTTAGGATAATATTGGCTTGAATTGATCTTGCATTTTCAATTTGTTTTGCATTTTTCTTGACAAGGTACCTTAAAACCCTAGCAATCTTAGAAAATTCATAACTCTCACTAGGTTAAGAGTTGGATCCCCTCCTTTGGGCAGTGAGTTTGTATAGGTTTAGGGTTCCTTTGATTGAATTTTCAAATTTTTATCATGTCATTTGCTTCTGGTTTTGGATTTTTGCTTTGTATGTTGCATATAACCCTAATTCATGCCTTCCTTTGCATCCATCTTCCATTTGCTTGCATACCATGACTTTCCATGACATTTTGTGCATCCATTTGATTCATAACACATCTTAGGACATATTTGAATCATGTTTGATCATTGCATCTTTCATTTGCCATGTTATATGTCTTTTGCATTCCATAACTTTTCATGAACATTCATGGTTCAAAGCATGCTTCTCTTACATCCATATGTTTGTATGATCATTCTAATGCCTTTCCTCATGTTTGCATCATCTCTTAGCATAATTAACATCATACTCATGCTTCTGGTTTTGGTTTGCATCATCACATTTCATCTCATTTGCATTACATTTCATTTCTTTTGCTAACTTTTCAGGTGGTAAGTTGTTTTGAGAAGTGGATTTGCCTTCACTTCTCACAATCTCTTTTCATCTCTCTTATGCATCATTGCTGTATTCTACCTTGTGCTTTGGATTGAGCTTGCTCATTCTTGTTCATCTTACTTTCTTTTTCAAGCAACTTGTCTTCTTAAGTGAAGCAAGTTGTCTTGCTTCTCTCTGCTCCTTCTTCCTTTCATCTGCTTCTCTCCTTGGTGGCTCTTTGAAGATCTTTCTCTCTTAAGCCTCACAAACCCTAGGATCTCCAAGTATGATAACAATTAGGGTTTGATTAGTCCCCCACTTAGCTTTTACCTTTGTGTCATCTTTGAGTCTTCTCTTCTCATCTCATAATCAGGGACTAAACCCTAAAGGCTTTAAGGCTTTGTGATTAAGCTTATGCCTGCATCCTTCTATTAGGATGGAGTGTATAACTTTAATCCTAAGTGTTAAACCCTTAATGTGTTTAAATCCCTTAATCAATTCACTTAATAATCATCAAGACATCAAGCTTGTAACTTGGGCCTTGCATTAGGGTTCTAATTCTTCCTTAATTGGTTAAGAAGGACTAACCCCAGTGTTAATGGACAAGTCCCCCTCAAGTTGTCTTACAAACCATAAAACTCACTTCTTCATCTTATCATTAACTAAAATCCATTTAATAAAGGCTTTGTTTTGTCATGAGGATAATCCCAAATCATGGATTAAGTTGAGGAGCTTTCCTCAGCTTAAACATTCTCATTTATTATCCTTCTATTAGGATGGTGTAATGAGTCTATTTAATCCCTGATTATGGCTTAAGCTCATTACTTAACACTAAACAAAAACAACAAAAACATCTAACTAATCACAATTAGGTTAATGATCTTAATCCCACACCATGATGATTAAGTGTGAGATGCTGACTTCACACTTAAGGTATTCTCATTACCCCTAATCAGAGGGAAGATGTGATGAGTTTACTAACCCATTGGTTTAGGCTTAAGCTCATTAACTTATGACAAATCTCCAAAAGCAATAAAAGATTGAAAAATAGAAAAAACAAACAATAATCGTCTCCTCCGGGATTCTTTTCTCACCTCATTCACTCATAAACGAGAACTTGCTTCTTCCGTCTAATGCAAGACAGTTTGCACCTGAGCCAGACCGGTCATACACTTGAGCATAGGCAAGTAAGCAGTTCACAAGTCAGTTTACCTTTCAGTCTCTTTGGGTCGAACTACGGTGTTCTGACTTACTCATTGCACGAGAGGATACGTAGGCATAACTTAACAGTTATCGAACAAAAGTCTCTGTATATTCCCCCTCCTTCCAGCATTATTCTTTAAGCCTCATAGTCTTGAGCTTCATACTCCTGTCCTTACACTGACACTTCTCTTATACACTTCACATTCTTTTTACACTGACACTTGCATTCTTTCCAGCTTTGATACACAAATTGCACTGGCACTACCCTTTTAAAACACAAATCTCTTAAGCGTGGATCCCGTCGAGTACGACGGACAATCTGGGTGCTAATACCTTCGCAGGTTGTAACCAACCCCCTTTCTCAGTCTCTCTGGTTCGCAACCATCTTATCCATATCTTTTCTTAGGTCTATGTAGCATTACCTTCCCTCCGGGATAAAAATGCCTAGCTGGAGACTCTTTCTTTTCTGAGTTCACCCTTGTGTGTTCTCTTCCTCTTTCGCCGACAGTTCACGTCTGTACCCCTCTTGGCCCTGTGTCATTTGGTGGGAGCGACAGCTTGGCGACTCTGCTGGGGACCCTTATACTGTAACCAGGGCTTCTGGTTCTTTATTGTGGGTTCCTCCTAGCGCTTGTTTGATTTGTGTTTACTGGGGTGTTATGTGCTAATTGTGTTTGTATATTTACTTTGTTTACTGCTTTATGTACAGTTATTTAATGCTTTCTTTACAGCTTTATATATCATACTGTCATACTGTTATCTGGCTGGATCTGGTTTCTGTTTTGATGGGTAGGGTTCATTGAGAGTTTGAGGTCCTATACCTGGGACCTGAGTGACACCTAGGCTAGAGTGGTTCATGTTCTTTCCCATTCCATTTCGGTCTGGTGCGGGAATATGAAACACGGTTCAGATGTGGGTTTCTTCTTGAGAACTCTGTGCTACAGATTTCCTGTAGTGCTAGGGTTATCTGGGAAGCCTGCTAAGTCTGGATGACCTTTATTATTGACCTTCAGAAACTGAGGTGAATTAGAGGAGGATCTTTTATAGTTATTGTAAACAATGTACCTCCGGGTTAGAAGTGGTTACATTTCTCATAACTGATCCAAGTCTGAGGATCCTTGTTTTAGAACACTACATGTGAGGGGGTTGTGTTGTTTACAGGTTTGCAGGTACCATTGGCCACATCATACCCAGTTACTTATTGTGTTTAAGAATGCTTCACTTTGGACAGTTCTTGTGATTTAACCCAGGACATGTGACTCTTTATTTGAGTCCCCCACCTTGGTTACTGGACTTCTGAACCTCCATATGGACTTCTTAAACATACATGGACCTTTATATCAAGACAGTAATCAGATCCAGCTTGATCACAAACCCTTGCATATCATTTGCATACATCATCATTGCATCATTTGACATTTGTTTATTTGTTTTTCAAGGTATCAACCTTATATCTGGCTTGGTTTTGACCCCTTCATCTGCATAGACCTCTGTTTCATCAGCTATCTGCTTCAGCTATTCTCTTCAGTGGCCTGCTTCAGCTACCTCCATCATCATCCTCAGCCTATCAGTGGCTCATCTCCAGTATCTTTCTTCATCATCAGCATCTGTTTTCAGCTCTTCATCAGCAGTTATGACACCCAAGAAGAGCAACATTTCATACCACTTCTTTGAGCCTGTGCTGGCTGGCATCAGGCAGGTCCAGGCACTTATCACTCCAGACCACATCCCATTATTCAGAGAGCATTATGGAGGCATCCTTGATATGGTTATGGACTTAGACCCTTCTCAGAGGAGTTTGATCCACACTTGCCTACAGTTTTATGACCCTCCTTTGAGATGCTTCACTTTCCAGAATTTTCAGTTGGGACCTCTGTTGGAGGAGTTTTCATCATTGATTGGAGTGCCTGTCAGGGGTGGTATCCCCTTCAACCCAGAGATGGCCTCTCCCAGCAAGGAAGAAGTGGCAAAGGCACTGTATTTAGAACCTACTTTGATTGAGCAGAACATGACCACAAAGGCTGGAATCCCTGGTTTGCACTTAGACTTTCTGACTTCTCAGGCTATCCTGAAGGCCTCCTTAGGAGAATGGAAGGCAGTTTGTGCATTGTTAGCCCTCAGTATATATGGGGTTATACTTTTTGCAGATGAGCCCAAGTTTATCAGCAAGAATGCTATTCATCTCTTCCTTTTGAGGAACCCAGTACCCACCTTGCTGGGAGATTTCTATTATTCTGTTCACCAAAGGAATGAGAAGCAGAGAGGGAGGTTGGTAAGTTGATGTGCTCCTTTGTTTCATACCTGGCTGCTTAAGCACTTACCCAAGACTGATGCCTTCCTGAATCCTCACCAACAGAAGAATTGGGCTAAGAGACTTATTGCTTTGACTTCAGATGACATCAGATGGTGCACCCAGAGCACCAAGGGCAGAGACATAATCACTAGCTGTGGGCAGTACCCTGATGTACCTCTAATAGGAGTGAAGGGTTGCATCAACTACAATCCTTTGCTGTTTAGGAGACAATTGGGCTATGCTTTGGTTCACCCTCCTAGAGTGCAAGACTTGGCTGAAACCCTGTATTGTGAGATAAAACCTAATCTAGTTGTTGTCAGACAAGCATCTTGGGCTTGGGACAACATCCAGACCAAAGGGATGGCCATTCTTGGGAGATGCAATAATGTGGCTTCAGCTCAGTATTATGAATGGTCTCATGCTAGGGCTCAGATCTCTGGGATGCCCTTCACCATTGAGGATGCACTTAGACCATCCACAGTACCACCTCCAGCCACTGTCAGCCTGGAAGAATTTGAGAAGTTGAAGGAAAGGAATGAGAATCTGTCTCAAGCTCTGAAGAAGACCCTCTGGGAGAGGAGTGATGGTCGTATAGACATTGAGAGGTTGGAGAAGCTCAGAGTGGAACATCTGGCCAAGATTGAGAAAGCAGAGGACTACATCAAGAAATCAAGAGCTGGAGAGCAAATATTGAAGAATGCCTGTAAAGAGGCCCAATTTCAGAAGGCTAGGACTGATCTCTATCTAGAGGAAAGTCAAGCTAGGTGGGTCAGGATCACTGAAGCTCGCACTCAAGAAGATAAGAGAACTCAAGCCAGGATTGAGCAGTTGGAGGCCAATGAAAAGAAGCAACAGGAAGCTTTGCTGGCAGCCCAGAAGGAGATTTCAGAATTGAAGCTTAGGGCTGGTGTGAAGAGGTCAAAGGACCAAGACAGGCACAAGAAGCTGACCACTGCTATTGCCACCAGAAACCTTCTCATCAGGAACATCACAGAGCATCCGGCTGGTCCTGTAACTGAAGCACTTTTGAAGGAGGTTAAGGAGGATGAGTTTGGATTGGATGTTTGACTACTTTGCTTGTTGTTATTTCCATTTTATGTACTTTTCTTTTATGTTGTATTTTGACCCTTCAGGGGCATATGTTGTAAAAACAGACTATGTATCATTCACTATTTGTAATGTATTTGTCAGTTTGTTTCACTAAGTTTTCTTTCTCTCAAGCAACATCAAAACATCTTCCTCAGGGTCTGGGAAGGTCAAAACCAAGAGCCAAGATGGATACCTTGGAAAATGAATAAGCATACTGCATTGCATGCTAACTTTTGTTTTGTTTTGTAGGTTTTGTCATTTTGTTTTGTTTCTAACTCTGTTGTGGTTCAGGAATTATTGCTCGCCGTCGGGTGTTCCCTCTCAACCGTCCGCACATATATCCTACTCGCAACAATCTTCCTGGTATCCAGATGGACCAAGTACATCAAGATCTGACAGAGGTCAGAACCCAGATGGCTAATGAAAGGTTGGAGATGAGAAAACAAATGACCCAATTCATGGAAGTAATGAATGGCTTGGCTCAAAGTCAAGAATGGTTGAGGGCATTGGTAGAAAGACAAACCCCAGAAGAGCCTCCCCTGGGAACTAGAGGAACAAGTAACAATGAAAGGGGTCAACCTCATGTTAACTCACCAGTATATGGGCCTCATCTACATCCGGAAGTTAACATCCCGGGTAATGTGCAAGGAAATACTACTGGAGGAAGAGTCTTACAAGAAGACCCCCAAGAAGAGCAATTTACTGTGATGGGAGCTGGGGATGAAGTTTATGATAGGAGGTTTGATGAAATTGCTGAGAAGTTGAGATCTATGGAGTCTCAAAATTCCCTAGGGTTTGATGTCATGGATATGGGGTTAGTGGATGGGGTAAGGATTCCCCACAAGTTTAAACCCTCGTGTTTCGAGAAATACAACGGAACTTCCTGTCCACGAACTCACTTGCAGTCTTTTCTGGGGAGACTTAAAGCATACACCATGGATGAAAAACTGTGGATGTTTTACTTTGAAGATAGCTTGACTGGAGCTTCGAGATAGTGGTATTCACACTTGACCAGAGTTACTATCAGATGCTGGAAGGACTTAGCTGAAGCTTTCATCAGACAGTACCAATACAATCTGGACATGGCTCCTAACAGAACCCTTTTGATGGGAATGTCTCAATCCTCCAGAGAAAGTTTCAGGGAGTATGCCCAGAGGTGGAGACAGCTTGCTGCTGCTGTCCAGCCACCCATGTCGGAAAGAGAAATGGCCGACATGTTTATGAACACTCTGCAAGGAACATATATTGATAGGCTAGCTGCCTTTTCTTCCACCAGCTTCGCTGACGTAGTCATAGCTGGAGAAAGAATTGAAAGCCTCCTGAAGATGGGTAAGATTTCTGATAATGGTGCAAGTTCGTCCAGCAATCCCAGGAAACCTTTTGTGGGACCTAGAAGAACTGGTGAGACAAATGCCATTTATGCCAAAGGGGGCAGACCTCAGCATGTCCACAGAGCAGTAGCAGCCGTCACTATTCCAGCTCCGATTCCTCAGCAACCAGCATATCAACCACAACAACAACCACACTATCAACAGCAAGTTCAGTATCCGACACAGAGAAACTACAACAACAACAACATCAATCAACAGCAAAGACCTTTTCATCAAAGACCATCACAGGCAAATAGGGTGATTGACCCTATCCCTATGCCTTATGCTGCCTTGTTGCCACAACTCCTGAAGCTCAACTTGGTTGAGTTAAGGACATTGGCACCTCCAGATCCTTCCAATCTTCCAAGAAATTACGATGTCAACGCCAGATGTGCTTTCCACTCCAATGCACCTGGCCACAATACTGAGAAATGCAGGGCTTTACAAATGAAAGTACAAGATCTGGTGGATTCTAAAGCCCTCAACTTTGCACCCCCTCCAAATGTCAACAAGAATCCCATGCCCAATCATGGAGGACCAAGAATTAATGCCATCGAGGAAGACAAGCCATCTTTCTTGATAACCAGTGTTGGACAGATTCGAACACCTCTGGTAGAAATTAAAGCTCAGCTTCTAGAATGCCAGATGTTCCCCGGGTGTGAGCTCGGTTGTGGTTATTGCAACATTTTGGTCAACGGGTGTGATAACTTGAGAAGCGGCATAGATGGTCTTATCAAAAGTGGTATACTTCAGATCACAACAACGGCGCCTACAAATCCAGCAATCCCTTTGACAACAATTCTTGACTCTTCTACAACTGCAACAACAATCATTCCGACCAATTCATCAATATCATCAACAATGGCTCCGTCCATCACTTCAGCAAACCAGATGTCAACAACCATTTCTTCTACAACATCAGCACCCCTTTATTCAGCAGAATCTTCTACAACGCCAACAGAAATTAATGAAGATATCTCAGCAGTCACCATTTACTATGATCCATCAGATGTTCCTCCAAACAACAACTTTCAGCAACAAGTAGTGGCATCTCCTGCCAGGTCACCAGTCACCATTTACTATGATCCATCAGATGTTCCTCCAAACAACAACTTTCAGCAACAAGCAGTGGCATCTCCTGCCAGGTCACCAGTCACCATTTACTATGATCCGCACACCATTTCAGTACCTTCCTCTGCAGCAGTCAGTCCAGTTACCATCACGGTGCCTGGACCAGTTCCATATGAAAGCTGTAATGCCATACCTTGGCATTATGGCTCTGACCTTTACTGCAACGGGGAGAAAATCACTTTGGATTCTTCAACCTCTTCTCCACAGATTGATAATGTTGGGGGAGGCGGAGGCTTCACCAGAAGCGGACTCCTCTTTGCCTCACAATTGCAAAGACCTAATGCCGAAGCAGAAGCTGCTGCCAAAGCAAAAGGAAAGAGTGTGGTATTCGAAGAGCCGATTGTCAAAGAAACTCAGAAGACGTCTTTTGAACAAGATGTAGACGAGTTTATGAGAATTATAAAGAGAAGTGATTACAAGGTGGTGGATCAGCTTCACCAAACTCCCTCAAAGATCTCCATATTATCCCTGCTGATGTGTTCTGAAGCTCATAGGAATGCATTACTGAAAGTCTTGCACGCAGCATACGTGCCAGAGGAGATCACTGTTAATCATCTAGAAACTGTGGTGGCAAATGTCAATACCAGTCATGGACTGGGCTTTACCAATGCTGACCTAACAACTGAGGGACGTAACCACAACAAGGCTTTACACATCACTCTAGAATGCAAGGGTGCTGTTCTATCTCATGTACTGGTGGACACTGGGTCTTCACTCAATGTTCTACCAAAATAAGCCTTGGTGAAGCTGGAGTATGATGGCTTAGCATTACGTCCGAGTAATTTGGTGGTAAGAGCATTTGATGGCTCTAAGAGATTAGTGCTTGGGGAGATTGATCTGCCTGTGATGATTGGCCCTCAAACCTTCAAAATTACCTTCTATGTGATGGACATTCAGCCGGCCTACAGCTGTTTGTTGGGTAGACCTTGGATCCATGTCGCTGGCGCAGTTACGTCTACCCTTCACCAGAAGCTGAAATTCGAGTGGGAAGGTCAAATCATCACCATCTGTGGGGAAGAGGACATCTTTGTTAGCCATCTGGCTACGTACAAGTACATTGAGATGGATGGATAAATCCATGAAACCATGAGCCAGGGGTTTGAGGCCCTAAACATTAATGAAGCATCTGCTGTACTGGGAACCTCCATGACATCTTATCAGCAAGCCAGGAAGGTTGTTGAAGAGGGGACTGCCCAAGGCTGGGGCAAGCTGCTACCTGTGGAGAAGAAGGAGGACAGATTTGGGTTAGGTTACAAACCAACTCAACAAGATCAATCAGAGGCTGCCAAGAAGCCCAGTTTTGTCATCGGGGGAATGCTCACCCAGGATGCAGTGAACAACTTGGAAGATGAGTCGGAAGATGAACGCAACCTGGAGAGCTGGATACGTCCAAGGATCCCGGGGAGCCGCGTCTCAAACTGGTCTTCCTAGGAAATTATAAGGGTTACTCCTGCAGAGTAATTATTATTTCCTGTATTTTTAAGCATGCATCAAGTCCTGCATCTTGCCCAAGATGTCAAGACTCATTTTGTAATCGGGCCATCTTGTAATTTTGTGCAAACAGATCAATCAATGAATATCGGACATCTTTTGCAAATGAGTCTTTTTTCTTTTTTCGCTCACTATCTTTTCATTTTTCTTTTTGTACAAAAATAAAATGGCAATGTTTTCAAAATGATAACTTTATTTCACTTTTTCTAAATAAAGATTAAAATCGATCACTAAAATGAACAATCTAAACCCTTGCAGAGAATGCCTTTCAGACTGCACCGATAACAACACAGCTATGGCTTCGTATGACTTTGACAATCCAATCAATCAAGCTGATGAAGGGGTTGAAGAAGATTATGATCTTCTTGAAGAGCTAGCCAGGTTGTTAAGGCAAGAGGAGAAGGTTATCACTCCTCATCAGGAGGAGGTCGAAACGGTTAATCTTGGTACGGAAGAAGATGTAAAAGAGGTTAAGATCGGGGCCTGCCTACAAGACTCAGTGAAGGAACAACTGATTGACATGCTTCGGGAGTATGTAGATGTCTTTGCTTGGTCTTATCAGGATATGCCAGGGTTGGACACCGATATTGTTATGCACAAGTTGCCTTTGAAAGAAGAATGCCCACTGGTAAAACAGAAGTTGCGCCGTACTCGCCTAGATATGGCAATGAAGATTAAAGAAGAGGTACAAAAACAGTGGGACGCCGGTTTCCTTGCTGTAACTAGCTATCCATCGTGGGTTGCTAATATTGTACCTGTGCCTAAGAAGGATGGCAAGGTGAGAATGTGTGTAAATTACCGGGATCTGAATAGAGCCAGCCCGAAAGATGACTTCCCATTACCTCACATTGATGTATTGGTGGATAACACGGCTCAGTTCTCAGTATTCTCCTTCATGGACGGATATTCAGGATACAATCAGATCAAGATGTCACCTGAAGACATGGAGAAGACAACTTTCATCACACCCTGGGGCACGTTCTGTTACAAGGTCATGCCATTCGGACTGAAGAATGCTGGTGCAACATATCAACGGGCTATGGTAACATTATTCCATGACATGATCCATAAAGAAATTGAATGTTATGTGGATGACATGATTGCCAAGTCCCTCACAGAAGAAGACCACCTGGTAAATCTGTTGAAGCTATTCAAGCGTCTGAGGAAGTACCAACTGAAGCTGAACCCCAACAAGTGTACATTCGGGGTACGGTCTGGTAAGCTGCTGGGATTTATTGTGAGTGAGAAAGGGATTGAAGTTGACCCTGATAAAGTTAAAGCCATTCAAGAAATGCCTGCACCAAAGTCAGAAAAAGAAGTTCGGGGGTTTCTAGGTAGATTGAACTACATTTCGAGGTTCATATCTCACCTTACAGCAACCTGTGAACCTTTGTTTAAGCTGTTAAGAAAAGAACAAACGGTCAGGTGGAACGAAGACTGCCAAAAGGCTTTTGACAAGATCAAGGAATACTTACAAGAGCCTCCTATCCTTATGCCTCCAGTTGAAGGAAGACCTCTAATCATGTATTTGACAGTATTAGAAGAGTCAATGGGGTGTGTGCTGGGCAAGCATGACGAGTCTGGTCGAAAAGAGTATACAATATACTACCTAAGCAAAAAGTTTACCGACTGTGAACAACGTTATTCACTGCTCGAGAAAACTTGTTGTGCTTTAGCGTGGGATGCTCGCCGACTGAGACAGTATATGTTGACCCACACTACTTTATTGATATCAAAGATGGACCCAGTTAAGTACATTTTTGAGAAGCCAGCGCTTACTGGACGGGTTGCAAGATGGCAAATGATCCTCACAGAGTATGACATCCAATACACATCTCAGAAAGCCATCAAGGGCAGTGTACTGTCTGATTATCTTGCTGAGCAACCCATTGATGATTACCAGCCTATGAGATTTGACTTCCCTGATGAAGACATCATGTTCATAAAAGCAAAAGATCATGAAGAGCCTATTCACACTGAAGGGCCTGACCCAGAGGAAGAATGGACTATGATGTTTGATGGGGCTATTAATATGAATGGTCGTGGTGTTGGTGCAGTACTCATTACACCTAAAGGAGTTCACATGCCTTTCTCGGCAAAACTCACTTTTAACTGCACTAACAACGAAGCTGAATACGAAGCTTGTATTATGGGTCTTGAGGAAGCCATTGACCTCAGGATCAAGACTTTGACTGTGTTCGGAGATTCAACTCTGGTAATTAATCAAACCAACGACAAATGGTACACTCACCAGGATCATCTGATACCTTATAGGGATTATACAAGGAGGTTATTGACTTTCTTTACAACGGTCAAGCTTGAGTATATCCCTCGGGATGAGAATCAGTTTGCAGATACTCTTGCCACCATTTCATCCATGATCAAAGTTCAAGCTGCCAACTTTGTGCCTCGGATTTCAGTGTCCAGACTTGACAGACAAGCATATGTATTCTCAGCAGATGTTATTAAGGATGATAAGCCTTGGTTCCATGACATTAAGTGCTTCTTGGAGGATCAAACATACCCACCTGGGGCATCTTCCAATGATAAGAAGACATTAAGAAGGCTAGCTGGTAGTTTCTTCCTGAATACCGATGGTTCCCTGTACAAGAGAAACTTTGATATGGTACTCCTCAGATGCGTTGATAGAACAGAAGCAGACTTGTTGATGCACAAGGTGAATGAAGGATCCTTTGGTACCCATGCCGGAGGGCATGCCATGGCAAAGAAGTTGCTAATATCAGGTTATTACTAGATCACAATGGATGCCGACTGTTGTGCCTACGCCAGAAAATGCCATAAATGCCAGATTTATCCGGATAAAGTGCATGTGCCTCCCAATCCTTTGAATATAATGTCTTCACCCTGGCCCTTTGCCATGTGGGGCATTGATATGATTGGCAATATTGAACCGACTGCTTCAAATGGCCACAGATTCATCCTGGTTGCCATTGACTATTTCACCAAGTGGGTCGAAGCAGCTTCCTATGCAAATGTTACAAGGCAAGTGGTAGCCTGATTTCTAAAGAGAGATATCATCTGTCGGTATGGAGTGCCCGAGCGAATCATTACTAATAATGGTTCTAACTTAAACAATAAAATGATGGCAGAACTGTGCCGGGACTTCAAAATCCAACACCACAATTCTTCTCCTTACAGGCCAAAGATGAATGGCGCTATTGAGGCAGCTAATAAGAATATCAAGAAGATTGTGCAGAAGATGGTAGTCACTTACAAAGACTGGCATGAAATGCTACCATTTGCTTTACATGGGTACCGTACGTCAATCAGAACATCCACTAGGGCAACACCGTTTCAGCTTGTGTATGGTATGGAAGCAGTCCTACCTGTCGAAGTTGAATTACCCTCCCTGCGAGTACTAATGGATGTTAAGTTGAACGAAGCAGAGTGAGTCCGGTCCCGATATGAACAACTGAATCTGATTGAAGAGAAGAGATTGGCTGCAATTTGTCATGGGCAGCTATATCAGAAAAGAATGAAGAAAGCCTTCGACCAGAAAGTCAGGCTCCGAGAATACCAAGTAGGAGATCTTGTGCTGAAAAGACTCCTCCCTCCTCATACAGACCACAGGGGCAAGTGGACTCCGAACTTTGAAGGACCATTCGTAGTAAAGAAAGTTTTCTCCGGTGGAGCACTCATGCTCAGTACTATGGATGGTGAAGATTTCCCGTCCCCTGTGAATTCAGATGCAGTTAAAAAATACTTCGAATAAAAGTGACCCGCTGGACATAAAAACAGAATGTAAGTCCAGGCAAAAATAGGGCGTCCCGGCGAGTCAAAAACAGAATAAAAGACTCGGGCAAAAATAAGGGAAATAAATAAAAATATGTACACCCGCTGAGTTGAAAAGCCGCATTGGACGACTCAGGCAAAAAAGGGTATCCCGATGGATTGAAAACCCGAAAGGGCGATCCATGCAAAATAAGGGAATAAGCGAACAATTGCATTCTGAATTCGTCTGTATCACTTACAACTTGGTAAGCTTCAAAAGGATTAAGCTTCATTCAGAATCAGCCTTCTTCAGAAAGCAAGACGAGAAGGACGTCAAAAGTCATACGAGTCGTAGCAAAGGGGAAGCTCCTTGAAGCGTCATCAACATTGCCAATACCTTTTATTTCTCAATTTGTAACAATCTCCTCATTTTAGGGGATTTGTTTCCTTGATTGTATCTTGCCGATTCAGGGCACATGAATTAATAAAATCAGATTTTCAGTCACATTTCGTCTTGTACATTTTATTTTAATTTGCAAGAATGTCCGATGTCTCTAAGATACTGATTGCATGAATACAGGTGTTCTTCTTAAAATACGTGCTTGCAGGAAATATACTCACTCCCAGAAGTGCCTAAACTCTTATGATGGAATCATTAAAGGATACCTCGGGATTACTTGTGCGCTTCTCTATCTTTTCAGGATTGCAGGCATTCAAAGCACAACATGGGGCATGAAAGCTTCATCCCAGCAAGCTTGCAAATCATTATCAACTCAGTCCTAGCACCGGAGGTGCTTTCTCCCCAACTGAGTTGTCTGTCATCATTCCTCCTCAGCCAAGTACAAAAGCCAGGAAATCATCTCCCCACAGAGCTTCAGCCTCTATCCAGAAGAGCAACGTCTAAAGATCTCACAGCAGAGTAAAGAAAGTTTCTACAAACCCCAGCTGGGTCCCCCTTTACCAAAGAAAGGTCTATCAGTGACCTATATCCCCAAGAAGAGTCCCATATGTCAGATATACCAATGATCTCATCCCCAGCTGGGATGTTCACCTCAAGAAGATCAACCAGAGATCTTCGTAGCAACGGGACCCGGATCCCGGATCGGTATCTTTGCATAATCATGGCATTAGCATCATATTCTCCCCACATAGCGTAGCATTCCGTCTAATACGGAACATTACGGCAAAAATCAAACATATTGCATAATCATAAGCCATGTACTGGATCAAACACTTGTAAGTACCGACAATCCGTCGAGGATATACAGAGAAACTCTCCAAATTCCCCGGCAGAAAGCCAAGGCATTTGCCTTACACTCATAAATACAAATGCACACTCTTTGTGGCACCCGTCCGTGTCATGGTTCCCCAGTAAAGTCGCCCGAGTTTTCTTTGCAAACAGACACTTATATATTAAAGATGCTTCTTGACACCCGTCTGTGTCGTATCCCCAGTAGAAAGCCAAAGCGTCCCCTTTGCACTCACAGATACACATATCTATACGAATTCCCTGACACCCGTCCGTGTCACCCTCCCCAACATAGATACCTAAAAAACCATACACTTGTTTATATTACACTTTTCTCCTTTTGACACTAGTCCGTGTCGCGCTCTCCAGCAAGTTAAGCACTCGCCTGTATACCACTCATACTTGTTACTCCTGTTTCACTCATACAGATACTCGTCTGTGTCTTGTATACACCACTAATCCCTTCAGATTCGACACTCGTCCGTGTTCTTTGTTAACCAGTTGGTACTCGTCCGTATCATCATCTCAGAACATACGTCAAGCGTTTGTTTCTACCTGATACTCGTCCGTATCATAGTCTTAAGGATGCTCTTCCGCATCTTTAATACATACACGTGTCAAACACTCATGCCTTCTTAAATTTAGACACTCGTCTGTGTCTACTATTCCCCAGAGGAGTCCCCACAGAATCAACACTCGTCCGTGTTCTTTGTTAACTAGTTGATACTCGTCCGTATCATCATCTCTGAACATGTGTCAACATTTGTTTCTACCTGATACTCGTCTCGTATCATAGTCTTAAGGATGCTCGTCCGCATCTTAGCCTATACGCAGTACCCAAACACTTATACCTCTCTTTTCTTGGATGTAGACACTCGTCCGTGTTTACTTTTCCCCAGCGAAGTCCCCAACAAAACTTGTTAAGCTATTTCCTTTCTATCTGACATTTCGTCCTATGTCACGATACCATTTCGGCAGCCGTACCCTGCCAGGTGATCGTCCTTCACCTTTTTGATGATCGTCCTTCATCAACCCCCAGTGGAGTCTCTATTCATTAGAACCCCTTCTTATCCGACATTCGTCCTATGTCGTGATAGTTTTAGCAATCGTACCCTGCTAGGTGATCATCCTTCACCTCTTGATGATCGTCCTTCATCATTATTATCCGATGGCCGTCCCCATCGTTGATCTTGTTATCTGACATTCGTCCTATGTCATGATAAACCCTGAGAGCAGCCGTACCCTGCTAGGTGATCGTCCTTCACCTCTTGATGATAATCCTTCATCATGCTTATCCGATGGCCGTCCCCATCGTCGACCTTGTTACCCGACATTTGTCCTATGTCGTGGTACATTCGGCAGCCGTACCCTGCCCGGTGATCGTCCTTCACCTTAGATGACCGTCCCTCATCTTATCCCCAACAGAGCAGCCGTCCCTTGCTAGGTGATCGTCCTTCACCTTTGATGACCATACCTCATCATTTTATTTCGTTTACCTATAATCCCCAGAGAGTCTTATAACTTTACCTGATGGCCGTCCCCATCATAATCTCTCATATCCCCAGCTTGTCGGCCGTCCCCGTCATTGCTTTATTTCCCGCATCTTCCCCAGCATGTCGGCCGTCCCCGTCATTGATTCATCCCCAGCAGTCGTCCTCTGCTCGACGGTCGTCCTCCGTCGCCCGCACTTTAAAATATACTTTATTTTCTTTTACAATCTATATCCCTTTTCTTCTTCATTCTGTGAGTGCAAATTTTGGACTGTCTTTGGTATTCAACCACAAGTTATCTTGTTTGCCTGCTAAGCCGTTGCTTACATTCTACACAGCTAACTCATGCTTGAATAGGGGCAGCTGTAAACACCCCAAATTTTCCCTCACCCATTCACACCATGGCTTGTGATCTTTTCATATGCATAAGTTCAATCATAGCATCTCATATTACATATTTGCTTCACTGCATTGGTTCAAAGTCATCTGCATCTAGGGTTTGTGATCTGAACAATCCAAGAGCCATTTGAGCCATTCCAAAGGTCTTCAAACACTTCAAAGGGGTCCATGTATGTTCAAGCATCATATTATATCCTCTCAAAGTCAAGAAAATCAAAAAATCACAAGAACTGGGAATGGCATGGAAGCAGAGCCAGGTTTAACTGCACAGATGACCTAGAATTAGGGTTTTGGTTTCAAAGGCCATAACTCCAAATTTTTTGGTCATTCTTGTTTCTATTGGTCTCTATATGGTATAGGGATCATGCATATCAATTTTCATGAAGAAATTCAGTGGGGAAGGCATCTAATCAAGAGTTGACTCCTTGGGCAAGTCAGTGTAAAATCAGGACATCTGAGGCCCCCAATGACCCAACCAAAAGGTGTTCTTCATCATTTTGAATATGTATTATCTTTATTTGGTCATAGAAGATGTTAGAAGTTCACAAAATTGAAGAATTTCAAGCCATTTGCAAAGTTGCCATTTTGGGAAAATGACTTGTAATGGAAACTTGCCATTTTGGGAAAGTTTTTCAACCCCTTCTTTTTTATTCAAAAATGCTTCAAATGAGAAAACTTTGGTCATGAAAGTTGTAGAATGGATCATTCCCTTTTCAAAAAGTACAAGAACTTGTCCTAATTCATTTTGGATCAAAAGTTATGGCTTGTCAAAGTTGGGAAAAATCACATAAATTCAAGTTTTGTACCAAAGAGGCATTTTGCAAAATGGTATGATCAAGCATTCTAAAGACTTCAAATGTGCACAAAATCTTCACAATATGATCATGTGACTTCTAAAATTCAGAATTGGCCCAAGAATATTGCATTTTGGTGCCTTGAACTTCATGAATTTCCAAAGGGGGCAAACATGTACCAACTTGAAAAAACTCATGAAGCCATGCCTCTACCTGTTACAGCTCATAGAATCTGATCCATATGAACTCCATGATCTCTGCTAAACTCAACCATGCCCCTATCACAACCTCACACTTGCACATACCTCAAGTACACCTAGACTTGACTTTTTGCAAAAACCCCCATACCAATCCCACAGTGACACAACAACTATTCTGACCAACCAAGACTTTACAAACACACCAAAAGCAAGCCATTTCATATGATCTTAGAGCCTGAATACACACACAAGCCAGCATTCCCAAAAACCTCCCCTTATGCATTTTGCTTCGAATCACACAGCACAAGCATCAAACACAAAAACAAACTTCACAAAACATCTCAGCATGTCTCACTGATCATTTCCCTGCCCTCACTCATCCCTGAAACCTCACATAAACCAAATACGATTTCTTCCCCTCTTTGAACAGAACTCAAGCAATCTCTCAAACTAGCCCAAATAAACTCCAGATAAGCTTTGCAAACACTTGAGGGAGGTCAGTGGAGTTGATTGGAAGCAAGGAACTGGTCCAGAAGCTCTTGGGTTGAAAGCTTCGATTCAGGTAGCCATGGAAATTCATTTTTCTAGAACTCTTATTTCTTGTTTCTAAAATGATCTACATGCTTCCCTGAATGCAATGAGCTTTGAATTTTTGAAAATGATGCAGAAATGAGGATGTATTGTTTGTTTGAAACTTTGCCCGTAAATTTGATTTCTGTTTGTTCTTCATGATTCATGAAAAAGAAATGAATTTTGTTGCTGGATTGTTGTTTAGGATGTTTAGTTGAGTTGATCTGGAGGTTTTGGCATGATTTAGTGAGGTTTTGAGAGAGTTAGGTTGGAGGTCTCGCCGGAGAAGACGACCGGAAGTTTTCTCCGGCCACCTGAAACTCATTAAGCCCTAATTACATCATTAATGAGAGTTTGAATGTGGAGCGTAGATTGGTTTGACTTTGGTTGACTCGCGCGTGAATGTGTGGCCAGGATGCATCATTAGAAACCCTAACCTTGATTAATTAATTAAAATTCAGTTTAATTAATTCATAAACCATTTTAGCCAGATTTGAATCTGGGCCCTTGGATCTGGCGCGCAGTCAACCAGTCCAAGCCCAGATCAAATCCTGGCCATCCCTTGCGCATACTTTCATTTTCTTTTATTTATTATTTCATTTAAATTGTTTTATCTTTCACATTTAATTTAAAATAGCAAAAATGTTTAAAAATTATGAAAATTTTTGTCAAGGTTTTCATTATTTTTCAGAACACAAAAATATTTTTATTTTTATTTTTTGCATTAAAAATTATTTTTAAATCATTTAATTGTTTATTTTTAATTAATTAATGGAAATTAATTAATTAAAAATACTTTTAGGTATTTAAAAATCACAAAAAAATTCACATAGCATTTGAAAACATTTAGAAACATTGCCCCACTCCCAAACCAAATTTCTTTCTTGTTCTTGATGCCTTTTGATAATTTTCTTTGGAATTAATTTCATTTCAAGGCAATATTTTGTTTCAAACTTCAAAAATTCATTTCTGCCTAACCATTGAGAGTTGGACAATGATTCTTTTTGCATTGCATCTTGCATAACATGTAGTTTATAGGATAAAATTGGCTTGAATTGATCTTGCATTTTCAATTTGTTTTGCATTTTTCTTGACAAGGTACCTTAAAACCCTAGCAATCTTAGAAAATTCATAACTCTCACTAGGTTAAGAGTTGGATCCCCTCCTTTGGGCAGTGAGTTTGTATAGGTTTAGGGTTCCTTTGATTGCATTTTCAAATTTTTATCATGTCATTTGCTTCTGGTTTTGGATTTTTGCTTTGTATGTTGCATATAACCCTAATTCATGCCTTCCTTTGCATCCATCTTCCATTTGCTTGCATACCATGACTTGCCATGACATTTTGTGCATCCATTTGATTCATAACACATTTTAGGACATATTAGAATCATGTTTGATCATTGCATCTTTCATTTGCCATGTTATATGTCTTTTGCATTCCATAACTTTTCATGAACATTCATGGTTCAAAGCATGCTTCTCTTGCATCCATATGTTTGTATGATCATTCTAATGCCTTGCCTCATGTTTGCATCATCTCTTAGCATCATTAACATCATACTCATGCTTCTGGTTTTGGTTTGCATCATCACATTTCATCTCATTTGCATTACATTTCATTTCTTTTGCTAACTTTTCATGTGGTAAGTTGTTTTGAAAAGTGGATTTGCCTTCACTTCTCACAATCTCTTTTCATCTCTCTTATGCATCATTGCTGCATTTTATCTTGTGCTTTGGATTGAGCTTTCTCATTCTTGTTCATCTTACTTTCTTTTTCAAGCAACTTGTCTTCTTAAGTGAAGCAAGTTGTCTTGCTTGTCTCTGCTCCTTCTTCCTTTCATCTGCTTCTCTCCTTGGTGGCTCTTTGAAGATCTTTCTCTCTTAAGCCTCACAAACCCTAGGATCTCCAAGTATGATAACAATTAGGGTTTGATTAGTCCCCCACTTAGCTTTTACCTTTGTGTCATCTTTGAGTCTTCTCTTCTCATCTCATAATCAGGGACTAAACCCTAAAGGCTTTAAGGCTTTGTGATTAAGCTTATGCCTGCATCCTTCTATTAGGATGGAGTGTATAACTTTAATCCTAAGTGTTAAACCCTTAATGTGTTTAAATGCCTTAATTAATTCACTTAATAATCATCAAGACATCAAGCTTGTAACTTGGGCCTTGCATTAGGGTTCTAATTCTTCCTTAATTGGTTAAGAAGGACTAACCCCAGTGTTAATGGACAAGTCCCCCTCAAGTTGTCTTACAAACCATAAAACTCACTTCTTCATCTTATCATTAACTAAAATCCATTTAATAAAGGCTTTGTTTTGTCATGAGGTTAATCCCAAATCATGGATTAAGTTGAGGAGCTTTCCTCAGCTTAAACATTTTCATCTATTATCCTTCTATTAGGATGGTGTAATGAGTCTGTTTAATCCCTGATTATGGCTTAAGCTCATTACTTAACACTAAACAAAAACAACAAAAACATCTAACTAATCACAAGTAGGTTAATGATCTTAATCCCACACCATGGTGATTAAGTGTGAGATGCTGACTTCACACTTAAGGTATTCTCATTACCCCTAATCAGAGGGAAGATGTGATGAGTTTACTAACCCATTGGTTTAGGCTTAAGCTCATTAACTTATGACAAATCTCCAAAAGCAATAAAAGATTGAAAAATACAAAAAACAAACAATAATCGTCTCCTCCGGGATTCTTTTCTCACCTCATTCACTCATAAACGAGAACTTGCTTCTTCCGTCTAATGCAAGACAGTTTGCACCTGAGCCAGACAGGTCATACACTTGAGCATAGGCAAGTAAGCAGTTCACAAGTCAGTTTACCTTTCAGTCTCTTTGGGTCGAACTACGGTGTTCTGACTTCCTCATTGCACGAGAGGATACGTAGGCATAACTTAACAGTTATCGAACAAAAGTCTCTGTATATTCCCCCTCCTTCCAGCATTATTCTTTAAGCCTCATAGTCTTGAGCTTCATACTCCTGTCCTTACACTGACACTTCTCTTATACACTTCACATTCTTTTTACACTGACACTTGCATTCTTTCCAGCTTTGATACACAAATTGCACTGGCACTACCCCTTTAAAACACAAATCTCTTAAGCGTAGATCCCGTCGAGTACGACGGACAATCTGGGTACTAATACCTTCCCAGGTTGTAACCAACCCCCTTTCTCAGTCTCTCTGGTTCGCAACCGTCTTATCCATATCTTTTCTTAGGTCTATGCAGCATTACCTTCCCTCCGGGATAAAAATGCCTAGCTGGCGACTCTTTCTTTTCTGAGTTCACCCTTGTGTGTTATCTTCCTCTTTCGCCGACAGTTCGCGTCTGTACCCCTCTTGGCCCTGTGTCATTTGGTGGGAGCGACACTGATGTGGTTATAGCTAGTGAGAGAATTGAAAGTATTTTGAAGATGGGTAAAATCTATGACAACGTTGCTAGTTCCAGCAATGCCAGAAAACCCTTCTTAGGACCTAGGAGGACAGGAGAGACCAATTCGGTACATATCTGGTACTTGCCAATATCAGTGGCAGCTGTCACCATTCCTTCTCTAGCACCTCAACAACAATAATATCCTCAGCAACAACACTTCCCCCGACAACAACAGTTTCCTCAACAACAGAGATCTTATAGCAACAACAACAATAACCAACAACAACGTCCGTTCCAGCAAAGGCCTTCTCAGATCAACAGGGTTATCGATCCCATCCCGATGCCCTATGCAGCTCTACTTCCACAGTTATTGAAGCTCAACCTGATTGAATTAAGAACCTTGACTCCACCTGATCCTCTGAATCTCCCAAGGAACTATGATGTCAACTCCAGATGTGCCTTCCACTCCAATGCACCTGGCCATACAACAGAGAAATGTAGGGCATTGCACATGAAAGTTCAGGACTTTGTTGATTCCAAAGCTTTGAATTTTGCACCTCCACCAAATGTCACAAAGAATCCAATACCAAATCATGATGGGCCAAGGATTAATGCCATTGAAGAAGACCAACCAGAAATTCTGATTGATGACATTGCAAACATTCAAACACCACTGGCCGAAGTGAAAGCTCAGCTATTGAAGTGCCAAGTGTTTCCAAGTTGTGAGGCCTGTTGTAAAGCTTGCAAAGTTTCTACCAATGGTTATACAAACCTGAAGAATGGTATCAGCAGTCTTATCAGATAAGGCACCTTACAGATCACTTCAACAGTTCCAACTCCTACACCTTCAACAAACATCTCTCCTACAACATCAGCAAACACCATTTCAGAGGTATCTCCTACAACATCAGCAAACATCATTCCAACAGAGTCTACTACAACAACAACAACCATCAATAAAGACATCTCAATGGTAACCATTTATTATGACCCAGCAACAGTTCATGTCCAAGATTCTTTCAACAACTTTCAGCAACACCCTCCTCAACATCAACAAATCCTTGCACTTGTGTCGTCTCCAATCAGGCCTCCTGTCACAATCTATTATGATCCTCATACTATCACAACTCCTTTTTCCGCAACAATCAGTCCGGTTACTATCACGGTGCCTGGACCAATTCCCTATGACAGCAGTAGTGTCATGCCTTGACACTATGGCTCAGACCTATATTGCATCAGAAAGAAAGTCACTCTTGATTCTTCAAGTTCTACACCACAAATTGATAATGGCGGGGGAGGCAGAGGCTTCACTCGAAGCGGTCGTCTCTTCGCGTCACAGTTCTTGAGAGTTAATGCTGAAGCAGAAGCTGCTGCCAAAGCTAAAGGCAAGAATGTGGTGCCAGAAGAACCAATTTCCAAAGAGACTCATAGGACGTCTTTTGATCAGGATGTAGACGAATTCATGAGAATTATCATGAAGAGTGACTATAAAGTTGTGGACCAGCTCCATCAGACACCCTCCAAGATCTCCATATTATCGTTGTTCATGTGTTCCGAAGCTCACAGGAATGCATTACTCAAATGTCAATGGTTTCAAATGCATTACTCTTATGTGCCTGAGGAGATCACAGTTAATCAGCTAGAGACAGTGGTTTCAAATGTCAATACTAGTCATAGACTAGGTTTTACCGATGCTGATCTGACTACGGAGGGTCGTAATCACAATAAGGCTTTGCATATCACCTTGGAGTGTAAAGGTACTGTACTTTCTCATGTCTTGGTTGACACTAGGTCATCTCTCAATGTTCTTCCAAAGAAAGCCTTGGTTAAGCTGAAATATGATGGTCTTGCACTCCGCCCGAGTAACCTAGTTGTAAGAGCCTTCGATGGTTCTAAGAGACCGGTTCTCGGAGAAATTGAGCTGCCTGTGGTAATTGGCCCACTGATTTTGAAAACTATCTTCTATGTGATGAACATTCAGCCTGCCTACAGCTGTTTGTTGGGTCAACCTTGGATTCATTCCGCTGGCGCAGTAACGTCTACCCTTCACCAGAAGTTAAAATATGAGTGGGAAGGCCAAATTATCACCATTTGTGGAGAGGATGACATCTTTGTCAGTCACTTGGCCACTTACAAGTATATAGAGATGGATTGGGAGATCCATGAGACAATGAGTCAGGGTTTTGAAGCTCTCAATGTCAATGAAGCAACAACTGAAGTGTCTAGTACTTCAATTGCTTATTACAAACAAGCTCGAAAGGTTGTTGAAGACGGGAACGCCCAAGGATGGGGCAAGCTCCTGCAAGTTCAGATTATAGAAGACAAGTTCGGTTTGGGTTACAGACCATCCCGACAGGTCCAAGAGGAGACTGTTAAAGCTCCCAAGTTCATAAGTGGGGGAATGATGACCCTGGATGCTATCAACAATGTGGAAGACGAGGCTGAAAGCGACTACAATCTGGAAAGCTGGATTCGTCCAAGGGTCCCAGGACAACAAGTCCTCAACTGGTCTTCCCAGGAAATTATAAGGATTACTGCTGCAGAGTAATTATTATTTCCTGTTTAAGCATGCATCAAGTCCTTCATCTTTCCCAAGGTGTCAAGACTCATTTTGTTATAGGGCCATATATGTATTTTGTGCAAATGGATATTAATGAACGATGGACATCTTTTGCAAACTATCTTTTCACTCACTGTCTTTTCATTTTTGTTATTTTCGCACAAAACAATAAATGGCAATGTTTTTTTAATAAACTTCATTCACTTTTTTCTAAATAAGATAAAATCAATCACTAAAATGAACAAATCTCAACCCTTGCAGAGATAGCCTTCCAGATTGCACCGACGACGACACTGCTATGACCTCGTATGACTTCGACAATCCGATTAATCAAGCAGATGAAGGGGTTGATGAAGACTATGATTTGCCTGAAGAGTTGGCCAGGTTGTTGAGACAAGATGAATGTGTGATTTCTCCTCATCAGGAGGAAGTTGAAACTATCAATCTCGGTACCGAGGAAGATGTGAAAGAGGTGAAGATCGGGGCTAGTCTGCAAGCTCCAGTGAAAGAGAAACTTATCAGTATGCTTTGGGAATATGTCGATGTCTTTGCTTGGTCCTATCAAGATATGTCGGGCTTGGATACAGATATTGTCATGCACAGGCTGCCATTGAAAGAAGATTGTCCGCCAGTTAAACAGAAGTTACGCCGTACTCGCCCAGACATGGCCATGAAAATCAAAGAGGAAGTACAAAAGCAGTGGGACGTCGACTTTCTTGCTGTAACTAGTTACCCGCCGTGGGTTGCTAACATTGTACCCGTACCTAAGAAGGACGGCAAGGTGTGTATGTGTGTGGATTACCGGGATTTGAACAGAGTAAGCCCGAAAGATGATTTCCCATTACCTCACCTGAAGACATGGAGAAGAAAACTTGCATCATACCTTGGGGCACGTTCTACTACAAGGTAATGCCGTTTGGTCTGTAGAACGTCGGTGCAACATATCAACGGGCTATGGTAATGTTATTCCACGACATGATCCATAAAGAAATTGAATGCTATGTGGATGATATGATTGCCAAGTCCCTTACAGAGGAAGATCATTTGGTAAATCTGCTAAAACTTTTCAAGCGTCTGAGGAAATATCAGCTGAGGTTGAACCCCAACAAGTGCACATCTGGGGTACGTTCTGGTAAGCTACTGGGTTTTATTGTAAGTGAAAAAGGAATTGAGGTTGATCCCGATAAAGCAAAGCTATTAAGGAAATGCCTGCACCTAAGACTGAGAAAGAAGTTCGAGGGTTCTTAGGTAGATTGAACTACATCTCAAGGTTCATATCTCATCTCACTGCAACCTGCGAACCCTTGTTCAAGCTGTTAAGAAAAGAGCAAACATTCAGGTGGAACGATGACTGTCAGAGTGCTTTTGACAAGATCAAAGAATATCTGCAAGAACCTCCAATTCTCATGCCTCCAGTCGAAGGAAGACCTCTAATCATGTACATGACAATATTAGAAGAGTCGATGGGGTGTGTGTTGGGCCAGCATGACGAGTCTGGTCTAAAAGAGTATGCAATATACTACCTAAGAAAAAAGTTTACCGATTGTGAACAATGTTATTCACTTCTCGAGAAAACTTGTTGTGCTTTAGCGTGGGCTGCTCGCCGACTAAGGCAGTATATGTTGACCCACACTACCTTATTGATCTCAAAGATGGATCCAGTCAAGTACATATTTGAGAAGCCAGCACTTACCGGAAGGGTTGCCAGGTGGAAAATGATTCTAACAGAATATGACATTCAATACACCTCTCAAAAATCCATCAAGGGCAGTGTATTGTCTGACTATCTAGCTGAGCAACCCATTGATGATTACCAGCCTATGAGATTTGATTTCCCTGATGAAGACATCATGTTCTTGAAAGCAAAATATTGTGAAGAGCCTATTCACACTGAAGGGCCTGATCCAGAAGAAGCATGGACTATGATGTTTGATGGGGCAGTTAATTGCAACGGTCGTGGGGTTGGTGCAGTGCTTATTACACCCAAAGGGGTTCATATGCCTTTCTCAGCAAGGCTCACCTTTGCCTGCACTAATAACGAAGCAGAATACGAAGCTTGTATCATGGGTCTCGAGGAAGCCATTGACCTCAGGATCAAAACCTTGAATGTGTTCGGAGATTCAGCTTTAGTGATCAACCAGACCAACGACAAGTGGTACACTCATTAAGAGCATCTGATTCCCTACCGTGACTATACGGGGAGATTACTGACCTTCTTCACAACAGTTAAGCTTGAATACATCCCTCGAGATGAGAATCAGTTTGAAGACACTTTGGCTACCATTTTATCCATGATCAAAGTACAGGTCGCTAATTATGTACCTCGGATTTTGGTATCCAGACTGGACAGACCAACATATGTATTCTCTGTGGACATTGTCACTGATAAAAAGCCTTAGTACCATGACATCAAATGCTTCTTGGAAACTCAGACATACCCACCCGGGGCATCGTCAAACGATAAGAAGACATTAAGAAGGCTAGCCGGCAGTTTCTTCCTCAATATTGATGGTTCTTTGTACAAGCGAAACTTCGACATGGTCTTGCTCAGATGTGTTGACAAGAAGGAAGCAGACCTACTGATGCACGAAGTACATGAAGGTTCTTTCAGTACCCATGCTGGAGGACATGCAATGGCAAAGAAGTTGTTAAGATCGGGTTACTATTGGATCACAATGGATGCAGACTATTGTGCCTATGCCTGGAAATGCCACAAATGCCAGATCTATGCGGATAAAGTACATGTGCCTCTGAATCATTTGAATGTAATGTCTTCACCTTGGCCCTTCGCCATGTGGGGAATTGATATGATTAGAAAGATTGAACCGACTGCTTCAAACGGTCACAGATTCATCCTGATAGCCATTGATTACTTCACCAAATAGGTTGAAGCAGCTTCGTATGCAAATGTCACCAGGCAAGTGGTAGCTCGATTTCTGAAAAGGGATATCATCTGTCAATACGGAGTTCCTGAGCGAATTATTACTGATAAGTTCCAATTTGAACAACAAGATGATGGCAGAACTTTGTCGGGACTTCAAAATTCAATATCACAACTCTTCTCCTTACAGGCCAAAGATGAATGGCGCTGTTGAGACCGCTAACAAGAATATTAAGAAGATTGTGCAAAAGATGGTAGTCACCTACAAAGACTGACATGAAATGCTACCATTTTCCATGCATGGGTACCGAACCTCTATCAGAACATCTACTGGGGCAACACCTTATCTACTTGTGTATGGTATGGAAGTTGTCCTACCTGTTGAAGTTGAACTACCCTTCTTACGGGTAATGATGGATGTGAAACTGGATGAAGCAGAATGGCTCCGATATTGATATAATCAACTGAGTCTGATTGAAGAAAAGAGATTAACATCCATTTGTCATGGGCAGTTATATCAAAAGCGAATGAAGAAATCCTTCGATCAGAAAGTCAGACCTCGGGAATACCAAGTGGGAAAGCTTGTTCTGAAAAAACTTCTTCCTCCTCATACAGACCACAGGCGCAAATGGACGCCAAACTATGAAGGCACATTCATAGTAAATAAAGTTTATCTGGTGGGGCACTGATGCTCACTACTATGGATGGCGAGGATTTCTTATCTCTTGTGAATTCAGATGCAGTTAAAAAATACTTCGCATAAAAGACCCGCTGGACATAAAAACAGAATGTAAGTCCAGGCAAAAATAGGGCATCCCGGCGAGTCAAAAACAGAATAAAAGACTCGGGCAAAAATAAGGGAAAAAATTGGAAAAAATGTGTACACCCGCTGAGTTGAAAAGCCACATCGGACAGCTCAGACAAAAATGGGTATCCCGGTGGATTGAAAACCCGAAAGGGCGATCCGCGCAAAATCAGGGAATAAGCGAACAACTGCATTCTAAATTCGTCTGTATAACTCACAACATGGCAAGCTTCAAAAGGATAAAGCGTCGGTCAGAATCAACCTTCTTCAGAAAACAAGATAAGAAGAACGTCAAGGTCATACAGGTCATAGCAAAGGAAGCTCACTGGAGCGTCAACTTCAAACATTTCCAACACTTTTATTTTCTCAATTTTACAGCAATCTCCTCCTTTCAGGGATTCGCTTCTTCACTGTACTCCCCATTCACGGCACACAAATCAATAAAATCAGAATATTTAGTCACACTTTGTTTTGTACATTTTTTTTTTCATTTGCAAAATGTCCAAAGTTCATAATATAACACTTGCATGAAAACATATAAGCCATTTTCAATATATGCTTGCAGGAAATATGCACTCTTGAGCAAATCTAACTCCTATGACGGAATCCGGTTGAGGATACCTCAGGACATTTGTGCGTTTCTTTTTAATAGGTTGCAGGTACTCAAGACAGGCAATCTCACAGCATGGGGTATATCAAGCCTCGTATCCCCAGCCAAGTCAGCAATCACCTCATCAGCAGGGTTACTGGACAAGAGATTTCCCCCACGAAGCTGTCATCCCCTCAAAGGATCCTTCGAGAAACTCATTAAATCCCCAGCTGTCGCTCCCGGGATTTTCATCCTAGTACAAACGCGAAAGTGGTGCGGAAAAGGTAGAGTCGCCAGCCAGGCATTTTTATCCCGAAGAAATGGGAAAGGTAATGCTGCACGAACCTGAGGAAGAAGGAAAGGACGAGGCCTTGCGAACCAAAAATCGGGGTTCGGGAGTCGGTTACGACCTGGGAAGATATTAGCACCCCAGACCGTCCTCCGTACCCGACAGGATCCACGCTTGCTTGTTTGTTTCAAAGGATGAGAAAATAAAAATGCTGCTGAATAAAACTGCCGACTGGAAACTGGAATGAGAAAAGGGAACTGGAAAAAGAAAAGGAACAGAAGGGGGAAATGTAGGGAAAATAAAGAATGCGCTCAAATGGGCCCTACCCCGCTGCCTACGTACCTCATCGGGATAATGAGGATCAGAGTCGAAGTAGTTCGCCTAACTAAGGCGGGAACTATTTTGTGTTTTTTAGGATGACGTTGCCATAGCTCTAGCTTAGGTGTTACCGGCTCTGACTCGAGGGTGTTTACCGTATCGCTGTTTGAACTGTCGAGGCAAGTCGCATTCGTCCACAAAGATTAGGAGATGAGAAGAGAAGACGCGATTATCTTTGTTTGTTGTCTTTTATGAGAAGTGTTTTTGGAGTTTGTTTGTAAACATTCTCATACTAAGACCTATCCATCGCGGTAGGGACTTACACCTCTCCCCGAAACGGGACGTGTATAAGAACTCCGCAACAAAGTCTCGTGTCGTACAAGAACATTCGGTTTTTATTTAGTGTCTTTTAGATTTTTTTTTGGAGATGAGAGAAGAAGACTCATATCGGAAAAAGGACAAAAACTAAGGGGGACTAAGACCAACCCTAAGTTATTTATTATATACAAAAGGGAGATCCTAATGGTTAGTGAGGTTTCTAATCCTAAGGAGCAAAAGGACAAGAAAGAAGAAAAAGGATGCAACTTACTTCCTAAGGAAGATAAGTCGATCCTAACAAAGGGGGATCCTACCAAACACAAATATGGAAGGAAAAATGAATTAAATGCATAAAAGAAATGCATAAAAAATAAAGGATAGGGTGAAAGAAACTTACCTCAATCTTCCCCTCTACAAAACACAGGTTAATGTACATTTTTATTAAAAATAATAAGGCAAACACACAACAATTAAATCCTAAGGTAACTTGGACCTAAACTAGACTCAATCTTAGGTTTAAGGGTGCCTAAACTATGCTAAACTAAAATTCAGCAACTATTTACAACACTCTAATACACAAACAGCCATGAAAACAATGCATAACACAAACAACATACTACAGCTATCATGCAGCATGAAAAAGTAGGTATAAAAGGTTACAAACAGCATGCAAACAAACACACAACACACATTTTACAGCACCTATATGCAAAAACAGCTATGAAATGCAAAATCCAGAATTGATTATTTTCATATCTTAATGCACAAACTCAATAAAAAATGCACTAATTTCCACATGAACATACATTTGAACATGGATCATCATATAAAAATGCAAGAACATGCACATTTTTGAAGGATTATTCAAGGATGCATCACATGGTTGATTATGCAACAAGTAATGCAAAAATGTAACACATGAATATGCACATGAGCATGATGATCATTGATTATGAATATGCAACATGATAACTCAAAAAACATACTAAACTCAATGCAAAATTCAGAATTGAATGGATATGGATGATGTGATCAAGTATGCAGCTAAATGCAACCAAATGCACATACATGTGATTATGCAACATGCAACATACATCCACATAATGAAATGCAAGAATGATTTAATGCAATGCAAACATATAAAAACAGAATGCAACATGATTATTCATATGTCAAATAATGCATGAACATGGCAACAACATGCAAGAACTTAAGCTATGCACAAAGAACACAAAAATGCCTAATATGCGACATGAACGGAATCGTGTCGAAACGACTCGAAATGGGGGAATGAGCTACTGGAAATGGACTCAAAAATTCCCTAAAATCACTACCTAAACATGTATGAACATTAGAGGCACTAGAAAGCAAGAATGAGCCAAGAAATAAGCTGAAAAACCAAAATTCAACAGCGTTAACCGGTTAACCATATGCGTTAACCGGTTAACGGACCTAAAACAGAAGTAATTTGTGGCAAAACGCACGCGTTAACTGGTTAACCAAATGCTTTAACCGGTTAACGCTGAACAAAATTGAAAAAATGCTTTTGAAATAAGTGCTTTTGGCCACAAACTTACTTCTAATGATCCCTAACATATCTAGGAACATGCTAACACTAATTTCTACTTAATTGGAGCTTATTTACACATGATAGAACCTATATCTATTAACACTTTAAATCTAAATCCAACAAAAATCACAAGTTACAAGCAAACATAATCGAAACGAAACAATTTCAAGCAAAGAGGAAAAAGCAATTAAAGAATGCCGAAATGGTGAGATGAAGAGAATAACTTAAAGAAGAAGTGATTAAGATCACCAACCTACGAAGCGGAGAAGTGCTTCGGTAATTGTTGCAAGAATCGGAGCTTAATCGAAGAGAAAACCAAGAAAACTGAGAAATCGCAAGATAAATGCGTTCTTGACGTTTGAATCTTCGTGCACTTCCGATAAGCCGAAATCTTCAACAAAATCACTAGCGTCTTATTCTACAATCCACAATCAATGGAGGTTGGAGGCTTAAGCTTCAAGGTTTTCAATTTTCAATGTGAAACTTGAAGAGCTTATTCAAAGAAGCTTTGGTGAAAGGAGGGAAATGGAGGAAAAGTGAGAGAGAAAAAGTGATTATGAAAAGAGTGAAAAATAGGAAAATTGTGTGAACCCTTTGCATTGAAGTGATTAATGATTATATAAAAGCTAGGCTTGGAGCTAGGTTTGGAATGAAATTAGGTTTGGGGCCCAAAAAGTAGGCTTGGGATCCAAAATTAGGTTTGGTAGTTAGTTAGGGTTAGGGTTGGAAAAGGGAATATTCCTTGGAATATTCCATGGAATACTCTAGAATGTTGTAGAACATGGTAGAAACATCCAAGAGAAATGGAGTGGAATTGAAGTGGAAAAAACAAGAGGGAAAGGATGAAAGGAAATGTGGAAAGAAAGTGGAAGGAAAAGGGAGGGAAAGGTGAAATCTTCCCTTTTGGTGGGTTAGCTTGAAAGTGGTGTGTATTATTTTTGGGATATTATTTTTCTCTTGAACTCCAATGTTTGGCAAGCCTCGATCGACCACACATCTTATGCAAAGGATGATGATTGATTTATTTATTATTTTTTTTAAATGCGATGATATGCGGAATGATGCAAGAATGAAGCGTAAATTGCTCGAGGTTGATAATAAATAAGAGGGCAAATTTTGGGGTGTTACACCAGCGTAAATTGCTCGAGGTTAAACACATAAGCATGTATGTCAAGGCGAGATACATCGATCTTAGGCACATAATTCCAACATATCATTTTTATCATGGTAGAAAAGGTTGCCAACGCATCATCAAACTGGTTCTCCTCACGAGGTACATAATGTAGCTTCACTGTTGTAAAGAACGTCAATAGTCTTCTCACATAATCCTGGTATGGAATTAAGCGAGGTTGGTGAGTGAACCATTTGCCATTGATCTGGTTAATCACGAGAGCTGAATCTCCGAATATATCGAAGGTCTTAATCCGCAAATTAATCGCCTCCTCTATTTCCATAATACAAGCTTTGTAATCTACTTCATTGTTGGTACAACCAAAAGTTATTCGGGCAACAAAGGGAAAGTGAACACCTTCAGGTGTGATAAGTATTGCACCAACTCTGCGATCGTTCATGTTGACAGCCCCATCAGACATCAGACTCCATTTGGATTCAGGGTCAAACCCCCCCCTCCGGGAATGGTTCATCATAGTCTTTAGCTTTGAGGTACATGATGTCCTCATCAAGGAAGTCAAAACGCATCGGCTGATAATCGTCAATAGGTTGTTGTGCAAGATAGTCTGACAGAATACTTCCTTTGATGGCTTTCTGGGAAGTGTATTGTATATCATATCCAGTCAGCATCATTTGCCAACGAGCAACTCTTCCGGTTAATGTTGGTTTCTCAAAAATATATTTGACATGATCCATCTTTGAAATTAACGGGGTTGTATGCATGAGCAAGTATTGTCTCAAACGCTTAGAAGCCCATGCAATTGCACAACATGTATTCTCAAGCATTGAGTATCCCGATTTGAAATCATTGAACTTTTTGCTCAGGTAGTATATGGCATGTTCTTTTCTACTTGTCTCGTCGTGTTGACCGAGAACACAACCCATAGACCTTTCAAGTATTGTCAGATACATGATGAGGGGTCTCCCTGGAACCGGAGGCATGAGAATCAGAGGTTCCTGTAAATATTCTTTTATTTTCTCGAAAGCCCTTTGGCAATTGTCATTCCACCCAACCACTTGTTCTTTTCTTAGAAGCTTGAAAATTGGTTCACAAGTGGCTGTGAGGTGAGATATGAACCTTGCAATGTAGTTCAATCTACCCAGGAAACCACGTACTTATTTTTCTATTTTCGGTACAAGTATATCTTGTATAGCTTTACTTTGGCATGATCAACCTCGATTCCTTTTTGGCTCACAATAAAACCCAGCAGCTTACCAGACCGCACTCTGAAAGTGAACTTGTTTGGATTCATCCTCAAACAGAACTTTCTCAGCCTTTCAAACAACTTATTTAGCTTAATCAGATGCTCTTCCTTTGTTCTCGACTTAGCAATCATGTCATCTATGTAGCATTCAATCTCTCGATGAATCATATCATGGAATAATGTTACCATAGTTCTCTGATATGTTGCCCCGACATTCTTTAGACCAAAAGGAATCACCTTATAACAAAAGGTACCCCACATGGTAATGAACGTTGTCTTCTCCATGTCTTCCGGTGCCATCTTGATCTGATTGTATTCAGAAAAGCCATCCATGAAGGAAAATACCGAGAATTGAGCGGTGTTGTCAACCAATACATCAATGTGAGGTAATGGGAAGTCATCTTTCGGAGTTTCTCTATTAAGATTTCGGTAACCAACACTTATTTAGGCATTGTCGTCCTTCTTTGGCACAGGCATGATGTTAGCTACCCAAGGTGGATAACTAGTCACAACAAGAAATCCCGCATCCCATTGCTTCTGAACTTCTTCTTTGATCTTCATGGCCATGTCAGGGCGAGTTCTACGAAGCTTTTGCTTGACTGGCGAGCATTCCTCTCTCAAAGGAAGCTTATGCACAACAATGTCGGTATCTAAACCTGGCATATCTTGATATGACCAAGCAAAGATGTCAACATATTCTCGTAAAATACTGATCAACTCTTCTTTCACACCGGCCTGAAGACTGACCCTAATATTTATCTCTTTCCATGTGTCCTCAGAACCAATGTTGATAACCTCAATTTCCTCCTGATGAGGCTGAATGACCCTTTCCTCTTGTCTCAACAATCTGGCCAATTCTTCAGGGAGTTCACAATCTTCCTCACCCTCTTCTTCGGCTTGATAGATTGGATTATGAAAATCATACTTGGCCATAGCAGAATTGTTATCAGTGAAGTCCGACTGATCAAGTCTGCACGAGTGATGGTTCATGCTTTATTTTAGAATTCCTTTTTTTTAAGAAAAAAGAAAATAAACATTGCTATTTTATTATTTTTGTGAAAATTTTAAAATGAAAGAAAAGGAACACAAGTTTTGAATGAAAAAAGTTATTTATTCATGATAAAATAAATTGCAAATGCAAAGGCGGCCCTACAATGGATCCATACGCCTTGGACAAAGTGTAGTATTTAACATGCAAATGATATGAGAAAAACAGAAAATTACTCTATCTGAAGAGTAACTTGAATGATTTCTTCAGTGAACTAGTTGCTGAGCTCCTCCCCAAGGACACATGGGTGCACCCAGTTGTCAAGATCATAGCCACTATTGACATCCTCTTTAGTGGCAACATACATTTGGTTTGGGTTGATAACACCTCCGCTGGAGAAGGTAATCGGCCTTTGACGCTCTAAAGCAACAGTCTGAGATGGTTGGTAACCTACGCCAAACTTGTCCTCTTTTACAGTAACTTCAACCATCTTTCCCCAGCCTTGGGTGTTGCCATCTTTGACTACTTCCAATGCTTGCTTGTAAGAAGCGATGGAAGTACCATCTTGTTCTTGTCTTTGGGCCAATGCCTTAGGAGACGCTTCACTGACATTCATGGCTTCGAATTCTTGGCACAACATTTCATGGATCTCTCCATCCATTTCAACATACTTGAAGGTTGACAAGTGACTAACAAAAATGTCCTCTTCTCCTCACACTATCACAACTTGGACATCAACCACATATTTCAATTTATGGTGCAAAGTGGACATTACTGCTCTTGCAGCATGGATCCAAGACCTACCCAAAAGACAACTATACATTGGCTGAATGTCCATGACATAAAATACACACTTGAAAACCTGAAGGCCAATCTTCATTGGGAGTTCTACCTCTCCAAACACATACCGCTTCGAACCGTCAAAAGCTCTTACCACCAAATCACTCGGTCTTAGGATAATCTCGTCAGCATCTAACTTCATTAGAGCTTTCTTCGGTAACACATTCAAGGACGAACTTATGTCTACCAGCACATGGGATAAGACTGCCCCTTAAACTCCATAGTGATGTACAAGTCTTTGTTATGACTGCAACCTTCAAACGTCAAATCGTGATCTGTGAAACCTAGCCTACGGCCAGCATTAACATTGGAAACCACAGATTTCAATTGATTGACAGTAATCTCCTGAGGTACGTACGACATATTCAGCACCTTCAACAATGCTTCTCGGTGAGCCTAGGAACACATCAGCAATGATAGTATGGAGATCTTCGATGGCGTCTAATTTAATTGGTCAACCACCTTGTAGTCACTTTTCTTTATGATCCTCATAAATTCCTCCACTTCCTTTTCAAAAGTACTCTTCTGACCAGCTTCTAGAACAACAACTTCCTCGATACCACCTATTTTCCTTTAGCCTTAGCTGTTTCTTCAGCTTCTGCATTGGTCCTTAAAGTCTGTATAGCAAATAGGCGTCCACTTCTTATAAATCCACCAAGTCCTCTGATGTTATCAATACTAGAACTACTCACAGCTGGAGTCTTCTCTTCTTATTTCTGACCCTAAACATACATGTCAGCACCGTAATGCCAAGGGATAGCCTTTTCTCTTGTATAAGGAACAGGTCGAGGCACCGCGAGTGTAACTGGACTTACCTCATTAGGCACAAAAATATTAACAGGAGGCGCCCTAGCCGACACTTGAATCTCCACAGGCGTGTAATAGATGGTAACAGTTGACACGTCATCATTCTCTTTATTCAATTGGTCAAACTGCAAGCACCTTTCATCCATCAAGGCCTGAATACCAGCTTTGAACTTAGCACAACCATTGCTCTGACTAGCACATTCAATACAGTCTTCATCACAACCGGGAAACACATTCCCCTTTAGTAACCTACTTTTCACCGCCAAAAGATAAGTCTTTACTTAGTTGACATCAACTACCAGATTCAAAGATTCACCGTCCTGAACGGCGTTTACCCTGGATCCACCATGATTCGACATTGGGTTCTGAAGCACATTTGGAGGAGGGGAAAAGTTAATAGCCTTCGTATCTATCAAAATCTTGCCCCTTCAACTGAAAATCCCCACACTTCTCTGTTGTATGCCCAGGAGCACCCGAATGAAATGCGCAGTGAGCATTAGCATCATATCCCTGAGGTATACCCCCCACTGGTGGCGCCAACGTCCTTAATTGCACCATGTTCAATTCTAACAATCTCTACAACAAAGCGGTGTATGTCATGGGAATCATATCAATAACACGATCAACTTGTCTGGGTGGACATTGATATTGTCTCTGTTGTTGTTGATTATTTTGTTGTTGGTTGTACTGTGGTTGTTGTTATTGCTGACCAATTGGGGTTGGAATGGTAACAACAGATACTTGAGAGTAATAATCAGGGCGACCTCTGCCCCTGCCTCTTCCTCCATACACTGCACTAGTCTCCCCTTCCCTCCTTCTAGGAGGACCATCAAATGGTTTTCTTTCCACTGACGAGCTAGCTCCACTAACATCTTAGATATTCCCTAATAGAAGCTCTGCTTAGCTTCATGTACAATTCCTGAGATGCTCCGGTGAGACTATCTTAAAAAATAATACATCCACAACTTTTCATCATCAGTGTGGGCATCAATTCTTCCCACATATGACTGCAAGTGAGTTTTTTTGACAAGTTATGTCGTTGTACTTGTCAAACATGTAGTTGCAGAGATAGCCTAAGAGGGGGGTTGAATTAGGTTATCTTTGAAACTAAAATTGGAATCAGAGCAAGTTATAGGTAACTTGATCCTAGAGATCTAACATGGCTTCCGCAAGTACGAATCCGGTTTTCAAAGATGATAGAAGTAGCAACAAGCCCCTACTCTTGTCCGGGGAATATTTCGATTTCTGGAAAATCAGAATGAAAGCACATCTTGAAGCCCAAGGAGAAGGTATATGGGAAGCAATCGAAGAAGGTCCACACAATCTTGTAAACGTGATCAATGGTGTTGGAACCGCGAAGTTGAAAATCACATATGATGAAAATGATAAGAAAAAGATTCTAAATGAGAAAAAGGCAATCAACATACTCCAAAGAGCTCTCAGTATGGACGAGTTCTTCCATGTATCACAGTGTAAATTGGCAAAAGACATTTGGGACACCTTGGTAGAAACGCGTGAAGGAACCACCGAAGTAAAGAGATCGAGGCTAAACACATTGAGTCAAGAATATGAGATGTTCTGTATGCAGCCCGGTGAATCTATTGTTGCCTTGCAGAAGAGATTTGTCCATCTAACAAATAACTTGATTGCTCTCAGGAATTCACCAATGATGATCTCAACCTGAAAGTCCTAAGATCTTTGACAAGGGAATGGCAACCGAAAGTGACCGCTATTTCAGAAAAGAAGAGTCTCTCAACGATGACATCCGCGTCCTTATTTGGTAAACTTCAAGAGAACGAATTGGAACTTGGAAGGCTCGAGAAGCACGAAAGTCAAGAAAAGAAGTCCAAGGGAATTGCCTTGAAGGTTGATACTAAGGATGACAAAGATGACGAGACTTCCGAAGATGAGAATTCCATGCTTCTTGTAAAGAAGCTTGGTAAGTTTTTTAATAAAAATAAAAATTCCTCTTATCCTAAAAAGAATAAACATTTCAGGAAAAAAGGATGCATCCACATCGATTCAAGAAGTCACATGTTACGAATGTGGGAAGCAAGGTCACATAAAGTCGGATTGCCCGAAACTTGCAAAGAAAGGAGGATTCAAAGGCAAGAAGGATTTCAAGAATAAGAAGGCCTATGTTGCTTGGGACGATAATGAGATAAGTTCCTCGTCGGAATCGGAAAGCGATGAATGTGCGAATATGGCTCTTATGGCTTCACATCACTCCGATGAAGAAATCGATGAGGTTAGTAGCAATTTTTCAATTTATGAGAATGATTTACAAGAAATTATAGATGAACTTCTAAAAGAATGCAAGACTTTGTATAAAAGCATTTCGTCCCAAAAGAAACGAATTTCATCTTTAGAAGAACAAAATATCGCTTTTGAAAAATATATTGAAAGTGAAAAACAAAAATTGATGGATGAAAAACGAAGTCTTGTATGCAAAAATTGTGAGTCCTTACCCTTTCAAATTGTTCAACTAAAAAGAGTTTTAGAAAGATATGAAAAAGGTCAAATTGGCTTGGAGGAAATTCTTAGGCACCAAAGATATCCTAATGATAAAAGTGGTTTAGGATATTCTAAGTTTTCCAAACCTAGCACAAATAAGACCATTTTTTGTGAAATCAAGTGAACAAGTTGTTAAGGAAAAGGCAACCAATTCTAAAAGTATGCATCAAAGTCATAAAAAGAAAAGAATTGTTAAGAAAAAGAGTTATGTTCTTAGATATAAAAGTCACTTTCAACCTACTTGTTTTTATTGTGGAATCAAAGGGCACACACCTAATGCTTGCTATGTGCGCAACATTGGCGTTGCTAAAGGGCATTATGTGTGGGTTAAAAAGGCTACTAACTATCAAGGACCCAAAGCAATTTGGGTACCTAACAATACTTAATTTTTTTTGTAGGTGTAACACGGTGGGAGAACTGACTTTAGTTAAATGTTGCGGATAGCAAGAGTCGCCACCGACTTTTATTTTATCCAAAGGAAAGGGCATAAAAGAACAGGAAAGACCTTAAAAGATTTTTGGGTTCGGGGGGTAGGTTATGTAAAGGGAAGGTGTTAGCACCCTTTACATCCATGGTTATCCATGGGCTCTTAGTTACTTAGCTCACTTTAAAATGTTTTTGAGAAGTGTAGTGTGTGTTTAGAAATTTTCTTAAGTACTTTATAATGATCCATGTACGGATATATATGAAGCCTTTGTTTTGAAAATTGCTTGAAAAATGTGAAGTGTTTTGAAATGTTTTTGAAAAGTGAGCAAGTACATAAGAGGAACCTACCCTAAGTTAAGTCTTTTCTGTTCTTAAAAACCCTTTAAATGGTAAGACTATCCCTATTATTAAGGAATAGGTAGTCATTACCTTGGATGTATGAGGGACAAGTGAAGGGACAACTGTGATTAGGCAATTGTAAGGTGTATTTAGCAATTCGAAGGGACTTATCATCTTTATTCGAAAGGGACAAGATCATTTACGAAGGCAACCGTGAAGGGACTTGATCTTATTATCTTTTAAGGGACTAGATGATATGAATAAATGAAGGGACTTTGCTTTATACACCTTACTTGACCTTTTTTGTTTAGGCAACATGAGAGGTATCCTTAAGAATGTGAGATGGCGATCCAGGATCGACTTACGTGTGTGCGTGTACAAATTCAAGTATTTATCTTACAAATTAGTGATCTAAATTCAATTTTTAATACAAACATGTTTACACTCCCTATTTTACTAACCATGGCAATTTAAAATAAATAAAAATTCTACAACTATTACATAGTGGGTACAATTACATTATAATAATTAAAATAATTAAAATAAATAAGCAAATAGATAAATAATTAAATGGGTCAGTAATAGTAAACAAAAATAAGAAGGTTAGTATAACAATATAATATAGAAATAAATTAAAAGTTCAAAATTAAATAAATAAATATTTTTTAAGAGAATTTTAATAAAAAAAAGAAATAAATGATAAATATTATATACTAATAAATATAACGAATAGTTCTAATATTTTAAATTTATATACATATTATAAAAAACAATTTGTTGATTTTAATTAAGTAAGCATATAAAAATAATAAATTAAGTTCATGAAATAAAGTTAGGGTTTTGAATTAAAATAAATAAATTAGGGTTTACTACTTAATTAAATTATTTAAATTATTTATATATAAAAACTACATATAATATGAACAAATTATAAAATTAAAATAAACAAATAAATTAATATTTACAATATAATTAGGGTTTATAAAAGAAAATTAGGGTTTATGTATATAAAAAATATTAAGGTTAATTATTTGACCTAAAACTAATGAAATTATTTATCTAAGAAAAATTACATACAATAATAATATAAACAAATCATCAAATGAATAATTTAAATTTACAAAATAAATTAAGATTTATAATATAATTAGGGTCTTAAGTATAAAAATATTTTAATTTGATACCTAATACTAATTTAATTATTAATTTACAAAACCAATTTATTAATAAGATATATACAACAATATAAATATACATGATGAAATACAAAATAAATAATTTAATTTTTTTAAGAAAAATAAATTGTGAGAAAAAAAAAATATAAGTTTGTTATAAAAATAATATGAACATTTCATTTTTTAAGAAACTATTATTTAAGAAATTCATTAAATTAAATAAGTATAAAATAAAGAAAATGAGGAAAATAAATTAAAAGAATAAACATACCTGGGGTTGGGATTCGAACCCAGGCCCTAGGCTTCAATCCTTGAGTCCTTCATCCACAACCACCAGGGCAGGCGCATCCTTGTGTCATGATACAGGTAGAATTCCTTTTATTAAAACCCTGTAAAAATTAAATAAAATGAAGCAAAACAAAATGGCCTGGGGGGTCTCGAACCCAGGACCATTAACATCACACACACACACACCAACCAGCTGAGCCAACACTGTCTTTTGAAATAAAATCACAACAATAACATAAAATATAATATCAAATTTTGAAATAAGAATTTGGCGCGCTGGGCTTCTTCTTCTTCCTCCAGACCTGCGTATTTTGCTACGAATTTTCCTATAAGTTTTCCTGCGAATTTCCATTTGCAACAAACCCTACGAAATTCAATCATCAACAAAACAACAAAATTTCATAAAATTAAATCTACAAACATAATCCAGAGGTCAATTAGAGTTGATTCATGGTCTTAGAATTTATTTATGTTCCTTAAATCATGAAACCCTAATTTGGCCGAAAAACCCTGGTAATGGTGAAATCCATATTAGGTGATGAAACTTCATAAAACCTGTCCAAAATCAATCTACAGCTCATCATAAACAAGAAACATCAATCAAAATTCATTAAAAACCAATAAATATCCAGAATCGAAAATCAAAAATATCATGAACATGATGAATCGGTTTATGCATATGAGCTTGTTTTCGATGCTTTTGAAGGTTGGGATTGGTTTAGTGATGTCCAAGGAACCCTTCCATGTCTTTAAAATACCTTAAAAAATCTTGTAATGAGGAAACCAAATTGGTGTTTTGGAGGAAAATTTTTGAAGTTTGGAGATGATGTGAGAGGTTGCCAATTCATGTCCTTTTGTTTGGATGAGTTATACATATATAGTAGAACATAATTAGGTCAAAAAATCATACTATCCTTTGGATTTTTGGATCAATTGAGATTGAAAAAGATCATGTCATAAAACTTGAATATTCTTTGATATATCATTGCTATTTTGAGACAATCTTCATAATTTTAATATCAATTAAATCCAATCAACTTTCATGACTTTCTAGAAGCAAAATATTTTTAAATCTTCATCATTTTATATTTTATTTGAATTTAAAATGATTTTTAATATAAAAAATCATAATAAATAAAAATAAAATGAATAAAATTATGAAAATATTAAATAAATTTCGTGCATGATGTCATGGAACACATTGGGTCACAAAAAAGTCAGCCCATTTGAAGAATTATGGTTTTAAGACCCCATTTACTTCATAAACCACTCAAAAATTTCCCAACTTTGCAAGGGCACAAATCCTTCAATTTTAATGCTATGAGGGTGTTCTTGGACATTTTGGATAGCTTAAAGAGTCCTCTAACCAACCCCATTGGTTTCATGTCCATATCTTTTACCATTCTCAAGTTATGCTCTTT